>OU612018.1:22655047-23370047 GCA_914767945.1 Eilema depressum | reverse complement strand
GACAGACAGACAGACAGACAGACAGACAGACAGAATTTATTATTACAGACCACCTATTACATATTTCTTATTTAGTGACAAAATGTACATACCTTTATAAAACCAGTGTCACGGTCAATGATATCGGAATATCATATCTCTGGTTTATGTACTGATAGGTCTTGTGTATATTAAGCCCTGTCTTCTGCGTCATGTTTTGAACAGAACATTTTTATAAACATAATTAAGGGGCGTGGCCTAATTGTTTTGTCATACAAAAACACTTGATGGTGTTTGCCGGAGATCTTGCAAACACTTGTGGAGTGAAATCTGGACACAACACTGGAATTAATCATGTTGATACGTGTGATTCAAATGAAAAAACAAAAATTAACACAATATTTTTTTTTCAAACAAAACTAAAACAACCACAGCTTAAACAATGTTAACGTCATCCTCGTCAGTGCTGATTTTTGCAAATGTGAAGATTTGTACAAAAACACAAAACATACAACTTAGTTTACTGAACATTGCTAAAGTTGCAATGGACGCTACGACTCAATAACTCAGGTTGGCTTGCGAACCGGTGAACTGGCCTATCTGACTATCAAGTATGACTCCCGTAAGTTTATTGCAATTAAGTATTACAATTCGCACATATTAATAGTTACGAGACCGTTGACTTAAATTAAGAGCTATTCATTTAAAACCAAATTTAAATAGTATCTAACACCTACTAGTAGTTATAGTTTACATTTTTACTCCTTTTTTGCTGTGCCACATTATGTATTAAGTGTATTAACTGCACTGTAAACCTTTAAGCAAATATAAACGATTATTGGGGCAGAACTTGGGGTTGTTGAAAAATTAAATGATAAAAACAAGAGAAAGAACAAGAACAGCGATAAAATTCAAGTACTGTGACACTGACACTGACGTCTGACGTTTCTCACGTTTCAGTCATTTTATTTTATTTATTTTTCGTCTAAGGCACTTGTCCCACCGCCGCGCCGGCGAGAAAACGAGTAACTATCGACTATTTTCTCGCTCTAGAAATGTACAAAAGAGATGCATATACAAATAGTTTATCGCTGACTGTTCACACTGCCGGCGAGTACTCACTTTACTAGTTTGTCTCTGAGCGACAAGATCTATGAAAAATAACACTCGCTCAGCGATACTCGCTAAGCGATTAGCGAATATCGCTAATTTCGGTGTCAACTCATGGTAAAGCTAGGACTGTACGCTTGGCTACCGCGAGTGATATATGCGAGTAATCGCTCACCTCACTCGCACACCCGCTAACAGCCGAGAAATACGCACTCGCTCCTCGCTGCTCGTCAACTCGTTTGTAGGTCTAGCTTTACTCGTTACTCGTTCATCGTTCCCGGTGAGACAACTGCCTACTAGACAAACTAGTAAAGCGAGTACTCGCCGGCAGTGTGAACAGTCAGCGATCAACTATTTGTATATGCATCTCTTTTGTTTACACGGAATGTATATCTATTGTACGTTTCTAGAGCGAGAAAATAGTCGATAGTTACTCGTTTTCTCGCCGGCGGTGGGACAAGTGCCTTAGTCTATGATTTTGCGCCACATTTTCACACAAAACAGGCTGGGGTCCATTACACGCTCATACAAACCATGGTTTTGCCATCAAACACCGCCATGATTGACAACTAACCTATCGTCTAATGCGCTGACCGACGTTTGCATGACGAAATTTGGATATTTTGACCAAAAACCATCAAACATGACTTTTTTTTTTGGAATATTTTTGGCTTTGGCTTTTACCCCTTTGAGCTATGTCCATTTGAAAATAACACGAGAAGTCACAATTCACTGTAATATTTCACTTTCATAATCTTGTGCGCCTTTTCTAAGACGTTAAGTCTAAAAATACACCATTTTTACACCTGAAAACTCGAGCTCATACTAATTTAGGAAAATAAAATATTCAATTCAATTAAATTTTTTGGTGTGGCAAGAGGATTGACGATTATCCGAAAATTTTGATTTTTTTCCATCAAACATGACTTTTTTTTTTTGAAAATTTTTGGCTTGGTTACAAAGACCTTTGAGCCATGTCTATATTTGATATTTTATTATCTTATTTCGGTGTTGGATGACGATAAGGATGAGGATGATGAGTTGATGATGATGATGATGACGGTGATGATGATTGCTGCCTTAGTAAAGTGGTGGAAACTTTACTAAAGGCTTCTTACGGAGATTTAAAACCAACACGAGAAGTCACAATTCACCTTAATATTTCACTTTCCTACTCTTGTGCGCGTTTTCTAAAGACGTTATGTCTAAAAATCCACCATTTTTACACTTAAAAATTGGAACTCACGCTAATTTCGGAAAATAAAATAAAACTGCTGTTTCCTTCAACGTGTTTGCACCAAAACTCACTTTTGAGTGAACATGTAATGCAGTGTTGCCAACATAGTGGATTTTCCACCAAATATGGTGGTTTCTAATCTCGAAATATTGCTTTTAGTGGCTGGTGGATTTATCTAGAGGTTTAGTAAAATTAAATTTCATCTATATTAAATACATTACAGGCTGCTGCCCGCGGCTCCGCCCACGTGGATTTCGGTTAACGCGATCAAACATAGGCTATATATTATATCCTTTCACTTTATCAAAATCGGTTCTGTGGTTTAGGCATGAAAGCGTACCATATAGACAGACAGACAGAGTTACTTTCGCATTTATAATATTAGTATGGCTATGGATTAATATGGATATTTAAAGAGATAATGTTTGTGAGTTTGTGAGATTGTATTAGTTTGAATTAATAATATTTCTGTTAACCCCTCCAGCTAAACTAAATTGCTTGGAGTGGGTTCACGCCGGTCGGTAGTGCAATGGCCAGGATCCGAACCCGGGACCACTCGATCGTAAGGCCGACTCAAAGAGTCATCATCATCTGCATATAGACGTATTCTCCTGATTGATTGCATCCGTGGCCAAGATGACCTCGAAGCTCAGGGTCCGCCTTCCGTCTCACCCTTTACGACGTCAAGCCAGGACTTCTTTGGCCTACCCCTTTTACCTGGGCCCGGTGGGGGCACCATTGCCAAGCATTTATTCCCCACATAACCTGGTGGTTGCCGCAAGACGTGGCCGCACCAGTGAAGGCGGTTCTCTTGCATTTTATCCACGATGTCACGGACATGGAGGCTGCCGCGGATGCGAGAGTTCCGTACCCGATCTTTACGCGTGACGCCGCACATCCACCGCAACATTTTCATCTCCGTGACACGCAGCTCTTGGGGGCTGTCTATTAATCACGTGATGTTTTTTTGTAGCAATTTTCTAACCCCCCTACCCCCATGGTGATACGTGGTGAGGTTTAAGACCTAACCCCTAGCCAAAATCACGTGTTTTTATTATTTAATGCTAGAAAACTAAGAATCGTGACAAAAATCACGAGTTATAAGAAAAATTAAATACACGTGATATCTCAATATACCCCTCCCTCTCCCTCCCCCCTGGTGATATTTCGTGATCTTTTCTGAACACCCCCCCCCCCCCCCCCCCTGTTGAACCTCACGTGATTAATGGACAGGCCCTTGCTTGTGTCGCTCGAGCAGCGGCCACGCCTCACAACGTCTTATAGACCTGCCCCTTCAACCTGACTGGCATTTTGAGATCACAAGTGACGCCAGTCATTTCTCGCCACTTGGCCCACGCGGCAGCAATGCGTGCCTTGACGTCGTGGTCGATCTCACCGGTCACATGAAGTACAGATCCCAGGTACTTAACCTGGTCCGTGCGCTCGACCAAATCATCGCCTATGCGGACGGGTGTGGGATCTGTGGAGTTTACCGCTAAGTATTCTGTCTTCGCTACATTTAGCTTCAGACCGCCGTTCTCAAGCGCTTCTTTCCACCCTTTCACGCGTCACAATTATCTGCTCCTGTCCGTCTTCATCAGTGCAATATCATCAGCATACATGAGCAACCACGGAGGCTGCTCATGTGAGTTTCTGATGCTGTCCGACAAAACGTCTAATACCACGCTTAACAGGTAAGGACTAAGGACGGATCCTTGGTGTACTCCGACGGTGATGGGGAAGGCTTTTGAGTTACCAACAGCAGTTCGAACCACGGAACCGGAATCGTAGTACATGTCTCGGATGGTGTCTATGTAAGTCTCTGTAACTCCCTTGGCCCGCAGTGCCCACCAAATCACCGCGCGAGGAACTCAGTCGAAGGCCTTCTGCATGTATAAGAACAAGCAGTGCAGGGGCGTGTTCTTCGCCCTGTATTTCCCCGCCACAATCCTTAGGGCGAACACTGGGTCCATGGTCCCGTGCCCGGGACGGAACACGTACTGATACTCCGAGGTTATCAAAACACGCATCTTTCATGCGAAAATAATTTTCATAATCTTTATCCTCCTTCGATTGCCGTATATCAGCCAACAAGTTTAAATGGCTGTACAAATTCCTTTTTAATAGCCAGTCTTTTGCTCAGCACTTTCTTTTTACACGTTTATTACTTAAAATGCCAAACAAAATTCACATGCACGCTTTTCGCTGAAGAATATCCATAATATATCATAGTTAGTTATTTTGTCATTGAACAATACTCCCGGTGATGTTTTTGGTGTGATTTTTCGTCTGTGGATTTTTCCGATGTTTTACTTTACTCTATGGTAGGGATGGCGATTAATCGAAAAATCGATTTTTCGAGTCAAAAAAATTGATTTTTTAAATCGATACGTAGTACTGAATCGATTCAGTGGATCGATACATCATCCTTTAAAATCGACATTCGATTTTTTCTGTTTTGGTATTAGTATAAATTAGTTGAAGGTGCTCGCATTCCGAGAGTGCTGCCGGTTAATTACTCAAAAACTCGCGAGATGGCTGTGAGTTTAGTCTACTTCGCGTCACTTCTCTTCAATAAAAAAAAGTTACGTTTATAATCTTTGACTTTTTGTGTGTCTGTTTGGGAATTTACTAATTAATACACTCGGTAGTGTAATGGCCAGGATTCGAACCCGGGACCTCTCGATCGTAAGGCCGACTCCTTAACCACTAAGCTACCGACTTGCACAGGAAAGTCAAGGCTTAAATGAAGATTCCAAACATTATTTAGCGCAGGTCGTTGTGCACCTAAAGTATGATCCTATACTTTACTGGTAACAACAAAAAAAACTCTATTTATCACCACGTTCACTCAATAGCCATGCGTATCATATAAGTAGCGTAGGATCATCTGTTCCTTGTGAGCGCCTTTTTTCAATTTGCCGAACGCATCGCAAGTGATGAGCGGAACCGCTTGGATCCCAGTAGACTTCACAGACTGTTTTCAAAAAGTTTAGATATGCATAAAGAACTTTAAGCTAAATTAACTATCTGTTTGCTATAGATTTTGAAAATAAATGTCTTGTATTCTACCTGATCTGATACTTTGGTATATGATAACCGGAAATATAGCTGAATATTCTGAAGACTTCTGCGTATCCCTTCAAAGAACTCAGGCGTGATGTTATGATGCGTAATGGCAGAAACATTGCAATAATATGCGAATGCAGCAATCGCGGCTGAATTCCTGGTACTTTTTGAAGAGTTCCTTGGTTTAATCTCGGAAACCCATAATCAGATCTTTACGAAATTTAAATGGGACTATTTCGGAATAATCTACTTACGAACAGAAAAAGAATTTTCAAAATCCGTCTAGAATTGACTTCACAATCGCGTAACAAACATACAAAAAAAATAGTGTACGAATTAAGAACCTCCTTTTTTGTAGTCGGTTAAAAAAGATCGATTTTCTGGAAATCGATCTTTTAGACCTCGATTTTTTTGTGGATCGATTCATCAGGCCACGATTCGAATCGATTTTAAAAATTGATATTTTTCGGCAAGAATCGCCATCCCTACTCTATGGTGTGTTTGATGGTTTCTGTTTGAACGTGTAATGTCGATATAAAACCATCATGCAAACGTAATTCATGTTAACACAAACGCACACAACATAATAGAGATTTACATCTCTATGGTTTCGCACAACATTTTTTATTTTATTTTGGCACTTTATAGTAATAAATAATACTTCCTCTAAGGTGCTTTTTGTTAAATGGCCAAATAAATGCAGGGTTAAGGTCAAACCGCACTGGGCGACGACGCTTCACGGCAGCGGAGCGACGCGAAACGTTGGTCAACTTTGAAGTGCAGTGTCGCGTCGCGTCGCTGTCGCGTAGTGCGGTTTGCCTCATACGATTTCTTCCAAACAAAGAATATTTTGTCGCTACGTGTCGCGTCGCTCCGCTGCTGTGAAGCGTCGCCCAGTGCGGTTTAACCTTTACTGGTATAATCTGCGCGCGATGAGAATAGGATGCTATGGATGCTACTATTAGCATAGGTACTATTAGTAGTCCGCCGACCAGCCGTAGCGTCGGCAAACTCATGAGTCGATCCCATTAACATCGCGAGCGGATTATAACTCTACGAATAATCCCTACTTCCCTATCCCTACTAATATTATGAATGTGAAAGTAACTCTGTCTGTCTGTTTGTTACGCTTTCACGCCCAAACCACTGAACCGATTTTTGTTGTTTTATTCACTGCTTTTGATGAATCACGGGCCCTTTTTCGAGTGTCAATGTTGAAATAGTACATTATGATACAAGTGAGCAAAGTTGGTGATTACCGTACCTAATCATCATGCTCACGCGTGTGTTAGATTTATGGAAAGGGAATTGTATGTAATGTAAAACATACAGAGTATAATATAGAGATATAGAATCACCGATTCTATAATAACCTATGGGCCAGTAGTAATCATAGGTCTATATTAGGGAAATATGTCATTACAATAATTAAACAACCAATATTACTCTGTTATTTCGGCGTAGGTGGCGAGTGGCACGATAAAAAAGTGGCGCACAGGCGAGTTTACTACTTTTTTGAATCTCTAGTGGTCGACTGGCATGATTAGTTTTATGATACCGTGCCACTTAACTACTTGCAGAATAGGAAGTGGTCAAGTGGCATGAACTACTCGCGATTGTTGAAATTGTAACAGTTATCCAGATTTGTTTGATTGATTCCCGCCGAACTCACCTACAAAAAATGAATTAACTGTGCTTCCACCTACCTACTAAGCGAAAACTTAAGTACAGACCTATGTAGGTATTGGTATATAGGTAGGTAGATACCGGAATATTATATGTCTTGACCTCAGTGACGTCACAAAATGTACCTACTTATATGTATTTTTATATGCGCAGTAACACGCGTTTTTTGGATGTCTTTTGTGGATTAGGTGGATTTGAGCTTCTCCGCCACCGTGGTACCCCGTGTACCACGGTGACGGAAAAGCTCAAATCCACCAATCATAGACCATATCAGTCGATATCAAACCAATACGAGCATCTCTCGCGACTTGGAGTCAAGATGTACGGTACCTACTTATTTTATTATAATATGTAGAAATATTATATAATTTGAGTACAAATTTCACACAGATACTAAAACAGCGACTGTAAGCGATTTTAGACCTTAATGACATTATCTTAATTACGTGTCTTTTTGCGCTAATAGATGACACTGATTACGAATATAAGAAAAAAAACTCGATTCTTTGTCATGTCATTAAGGTCGAAAATTGCTTGCACTACGTTTTTTAAGGTTTTTTTATCCCTAGCATCCTGAACTAGTCTGTGCTATGGAGCAAATAGCCAAATCGGACCGATTTTATCGGATATTTATATGAAAACAACATAATAATATGGTGTCGGATATCGGATGTCGGCCATCGTCGTCCGATACGGATATTGGATGGTGTGAAAACACTCTTAAAGAGTTTAAAAGTGTATAAGTAGGTACTCAGGAAAACATGAGTCTTAGACTGTATTTTCTTAATTATACCGATAGGTATAAAAACACTAACTAACTGTTGCCCGCGACTTCGTCCGCGTTAAGTTCGGAATGTTGTTCATCCCCTATTTTATCCCCTTGGGGGTAGAATTAATCAAAATCCTTTCTTAGCGGATGCCCACGTCATAGTAGCTTAATGCATGCAAAGTCTCAACCCGATCAGTTTAAAATTGACAAAGTTTCGTACAAACTTTCATCCCCTATTTTATCCCCTTGGGGGTAGAATAAATCAAAATCCTTTCTTAGCGGATGCCTAAGTCATAACATCTACCTGCATGCCAAATTTCAGCCCGATCCGTCCAGTGGTTTGGGCTGTGCGTTAATAGATCACTATGTCAGTCAGTCAGTCAGTCAGTCAGTCACCTTTGAGTTATATATATTTAGATATCTATAACCGTATAAAACGCGAATCATAACTGCATTTCGATTCACAAGACTAACAACAAGAGTCAAGACTCAATACCTACTACATCTATCTACATAAATATCGACCGGAATAATTCCGAATTATTCCGGGTCATTTGGGAATTATTCGGGATTTTTCGTTTTATCCTCATCGGAATATTTGGAATTATTCCGGCCTTACATCTATATGTGGGATCTATTTATGTTTGCACAACATGAAATAAAGAGGCATTTACAGTTTTATGTATATAATACAGGCAATGTGTATAATGCAGGCATTCTATACAATGCCTAGGCAATGTATGCTATTATATAGAATACCAGTTGTTCCACCGGCAATGTGTGAAATAAATAGATCTTGGTTTACGGGAATTCTATTTCTGGTTGGTTCTAAATGGTTATAAAAAAAATAACCACGAGGGTCTAATGCGCGAGTTTCGCTCCGCTCCGCTCCCGCATTAGCCTTCTAACCTAACCTATCCAAGTCGGAATTAGCGGCTTTCTCAATAAATCTATCACTGTCTGTTTCATGAAATATTTTCGGACATGATACCGGTTGAAAAGTTATGTAAGAGAATGCGCACCCATTTCATACATTGCCGGCTGCGCACTCGGTATTGTATACATTGCCTAGGCATTGTATAGAATACCGGATTATACAGATTGCCGGTAACATATATTATATAATCAAAGATTTATTGAAACGAAAATAATACAGTTTGATTGTAATTTATATAAGATTTTTTTTTCCATCCACCATCTATTCGACCAATTGAGATTAAATAATTAACAAAATTACCTGATTTCTTCTATGTGCTGCAATACTCAAAATAAAAAGAAATGAAAATTTTTGAAGGAACTGTATACTGATATCATGGTAATGAATCAGAAATTGACCATTAGATGGAATATAAAATAAATCTTTTTTGAAGTCTGTTAAAAAAAGATAAAACCAAACATTGCTACATTTTTCAATACTGTTATTTTTGTTTCAATAAATCTGTGATTATCTATGATTTATATACATAAAACTGTAAATGCCTCTTTATTTCATGTTGTGCAAACATAAATAGATCCCACACGAAATAGTGATCTGTTATCATTATCATGTACACAATATAGACGGAACAAACAGGAACAAATCTGGATAATTGTTACGATTTCAACAATCGCGAGTAGTTCATGCCACTTGACCACTACCTATTCTGCAAGTAGTTAAGTGGCACGGTATCAAAACTAATCATGCCAGTCGACCACTAGAGATCCAAAAAAGTAGTAAACTCGCCTGTGAGCCACTTTTTTATCGTGCCACTCGCCACCTACGCCGTTATTTCAATCTCTTTATTGTGTTATACGTCAAGCTACGGATTTCTCGTAAGGATGGGTTAAGGAAGGTATACTACGTTAGTTCCAATAGGACGTATCGACTGGGAAAAGAACTAACAAGAAAACCAGTCCGTCTCCTAAATTACAATATAGTAATAACAGTTTACAACATAACTCTGGTATCATTATACCTACTAGTAATCAAGCCAACGAGTCATTCACCATCTCGCGATCGTCAAATTCGCGAGCGCGCGCGAGTTGGCAAGTTTCGATTTTGAATTATTTTTGTGTCATCAACTCGCGCGTTTGTGAAAATATGACGTATTTGTGTACAGTCAGCTACAAAAACGTTGTAATAGATTAAATTAGGTACCTATTTTAAATGTACAGGATATTTTAGGCTAGCTTCACATGTAACGCGCGTTAACGGAGGTCAGTGGTTACTCGGAATATTATATCTTGCACCTAAAATGTGTCTTTTGAGGATAGTATGAGGTACTACGGCGGGAGCTAGGACCTCGTTAGTCTCGTGATTCAGGTCTAAGATACGGGTTCCGATTCCGAGGTAGTTTGTCAGTTTGTTTCGGCAGAGTTATAAATACTACGAGATAATATATTACGAGACGTCCTTCCAGAATCGGTTCAGCCACTTTGAAGACTATCCGTAGCCAACAATCCGTAGACAGATCACAAAATTAAAAAAAAAAACTATTTTGTTATAGGTATCTCGTATACCTACATACTAATAACATAAATGCGAAAGTAACTCTGTCTATCCATCTTTTTGTGTGTTACAATTTCAGTTAAAAAGCTGTTATTTTAAAGTTACAGACATTCAATTTTCTTTATTTGTATAGCTTTTATACCTAAGCTAAATGTAAAACTTACCTCCACAATACATAAAAAACACAAAAGGCTGCCACATTTTTACTAAACGGCAATCTTAACTTAAATACATAAAATTTTACTGCACTGTACTGGTATATATCCCACACCCCAGGTTAGGTTAGGTATTTTTTTAACGTTAATAAACAAAAACGCTTCATTTAATTTTTTTATCATTTTGCCCAAAAAAAAAAATATTGAGGATTCATACTGACCGGGAAAAGTAATTAGAAATGAAATTTTATCAAATTGCCCATGTGAGAAGGGCATTATGTATACAGGCCGGTCACTATTCATAGGGACCAGATTTCTCAAGTTGCCCGTAACATATATACCTACTTTAAGGGATTCACAGTAAAAATACTCCTGAAATCGCTTTTGGGGAAACGTGGGAAATAAATAATCGTTTTTTATAGTAATCGATTAGGTATATTTTATTCTTGAATTATATTTTACAACACGATGCTTAAATTATAATAAAAACTGTCTAATAAAAAAAAGGTTGTGGAAAATATACGATCCTTGAAAAAGATACGAAATTAGTTTGCCATAAAAAAAGCTTACCATCCGACGGCGCAATGCCGCCCGTCTTTTGGGCACTTTACCAGTAAAAATCGATGAGGAGGAATTATTCGATACCCGAACTACTTACCCCAACTATTTATCCATTTTTTATTCCAACAAAAATAATCGCTTTATTTAATATTTTTATAATAAATATATACATTAAAACACTATACTAATTTAAAATGAATTTTAATCATAAAAAATATATGTAATGAAATAAAAATTGCAATAAATACTTTTTTTTATTCTTGTAAATACTTTAACTAGTTTAATATGTGAAACATTATGAAATTTATCTTAAATACAGCCTAAAGTAAAAGATAAGCAAAAAAAAAATCTAATTTCATACGACGCATATTAAGATGACATAGCTACTCATAACAGATATCATAATATCGGCCGTGTCCCCCTAGTGGCGTAGTCTCACTTCGCAAGTCTATATCGAAATCTAAGATGAAAAAAAAAAACATTCGCAGCGCATCAACCAATGCAGGTAAAGACGCGAGTATACCTTAGTTTCCTTTTCATGTTTTTTTTTATCCTTTTTTATCTGACTGTACTTTAGCATGCGCGCGAGATGATGACGAAAAAATAATTCGAAATCAAAAATTGCCAACTCGCGCGCGCTCGCGAATTTGACGATCGCGAGATGGTGAATGACTCAAGCCAACACTATAATACAAAGGTTATACACAGAAAACTACGTATAACACTGGTATCGAACCAGTTCATTACAATCATTGGTATCATATAAGAGAATAACCATCGAGCATCGAGTTAAACAGTAAGTATTTCGAACACCCAAGGAGGGTACTTAATAATAACATTTACCGTAACACCAATAATAGGTAATTATTCTCCGTAGTTATTATCTACTACACAATTATTTACACAATTAAGTACACAGAATATCAAGTATCAAATACACAAATACACAAATTATTATATTTATTATATTATATTATATTATTATTATTTTATTATTTATTTTATTATTTTATTATTGATTATTAGAGACAGCCTCCGTGGCGTAGCGGTAGTGAACGCGGCCGCTACGCAGGAGGCGTGGGTTCGATCCCCACTCAGTGCAAATATTTGTGTTCATGAAATATGGGTATTTGCATTGGTCTGGTCGTGCCTCGGAGAGCACGTTAAGCCGTCGGTCCCGGTTGCCATAAGAACATCTATGGCAGTCGTTACGGGTAGTTGGAGCCCTCAAAAATCCAAAAAACAGCAGTCTAGCTGCAAAGCTTCGATATCGCCTAATGTTACCATTGGGATGTGGAGGTCAGATGGCAATCGCTTCACAGAAAATATCGAGGTCTAGCCAATTCCGTAGTTAAGACTGGCAAAAGCGGACCCCAGACTCCGAGCTGAAAGCTTCGGATGCGACTGGGAATTAACGCTAAGAGGAAGAAGAAGAATTATATTATTATTATTATTTATTATTATATTATTATTTATTATATAATTATATAATAATAATAATCATTATAAATGTAACAGAGGTAGATCGTACCTTACACTTCGACGGCTCGGGATCAACTGAGTCCACATTCAATATTGTGTCGTCTTTTATAGCTTATGATTCGTCGCAATGCAACACACGATACTCACCTACCCACATATAAACTATTTTACAATAATAATTTAAATAAATCATACTTATTTTATCGGTACGTTTAAACATGTAAATACAACAACAATCGACCTTATTATTGTACTATAACCTAGTAATAATAATAATATGTAAATAACAATGATTTCAAATCGAATCAGATTCATAACAGTTTGCTATCGGCACAACTGCCGGGTTTAAAAGCTACTTACTCATAAATTGAAAACACACACATACTTATTGGGATATTTGTTTCATATGTTTGATAAATATTTCAAACAATCTAACACGTGCGTAAATTCGAAAAAATAACATCCTGTATTTTTATTGCATTAATCGATAGGGTCAATCATAAGGATCAAATCTCTTTAACAGACTTGGTAAAATAAATAAAAGGAAATGAAGTGGTACCTATCAGAATTCTTGATGGTCGCTGAAAAAAATAATTCGTTTCGAACGGACAGTTCGTTATGCCGTGATTGTTAACGGACGTGCTCGTGTAATATTTCTATTAAAAATAATATTTAACGTAACCAGGTCACGATTATTCTGATGCTGCAAATTTTTTGTGCTACATTGTGTTTAATGTTTAGTGAAATAAATAAAGTTTGTCATTGACACAAAAGGAATGACAAAAATTTCGTAATGGACTCGTCGCCATTCATCCGGAGTTCCCGGACCGCGCGTAGTCCACCCCCGGGCTCTTGGCACTCACAAGACGACAACACTCCAGCCTGTCAGCTTGACGTGCGTCATGCCGCCGCACGTCGCTGTCAAGCTGTTGTGCGTGACTTGGTAATATAAACTTCAAACACTGTGATAATAAGATTTAATTTTGTTTAAAGATTGTAAAATCCGGGCCGATGCCATCCGTTTGGTGGGGTTGGACCTTTACACCGCTGCCTGTGTCATTATAACAATGACAGCGAATAGTGTGACGATTATAATTTTCTTCCCTGTGACATTGCAGATTGTCTTAATTGCAATCCTGTATTTTTTTTATTTAATTTATAGTATTGGTGGAGTAGTGATCGATATTCAATCGATATCGATCGATACTCGACTAATATTATCTGTATTCTATTCACTCAGTGGACCTAGCACCTTGTCTATGGTTGCGTGCGAGCAAATCTGCAAGCGTCATGTCATCATGGCGGTTGCAGTTGATTGTATTTGCCAAATTAGTACGTATTAAAATCAAAACCCAAAGGCTATTACGGCCTAATCGTGTAATTTTGGGCCGGAAGTGGGTTCCACCACCGAACCAGCTATAAAAACTGGGGGACGAGCCACTCCGAGCTCATTATCTGCTGGCTTCGGTTACAACTACCTTCGGTTAAGATACTGTCCGTCCCGGCACGAGGACCCGAGGCAGCAGTTAGCGTGGCATCTACCTTCGCCGTTGAACGAGCCACGCGACGGTTCGTGTCGGCGCGGCACGTACTCCAGCGGCGAAGCTAAGTGCCTTGCTGCCCTACATCATCGGGTCGTTCTCATCGCCTATAAATTCAGTGCTGGTCTTAATTAATATTAACTCACCCCCTGAGATTCTTCTTATTAATTATAATTGTAATAACCAACTTCCTGGATTACAAATTGGAAATCTTTTTTAGCATCTTTCATTTAGTCTCCAATTTACTTTTAAACTTTCTAATTCAACAAGTATCTAATATCTAACTCTCTAAATTCTAACACTTCCAGTGCCAGTATGACACAGCGGCAGCGGTGTTACGGAGCGGTCGTCGTTTCTTTTAGTGTTGCCAGTAAAAAAAATAGTTTTGCGGAAATTAATTTCTACATTTTTATGAAATTGAAATAGTTACCTTGAAAGTTTAAAAGAACATTTTCTTTGAGATTTAGTTATAATTGGTTATTATTTTTATTAATCGTATTATTTTATTTTATTTTTAATCTGATAATTTCGTAATGTCAGTAGGTTTATTATTAGAATACGAAAAGCATGCAGATTTTTAAAAATTAGGAAAAATATCGATTTTTTCAAAAAAATCGATTTTTTATTTTCATAAAATCGATTTTTGACAAATCGATTTATATTGAGTAAAGAAAACATCGATTTTTATTTAATCGATTTTTTTCCTTCAATGTCACATCCCTAATTCAAAAATGGATGAGTCAGATTGATGGCCTGCTTACTGAGGTATGCTCTATTCTATTTCGACCGAAGGAGGTAAGTTAAACAGCGAGAGCAAAATTCGAATCTCTAATATATGTCGAAGTGTGATGCATGGAGTCTCCCAGATGGCAGTACAGTACCAATCAGTGAAGCAGAAGCTCATATCAGCCCATGCCGAAATTGAGACCTTGGAAAAGGATAACGACACTAGTATTCAACTGCGAGAGCTGAAAACCGGTATCCAGAATGCTGCTAAAGTGGCACCTCCTCAGTCCTGTGTAACCTATGCCGACATCATAAAGGGACACATTTGCTACATGTTGGTGTGTGTGTGTGAGGTTTAATAAATTTCTTTTCTTTCTTTCTTTCTTTCTAAAGACGGGTAAGGAAAATTTTGTTTGCCCTCCAAAAACTAGCTTAGCTAGCTTAACCATATATCCAGCCGATAAAGAAAAATTACGCATTATTTATTTATTGTAATGTAACTGGAGGATATGTTCGGTAATTTCAGCTATATCAGATAGAGATTGTATTGTAAGGCAGACTGAAATCGATGAAGTGTTATATGAAAGAAAATAAAAGAAATATGTGTAACAGTTTATTAGCTTCCCTTTAATGTATAAAATAGTGCTTCTTCAAAATTTACGAGCTAATGGTATTATAAATTAACTAACTGTTATTCAATAACATCTATACACCGTTTGGGATATAATATAAATATTCTTTTAAATAAGACTAAACAACTTATTAAACAACAAAGTGTCGAGCAACGGTCGGAGTCCAACCATTTCAAACACGATTACACTAGATTATGGCACTCGAGTGAGCGGCGACCCGCGCCTACGGCAGGCTTAGGAAGTAGAAGGCGACGAACGACAGCGCATAGAACAGGCCGCTCAGCGCCAGCATGAACCGCAGCGTGGCGCGCCGCAGCCCCGCGCCCGAGCCCCGCAGCAGCGCGCCCGAGCCCCGCGAGCCCCGGCGCGCGCACCGCGCCCCGTTGTTGTAGCGCTCCGTGTTCAGCACTTTACGCGTCAGCGCCTTGGCCGCCGTCTTGTCGCTCGCCGTCGTCGGCGCCAGGTTCGCGGCGCTCAGCCGCGTCGGCGTCTTGGCGAGCGCCTCGTACGTGGCGCCCGCGCTCTCCGCGCCCTCCGGCGGCGGCGGCGGCTCGTCCGGCAGCGCGAACTGCGGCCGCGCCTCCCGCGCCGGCGACGACGGCCGCGGCGCCGGCCCGCGCCGCAGGCTCAGGGGCGCCGGCGCCGGCCGCGGCCACACGCCGCCCGCGCCCTGCCGGTAGGCCAGCGAGCGCCGCCACGCCGGCGCCTCCCACGCCGGCGAGTCCTCGAAGCGCGCGCCCGGCTCCAGGAGCAGCAGGCCCGGCGACAGCGCGCGTCCGGTGCGCGGCGAGCGCAGGCGCGGGCGCGCGCTCGCGTCCGGCGCGTCCAGCAGTACGCCGGCGCCTCGCGGCAGGCGAGGCGGCGCCGCGCGCAGCGGCATCACGTGCGGGGACGGCGCGGCGCGCGGCGGGCGCCGCTCCACGAGCCCGGCGCCCAGCTCGGCGGCGACGAGGCGGCGCGCGGGCGCGTGGCGCGCGTGCAGCGGCAGGCCGTAGCGGAAGTAGCGGTCGCTGTACACGGCGGTGGCGAGGCGCGGCGCGCGCAGCAGGTTGTACACGGAGCGCGACAGGCGCTCGGGGGCGCGGCGCCCGGCGCAGCAGGCGGCGTAGGCGGCGCAGCGCTTGGCGCGGCGCGGGTGGCGCAGGCTCGTAGAGCTCGGCGTAGAGGCGGCGCGGCTCGGCGGCGGCGCGCGCCGTGCGCGGGCGGCGCGGGCGCGCGCGTCAGTCGGCCAGCGGGCGCGCGCGCCGCGCCGCGTCGAGCGCGTGCAGCACCTCGAGCACGACGCCGGAGCTCCAGGCCTGCGTGCGGCACGAGTGCGCGCAGGCGGCGCCGCCCGCGTTGCTGAGCTCGGGCAGGCCGCGCCAGGGCGACGTGCGCAGCTCGTGCAGCAGCGGGCCGAGCGCGGCCAGCACGGCGGCCACGGTGCGCGCGTGCTTGCCGTTGTCGTGCGCGAAGGCGAGGCGCGCGCGCAGGTAGAAGCCGAGCGGCCACAGCCACTCGGGCCCCTGGTGGTAGTTGAAGCCGTGCGCGACGGTCGGGTCGTCGCCGTCGTTCGCGTTGTCGTAGTCGGGGCGGTAGGCCCAGTCGGCCGGGTCGAGCGTCTTGACGCCGAGCGGGCCGAGCAGCAGCCGCTCGACGCTGTCGAGCGCGAGCCAGGCGTGGCGCGGGTCGAAGAGCTCGGGCGCGACGGCCATGGCCACGGGGAAGTTGCAGCGCAGCTGGTAGTCGGCCCAGGCGTGCGAGGCGCCGTGGCTGTCCTTGTAGATGGCGCGGCGGTGCACCAGGTCGGGGCGCGCGTCGGCGGCCGAGGGCGCGGCCGGCACCCAGAAGTGGCGCTCGAAGGCGGCGCGGATGCGCTCGGCCCACTGCGCCCAGGACCAGGACGTCAGCGCGCCGTCGCGGTGGCGCCGCAGCACGCCGGGGTAGGGGTAGCGCGCGGCGCGGTGCAGCTCGGCCAGCCAGCTCACCACGGAGTACGCCAGCCCCACCAGCTCCACGGCGCTGCCGTCGCGCGGCGTGGCGGGCCGGCCGCGGTTGCCGGCGCGCTCGGACGAGCCCATCTTGTCCATCCACGTGCCGCAGTTGGCGTCGTTGCCGCCGAAGGGGAAGCCGGTCTCGGGGTCGATCCCGATCTGCACGTTGAAGCCCTTATCGGTCATGTGGGCGTCGATGGTGCGCCCGGCGTTCCGCTCGCGGAATACGAGTCCCTGCGCGATACGGTTTTACATTAATTATTTCTCTTCCGGTGGAACTCTCTCCCTCTCCTCGGCTCGCCGGCGCGCGGCGGGGCCTCACCTGGAAGTGCACGTCCAGCGCCTCCTGCACGACGTCGTGCAGCGGCTGGTCGGCGGCGCCGGGCGGCGCGGGCTCGGCGTCGTCCTTGGGGAACAGGCGCGCCACCGGCTCGGCCAGCAGCGCCAGGCCGCCCGGCGCCTCGCCGCAGTACTGCTTGACGCTCTGCAGCCACCACCACACGGCGTCGCGGCAGTTGTAGCGCGCCGCGCGCCCGCCGTCCAGCAGGTTGGGGATGAGCCCGTGGCGCAGGCACGCGCCGTACGCCAGGATGTGCGCGCGCGCGTCCGCCCAGCGCCCCGTCAGCATGGCCAGGCCGCGCAGCGCGATGAACGTGTCGCGGCCCCAGCAGCGCATGTAGCCCGCCGCGAAGTGCGGCAGGCCCGCCGACAGCGCCGCGCCCGACGGCCGCGGCGGCGCCAGCGCCGGCGACGGCGGAGGCAGCGCCGCGCCCGCCGCCTCGCCCGCGCCCAGCAGCTGCACGCTGGTGAGCGCCAGCGCGCGCCGGAACGAGTCGGGCGCGCCGCCCAGCCGCGCCAGCGCCGCCGCCGTCACGGCGCGGTGCAGCGCGCCCGCCAGCGCCGCGAAGTACGCGGGCACCAGGAAGCGCGGCAGCGCGCCCAGCGGCCGCAGCAGCTCGCGGTAGCGCGCCGCCACACGCGCCAGGCGCGGCTCGCGCTCCAGGCGCCGCCACGTGTGCTCGGCCAGCCAGTCGCCGGCGCGCAGGTTGGCGCACAGCGCGTGGCCCAGGTCGTCGCCCGGCGTCACCGAGCTCAGCAGCGACACGACGCCCTGCGCGCGAGTTATAGATCACCGCGCCTTCATCGATAAACTCGTACGTCGACAACGGCGCGGCGGCGCTCACCTGCAGGCCGGCGTACACGAGCGGGCCGTGGCCGGGCACGTCGTACACGCCGCCGCCGCCCGCCGCGCGCTCCTCGGCGTCGCAGCGGTACAGCAGCGCCGTGTAGTCCGTCAGCTCCAGCTCGGCCAGCGCCGGCGCCAGCGCGCGCGCCGCCGCGCCCTCGCCCTCGCCCAGCGCCGCGCCCAGCTCGGCCAGCGCGGCGGCCTGCGCGGCGTGCGGGCGCACGCGCAGCGCCACCACGGTGCCGGGCAGCAGCGCGCGGAAGCTCAGCTCGGTGGCGGGCCCGTCGGCGCGCGCGCCGCTGAACACGCGCGACTGCGCCAGCGGCACGCGCGCGCGCACCGAGCACGCGTACTCCGTCAGCCCGTTGATGTAGCGCGCGTGGCGCGGCAGCGGCGCCGGCGCGCGCAGCGCCGCGCCCGAGCTAGGCGCACGGACACAGACGAGTGTTACGACACTGATTACGATAATTATGTTATTTAGTTTCGTATAGAGACCGACTATCCTTTTTTTATCGTGCGAAAAATCCGAACGGATACGTCCTCCGCCGCCGGGGCCGGTGGTTGGAGGATGTCGGATTTGAACCGACTAAGAGCGGGGGCACACGATGCGTTACGGCGCCGCGCCGCAAAAATTTTGGCGAACCGGCGGCCACTCGAGTGGCGCCACACCGCTCATGTGGCCGCCGATTGAAATCAACTCGTGAAACGTGGTCCGACCGCTTCATCCGACTGATCGGACGACGCGGTACTTTTTTTCCCTGTTGATCCGGACGACGAGGAATTTCTGTTCCTGTTGATCCGACCGATCGGACGACGCGGAAACACTTTCCTATTGGTCCGACTGGTCGAACGACGCGGACTCGTTTTTCCTATTGGTCCTACCGATAAGACAGACGCGGACTTTTTTTATCCTGTTGGTCCGACTGATCGGACGATCGTCGTAGAGAAGAAATTCCAATATTCTGTACCAACATGGAAATTACTGCGATTTGAACAGTTTTATGTCTAGCATGGAATTTCATTGCATCAGAAGAAAAAATGCGGATTTCTTCTACATACGGCGGCGGGAATAATAATGGATGGATCATCTTTGGGATGGCTCCGCAAAGTACTAGATACTAGAGTACCCACTAGATGCTCTCAATAGATTGTAGCGACGTGCGTTTCGCATTATTGGAAATCCTGAGGTCACTAACACCCTCGAGCGTCTGCTATGCTGTCTCAGCTGACTCAGTGAATGTTCCGATGATTCCAATTTATCCCACCCTCTTCTTTCCTATACGGGACAACACATTTTTCTGCTCGTCTCTTAATCCAGTGATAAAAATGAAACTCTCGTATTCTCGAACTCGAAAAGACTTCGGGGTCTTTTCGCGTTAAATTCGCAGCTATTGTTGATAAATTGGACCACATACACCGAAAGGAATTCACGCCATCTAACATTTTGCGTTTCTGACATTTTGTGAATCTGTAATTTTGTGTTTTGTCATTATGCGCCACGAGGATAAGTGATAGTATGAGAACTGATACACTAACTCTAGTCTGATCAGACTCCTGAAGACATGTACATCATTAGACGCGCCTTTAATTGAAAAACACGAAATGGCTATGCTGCAAAGCTAAAAACCTGGTGGTACCTACCAAAAATCTATTTTGAAAAAACCGAAAAAATCGGTATCTTATATGACCAAAGGTCAATTGTATTGATTTGTGAACCTTTAATAAAAACCTTTTCAAAAAAAAAAAAAAAAGATTAGCAGAAAAAACCTGGCTCATCTGAAAGATCATCAAATTCTATGTATGAAAAACCACTGCTGCAATTCGAAAGCACTGGCGAAAGTGGTGGCAGCAACGCTTGTAGGTTGCAGTAAGCGCCCGTTGGTTTTGTGTTACATAGATAGACAGATGTCTATCTGTATCTAATTGCTAATATCACCACCAGGTTTTAACTTTGCAGCATAGCCATTTCGTGTTCTCCAAATAAAGGCGTGTCTAATGATGTACATCTCGTTTAGGAATCTGATCAGCTAGAGTTAGTGTAATCAGCTCTTACTCTATGAGGAGAAGTGCATAATATGCCTAAACAATTTTATTATAACGGGTTGCGCAGCTATAGTTTGGCCAATGAAAGATGTTTGGCTATTATTTTCAGTCCTCGTTGCTCCGATCAGTCGGACCAACAGGATAAAAAAAGTCCGCGTCTGTCCTGTCGGTAGGACCAATAGGAAAAGCGAGTCCGCGTCGTTCGACCAGTCGGACCAATAGGAAAGTGTTTCCGCGTCGTCCGCTATCGTGGTGCGTCACACTCGATCATATCATATCAGCATGTACCAAGTGCCCAGTACCTGTCGGCGTGGCGCAGCTCGGCCTCGAGCAGGATCTCGTCGAGCGCGCCCTCGAAGCGCAGCGGGCGCGGCGCGCGCGCGCCCCCGTCCGCCGCGTCGGCCGGCGGCGCGCTGAACGCCGTGAAGGCCACCAGGATCACCGACTGCGCAATACTACACTATTATACTATAGTACTACTTATAGTACACCGCCACGCGACTACTGAGGCCCTATTGTATCCCGAGAGGAGCCAAGGATTCTACGATAGAAACCCGAGCGTATTGAGGAATTCTAGAATGGAATCCCGAGTGGATCGAGGAATACGAGAGCTGGCATGATTTTTTTTACCATTGACACTCGACAAAGGGCTCGCCATTCGTTAAAACAGTAAATAAAACGCTTTTTGTTGCACTGAGTGAATAATAGTAGATTACCCAACAAGTGAAAAAAAGATGAATTCTTTTTTCACGTGTTAGGTACGCTACTTTTCATCATTGACTACGAGAAAACAATTACTCTGTGATTATGAATTAAATTTTGTTATGGAGAATGTAGGTACATAAAAGCAGCAGCAAATTATCAGTAATAGCTACCGCTTTAGCGCGAAAAGACTCCGGAGTCCTTTCGCGTTCAAGAATATCACTGGATGAAGTCATTTTAAGATTAAAAGACAAACAGAAACTTTTACAAGGAAAATTACACAGAAAATTGGCGGCATTTTTTTTTCTTAATTTAAACTGAGCCACATTCCATCCAGCCAGTTATTACTTAGGTGGCTTTTAGTACATTTTGATAGTGAGAGTGTGCAATCTCTTTGCATGTTTTACTACAATCCGTACATTCGCGCATGTTCCAAATTCCATTTTTTTTATTCACTCAGTGAAATAAAGAGCGTTTTATTCACTGTTTTTGATTAATTGCGGGCCCTTTTTCGAGTGTCAATGGTGAAAATGAGTGTCAATGCTACAACGCGGACAGCATTAAGCTGAGAGGCGGCCTTTATTTTACCTAGCCATATAGATGCATATAACTTTATTCTGGTTGCTAAGCTGTGTATATTTTTATGTAAGCTGGAGAGAAACCTGAGTGGATCGAGGGATACAAGAGCCGAGATGAATTCTTTTTTCACGTGTTAGGTACTCAACTTTTCACCATTGACTACGAGAAAACGATTACTCTGGGATTATGAATTACATTTTGTTATGGATAGTACACAGGCGCGGTCCGAGGGGGGGGTCACAGGGGACATGACCCCCCCCAAAACCCAGCACGTCAAATTGAAAAGTCTTCATAAAATGTGCAAAGTAATTATATTGCAATATTTATTCCTTGTCGCGTCTTTTAAAGGTCAAAAATTGGTAAAATTGTAATTTAAGTAGCATTAAATACTCTTAAAGATACGAAAGTTTTGCTACGTAAACGGGAAAATGCTGAAGGATTGTTCACAACTTACGTATCAAGGCACAATCCAAGCCCTATGGCGCCATGCGTGGATGAGTACGACCTGTCCGAGGTCAGTTGGATAGAATTAAAGCTGTTCATAAGCTTATGGCTGAACCGCAGCACTCCAGGCTGAGCGAGCTTTAGGCGGCGAGGACGACCAAGCGCTAGTTTCCGAAATTTTAAAGACGGGGAAACTGGTCCTCATACGAAAGGCGGGCATCCGGTGGATTCGCCGTCCGCTTACCGACCTATAGTGTTACCTGACGAGGTGTTATTGCAAAGCGCTTCGTCGAGCACCTTTTTAGACCGACCTGGCGGGTGGTCAATATGAATTCCGCCAGAGACGCTCCACTGTGGACTGTGGATGCCCAATTGTGGGCCAGGTGATGTTGGTGGTTTCTTTGGACATCGCCAACGCATTCAACACTTTGCCCTCGAGTTGCATTAAGGAAACGCTCATGTATCACGAGTTATGAAGTGCCTCTCCACCCTCGCCGCATAGCCCGCATAACCGATGGAGAGAGCCGTCAGCTACCCAACCGCGTCCGACCTCGGCTGGCGAGAGATGTCATGCTGTTTTCCGCAGGGATTGGTTCTGCGCCCGCTCCTGCGGTATACTCCATCGGATACGTCTGGGTATTCGCGGTGAGCTCGAGGACGGTGTCACCGTCACGTGCTATACGGATGACACGCCAGTCATGGCATGCGTTGCTACACAGTACACAGCGCGAAGCGACCCTGAAAGGCACGACTGCGGTTGCCCATAACGATAGCCCATGGTCCTGCATAAAACCGAGGCCATGTCCTTTTATAGACCTCAGCGTGCGCCACCTAGGGAACCAACCTCATAGCGCGAGGCACTCCCGTCGGACTCAAGCCCCATATGAAATACTTGGCTCGTTCTCGATGGCCGATGATACTTCGGAAAACTTTTCCGAAGTCTGGCCCCCAATCTGAAAGGCGCAGCTGCCGCTCTGGTGGGGTTGCTGTCCAACTTGAGGGGGGCAAGAAGATGGCCAACTAGGTCTTCAGAGGGTACCGCACGATCTCCTTCAAGGTGTCGAGTCTCCTTGGCGGAACCATACTGTGGTAACTGGAGGCGAGAGCCTTTTCGGTGCAATACAGGTACCGAAGGGCGGCGCGGATGTCCCCGCTGATATGAACCCGAGCCTCGAGTAATCGAGGCAGTGAAGTCCCAGCACCGCCTGGATGTGGTGGAGGAATGGAAGTTACAACTTCGGCAACCAAACACAAGGCACGTCGTAATAGCGGCGGTAAAGCACATCATGGAGGACTGACTAGAGAGGCCTCACAGGTGCCTCTTGTACCGGCTGGCACAGGTGATCACCGGACACGTGTGTTTCGGGAGTCACCTACGTCGGATCCAGAAGGAGCCAACGCCTGAGTGTCATCACTGTGATGCAAGCGAGGACACGGGCCTGGACACACTGACTGAATGCACGGCGTGAAAAACACCGAGGCAGATCTTTGTGGCGGCCCTGGGGTTGGAAGTTGTCTCCCTCAGCACGTGCCTCACTCACAGTGATGTTGCAGAGTGCGAGTGTGTGGGGTGCCGCCGCTTCCTTCTGCAAGCTGGTAATGCTCGAAAAAGAGGTGGAGGAGCGGGGACAGAGAAGACTCAGGTCCCTTCCGTCCCGCATAGTCCGCAATGCGCGAAGGCGACTCGGGCGTCGGAGGCTTTTTCATAAGCGTTAGGGGTGACAGGTAGAGCCCGGGACAAGATGGGGACACCGAAGTGTGAGGTATATGCCAGTGGCAATCTCAACCTCGGCAAATAATGATCCAACCCAAGACGGTGTGCAATTATAGTTGGTTTGAGTCTGACATAACCACTCCCATTGGCTTGGGCTTAATGACATTGGTGTCCGAGTTAACAGGCATACAAAAATCAGGCAAATTCAAATAGACAGATCCATGTACAAATATTTGCACTAAGCGAGAATCGAACCCGTACCTCCTACATTAATTTTAGTCGATTGGAGCCCGACATAGTTCGAGTACGGGAGGGGGGGGGGGGGGGGGTGTAATGAGAATATGAGTTTCATTTTCATCACTAGATTTTACAAGGAAAATTACACAGAAAATGGCGGCATTATTTTTTCTTAATTTAAACTGAGCCACATTCCATCCAGCCAGTGATGACATTTAGGTGGCTTTTAGTACGTTTTTATAGTGAGAGTGTGCAACCTCTTTGCATGTTTCACTAGAATCCGTACATTCGCGCATGTTCCAAATTCAAATTTTTTTATTCACTCGGTGAAACAAAGCGGGTTTTATTCACTGTTTTTGATGAATCACGGGCCCTTTTTCGAGTGTCAATGGTGAAAAAATATTTTCTTTCTTCTTTCTTTCTTTCTAAAATATTTTTTTCAACACACTTGCTTATAAATAGGATTTTATTTCACGGCAATTAGGCACGTAATGACACCTATTATCAAACTGTGACTTTTTCATTACTATTATTCACAAGTGAGTTATAGTTTTTTTTTTAAATTTCATTGATTAAGTCGCTTTGTTCATAAAAAAGTTTCGACAAAAAAGATGTGTTCAATTAATAGTACAAACCAATTAATACACCTATTGCCTGCTCATTTCATGCAACTTCGTATTTTAATAGATAATTTCAACTTGTAATAAGTACTAAAGTACGAGTATACATATTACGTGTTTAATAAACAAAACTTTCACTAAAATGTATTTTTTTTCTCTGTGAGTAAATACTCACAGAGAAAGTAAATACAGAGAAAAAAAAATCACCCAAATAAGTATTTAATAATAACTGATGACAAGGCAGCATGGTGATAGCACCTTAGCCTGTACCGGAAGGATCAAATTTTAAAAAAAATGTTAGATGCGCGCGCATAGGAAAACGAATTAATTTTTACTATTGTGTTAGTATTTTTAGTATTAATTTATTCGCAAGTGTGTTGAAAATAGTCGTATGGCACTCGTGTGTATGGTGATTACCGTCCTCGGGTCTCAATTTCGCCTCAGCGGTAATCACCAACTTTACACACTTGTACCATAATCTACTATTACAACACACCTGCTCATAAAATTGATATTATTTCACCGCAATTAGGCACGTAATGACACTTATTATCAAACTGTGACTTTTTCATTGCTATTATTCACAAGTGAGTTATAGATTCTTTTTTAAATTTTATAGGTTAAGTTTCTATGTTCTTAAAAGAGTTTCAATACAAAAAAGAACGTGTTTAATAGTACGAATAAAATAATATGCCTATTGTATGGTCATTTGATGCATTTTCGTATTTAAATAAATTATTTCAACTTGTAATACTTACTTGTACCTATAATACTTTAACAAAATTTTTACTCAAATTTAACTTTCTTTTTTCTTTAAGTACAGAAAAAAAAACTGTAAAAAACGTTAAATTCAAACCTTATTCTTTTAAATATGGCCGATCGCCATTGTTAGATGCGCGCGCAAAGGAAAACAAATTAATTTGTAGTATTCTTTATTTAGTATTTGTAGTATTTATTTTATTCGCAAGTGTGTTGTAAAACGGCGTATGCCACGCGTGAGTATGATGATTACCGTCCTCGGCTCTCTGAAGACCCTCGCCTGACGGCTCTGGTCTCAATGACGCCTCGGCGGGAATCACCAACTTTACTCACTTGTACCATAATGTACTATGAATTTAGAACATGCGCGAATGTGCGGATTACGGTAAAACGTGCAAAGAGGTTGCTGCACTGTCGGTCACGGTCTCATTATAGTACGAGAAAATTAGAATTTGACACAGGAACAATTCCTAGTAGCAATTTTCTTTCGGAATTCATAGAGGGAGGTTACTGGCAGACTGGAAAAATTATGAATACTAAAAGGTAGGAAATTTAATTCTTAACAACGTTGTAGTAACTGTTTTTTGTGTAAAAATAAAACTAAACGACTTATTCGGTAAACAAAAATTTACCCTTAAATTCAAGATGGCCGATAACGCAACAAACCGAATACCACGCAAAACCAAATGTAGACTGCTAGGGACTCCTTAATGATTTCCAAAAGAAAATTGCTACTAGGAATTTTTCATAAGTCAAAAAAGTCAAACAAAGATTTACCACTTTTTGGGGTAGGTATAAATAAAAAAATATCGATCCTAGAAAAAAATTAAGGAGAGTTAGACTGTAGAAAATTTAATTCTAAACAACTTTGTAGTAACAACTTTTTGTGTAAAATTAGAACTAAACGATTTATTCAGTAAACAAAAATGTATCCTTAAATTCAAGATCACGGAGAACGCAACGAACCGAATACCACGCAAATCGAAACTTAGACTACCAGGGACCTCCCTCAACAAGAAAATTGCTACTAGGAATTTTTTCTAGGTTTGCCCCATAATTGAGCTAAATCGGTTGTACTATTATAAAAACGTGCTAAAAGCCACCTAAATGTAAAAACTGGCCAGATGGAATATGGCTCAGTTTGAATTAAGAAAAGAAAAATGCCGCCAATTTTCTGTAAAATTTTGTTGTAAAAGTTTCTGTTTGTCGCGTTAAAGCGGCAGCTTCTGCTGATAATTTGCTACTTCTTTTATGTATTACCCATAACTGCCCATAAGAAATTCGGCGTCGCGAAAATCGCTTGTAATGAGCTGACCTGGCGCGAACGCGGCTCGTGGCGCGTGACGGCCACCACGTCGGCGTCCATCTGGTCCACGTACACCTCGTCGTAGTGTATAGCGTACATAGCGTGTGCGAGTGATCGCTTGTAGTGAGCCCACTGACCTGGCGCGAGCGCGGCTCGTGGCGCGTGACGGCCACCACGTCGGCGTCCATCTGGTCCACGTACACCTCGTCGTAGTGTATAGCGTACATAGCGTGTGCGAGTGATCGCTTGTAGTGAGCCCACTGACCTGGCGCGAGCGCGGCTCGTGGCGCGTGACGGCCACCACGTCGGCGTCCATCTGGTCCACGTACACCTCGTCGTAGTGTATAGCGTACATAGCGTGTGCGAGTGATCGCTTGTAGTGAGCCCACTGACCTGGCGCGAGCGCGGCTCGTGGCGCGTGACGGCCACCACGTCGGCGTCCATCTGGTCCACGTACACCTCGTCGTAGTGTATAGCGTACATAGCGTGTGCGAGTGATCGCTTGTAGTGAGCCCACTGACCTGGCGCGAGCGCGGCTCGTGGCGCGTGACGGCCACCACGTCGGCGTCCATCTGGTCCACGTACACCTCGTCGTAGCCGGCCGCCGCCAGCTCCATGTGCAGCTCGTTGAGCGCGCGCTTGGCCGCCATGATGCCGCTGGCCGCGCCCACCCGCACCTCGTCCGCGCCGTCCCGTCCCTCGCCCGCGCCCGCCCGGCCCTCGCCCGCACCCGCTGGGCCCTCGCCCCACGCCGCGTACAGGCGCGCCTCGTCCACCACGTGCACGTGGTGCGGCACCAGCTCGTCCAGCCTGCGGACAGTCACTGAGTCACGGGAACCGACTACTGCACTACGAAGCTTGTATGTTTACAAAAAATGTATTGTTAAGTTTATCCGCATTCTAGAACTCATAACACAAGCTAGTTAAGTTATGCCTTTAGTATTATATTATCTGTGGCTATGCTTACTTTGGGTCTAGATAGCGTTGTGTAAAATGTCCTACAATATTATTTACAACACACCTGCTCATAAAAGTGCTATAATTTCACCGCAAATAGGCACGTAATGACACCTATTATCAAACTGTGACTTTTTCATTGCTATTATTCACAAGTGAGTTATAGATTCTTTTTTAAATTTTATAGGTTAAGTTTCTATGTTCTTAAAAAGGATTCGATACAAAAAAGAACGTGTTTAATAGTATGAATGAATTAATATGCCTATCGTATGTTAATTTGATGCATTTTCGTATTTAAATAAATAATTCCAACTTGTAATACTTGTTCAATAAACAAAAATTTTACTGAAATTTAATTTTTTTTTTTCTCTAAGAACAGAAAAAAAACAGTAAAAAAAGTTACATTCAAACCTCATTTTTTTTTAATATAGCCGACCGCCATTGTGTGATGCGCGCACATAGTAGCAGTTTGTAGTATTGTTTATTTAGTATTTGTAGTATTATTTTATTCGCAAGTGTGTTGTAAAACGTCGTATGGCACGCGTGAGTATGATGATTAGCGGCTCGGGTTTCAATGGCGCCTCGGCGGTAATCACCAACTTTTATTGACGTTTTGTAAGTGCCGTTTTGATGGTCTATACAGAATAAATGATTTTTGACTTTGACTTTGACTTTGCTCACTTGTAATGTACTATTATTTATAGTAAAGTAATATAGTATGTTTGTTAAAATATAGGCACGGGCTTCGGTCCGGCGCTCGCGCCGCCGAGTCACAGAGGTACAGTGACGTTGTGTGCATGTCCGCCGCGCCTTGTTTATAACGCTTCATAACTTGTCGTGATTGCCAAGTATAGTTGCCTTGCCTAGTGCTATCTATTAATCTATCGCTCAATTCGCCTTCTTTTCGGTCCCCTCTTAACTCTTATGAACTGTACCTATCTTACTAATGTGTTTTTCAAATGAACTTTCTTTTCTTCTACGCGTGAGTCGCTCATTTCGTAAAGCCCAACTCCACACATCCCTCGTTTTTACACTGAGCCCCTCGAAAAGGCGAGTACCTACTCGGCGGCGAATAAAAGAAAATGTATAAAAACAAATATAAGCCTCCAGCGCATTTCCCTCGAAATAGTATTAATGTTGCAATAGTCGGAGGTACTGACCCGCGCGTGCTGCCGGTGGCGCAGCAGGCCATGGCCACGAGCGCGGCGCTGGGCAGCACGTCGAACACGCAGCGCCGCTCCAGCGGCGACGGGTTGTCGTGCGTCAGGTCCAGCAGCATGGCGTGCGCCACGCGCGCCGCAGCGGGCCGCGGGCCAGGCGGCGGCAGGAAGGCGCCCACGGCGCGCCCGCCGTAGCGGTGCACCAGGCGGCCCTGCTCGTGCGCGTCCCACGCGCTCTGCGCCTCTGCGGCACGAGCGCGACTCACGAGTAGTGGACCAACTCAAAGGTATGGGATTAAACGAACGACTAACGAGCGATACGCGTTAAGATTACTGCAGACCACGGCCGATTGTCGATATCGAAGTTCTTCGGACGTTCGAGGGTTCCGACTACCCGTAACCGATGCCATAGACGACCTAACGACTGTAGGTAGGTATATACAGGCTATCGGCTTTTTTTTAAGTGTGTAAAGTCCCTACGGATACCTAGGTACAACCGGAGCCGGCGGGGGTGTTATACACGTCGGTCTCAAACCGACTAAAATGCACACCGCCTGTGGGTCGTAGCTTGCTACTTTTCGCAGACGCGTGATTGGCTGGCAGGTTTGCTCCGCTGTCGGCCCGCCGCCGACACATTCTCGAGCCCCAGTTATCATCCGGGGCTTGACGCCGACGAGCGTTTCCCGCTGCGAGACTGGCGCCCTCCGGTGGCGCACACCGAAGCCCATGACAACATGGCCTCAGTTGTGTGTTGGCAAGCACCACCCAATAATTTATACATAACTAGCTTTTGCCCGCGGATCCGCCCGCGTGGATGTCGGGTAGCGCGACCAAACATA
Source organism: Eilema depressum (assembly GCA_914767945.1). Taxonomy (NCBI): domain Eukaryota; kingdom Metazoa; phylum Arthropoda; class Insecta; order Lepidoptera; family Erebidae; genus Eilema; species Eilema depressum. The sequence goes on along the minus strand of OU612018.1, from coordinate 23,340,093 downwards.
GCCTATGTCCTTTCTAAAGGTCTAATCTACCCTTGTACCAAATTTCATCAAAATCGGTTCAGTGGTTTAGGCGTGAAAGCGTAACAGACAGACAGACAGACAGAGTTACTTTCGCATTTATAATATTAGTAAGTATGGACGTATGGATATCGAAGTATGGAACTATGGATTGAAATGAGCTAATTGAACTTTTGAATTTGATACCACGGTATATTTTATCTCAGGTTTATTTTTTAACGCGGTACTCGTACTTTATAACCGCTAGAGGGCCACATTAGATTCGAACGTCAATAGCCTATAACCAGCGGACGATCAAGACGCTTTAACGATACCTCCTTTGTCCAGTTCTAATAAGTGGTTGAAGAGCTATGAGGAACAAATGATCATACATAGTATTACATTCATAGCCTATCAAAATCATAACCCTTTTTTGACTTTGCCGTAGTTAATAAAAAAACTTGTAATCTGTTACAGGTTTACCTCGAATGAGCGATGTGATGCCGAGACGATTGACGAAGATGTTATCCACGTGGTCGGAATTGGTGAACAGCTCGGCCACCACGTACAGCTCCGGCCGCACGTTGCGCGCGCAGTCCAGCATGTACTCGGCCACCTGCGGACACGTCACACGTCACACGCCACGGTCAGCACGCGCCACGGCGTGACGTCACGCGGCAGCGGGGGCGGTACGCACGTGCAGCGGCGTGGAGTGGCAGTTGTCGAGGCGCACGCCGTCGAACAGCTCGGCCGTCAGCTCCACGTACTCGCGCATGTGCGCCCACAGGAACGGGCTGTCCTCCGGCTTGTCGCCGTACCTGCGGGCCGGCGCGAGAATATTATATACTGCACTCGTTATTACCTCGTGGGATTCTTCAACGACAAACTGAGCACCGACCTGAGCTTGACGCTGTCGCCCCAGGCGATGAGCTCGCGGCGCAGGTACACGCGGCCCTGCGCGGCGCGCGCGGCGAAGTCCTGCAGCGGGTCGGCGTTCATGACCCAGCCGTTGTGCGCCATGACCAGGTGCGCCGCCGGCCCGTACGCGGCCGCCTCGTCCGCCTCCGCGCCCGCCGCCCACGTGAAGTAGCGCGGCACCAGCGGCCGCGCCGCGCTCACGTCGGCCCAGCGCGGCCCGTCGGCCGCCAGGCGCTCGTAGCGCACGCCCGCCACCACGTTGTCCACGGCGGCCGCCAGGTGCGCGCGCAGCTCGTCGGCCGCGGCCGCGATGAGCCGCTCCAGCGCGCGCTTGAGCTCCTCGCAGCAGCGCCGCAGCCGCGACTCCTCGTCGTAGCACTCCGCCCTGCGGAGCGGCGCGATTCACAGCCGGCGACCGAAACGTTCCGTTCGGTAGTAGCCGGCCGTACGAATTCTAGTACCGTAATTCTGTCCCTTTTGTTTATCTTATCGCACACACGACAAATTAAAAAAGCGACCCCGACCTCGTCGATCCGAGACGCCGACCGGCGCAGATTGCGGGCGTGACACGCTTTAAATTAGGGGAGTCCCCCGTCGTTCGCCCCGTTCGTTCGTGCGAGATACCTGCCTGTAAACGTTGTAGAGTTGCAGCGCCAGGTCCATGTCGACGGTGGCTCGGAGACGCCGGTACTGAGGGTCCGTGACCAGCTTCAGCTCCCGCTCCTCCTCCGCACCCTTGGCGGCGGGCGCCGGCACCCTGCGAGTGAACGGTCGCGGTGAACATCATCAGATCTCGAGATAGCGGCCGGTCGACCCCGACACTCACTTGTTGCGCGCCAGGCAGTAGAAGTCCTGCACTAGCGCGGCGGCGTCGCACACGAACAGCTCGTGCAGGCGCGCGTCGGGCAGCAGGCGCGCCGCCAGCAGGTGGCGCAGCGCGTCCAGGTGCTCGGGTGACGTCACGCGGCGCGGCACGCCGGCCGCCTCGTGCTCGCCGCGCGCCACGGCCGCCGACAGGCGCGCCAGCAGCGCGTCCAGCAGCGCCGCCGGCCGCAGGTGCGGGCAGTTGGCGCAGTTGTACGTGGCCTCGGGCTGCGTCGCCAGCCACGCCGACTCGTTGGCCGTGTGGTTCAGCACGATGTCGCAGATCGACAGCATCTGCGCCGCGCACACCGTCACACCGTCGACTCGTAAAGCTTACGCGATCGGTCGATCTCTTTCCGCGAATGGGAATCGATTCGACGGAATAAACGTGGGCGTGTAGGTACCTTCCACTCCGTCCGTATCTTCGAAACGAGGTTGCCGACGTCCGCGAGCGTGGCGTCCGCGCCGAAGGCGGGGTTGAGGCGCAGCTGGTCGGCGATGCTGTAGCCGGAGCCCGAGGCGCCGAGCGCCTGCACGGGCGTGAAGTGCAGCATGTTGTAGCCCGCCTCGCGCGCCACGCGCAGCGCCGCCTCCCAGCGCGCCAGCGGGCCCAGGCACTTGGCCAGCACCGTCTGGCACATGAGCGCGTCCAGCGGCACGGGCAGCGACGGCGCCACGTGGAACCAGCCCGAGCCCTGCGGCCCGACCGGCGACTCCCTGCGGCGAGAGCGCGACGGACAGTGAGCGGCGTGCTCGGCGACGCGCCTACCGGTAGGTCTGGCGGGTCGGGTACTCACGCGTGGTCGTACACGAAGTAGTAGTGGAAGGAGCCGGCGCGCGCCAGGCGCAGGCGGCAGCACGCGTCGGGGTCGGCCAGCAGCAGGCCGGCGCCGAGCGGCTCGCCGTCGCGCCGCCACTCCAGCCCGTAGTACTGGCTGCGCACGAACTCGCCCGCGCCCTCCTCCTCTGCAGGCGGACCGACGGAACCGGTGTGTAGTGTACTGTGCACATCGCTATCGCCCGCTACCCGCTACTGTACTACCCACTACCCACTACTGCCTCAAATGTACTTACGGTTATCGGACGTCACATAATTGGTGTAGAGAAACACTTTTCGGCCGAGTAATGAAGGACCCGGGCAGAATTGTAAATAGCAGCCCTTTTCGAATCTGAAATTTAAATATAAAATTTTTATATCCAAGTGGGTACTAGGGAATGAAATCTCGAAGATCTCGGCCTTTTGTAGCGAGATTGATCTCGGACGAAAAAAGGGCGGGCACTCGAGCATAAAAACTGTCTGAAATCTGTGGTTCCAACTAGCGTAGAATCCGAATCCGGCCTTCTTAACGGCTGGTTATCTGGCCAATAAAGTAAGCCGTTTAGCAGGCGATTCTTTGGACATTTTCTGCTGGAGCTGCTTTCAAAATAATTTGTACCTTATAATGGTTTGTTATTTGAACTGAACAAATCTTTCATTTGATTGGTATATTTTGTTACAACAGTCTATTGAAACAAATTCGTGAAAATTAATGTTTATCTTAGTTATATGTACTTAACACTTATAATTTTTACTAATTTATTCAAATATTGTGATTATTTTTTTTGCAAAAAGTCACAAAACTGTCAATCTCGAGAGATTTCTCAGTATTGTTATTCATAATCTCGCGAGATCTCGCAAAATTTACAGGTACAATTTTGGACCTAAAATGTGCTCAAAATGTGCTCTATACGCGCAGTGCACGTTTCTTGGTTGTCTTTTGTAAATAGCAAGGGGTGCTACAGCGGTAGACGAGCTCAACCACCAAGCATAGATTATTTCAAAACAATCATTGTTGTTATTCTACCTCTTAACTTTTATTTGTCATTCATTAGTCATTACTTATATCATTTTGGCAACAGGCCATAGGTATGACGTACATCCGGCCGACCCAGGGCCATATCTCTCGATCTGGCCCTCTTCCGGTGTGGGGACCACAGAGTCCTTAACTCGCCCCCGGGTATGGGGAGGCACGCAATGCCCGCCGCGGCCTGCTTCTGCTAGGGTGATAGGCGGCTCCATCCGTCACCCCAGGCCCGCGCTCATGGAGGACGGGGATCATTCTGCGACCTCGTCGCGGGCCACGCGGTTTGCGATTCTCCTCCGCTCGTCGCGGGCCGCAAGGTCTGCGATTCTCCTTCACGAGCATTACTTGCTCGCAGAAGGAGGCGCCGCGCCGGCGGCCCACGTATCCGCGCAACGAACCATCGCTGCGAGCAAAGTGGCGAGCGTGAGAACTCTCACTCCCAGGGTCGCCACCAGCTCCCGTCTCGGCGACTCCCACGCCGGACACTCGGTGAGCGTGTGCAGCGGCAGCGCCGAGTCCTCGCTCGCGTCGCAGTGATGGCACTCGGACGTTGACTCTTTCTTCGCGGCGATAATCTTCGTCGGCCAGAACGAGAGGCCGCCGTGTAGCCTCTCTAGCCACTCCCCCATGAAGGGTCTTACCGCCGCTACTACGGCGCGCCCTGCGCATGGTTGCCCAAGTTGTAGCTCCCACTCCGTCACCATTATGTGCCTGTGGAGCCGGGATCTCACGGCCCGAATTTCTTCAGGCTCATCGTGATCCCGCTCCCGCGCCGCGCCGCCTTTCGGAAGCGGTATAGCGCCGTAAGGGATCTCGCTTCCAGGATCCAGTGTCTCCCACTGTGATGCTGGATCCCGCTGGTGGTCCGCGCCGAGGTCCATGAAAGAACATGGCCTCGGTTTTCTGCGGAGCCACCTCGAGACCCAGCCGCCGGATCCGTTCCACGACTTGGACAACTGCGGTCGTGGCCTTCAGGGTCGCTTCGCGGTGTGTACTTGTAGCCCCGCTCACCGTCACTAGCGTATCGTCCGCATAGCACGTCACGACGCACAGTGGTTCGAATGTTCGATCCCATACAAGAGGTCGGACGTAGGGTATTAAAAAAATCAAAGTCGTAATTTGAAATAACTGAATAGGTATGCCATTCGATTTCTATATAGAAGAAAAACAAATGCTAGCAGCACGACTTTTAAAGGTACACTTACACTAGGGTAAAATTAGCTAAAACTGTTTTCAATGTATGGGAGGTAACCCTTAAATAGATATGTATAACTTTTGATTTTGGCCCATTTTCGTTCTGGATTTTTTATGACAGTATCTTATAATATTTGCCTCATTTTACCCAAAGACACATAGTGCTCCATTTTTGCGCTTTTCACGAGTCAGTAGTCCGACCAATGACAATCTCTATCAAGGCTGTCGCAACGTTGTGCTCGTCGTTGTGCGCTTACAGAATTGCATTGCAGTTCAATCGGTAATCGGGAAGTGGATCAAAAATTTACAAGATTTGATGACAAATATCGGGTAGGGTGAAACTAAATACTTAACAGATTGTAAAAATTTAAAAAGCTCTTCCTTAAAAAATCTTTTACGACTTCTACGACTTACCTACATACCCAATACTTAGGTACCTTCGTCACACTTTTAATACATACTTACCTTTCAAGACTGGTCCAGGGTCTATGTCAGAGTTGGCTAAATAAATTGTGTCTTCGTAGAACCAAACGGTTGAGTGTGCGCATGTGGGTTGTGGGCGGTGTGATGGTGTGCGTACCTGTATAGCGTGGAGTCGTTGTGCTCTCCGTGCTCGAGCGTGAGCACGTGCTCGGGCGCGGGCGGCGGCGCTGGCGCCGGCGCCGCCGAGCTGCGGTCGATGGCCATCTGCCTCTGCGCACAACACACCGCACGTTAGTGCAAAACTTCATATATCGAACTTAAAAAAACGCAAGCGACGACGTTTTGTCACAAATTATTCGATGAACCTCGAAGTCGCTTCCGTTGCTCGCGCGAGCTTCCGTCTAGGGTACGGGAGTGGTTTTAGGGGCAAGAATGACCTTTTCGATGACGGCTTTCTCCTGCACTTTCCTGCCGTAATCGCTCCTTTCGCGAGTCACCATTTTAGGCATTTCGAATAGTCACCGATTACGAGTATCCATGAAATAGCACATTAGGTTTGAGCGCAAGCGCTAGCGCGGTGTCCCTTATATAAACGCCGGGCTCGAGGAGCGGAACGCACCCGGCATAGGCACCGCCGTCGCGGCTCGCGGCATCCGACCCGAAGCATAGCCGCAAGCCGCAAGCTTTGTACGCTGTGTTGGGTTTCAGTCTTTGTCTGCCCTGCATTGTCTTCCTGAACAATGCTCACGCGGACGCACTCCCGCTTCATGCTCTTCCTGTATATAGCCCTGCTGGATGACGGAATTAAAGAGACTCGCTAGCTCTTTCAGGATTGGGGTTTCGTCTGTTTTAGGAGCTCCGAGCACGAAAGTAATTCCAACATCCCCAGGAGATCAGTTTGTTATCATCTCCTCAGTATAATCCAATAAGTGTGGGGTCTTGTGGCCATAATATCGGATTGGAAGCGATAAGACTACCACAATAAGACTAATTCACTTCAGTGCTATAAATACTTATAGCTAATCATACGATTTGATTTGAAAAAGAAACCACTTTTCGCCTCTCCCTACAGAGAGAAAGAGTAGGTACCCACTTGGAACCCATGAAATTCAGGTGGGTAGTTAGTAGTTATCTACGTGCTGTGCTACGTCACGACCACGACGTCGAATGAAAAACTTTTTTCCAATTAAGGGTCAGCTCACACCGAGACGCGACGCGACGATGCGCGCACATTTTAATAGAGCAACTTAAAATATACTTTATTTACAACACGAAAAGATACACATTTCATTTTGAGAATTCAGAATACGTTGCATCGTGTGTTCTGAATTCTCAAAATGAAATGTGTATCTTTTCGTGTTGTAAATCATCACTATCATCACTATCATCATCATTATCACTATCATCATCATCATCATCACTATCACTATCACTATCATCATCTATCTATCTATCTATATCTATACTATTATATAATTGTAAAGTGGTCGTGTCTGTACATTGGAGATATTTAAAAAAAAATACTTGGGTTATGTTATGTTAACGATAATGAACACGAAAATATTTTTTTTTAATTTCCTGTCTGTTTGTCTGTTTGTCTGTTTGTCTGTTTGTCCGCGATGGACGCAAAAACTACTGGACGGATTTTGATGCGGTTTTTTTTGTTAGAAAGGGCTTGCTCAGACTTAAAATCTTACGTTTGTTTGATCGGAATCGGTTGAGTAGAACCGAAGTTGTGAACAATTATGATAATAAACGGAAAATGGCCCGATAGACAGATGGCGCTTTTTATTATTATTGGTCAATTTTTATAGCTTATTACATCCGAGCAAGAATGTCAATTTATAGACTTTATTTTTACATACACAATTGTGTAAACTAATACGTTTTTAATCATGAAATTAAAATTTGAATTTTTAAGATTTAGTTACAGAATCATAACTAGATGGCGTTCTCGCGTTTAAATTCAAGCTATCGTTTGGTTTCAAACTACCGATATACGCGAACTGGTATTTAGTATTACTTTTTTTAAATTTCTAATTTTGTCAATTTGTGATATAGATTTTGGTACAGTCTAAGATCCGTTACAAAATCGTTTTTCACGCAAAGACAGATTAGAGCTTGGCGAAGACGAAGTACCTATTATAGTTGAGTAGACAGGAAAGGTACAGGTAGTGCGAGATGGGCAAAGGAATGGGGACTACAATAGAGAGTCGAGTAGATATCCAGGTAGGAACATTCTTATATGTATAGGTACCACTTAAGTGGCAAACAAGCACCCGGCCTACCTGATGGAAAGTGGTTACTGTGGCCTATGGACGTATGCAAGTCCAGAGGCGTCACACTCGCCCTTCTTGAAGTACCCCATCCCAATACTATTGTCGTGAGTCGTACTGTAATAGTGAAGTCGAGTATAGTGGCATCGAGTAGAGACGCGAATACAGAGTGGAGTACTCGTACCTACTACGTGGAGTACAGAGTCAAGTAGGAGCCGAATAGAGAGGCGAGTACAGTGTCTAATCTTTTTTTTTTATATACTACATACTTAGGTCGCAGACAAGCACACGGCCCTCCTGATATTAAGAGGTTACCGTGGCCTATGGGCGAGTGCAACACCAGGGGCGTCACACCCGTGCTATGCTGTAAGAACAGAGGGATTCTGTGCCGTCAGCGCAAAAGATAAGTAGGGCAAAGCCTTTGGTTTTCCCACTGACAGCACAAAATCTCTGGCAACCCTACTCACCGTCAGAAACACTACACGAGGTTATTAGGTAAGTCGTGAACTTCTGTAGGGCCAGTCGGACTGCTCGATTGGGACGGATATACCGTCGTTTCCTACCTCCTCTAAAAAATAAAGCTCCTCTAATCAGCGTTCAACGCGCAACTCTCTGCACTAAAATTTATAACACCACGCGATAAACGACATCCACGCGGGCGGAGCCGCGGGCAACAGCTAGTACTATTATATAATTGTAAATTGGAAATGTTTGTCCGCGATGGACGCAAAAACTACAGAACAGATTTTGATGCGATTTTTTTTGTTAGAAAGGTCTTGGTCAGACTTAAAATCTTACGTATGTTTTATTGCAATCGGTTGAGTAGAACCGAAGATAAGAGATCCACGCGGGCGGAGCCGCGGGCGAAAGGCTAGTCACTACATATTATAAAATAAAGTCGTTGTCGCTGTCTGTCAGTCCCTATGTATGCATATATCTTTTTTCCTGGCGAGGTACGGTCGAACTCAAAAGTGCAGTAGCAATCCTACGTAACTATAGCGTCAACATTCTAGCGCTACTTGTGACCTTTTTCTTTTAAGACAATTTACACACACACACATAAATTGTTCTTCCGTAGGAATATTATCGATAATTTCGTTGTCACTACGTAAGCAACCCGTGGCCGAGTGGTTCTAGCATGAGGTTTATGGAAATGCAAAGGTTGATGGTTCGAATCCTACGATCTTACAATAACACTTTTTGTGTTTCATTTATAAATTAATTTCATTGTATTATTTGTTAAATTTTAGCAAATATCAACATAAAATGTAAAAAGAATGTCAACTTCATGCAAAATTACTTTATCAATATTTAAAATTATATTTTTGTCATAAATATAAAAAATCGTTATAAGCTGGAATCGAACCACAAATATCTCTAATCACTGTGAATCAATAGTATCTTGCTTCAGCCACTTAGCTATCAGTTAATTTACTAGGTTGGTCAATTACTGTATTAGTATCTAATGAGTAATGACACACACACATTATATGTAAACGCAAAACCGGGCCGGAGCGCGGCCGCACGCCACACCATTTTGAGCCTTGTTGTGCTAATGCACTTATGAGCTCTGAGTGTACATTGAAAACGAAGTAAGTACGTATGCTTGTGTCAAGGAGTACATTTGATTGATATAGGTCTCGGTACCAGATTCCATAGGGCCGGGTCAGCCTGACGAACATCTTAAATCTTCAAAACTACGCAACGGATTTTGAAGCGGTATTTAATAGATAGAGTGATTCAAGAGGAAGGTTTATATGTATAATACATGCATAATATTGTAGAGAAACACTGATAAATTTAGAGATATGCAGCGGGAACGTGATCAGAAAATATGGCGGTACGAAGTTCGCCGGGTCAGCTAGTAAAGTATATTTCATGTAAAAAGTGCGCGCATCTTCGCGTCGCGTTGCGTCTCGGTGTGAGCTGACCCGTATTCCAAAGAATAACCTGGTTTTTGCTTTTGATCCGAACTACTTCGAATTTACTTGTAGGTAGTGATTAGGTATATAGGCACTGTAACGGGATAGGTACTCTAGTTACGTACCTCTTTATGACGACCTGTCAATCTTGATAAACAGCAAAACATGATGAGTACAAGTTCACATCCCTATCACTACAACGACTGACAACGACAACCTGGTATTTAATGAGCAGCAAGAAAAAAAAGTCTAGCAAAACGTTCTAATCTGGTTTTCTATTAGAACAGTAACGCTCCAAACGAAATTCAATTAAATAAAGAGTCATAAAATCGTAGTAGTGTGACAATCGCCACACGCCTTGACATGCCTATAGCTTAGCTAGACGTAGACCCACCAAGATCGTTGCACACTGGAAACAATGACCTTTTAAACTTCCTATTCCTACCATATCTATGATTACGTACGATAATACTATCGACCCTGTACGTATTTACTTTATTCTTGCAGTTTCCATTTACAATTATATAACTATATGGATCTACGTGGGTCACTTAAACGAGGCCACTTTCCGTAATGAGAAAATATCTTATTCAACATACACGATAGCAAAACTGTTTGAGAATTGTAGGTAATTAAAAATACCGACTTCAAAAACCTATTCCAATTAAAATAATATGCACTAAAAAGTTCAAAATAATAAAATTGTGTATTCTTCAAAAACTTTATTTACAAATTATTGTCATTTTGGCGTAGGTGGCGAGTGGCACGATAAAAAAGTGGCTCACAGGCGAGTTTACTACTTTTTTGAATCTCTAGTGGTCGACTGGCATGATTAGTTTTATGATACCGTGCCACTTAACTACTTGCAGAATAGGAAGTGGTCAAGTGGCATGAACTACTCGCGATTGTTGAAATCGTAACAGTTATCCAGATTTGTTCCTGTTTGTTCCGTCTATATTGTGTACATGATAATGAAAACAGATCACTATTCGTGTGGGATCTATTTACAACATGAAATAAAGAGGCATTCACAGTTTTATGTACATAATCACAGATTTATTGAAACGAAAATAATATAGTTTGATTGTAATTTATATAAGATTTTATTTTTCCTATGGAATAACCAGCACCATCTATTCGACCAATTGAGATTAAATAATTAACAAAATTAATTTCTTCTATGTGCTGCAATACTTACTCAAAATTGAAATTTTTGAAGGAACTGTATACTGATATCCTGGTAATGAATCAGAAATTGACCATTAGATGAGAATATAAAATAAATCTTTTTTGAAGTCTGTTAAAAAAAGATAAAACCAAATATTGCTAAATTTTCAATACCGTGTCCAATAACAAAATTAAAAAAATAACCGAAACCAAACATCGCAACCAAAGATATTATATCGTACCCCCAGAGTGACAAAGACGTAAGTAAGGTTACGTCAATTTTTTTTTTTTGCAGTTTCGAATAGTAGATGTCAGGATACAATACGTCGATTTTTTTCATAATATTCTGACGTAAAATTAGGGTGTTATAAAGGAAAAAAGAAAATATTCGTCTAAATAAAAATATATTTTCAAAGTAAAAAAAGGTGATAAGCCAACATAAGTATGTAAAATTTCATAAAAATACACCTAAAGATTCTTATTCTTTTGTTTCCTTATGTTATAGCCAAAATTTATAGACGTATTGCTAATTAAGGTTTTTATTGTCTAATGAAAATATAAACTGCCTAACGTAAGACTACTTACATCCCAAATGAAAGAAAACTAATAAAACAAAGAAAGCCGTACTCCCTGTTTAAGAGTATATCCCGTATACAAGTTTCGAAATAATCGTGCTAACCTCTTCACCCTTTTTAATGTCATCAAGCTTGCGGAAGTAATCACGCTTACACCATTTTTCCCTTTATAATATTATTAAGTTTGTGAACGTAATCGCGGACACATCGCGAACACGCCCGAAAGGTTCGAGTAATCGTCGATACAGCGCATGCGCAGGGGTGAAGCGGGTGGCCGTTGTTTGTTTACGTTTCATAACTCACGCGCCACTTACTGATAACAGTACTTAATTCTTTATGCTTCCCCATTATAAATACGTAATGATCCATTAAGAAGCCCAACTTATAGCTATTATTGATTATTTTGTTTCAATTGTACCAAATTTCAGCCAGATCTCAGCCAGGAATCACTTCAGAGCTTCTGAAAGCGGGTTGAACACCGGTACTTAAAGTCCTTCAGAAGCTCTTTAACACCATCGTCCTCGAGGGCATAACGCCAGAAGCGTGGAACAGAGGCGTGGTGATGCTGTTCTTTAAGAAAGGTGACAATACCTTACTGAAGAACTACAGGCCCATCTCGCTTCTGAGCCATGTTTACAAGCTGTTTGCAAGGGTCATTACGAACCGTCTCGAGCGCAGGCTTGATGACTTCCAGCCTTCCGAACAAGCCGGTTTCCGAAGAGGCTACAGTACCATAGACCACATCCATACGCTGCGGCAAGTTATACAGAAGACCGAAGAGTATAATTTGCCACTTTGCTTAGCGTTTGTGGACTACGAGAAAGCCTTTGATTCGGTCGAGACATGGGCTGTGCTTGAGTCTCTCCAGCGGTGCCGTATTGACTATCGGTACATCGAAGTGTTGAAGTGTTTGTATAATAACGCCACCATGTCGGTCCGAGTACAGGAACAGAGTTCGAAGGCGATCCCTTTGAAAAGAGGAGTAAGACAGGGAGACGTGATATCTCCTAAACTGTTTACGGCCACTTTGGAGAACGCCTTCAAGCTCCTGGAATGGAAAGGATTCGGCATCAATATTAATGGCGAATACATTACTCACCTCCGGTTTGCCGACGATATTGTAGTCATGGCAGAATCGATGGAAGATCTCAACACAATGCTCGATGGCCTCAACCGAGTTTCTCAACAGGTGGGTCTTAAAATGAACATGGACAAGACGAAGGTTATGTGTAATGCCTATGTTGTACCCACCCCAATATCTGTTGAGAGTTCGGTTCTTGAAGTTGTTGACTCGTACGTCTACCTAGGACAAGTAGTCCGGTTAGGTAAGTCCGACTTCAAGAAAGAGGTCAGTCGCCGAATCCAACTCGGCTGGGCAGCGTTCGGAAAATTGCGTAATATCTTCTCGTCCAACATACCTCAGTGTCTCAAGTCGAAAGTTTTCGACCAGTGTGTGTTACCAGTGATGACTTATGGCACTGAAACGTGGTCTCTCACTATGGGCCTTATGAGTAAGCTCAAAGTAGCCCAACGAGCTATGGAGAGGGCTATGCTCGGAGTCTCTCTGCGAGATCGAATCAGAAACGAGGAGATCCGTAGAAGAACCAAGATTACCGACATAGCCCAGCGGATTAGAAACTTGAAATGGCAGTGGGCAGGGCACATAGCACGGAGGACTGACGACCGATGGGGTCGAAAAGTTCTCGAGTGGAGGCTATGTATCGGCAAGCGCAGCGTAAGACGTCCACCCACAAGGTGGACAGACGACCTTATCAAGGCCGCGGGAACGCGCTGGATGCGAGCCGCTTCCAACCGGTCTTATTGGAGATCTATAGGGGAGGCCTATGTCCAGCAGTGGACTTCCTATGGCTGAAATGATGATGATGATGACGTGCAAACGTATGAACTTTTAAGCTTTTATAATTATATTACGGTTCCGGTTCCCCCATACCTATGACTACCTTAGTCATAGTTATGGGGGAACCGGAAACGTCTATGCGGTACCTACCTACACCCTGGGTAACGAAGAGTAAACTGTAAGAGTAAACTCGGAGTCCGGAGTCCGCCTAAAGTATGATTTATCTTGGTACTAGCTGACCCGACGAACTTCGTACCGCCATATTTTCCGCCCGCGTGGAATTCGGATCTCGTCCGGACACAAGTGACTCTCGCGCGGCCTGAACCACCGCGGCCACCCCAGTGCCGGCATGTTTGGCACTACAAGTCGGCAAACTGGGACGGACTGCGAGAATTCTTCGCTTCGTACCCGTGGAGGCAGCTTTGCTTCACTTCAGAAGATCCAAGCTCCTGTGCAACAGCAGTCGCTGACGCGATCCTAGCGGGTATGGAATGCTATATCCCTAACCGTTGGGTCGTGACAGGAGCGAGTAAGCGGCCGTGGTTTAATAAGTCCTGCAGAGAAGCGAGAACTCACAAACAATCTGCTTATAAGGCATGGGCCACGGCCCTTGCCAGCAAGGATCCGAACATCTCTGAAGTGAAGCGGAAATTGAATGCCGCCTCGAGGTCTAGTAAGAAGGCAATCGCCAGGGCTAAGTTTGAATTCATCGGCAGAATTGGTGAGCGGCTTGCGCGGTACCCATCTGGTAGTCGCGCATTTTGGTCGCTCGCCAAAGCTGCCGAGGGAAATTTCTGCCGGTCCTGCCTTCCGCCGCTGCTGAAACCCGACGGTAGTCTGGCCCATGCTGCCAAGTAGAAAGCCGATCTTTTAGGTAATCTCTTTGCATCAAACACGACTATGAACGATGGGAATGCCGAGCCACCTATTATCCCCTGGTGTGGTACTTCAATGCATGAAGTAAAAATCACGCAACGGATGGTTCGGCGGGTACTTAATTCCCTAGATGTTCGAAAGTCGAGTGGGTCGGATGGCATACCGGCGTTGGTGCTTAGGCACTGTGCTCCCGAGTTGTGCCCTGTACTTACACGACTTTTCGGGCTTTCACTCTCTGCGGGACGAGTTCTAGCTTCATGGAAGACCGCATACGTGCATCCTGTGCCCAAAAAAGGCGATAGGACAGACCCGTCCAATTACAGGCCTATTGCTATAACCTCCCTCCTCTCGAAGATGATGGAGCGTGTCATTAATACACAGCTCCTGGGATAGCTTGAAGGTAACGATCTTCTGAGCGACCGACAGTACGGCTTTCGCCACCGTCGCTCAGCCGGTGACCTTCTTGTGTATCTCACAAACCATTGGGCGCAAGCCATCGAGACTCGAGGTGAGGCACTGGCGGTTAGCCTCGATATAGCAAAGGCCTTTGATCGGGTCTGGCACAGAGGTCTTCTTGCAAAGCTACCATCTTATGGACTTCCCGAGGGATTATGCGTATGGATTGCCAGCTTTTTGTCCAACAGAAGTATCCAAGCCGTCGTCGTTGACGGCAGCTGCTCGGATCGCATGGACATTAACGCTGGTGTCCCACAAGGCTCCGTGTTGTCTCCAACCCTGTTTCTGCTGCATATCAATGACATGCTGTCGAATGACTCCATTCATTGCTATGCAGACGACAGTACTGGAGACGCTTGTTACACGGGCCGTGCAAATATCCCTCTGTCCGAAGTAGAGGAAAGTCACGAACAACTTGTGTCTGAAATCGAGACTACGTTGCTCAAGCTAAGCTAAGCTTGGGGTGCTCAACAGGGCGAAGTAGTACTTCAATGCAGGGCAACGACTCATCCTTTATAAGGCGCAGGTTCGGCCCCACATGGAGTACTGCTATCACCTTTTTGCTGGACCGCCGACCGACCGAAACTTGCCAGCTTGACCCCTTCGACTCGGTACAAAGACAGGCGTTGAGGCTCGTCGGCAATCCCATACTCGCAGGCGATGTGGAACCTCTCAGTCTCAGAAGAGACTTTGCCTCACTGTGTGTGTTTTACCGTTTATACAATGGTTTGTGCTCAGAAGAACTATTTGACATGATGCCAACAGCTACATTCTATCATCGCACCTCTCGCCACAGGCAGGGAATTCATCCTCACACATTGCGTCCGGAAATGGTGCGCACTGTGCGGTTTGAAAGGCACTTCATCCCACGCACACTCAAGCTGTGGAATGAACTCCCTGCGGTGGTTTTCCCAAGCGATTACAATATGGGGTTCTTCAAGAAGGGCATTAGAAGGTTTCTTCAGGGTCGGCAGCGCGAGTGTGACGCCCCTGGTGTTGCATACGTCCATAGGCCACGGTGACCACTTCCCATCAGGTGGGCCGTGTGCTTGTCTGCCAACTAAGTGGTATAAAAAAAAACAATAAGCAAACAGCTACTATTAATATTCGTTTTTGGTATTAGTAAGGTATAGGCCCAACAATTATGAAGATTATGAAAGAAAATTAATGTTTTTGTTTAATTTTTTTATTGATTACTATTCTTATAACTTTTTGCTAATTTTACGACATACAATTACTAATTACAACTTCACGATTATTTTTATAAATGGCAATAAAGTATAATATTCTAAAAACCTGTTTCATTACGCCAGTGAAATTATGTTTTAACGAGAGCCTAAAATTCCTTACAATTATGATTTAATAAAACATAATGTGAAAGAAGCCTGTATTCAGACATAACATTATGTTTTATTTTTATCTATCGACAAAAATAGCTGTAAAAGCTATATACTTTATGATAGTTAAAACATAATTCAACGAAAAAAGGCGTAAATAGTGGTTACTCCCCGTATTTTATCATCTTTTAGAACTTCATGAAAGACGTAACCGTGAATAGTAACGGTATGAGTAAAATATGGAAACCGATAATTAGATTAACCATTATAACATTCGAGGAGTTGTCGAAAGTAAGTAAGGAAAACGGCTGTAAGTTTTTAATAATTAAATATTAATCACCCTACTAATTTCAGAAATTTTAAGTATATACAAAAAAAAAGGTTGATTTTTTTCCTATTTAATGATATTTAACATAATATTATAGGGTTAAAAACAAAATAGATATACCTGTTTGAACAGTTTTTCTGCTCTCCTGTAAAGTTAGTGTTTTCATCTTACGTCTTTGTCACTCTGGGGGTGCGATATATAAAAAGAAGTAGATTCGTTATTGCGCGAAAATCGTGAAGATTCGAAAACGAGTCAATTGGAACGTTTGCCTCTAGTACCGCGTGCCGAGCGGCGCCGGCCGGACGTTGAGCGGAAGCATCAGTGACTTATAAAAATAACGAAAATGCCATCGTATGTTTATAGACACTGCACGAACTATTACTCTAAAGTTAATACATCAAAAGGGATTTCATATCACATGGAAATAATACATATTTCGACTGATAAAGACCAAATTTCTGACTTTCATAATATTCAAGTTAAAATTGTTAAAAAGAGACAGTATGATATAATTTGGTGCGTGAGCGACAAGGACGTGTGTGATCCGAACATAGATTAAAGTACAGATGAGAATATCGTAGGCATTAAACTCACTACATACTACCTCCCAATTTTAATTTGTTGTTTTTTATAATTGCCTACTAATACTATGTGGTTCAAGTAAGTTAATAAGTGCGAACTTCACTTCACTGGCAAGTATCTACTTAGGTAAGTACCTACTTGTTAAAATTTGTAGGTACTATTGGCAGCAACAAAATAATGAAATAGAATAAACATACCTAGCTTTTTTATACTTAACTAGCTGCCCCGGCGAACTTCGTACCGCCATATTTTCGGCCCGCGTGGTATTCAAATCCCGTTCCCGCTGCACCCTTATCACTTAGGGGGATGAAAAATAGATGTTGGCCGATTCTCATAGATACCAGATAAGCACAAAAAATTTCATCAAAATCGGTCGAGCCGTTTCGGAGGAGTTCGATTACGCACCCCGTGACAGAAGAATTTTATATATTAGAAGATACAATAACAATGACAAACAAACATCTTTGTCTAAACAAAATTACGCAATTATCTCAAACTTCACTTTACTGGCAAGTACCTACTTAGGTACTTGTTAAAATTATACTACTGACAGCAACAAAATAATGAAATTTAAAACAAAGTTAAACAAACATCTTTGTCTAAACAAAATTAGGCAATAACCTCAATTCAGAGAGCTCTGTACCTTCTTTTTCAATAATTTTGTTAGCCTATGTCACCGACTAGCAACCGCACTGTGATTGGTACATTGTTATCATTAAAGTCCAAGTGACAAACAATAGCTGTCTTCTTCTTTTATATTGTATTTTTCATGTCCTCTCTTTTCAATCCATTGGTTATGTAGGGAAGTGTAGATGAATTAAAAATGTGTGTGTGTGAGTTCGGCACATTTTTCTACGTTGATTTGTAAGCATATGACAATACATGTCTATGTTATGAAATGTCTTTGATCGCAACGCTTATAAGAGTGCTACAAAAGGATTCGAATTACTATTTTGGCCTACTTAATGAAACAAAAAGGATTTATTAGCAAAAAAAGGTCAGAAACGATCGCCACACTAAAAAAATTGAACGTAATGTTCAAAAACTTTGTGATGGTGAAATTAGTAGTGGACACTGTATTGAAAAATGTAGCAATGTTTTATTATCTTTTTTTAACAGACTTCAAAAAAGATTTATTTTATATTCCATCTAATGGTCAATTTCTGATTCAGAACCAGGATATCAGTATACAGTTCCTTCATAAAATTTAAATTCTTTTTATTTTGAGTATTGCAGCCATACAAGAAATAAGGTTTGTTAATTATTTAATCTCAATTGGTCGAATAGATGGTGGATGGAAAAAAAATCTTATATAAATTACAATCAAACTGTTATTTTTGTTTCAATAAATCTGTCATTCATTATCTATGATATTGTATATACATAAAACTGTAAATGCCTCTTTATTTCATGTTGTGCAAACATAAATAGATCCCACACGAAATAGTGATCTGTTATCATTATCATGTACACAATATAGACGGAACATACAGGAACAAATCTGGATAACTGTTACGATTTCAACAATCGCGAGTAGTTCATGCCACTTGACCACTACCTATTCTGCAAGTAGTTAAGTGGCACGGTATCATAAAACTAATCATGCCAGTCGACCACTAGAGATCCAAAAAAGTAGTAAACTCGCCTGTGAGCCACTTTTTTATCGTGCCACTCGCCACCTACGCCAACCTCCTCCGCACTGTGGCAGAACACTTATTACACTTATTACAGTTGTCGTTGGCTTAATAGTAGATTACCCAACAAGTGAAAAAAAGGTGAATTCTTTTCGAGGCACCAAGTTGTATCCCGAGAGGAGTGAAGGTTTCTCCGGTAGAATCCCGAGCGTAGCGAGGGGTTCTAGAGAGAAACCTGAGTAGATCGAGGGATACAAGAGCCGAGATGAATTCTTTTTTCACGTGTTAGGTACTCAACTTTTCACCATTGACTACGAGAAAGCGATTACTCTGTGATTATGAATTACATTTTGTTATGGATAGTACACAAAAGAAGCAGCAAATTATCAGTAATAGCTACCGCTTTAGCGCGAAAAGACTCAGGAGTCTTTTCGCGTTCGAGAATATGAGTTTCATTTTCATCACTAGATGAAGTCATTTTATGATTATGAGACAAACAGAAACTTTTACAAGGAAAATTACACGGAAAATGGCGGCATTTTTTTTTTCTTAATTTAAACTGAGCCACATTCCATCCAGCCAGTGATTACATTTAGGTGGCTTTTAGTACGTTTTTATAGTGAGAGTGTGCAACCTCTTTGTATGTTTCACTAGAATCCGTACATTCGCGCATGTTCCAAATTCAAATTTTTTTATTCACTCGGTGAAACAAAGAGCGTTTTATTCACTGTTTTTGATGAATCACGGGCCCTTTTTCGAGTGTCAATGGTGAAAAAGTTTATTTGTAGGCTGACATTGACTCCAAAAATAACAATAATTTGTAAATAAATTTTTTGAAGAATACATTTTGAACTTTTTAGTGCATTTTATTTTTATTGGAATAGGTTTTTAAAGTCGGTTTTTTAAACGTAGTTTTTTTTTTACCTTTTAGTGTCTATAGGTATAACATACAACATAACATAAACTCACGCCTATATCCCCGAAGGGGTAGGCAGAGGTGCTAGCACCCACAATTCGCCGTTTATGTTTAGTGTCTATAATAGGCTATTATTCTGTAAGCTACAGTAGGATTACCTACTACGGGTAGTCTATAACATTTCGTTGTATTTAGTGGCTATGGGTAGGCCTTCGAAAGGTGTAAAAATTTAGTGGTATAATTCAGTCCAATGTATCTTCAATGATAGTACCTACTTACCATAGTATTGACATAAAACTGTCAATAACTTAAACGAGATATTCATGCTATACATCAAATAAGTTCTCCTCATAAACTCATATGAGCTTCTGATGTAATCAGGAAAATACGTCTCCATGAAGATGACGATGATGAATGATGACATTTAGCCCGACGTAGGCTAGGTAATTTTAGCACGCCCTTGACCATCGTAATGAGGTTACATAGACGCCGTACCACAGGATCGTCATAAAACTAGCTAATTTCTCATCACCTATTTGATTTCGAGGAGTTCTCTGGTGTATCTCCGGAGTTCAAGGTCCAGTACCCATGAAATTAATATGGAACTACCCTGTCAGTTATACCGAAGCCAATGCAAAAAGGTTTTTCAAAACATAAGCGACGGAAATATGGGACAACATTATGTACGAAGTTGGATAAAAATTTGAATTAAGAAAACACAAATAAAATCATAAAATTAAAACTACTGGGCCAAACTATGTTTTAGTATGGGACCAAATGACAACTATTTCACATCGAATAAAAAAAAATCACGGAAATCGAATCATAAAGCTAGGAGTAATCGGTGTAAATACATATAAAAAAAACCCATCGAATTGAGAACCTCCTCCTTTTTGAAGTCGGTTAAAAAACTAAGTGACTGCCCTGTGGTACTACCCAATGGTACTACTGGCAGTGTCAAAGGTAAAATTGTATCCCCATGGCACTACCGGTAGTGTCAAGGGTACAAATTATTC
Source organism: Eilema depressum (assembly GCA_914767945.1). NCBI lineage: Eukaryota > Metazoa > Arthropoda > Insecta > Lepidoptera > Erebidae > Eilema > Eilema depressum. The sequence continues at coordinate 23,319,910 of OU612018.1, read as the reverse complement.
CCCAGGACACCACCAGTGTCAAAGGTAATTTTCGCAATTGTAAAGTAATACACATAAAGATTTCGTAGATTAAGTCTATCAGTGTTATTGCGGTTTTGCTTTAGCAGCTAAAGCGTAGTTTATCAATGCCAAGCGGCAGTTTATCTACGACACAGCTGACATGACAGACATCAGGGTCGGATCGCTGGGGGTTTGGTGCAAACCGGGCTACCTTCGCCGCATAGTCGGGGCGTATCTAACGGAAAGAGTGACTATTAGCGGTAAGACCCACCATGGAGGACTGGCTAGATAGGTGACAGGGGAGCCTACCGTACCGGCTGATGCGGATTTCCGGGCGAAAGAGTTTCGGGGACCACCTGATTCGGATCAGGAAGGAGCCAACGTCTGTGTACCGAAACTGTGACGCAAGCGAGGATTCTGGCTGCACACGCAGTGTGGAAGGCGTCGACCTTGGTGGTGAAAGAATGACTGTTTTTAGGGTTCCGTAGCCAAATGGCAAAAACGGAACCCTTATAGATTCGTCATGTCTGTCCATCCGTCTGTCTGTCCGTCCGTATGTCACAGCCACTTTTCTCCGAAACTATAAGGCCTATGCTGTTGAAACTTGGTAAGATGTATTCTGTGAACCGCATTAAGAATTTCATACAAAAATTAAAAAGCATAAAATTTTGGGGGTTCCCATACTTAGAACTTACTCAAATTTTTTTTTTTTTCATCAAACCCATACCTACGTGTAGGGTATCTATAGATAGGTCTTTAAAAATGCTATTGGGGTTTCTAACATATTTTTTTTCTAAACTGAATAGTTTGCGCGAGAGACACTTCCAAAGTGGAAAAATGTGTGTAGATTTATCATTCTCTTATTTTAGAAGTTAGAGGGGGGGGGGGGGGGGAGGGCCTCTAACTTCTAAAATAAGAGAATGATAAATCAAAAAAAATATATGATGTAAATTGCTATGCAAACTTCCACTAAAAATTGGTTCGAACGAGATCCAGTCAGTAGTTTTTTTTTAATACGTCATAAACCGCAATTTTCGCCTTTGCTACTACGGAACCCTTCATAGACGAGTCCGACTCGCACTTGGCCGATTTTTTTATATTTATTTATACGTTATTAAATATGCAAAAGGTTTACGTTATATTATATATTGTCTCGCAAAACTTCTCTTTGTCTCTGTGACGTTTGATGGCGAGAGTCAGAAGAAGAAGAGGCATATGTCCCAGCGAAAGATAGGGATACCGTGGGCGCTTCCCAAATGTCTAGGCAAAGATGGGGAGACACTGGTTCCCACACCCAAGGGGGCCATCTCGAAACCAGTGATGGCCAATGGTTCAGCCGAGGTGAGGGATATGTTTTAGACAATCTTATCTCTGGCATGTGAAGACCCAAGACGGCAACAATCGCAAACCGTGCGGCCCGCGCCAAGCGGAGGAGAGCCGCAAACCGCGCGGCCCGTGACGGGCGGAGGCATCTCGGACATCGAAGGTGGAAAATGACCTCCGTCCCCCATGAGCGCGGGCCTGGTGGGTGACGCCACCTGTCACCCTAGCAGGAGCAGGCCATGCCGGCGGTGTACATTGCGTTCCTACCCATATCCGGGGCCGAGGTAGAAACGCAGAGGTTCCCACACCTGAAGAGAGCCAAATCGAGAGATATGGCCCTGGGTCAGACGGCGTGCGTTTTAGTCGGTTCAAGTTGCGTTTTAGTGGGGATTTTTCACACGATAAAAAAAGACCCAAGGCGACGTGTGGTATGTGCCGTTTTAGTCGGTTCGAACCGGGGGCATACTTATACCTACTTATCATTTCATAGCCTTCCACACTTCTTTCTTTCTATAAGCATTGTACAGAATAGAATACCTGCATTGTACGCATTGCCGGTAACATATTATCTATCTATACTAATATTATATAGAAGTAAAGTTTGTGTGTTTGTATATTTGGTAAATTGTAAGGGTAATCTCGGGATCTACAGAACCGATTTTAAAAATTCTTTCACCAATAGAAAGCCACATTATTGCTGAGTGTCATAGGTTATATAAAAAACCGAAAAATAAAAAGGCTTTTGGTAGTCTGTTTTGCAAAGTTAATCGGAGAAAAAACGGTCGAATGAAAGCGTTTCTTACGAACGCTAACATTATGCCTAGGGCATCGAGCCCGGGTTTACTCGACTCGAAAAAACCCGGGTTTTCCGGGTTTTCAGTGCGAAAAAAAAACCCGGGTTTTTTAATCAAAACCCGGGTTTTTTCGGGTTTTTTAATCAAAACCCGGGTTTTTTCGGGTTTTTTTCTTTTCATTATTTGATAAGTAATTATGAGTATAGGACGCAAAGGGTTCGGCCGAGTTGCTTTTAACCTACAAGATTGGGTAGGAGAAGACGACGGGGGCATCGCGAAAGAAGAGAAAAGCTCAAAAGGTCGGATGAGCAAGGGAGGAAGGGAGGTTTTGAAGGGCATCAAAGAGTTCGCTTATAGTAAAGGGTGGGTCATTATCATAATGACTCCTATCAAGATAATTACGCATCCTTACTCGAGCGAACTCTTTGATGCCCTTCAAAAGTTCAATCCCAAGAATGCTCCGCAGGGGATGGCCTCACTGCACATATCTGCACCATTGAGGCCAACCGCTTGCTCTTCGTGAAGCTGCTGGATCAGTACCTTCACCACGGCTACTTTTCTAAGATGTAGGAGAAAGCTGTGGTGGTGGCACTGAGTAGCCAGGTAAGGATTTGTACACCGTCTCCATGGTCGATGGTCTATCGTTCGTCTTGGAGTAGGTGTACGAGAAGATGCTGGTGGCTCGTCTCAACTTTATCCGCTGTTGAAAACTAGCCCTCGCCAGATAAAGTTATTTCCACTTCTCTCGATCGGAGAAAACGGATCAAGCTGAAAGGAAAGCAGATGTCTAATTTTACAGCGGCGCGGAAGAGTGGAGAAGTATGTAGCCGGGCGGCCTGTGGCGGTTGGCTTTGCCCCGCTCGCAATCCCCATTCCCCGCGCCTCGGTCACCAGAAGGCATCATTTGATTGGTGGCCTATGTAAGACACAGCTCACATGTCGTCTCCGCTACGCATCTCCTTTCCGCTTTGGTGAAAATCACCTGTCAGTTTCGCAGCTCCTTTCTCTCCTCTCCGCTTTGGTGGAAACCGGGCCTGAGACTGGTGGAGGAAAAGTGCCCCACAAATTTCAGACGAGTTATTAGAAGGCTTCCTAAGCGACAGGAAGGTAAGGCTCTGAAGGTAAGGCCTCTGCATTCCACGACCACATATAGCGGTCGTGGAATGCAGAGGCTCTACGGAGTCCTGATGCGCCCAGGGTTCAATTGGCGGAACCAACTAGACGGTGGAATGGTGCACGTATAATGGACGTGGATGATGTGGTGATTGTAATAGATAGAGATAGCGTCCTGGAGATTGAGAGATTTCTTTCGAGCACATTAGAAGTGACTTTAAATATTAAAACTGTTTTTGTGAATTGGGAAGCACTGTTTAATTGTCCGAGCGAGCGAGTCTCCGTTTCGACAAGATGACCGATTTTGCTTTTATCGGTGTTAATGTCTGTGGTCAGCGACACCCCATGCATAATCATTCTGGTGTGACACAGAGGCTGAAAAGCCGCAAGAGCTTAATCGCGTACGTTGCTCCTATTATCTGCGAACCCTCTTCAGCCAGAGTTGATCTATGGGGAGCACAGAGGCCACCTATCATCTTCGTCCCGCTATCAGAGAATCTTCCACCCGGACGGGACCTTGCCTGGACCACTTGGAAGTCCTTAAATAGACTTCGGACGCAGGTCGGTCGAAGTAAGGAAAACCGTATTAGGTGAGGTCATTCAGACGAGATGGATCCACGGTGTGAATGCGGAGCTACTCCACAGACCCACCTGTTAACTTGTGCTGCCTGCCCAAGCACGTGCACTCCGGAGGAACTTATGAGTGCCTCTGACAACGCTATCGGAGTGGCTACATACTGGGCAAACAAAATATGACAAGATATGCCTTCGACTCGACAGAAGAAGAATGTCTGTGGTTATGTTAGTTCCGATCTGGAGGGCGCATTTCTTAACCGATTTTCACCAAATTTGGCACACATTTTCTTTGATATAAAACACAACTTTTGTCAAGAGTTTTTTTGATAGGAGGGAAAAAGGGGGAGAAAAGGGGGAAGTTTGCTGTCACGTTATGAAAGATACTTGATGATTTTTAGCTGAAACTTCAAGGACATGATTGCACATAAGCTGTTGTGAAAAAAAATAATGCGTCGTAACGTTATAGGGGGTTCCCCCCGTTTACTATAGCGCTTTTTTAAAGCTCGGATCGTCATTACTTTTTGGTGAAAAAAATAAGTACGTATCGTTTTTTTTTGGTTAGTTCTGTGAACAGTAGACCTCGCGAGCAGCCTTTACCACATTTTTCTGGTACCTTAGTCAAATCTGGTACCCTTAAAAAGAACTTAACCCGTCAGGGGCATAGGTTATAGCTTCTTTGTAATTCAAATAAAAAAAATAAAGAGGATGAAAAAGCTCGAAAAAAACCCGGGTAACCCGGGTTTTGATTAGGATAAAACCCGAAAACCCGGGTTTTCAAAATTGGCTCGGGTTTCGTATGCCCTAATTATGCCCAACGAAGTGGGCACGGGTCAGCTAGTTATACATAACTAGCTGTCCTGGCGAATTTCGTACCGCCATATTTTTCCCGTTCCCGCTGCACCTATTTTCTCATCCTTTAAACCTTCCCTGGACACCCACGAATATTTCGAGACTAAAATTAGCCAAATCGGTTCAGCCGTTCTTGAGTTATAAGCTAACAACGAAAAGTGGCATTGATTTTTATATATTAGAGAAGATTAGATATATCGAATTTAGTAAATTAAACAACACAATAGAAAGCGCACGTTTTATTTAAAAAATTAAGGTAATTTATTGCTAATACGACGGTTAAAAGGCGACTTGATTCAAGCGCCATTTTGAGAACTTTACAGGAGAGCATTTTAAAGTTTATTTTTTAAGAAAAAAAATCACTGTTCCTAAAGTATTGAATAAAAATGTACAAATCTCCCCAACTAAAAAGCGGTATATTTTATGCTAATTTATGATTACATTATAACAAAGAAAAGGTGTTTTTAAAGCAAGTTAGATGTAACTTGAGCCATTTTGCACAATTCTTTGATCAAGGCAGAAAGGTCTATGTACACGATAACGATTTATGTATTCAAAGCAAAATAGTTTATGTGTCCCTTGCTTCTTGAACAGATCAAGAATAAATGATTTAGATCACTTACCCATTTGTCAACTGTTCACGGATACATGATTTAAATCACTTACCTATTTGTCAATTGTTCATGGATAAATGAGTTAACCCGCTCACCTAGTTGTAACTGTGCAAGGAGGAATGACTCAAATTACGCAGTGTTATAATAACTATTTATAGCAAATTGTTTTAATCGCAAGATTTATTTGAATCTGACTTGAGGAAAATAGCTCAAAGATAATAAAATAAATTTCACGATGCAGGGAAAGCGAATGAAATGACACATCAATTTTAAGAAAAGTAACTTAAATGGGATAGAAGCGAAGGTTTATGAGGGCGATTTGAGAGGTGCCGTCCGCCTTGTGGTGTCGGACGGTTCCTTCGCACAGCGGGATTCCGGTACACTCGCTGCCTTACAGGATAAGCATCCTGCTCCTTCGCATCCGCTCAGTTTCCCACCAGATCCGGGCTTACCCCTTACAGCAGTGAATGTCGCCGTAGAGGACGTGAGTTCGGCACTAGAGTCTTTTTACACGGGTTCGGCCACGGGATTAGACGGGATCCGGCCCGGACACCTCAAAGAGTTGATATCTGTGTCGGCGGGGGAGAACGGTAGGCGTCTCTTAGCAAGTTTGACCAGTCTGGTAAACTTTTTACTCAGTGGTCAAGTAAATCTTCAAGTGTGTCCATATCCGTACGGGGCCACCCTCTTTGCATTGGCCAAAAAAGATGGAGGCTTGAGATCAATAGCAGTCGGTAGCGTTTTTCGCCGCTTGACTGCCAAAGTGGCTTGCCGTGCTGTCAAAGAGGAGATGGCCGAATACCCACAGCCACACCAACTGGGTTTCGGGACACGCCGTGGATGCAAGGCCGCAATCCACGCCACCCGAGCGATCTTTATGGATCAAAGGAAAGAAGGCTCGATATTGTTGAAATTGGACATCCGTAACGCATTCAATACTTTGGCGAGAGACGTTTTGTTGAGTGAGGTTAAGGAAAAAATCCCGTGTCTCTATCCTTTTCTTCACCAAGCCTACAGACTCCCTTCCAATCTTTTCTTAGATTATAAACTCATCCTCTCAAATGTGGGAGCCCAACAGGGACATCCACTCGGTCCTCTGGTGTATAGCCTGGCTAACCATAAGGCGATCCGTGATCTCAAATCCACCCTTAACATATGGTACTTGGATGATGGCACTATCGGGGCCAAACCAGAAGACGTGTTCCAAGACCTGGAGGCCTTAGTCCCCAGTTTTAGAAACCTGGGTTTGGAGGTCAACCCCTCGAAGTGCGAGTTCTTTCCCTATGGCACCGAGGATCGAACACACTTTTCACACTTTAATTCCCTTCTCCCCGGCCTCAAGCAACTTTCATTCTCTAACTTCAGCCTTTTGGGATCGCCAATATTTCTCACTGCGGTTCCTGAGGCCATCACTACTCGGAAGCAACTTCTCCTAACTGTTGTCTGAAAGGCTTGTCCGCGCACGTCGCGATTGTTTTATTACGGATGTGTTTCGCTCTCCCTAGGGTCACCTATTTAATGCGAACCGCCCCGACTTGGCTCTGCCCTGAGGAAGTTTCATCCTTCGATGCTGCGCTGAGGTCGGTGGTTGAGTCAGTCTTCAATATGTCCCTGAATGAGACCCAGCGGATTCAGGCGGCTTTGCCAATCAGGTGTGGTGGTCTGGGGGTACGTCGCATGAGTGATCCACATCATTCATGCGACGTCAGGCGCCAGGAATGGAATGGCGTCTGCTCATGGGGTTGAGAACCTTGTCACTACTTTATTCAATTCTAATAGTGACGGGGGGATCATGCCTTTTGTGTCGGGTGCTATGACTGCTTGGTCGGCCATCAGCATGGGAGCATCGATCCCTGTAGCAATGCATCTTCAGCGGGCGTGGGGTGAAGCGACTCCAGGGTAAACTATTAGGAGATGCTACGGGGGCCGATAAATCCAGGCTGCGGGCGGTGTCGCAACCAGAATCCGGAGCGTGGTTGCAAGCGTTGCCTGAAGGTACCCAGGTGAGGTGAACCTCACCTGGGTATCCTACTCGATGACGACTCTCTGCGGGTGGCAGTTGCTTTTCGCCTGAGCTGTAAGGTGTGTGAACCCCATATATGCACCTGCGGCTCCACGGTGAAAGCAGATGACCATCGCGCTTTGAGTTGTCGGAGGTGCACTGGGAGGTTTCCGCGACACCACGCTCTGAACGATATCGTTCGCAGGGCCCTGATATCAGCGAACGTTCCCTGCGTGCTTGAGCCTTTGGGACTTAGTAGGTCGGACGGGAAGAGGCTAGACGGGCTGATTTTGGTGCCCTGGAAGAACGGCAAGTGCCTAATTTGGGACGCAACCTGCGTCAGCACAGTAGCCGCCAGTCACCTTAGTCGCACCGTTAACGCCCCGTGTGTGGCCGCGGAAGAGGCTAGCTTAAGGAAGAGGCTTAATACGCCGACCTGGAGCCGCTTTACAACTTCATACCGGTGGCCGTAGAGACTCTGGGGAGCCCATCATGGGGGAGTGGCTAGAGAGGCCACACGGTGGTTGGTTGGTGCGCGGATGCGTGGGCCGCCGGCGCCTCCGTCTGCGAGCAAATAATGCTCGTGAAGTGGGCGGCGGAGCGGGAGCGAAGGAGAATCACAGACCATGCGGCCCACGAGGAGCGCAGGAGAATCGCTAACCGCGCAGCCCGCAACGAGCGGCGGCAACTCGGGCGTCGGAGGTCGCAGAATGACCTCCGTCCCGCATGAGCGCGGGCCTGGGGGTGACGGGTGGAGCTGCCTGTCACCCTAGCAGAAGCAGGTCGCGGCGGCGGCGCGCATTGCGTGCCTCCCCATACTCGGGGGCGAGTTGTGGACTCCGTGGTCCCCACACCGGAAGAGGGCCAGATCGAGAGATATGGCCCTGGCTCGGCCGGGGTGCGAGGGATATGACTACGACAATCTCACCTCCGGCAACTGACGGCCCACAGAATGCGTGCGTTTTAGTCGGTTCGAGTCCGACATAACCTCCTCCTCCGGCTCCGGCGGGGGAGGTATCCGGGGGGATTTTTCGCACGATAAAAAAAAAGACTGGGAAGTTGGGGCAAGGAGGCCAGAGCCTAAAGAAATTGGACAAAGACTGAATAATGCAACAGGGGACTATCGATCCGGGTCGTTCCTGGTGCAAAGGCTGGCCATCGCAATTCAGCATAGAAACGCGGCGAGTGTGATGGGCACTTTTCCACCGGGAACGGTCAGAAACGGGCTATGTTATTAGACATATTATATATTTTAAGTATATTCTTATATTGTATTATACAAATAAAGTAAATTTCGGTCACTTAAATAGATAAAATTGGCATCCGACTTATCTGGCATCGCGCAGTAGACTGAACCGACCTCGAATCCACGCGCGACATGCGTTTTGTGGGTCCAAGTACCTACCCGCGTTGGTTTGTGTTCTGTTGCTTGAGATAATAAATGCCAATTTTAATGCGAGGTGGAAGAAGTAAACTGATTTAAGTATGACATAAGTTTAATTATTAAATTAATATAAAGGAATCAAACGTGCAGATATTTATTTTATGCATAGAGAAAATTGTTCTAAATGGCATAAACACTAAAAACTGGTCAAGGATAATTAGCACAAGTCATATACTTCCATTATACTTATTCAGGTAAGATTGATTCAAGCGACAGAGATAATGTTTAAATGTTCAAGGCAAAATGATCTAATAATCATACATTAATAAATCTGGTTGAAGCAAAATGAATTAACATCCATGTTAAATTATTTAAGATCAAGTAAAAACAATTCAAACGTCAAAACCATTTTATTTGATCCAGGGATTAATGGTTTAAACTACAGATAGTAAGAAAAAACGTTTTTTTTGATGGGTCTATATACATGCTTTGAAAAAAACAACCAAAATTACTACACTTGATACCTCGTAAATAGAAAAGATACCCAAATTCGTAATGGAGCCAAGCGCCAAAAAAGTGCTCAGATTAACCTCAAACCCGGCTCAAACGACGCGGAAAAATTCCACGATTCCAATGATGTATATAACTCAATATCGCCCAAAGTGGCGCTTGAATCAATTCGCCTTTTAACCGTCGAATAGTACTTAATAGAACTTACAAAATATAACAATTAAACTTTACGATATAGTACCTTATACCTACAGTAATACCTATACCTACAATATGGTTTTATCTCACTATAATGATCAGGGGTGCCGGGGGTCCACTGTAGGTAAGTATATTGTAGCGCCCCAGAATTGTACCTATGGGAATTGCGTTAGGAAAATGGGCCTTTATATTCACAAACCTCAGACTAAAATTCTTTTAGTCTGAGTCACAAACATACAAGATTGTTACCTACGCCATTGATGTGTGCAAATACAACCCATCCTCAGTCGGGTCAAAGGATAAAACGATAGTCTCTCAACAATCAGTTGGTTGTTTATCTGCAATAATTCATAACATAACATTTCTGGACTGCACCTCAGCCAATTAGTAGGTACACAGTACCTACAGCTTTTAGCACAGCTTCTACAGTGAACACTGATTTAAATAATAGTTTGGCCAACGAAAGATGAACAAATCATTTTTTCAAAACTTATATAAGTAGCCTAATAAAATAGGATTTGACATAGGAAAAATTCCTAGTAGCAATTTTCTTTCGGAATTCGTTGAGGGAGATCACTGGCAGTCTAAATTATTAAATTTTCTACAATTTTTGTATTCGTAATATTTGGATTCGTAGGATCCGTAATTCATAAGAATGGTCATGCATCCGAAAACGGCGAAAACCAACCTGGCTTGTGTTGCTTAACCTCGTTATGTGTTAACCTACTCGGTTACCACTTATTCACGAGTCCCGTCAATGATTTTTTATTGATGACTAGCTGTTGCCCGCGGCTCCGCCCGCGTGGAATTCTGATCCCGTTCATCGCTGATATATAGCCTATATGTTAATCCAGGGTATAACCTATATACATACCAAATTTCAACCAAATCGGTCCAGCCGTTTATACGTGAAAGAGTAACAAACATCCACACATCCACACATCCATTCTCACAAACTTTCACATTTATAATATTCGTAGGATTTATAATATTAGTAGGATGAATGCATTGTGTACAAAGTAAATCTGGTGATTTTCAATAAAAGCAATGTATGAAATGTGATTCTTATGTATAATACTTAACAACTTTTTTTTTTGAGTATTTTATTGGATTATCATAATTTTGAAATCTTGGATAGTTGCGCCAATTTTTAAAAAAAGAATGGTGGTGTCCGTACCCACTTTTTTTTTCACCGAGATAAGATAAAATGGGTCGAAAGTAAAATCTATCAAAGGGGGTTGGGTAATGTTGGCGTCGTGTCGGAATTGAGCGGCCATCAATGAAATTGGTATAATATGAAAGTACAGTATAAAGTGATCAAAAGTTACTATGGACAAACTTCTCTAAACTATATCGGGACTTAGCTATACAGGGTGGTATTTTTCAACTTTACTTAGATGGAAGTACTCTAAATACTGAAGATAGCGAATTCCGCTGAAAAGAAACATTCCCTTATTTTTAAAAAGAATCAAAACTGCATTCATAGTTTTCTGAAAATGCCACACCCGGTAGTCGAACCGACTAAAATCTTCCTATAACCTTCTATTTCATAGATATCCTTTTACTTAATTTACCAAGTTTGTTAGAGAGATTTGAACCTTATGATCGACCCTATAGATTGATGTAATAGAAATACAGGGTGTTATTTTTTCGAACTGTAGTCGGTTCGATTATAAGGCGCGGTAAACAAGTTTTCAGCATTCCTTAAATGCAGTTCTGTTTCTTTTTTAAAAACATACTAAACTGTATGCAAAGTTTTCTGAAAATGCCACACCCGGTAGTCGAACCGACTAAAATCTTCCTAAATCTTCTTAAATCTTCTATTTCATGGATTTCCTTTTATTTAATTTACCAAGTTTGTTAGAGAGATTTGATCCTTATGATTGACCCTATCGATTGATGCAATAAAAATATAGGGTGTTATTTTTTCGAATTGTTCGATTATAGGGCGGGGCAAACGATTTTTCAGCATTCCTTAAATGCAGTTCTATTTCTTTTTTAAAAACATACTAAACTGTATTCAAAGTTTTCCGAAAATGCCACACCCGATAGTCGAACCGACTAAAATCTTTCTAAATCTTCTATTTCATGGATTTCCTTTTATTTAATTTGCCAAGTTTGTTAAAGAGATTTGATCCTTATAATTGACCCTATCGATTGATGCAATAAAAATACAGGGTGTTATTTTTTCAAATTGTAGTCGGTTCGATTATGAGGCGTGGCAAATGATTTTTCAGCATTCCTTCAATGCAGGGCTGTTTCTTTTTCAAAAAAACACTAAACTGTATTCAAAGTTTTCTGAAAATGCCACACCTAGTAGTCGAACCGACTAAAATCTTCCTATAACCTTCTATTTCATGGATTTCCTTTCATTTAATTTACCAAGTTTGTTAAAGAGATTAGATCCTTATGATCAACCCTATCGATTGATGCAATAAAAATATAGGGTGTTATTTTTTAGAATTTTAGTCGGTTCGATTACAGGGCGTGGCAAGCGATCTTTCGAAATGCAGCTTTGTATTCTTTTTTAAATAAGAGAGTGTTTCCTTTGAATGAAATTAACTATCTCCGGTAGTAAGAGTAGGTACTCGTACCCGGTTCGACTACCGTGTGGGGCATTTTCAGAAAACTTTGAATACAGTTTAGTGTGTTTTTAAAAAAGAAACAGCACTGCATTTAAGGAATGCTGAAAAATCGTTTGCCACGCCTTATAATCGAACCGACTACAATTCGAAAAAATAACACCCTGTATTTTTATTACATCAATCGATAGGGTCGATCATAGGGATCAAATCTCTCTAACAAACTTGGTAAATTAAATAAAAGGAAGTCCATGAAAAAGAAGGTTTTGTAAAATATTAGTCGGTTCGACTACCGGGTGTGGCATTTTCAAAAGTCTTTGAATGCAGTTTTGTTTCTTTTAAAAAATAAGGTAAAGTTTCCTTTAAGTAAAATTCGCTATCTTTAGTATGAGGGTACTTTCGTTCAAGGTAAAGTCGAAATGTTCCACTCTGTATATCGCAGCTCCGATATTACTTACAATGAAAATAATGACATTTGTACGTGTGTTTAACACAGTACAATGAAGTGGTATCAAAATTAATTATGGCCGCTGAAAAAATTAAGAACGCCACTGTCCATACTAGATTACCCAATCCCCTTTTACGAAAAATAAATATTTTGACTCATTTTTGTAAAACAACTATAAATATTCTATAATTTTAAAGTATGGTGATGGATAGCTATGCTTCTTAGCTTGCTAATACAGAAAAGAGTTCAAAAATATTTGTAAAAATTGTGGGCCTGGTAGTTAAAAATATCATTAGGGGAACCGAATTTCGAAGGGTTTTAAAAAAGTTTGAATAATTTAATAAAAAATAGAGATATTTTTTTTCTTATTTTTTCCAGAGAAGCCATAAAGTAGGGCAACCCCCTGTTGCCGGCTTATCCTTGAATTTTGGGACACCCTGTATATAGATATTATTCTATGTTTAGTCGTAATAACCGTTAGTTAGAAATATTTTCTTTTTCTTTTCTTTCAAAATATTTACACAGTGCAATTGAGTATGGATTTGTAAATCTATCATTGTACTATATCCAGCACAGTGAAATATTTCGTGACAATTGAAAGCACACACATAACTCCTCCAAAAAAAAAAAGTCAAAAATCATTTATTCTGTATAGTCCATCAAAACCGCACTTACAAAACGTCAAAAATATATTATGTACTAAAGACTAGCTTAGCAAGTGGACAACCGGTTAGAAACGTGGCCCCGGCCTGAGAAGACTCCTCCGGCAAGAAAGTCTAAGTTTTTAATTTTAATGTCTATAATTTCTAATATAACCAATTTATTTATATTGAGATACACAGGTCAAACTTATAAGACTTTCTCACATTAGCTCGAGTTCAAACTCTTAATAAGAAAATCTCTAAAGCCTTAAACCCTTTTTCTCAAGAAGAGATTATTTATTATACAATTGGGATGAATAGGTAGCATGACTAGCATGATAACATTAGAAACCATGATATTATATGAATTATGACTTATATGACTTATTAATATATGAAATATTATATACATATCGTTATGAACAATTGCAGTACAAGATCCACTAAACAATGTATGGCTATTCATACTTTACATACATTCAACACAGAGGAAACCACGCCAGTTATGAGGCAAACTTCCGACTTTTCGACCAATGAGGATCATTCACGTTTTTAGCTGAGTATGCAGATTTATAATGATTAAAAAAACAATAAACACTGTGAAAAAATTATTTCAATCCGATCAAAAATGACGAAGATACAGCAATTTTAATGCAGTAATCTCAAAAACGCTCGCCGCCGCGCCAAAATACTGTGTGACGTCATCTGTTATGACAGCGCGCGCTGCCGCTATGGAGAGTATGAAGACTTAGGGCTCTTTTGGGTTAAGACTCCATAGCTGTTTTATTTCGTAACGTATACTTTTGAAATTTTGTACGGATTTTAAGTAATTTACAAAGCTTCTAATAATATAGTTTTTGTGCTATTTACTTCAATACTTTTTTTTAATAAAAATAACTATATCTATACCTACTTATAATATTATGAAACTGAAGAGTTTGTTTGTTTGAACGCGCTAATCTCAGGAACCACCGGTTCGAATTGAAAAGCTCTTTTTCTGTTGAATAGTCCATTTATCGATGAAGGTTATAGGCTATATAACATCACGCTACTACAAAAGGGAGCGGAGCAGTGTTCATAAATGTCAACAAATCCGGCAGACTTCCATACATCTATGTTAACATAGTAATAAAGAGGGAAGATTTTTATTTTTGTATTCGATTAAACTCAAAAACTACTAGACGGATTTCGAAAATTCTTTTACCATTAGAAAGCTGCATTATCACTGACTAACATAGACTTTATTTTATTTTCAAACAAATTAGGAATCCTTACTAAAACTTCAATAATGAAATCCAAGATGTAAAAAAATTACTTAAAATATTTCTTACATCGCGTGCGCTGCGAAAACTATTGATGATACAATAATATAATGTTTCCGCAGTACATTATATTATTGTATCATCAATATAACTTAAAAAGGTCTACATAAAAGTCCGCGATAGCATATGTCTATCTCCTAAGAAAAACCCACAGCAATCATTTTTATCTTTTAAAAATTACAAAATAATAATGTGTCATTATCGAAGCTATTTTTAACAATACAGTATCATTCCTTATCCAATTAAATACGTTCAATATATTGTGCATTTAATGTAGATTAAAATTGCTATTCAAACTATTTGATTACAATGAAGAACTTCAGCGTTAGGTAAGCGTAAGAGCGGGAAACGTGCGGTGCGGTGTGATGCGAGCGCTCAGGCGGGCGTGCGTTCGGCAGCCGTCTCTCTGCCAGTTTGTGTCGTCGACGACTCACCGAGCGGTAGGTGTATAGCGCGCGGCCTTGAGCGAGTGACGGAGGCCTGACGCAACGCAGCAAAGCAACGCAGTCCACTGTAGTGTATATAGACTGGAACGTTTGTTATTGTTTCGGTGGTAATAATGCCCCCATACAAATATTGTATTGTGCCAAAATGCAAGAATACAAGTGTTACTACGCCTAATAAACGGTTTTTTTTTTAATGTTCCGAGAGATGCAAAGATAAGAAAAAAATGGGTTAAAGTAATGAGAAGAGATGATAAAACTCCTCTTTCAAGCGAAAGTGTTTTACATTGTTGCGAAGATCATTTTGACGTAAGTAGGTATTGTATACCTATTACTATTAGAACTATCGAGATATTTTCCATGTATTGTTTGGAGCTTCCAATAAAGGTCCAACCCCACCAAACGGACGGCATCGGCCCGGATTTTACAATCTTTAAACAAAATTAAATCTTATTATCACAGTGTTTGAAGTTTATAGTACCAAGTTACGCACAACAGCTTGACAGCGACGTGCGGCGGCATGACGCACGTCAAGCTGCCATGCGTGACTTGATAATATAAACTTAAAATGCTGTGATATAAGATTTATTTTGTTTAAAGATTGTAATGTAAAATCCGTTCCGATGCCGTCCGTTTGGTGGGGTTGGACCTTAATAGTAATGTGAAAGGCCATGAAAGTTTAAATACCTATATTGCGTAGGTACCTACCTATGTCTATACATGATAACAAAATTCAGTCTAGAGATTATCCTGCAGGCGTATACTATATACCTACCTATTCTATCATTTTTAAAAGTTACAGTCTTGCACCACTACGAATAAGTCTCCTAAATACTTTTGAAGTGGTCATGACGGCAATACCTACTTAAGTACTTCATCCCTACTTTATAATATTATAAATGCGAAAGTAACTCTGTCTGTCTGTCTGTCTGTCTGTCTGTCTCACTTTTACGACTAAACCGCTGAACCGATTTTGATGAAATTTGGTATAGAGGTAGGTTAGACCTTGAGAAAGGACATAGGCTATGTTTGGTCGCGATAACCGACATCCACGCGGGCGGAGCCGCGGGCAAAAGCTAGTTTTATTATAAAACTTAATACCTTTTCCTTTTCTGAACCTGTATTATACTAGCTTCAGTTAGGTATTTCACGTCATTTCTAACGTGGTTTATTACTCGCTTGACAACACAGTAGGTACAACTTTCGACAGAACATCATAAGGTAGGTAAATAAGTAGGTACAAGCGTTAGGACGAACTACGTATATTATAAAGTATTTTAAAAACAAACTGTATTTGAATAATCACCAAAGAACTTAAAACACAAATAAAGTACTAAGAAAAACCAATAAAATAGTACCAATAAATAGTAAATATAGTAAAAATAAAAAATAAAAAATAGTATGTACCAAAAAAATAAAAAAAAACCAATAAAATAAACTAGTCGATCCACGAAAGAATTTGTACTGACTGACTGGCGACTGCGCTACTGCGCTAGTCGGGACGCGTTCATAACAGATGACGTCATCGTCTAAATCGCAGTGTAAGCGGGCGTTTTTAAGTACTCGTTAAGAAATCCCTAATAGCTTCGTCATTTCTTGACGGATTTTGATTATTTAAAAAATAGGATACTCAGAAAGGTATAGCGCACCTGGTATACTGATTAAAAATACAATATTCCATTATGTGATTCATCCTCATTGGTCTATTTGGACTGCCTCTGTGGTGTAGCAGTAGTGAACGTGGCTTCTACGCAGGAGGTGTGGGTTCAATCCCTGCTCAATGCAAATGTTTGTATGCATGAACATGAATATGAATATTTGCATTGGTCTGGGTGTTTTCCAATTGTATAATATGTATGTATTTACAAAAAAAAAAAATATCTAAGTATGTTTATCTGCATTCTAGAGCCCATAACACAAGCTAGTTAAGCTAGGCTTACTTTGGGTCTATATAGCGTTGTATAGAATGTCCTACAATATATATATATTTATATTTGGAATATTTAGATCTAATGGCAGGAGGACCTCAGAAGTTTTTTTTTCATGGTTGATAGGCTCCTGTTTGACCACTATCTCACCCTGATCTGGTGGGTTTTGAACTTTTGATACAGATACCTACTGTTTTTGACCTCAGTTTACTTGAGATCTAACTGAAGTTGGTACTATTAAGATTAAGAGGTATAGATAGAATAAGAATAAACCGTTCAGCAAAACTTCTTTTTTTACATAAACATGGATCTTAAAACACATCAGTTTCATGATTATGTAAAAAAATATATACACTAGACGACAATTTGTTTTTATTTTGTGGAACATATCTCGCTTCACATGTGACCGAGAATTTTAGTAGGAGGTACTTTATGAAATTACATCTTAGGAATTTATAATTATAAATATTAGTTGCCAACTACCAGTACATCATTATACGGTACTTTCTGTTTTTAAGACCTTGTGTATCGTATATGAAATAATTATGGAAACTAAGTAGGTAATATTAAGTACACTTGTTATTAAAAAGCTAAATAATTGTGACAAAACAGCTGTTCAACTAAAATCTAATGTTCTCACCTAAATTCTTGTTAGTTACACTGGAAGTTAATACTAAAACAAACGACTTGTATTTAGAAAATACACCAACACACATAGGAAACAGCCGGCTAAGAATAATTTATGAAACTGTTATATAAACATATAATTGATCCATTTTAAATGTTATCTGAATGTTTTGGTTGAACTTTTGATTTGATTTGACAGATTTCACCTCAAATTGACCTTCAGGCCTTTCCGGTGTGACCATAATATAATAAGTGGTAGGAGGATCTTAGGAGGATCTTGCATTTTAGCAATTTTAAACTACACTTTATTCCATCCTTCAGAGAGTCTGGCGCTGGCCAGAGAAAGTATATACATAATTATTATATTCCAAAGAGCATGTATAGTAATTAGTGATATAATAGGCTTACTTATTCGAAAAAAAAAATATCACAAATTTTTTTTTTCCTGTCAATAGTATTATAATAGTTTTCGAAAAATTATTATGCTTTAAAAAGTTGTTTTTAAAAATAATAATGTAATACATAATCATAAGAGCTACTTGGATCACTTTGAGACCAAAGAAAATATATCATTCGTATCACATCCGTTCGTATGGCCGCCGATACGCCGAAATTTTTGCGGTGCGGTGCCGCAACGCATCGTGTGCCCCCACTCTTACATCGTGTTTCAAATCATTTACACGCCCACGTGGTGCTCATGGTGTATGATAGAACAAATCATACACCACACCCTACATAAATAAACCATACATCTTTTTGGTCCTTCGAGCCGGACCTTCACTGATAGCGCATAGTGGTTTGGAGTTAAGGCAAGCTTCTTACTGTGCCAGTAATGTTGCATACTCCTCACTCCTCGTATGTCAGTTTCTGGTCACCGACAACTCGTTTCATATTATCATGATGCTTTAAACATTTCACTGCGGCCTCGCAAAGTCCTCCTCCACTCGGCCATGACGGTGCATTATTTTTTCCTAGTCCCTGTTAGCAGCCGGCCTTTCTAGTCAGCATTTTCCAAAATTACAACCATAGATTAATATAATACACTAGAGAATTACAAAGAGGGTAAAATTTATGATTGTATTGATGTATGTAAAAGCCGATAAGCGAAACGGATTTTTATGATCTTTGTTTTGTTGGAGAGAGAAAGATGGTGCAAGGAGCCAGAAGAATCGGATGACAGGACAGGATCCAGGGAGTCAGGATTGGATAATATAGGGAAATCCTCAAAATGATGGCAAAACACTGTTTCGGCTGTTTTAACATAATTTTTGAATATTTGTCTCTGAAAATCATCTTCTCGTGATGTTGAGCTGCTGATGATAGAAACCTAACCATTTTAACTCACTAAAAAGAGGAAAATAGTTAAACCGACTTTAAGAACCGAAAAAGAGGCACTGAAAAGAGAAAAATAACTTAATTTTCACTCACTGATTTATTAGAAGTCTGTGCCAGCCAACTTTGTTTGTTGTGCCTGCACCATGCCTGCACTATTATGATGCAATCATTTGAAATGATGGCCTCCCGGGTTAGGCACCGACTTCTAATAAATCAGTAAGACGTAATCAGTACCTAATCAGTTTTAGACGTTGACGCTAGAACAAAATTATATCGACCACTTGCTTGACTGTGTGTCTCAAAATACGATAAAATATAGTAATAGTGGAACGACTATACATACTACATATTATTATTATAGGTATTACCTACAAAAGCTTTTATTACGCATCGTTTGTATGGTAGTCAATGGGAGTATTTTTATGTGTTGTTTTTAGACATTTTACGACAATTTTGTAAACTCTGTAAGAGCCATCCTCGTGCCTACTTCAGGGAATATTCTAAAGAAAGAATTAGCGAAATCCGGTTCTTTTCCACCGTCCACCTTCCCAGACCACCTGGGTGTACGGTGGTAAATATTTTTTTAACTACGGTTCACCTTTCCAGTAGGTATATCATTAATAGATACCTATTGGTGACGGTCCACCTCATTTACTGCTGGCTGGATTATAATTTTTAAATTGCATTTAAGACTTATTGTACTGTTAATTAATTAAAATAGTTAGATTTTTTTTTATATAATTTATACATGAGAAAGTTAAAAAAACATAAACAAAACCTAGTCTTATTCTAGGCGTACCTACACTAATATTTTGAATCAACATTACAATTTTTTATTGAACTATACAATTTTAAGCTACTTCACTTTTAATGCTACTTTCTTTTATTTATATCTTTCTTTAGTTTAGAATGGTGTCACTTTACCTCTAGCATTATACCATTATACTATATACTCTTGTCTTTTATCTTCTAAAATGACCATAGTGTGGAAATCTCCCAATCTCCATAGTGCTGAAATGACCAATATCATAAATATTGTTCGTGGAAATCTCCCAATCTCCATAGTGCTGAAATGACCAATATCATAAATATTGTTCATGAGACCGAAGTGCTAAAATGACTATAGTGCTTAAAGTCAAAAGTGCTAAAATGTAATAATAAAAAAATACATAGTTGTCTTAAAATATTTATTAACATAAGAAAACATTTATTATTAATCATTTTGAAATAAAATTAAACTTAATGAAACTAATAAGGTAACTGTACCAATGCTCGACACTGTACCAATGCTAGACACTTTCGAACAAAACCCAGTATTTTGAGAAAATTATCCATTTGTTTTATAAGACTATTGACTTAAAAGATGCCTAATGGTATCTATAAGATATGTTCAAATATTCGCAACACCATCCGAAGTAAATTTAGAAAGACTGTTGACAGCAAATAATGTGACTCCGTGAACACGGTCGTGTTATTTCTTAAGATTTTTGCCAAGGGTACTGATTTATATAGGTGTGATTTTTTTGTTTATAAGTTATGATTATTACTAATTTTAGTATAAACGTTATAAATATTGAAGTTATTGACATACTTGGACCATTGGGACAATGATGTCTAGCATTGGTGTTTTCGACCAAGTGCATAATAATTTAATTTAAAGTAAAAGTATGATAGATTTTAAAGATTTTATGGGCAAAAGTTAATGTCTAATTGTTGCTGTAACAGTTAAAAAAGAATGTAACGACCATGCTGTAATTAATTTGTTAAATTTTTTAGATTGAAATTTTATTTTTCCTTAAAGTGTCTACCATTGGTACAGTTACCTTAATCATTTTTAAATAACATTATGTAACTGAAATACTAGATCAGGGGGCCTTCTAGTATTTCAGTTTTATATACACAATTTTTTTTTTAATCACTTAATAGATGTTTATATTTTTTACCAAAAATTATATTCCTGTTACGCCTATATACTATTCTACACATTTTAGAGATAACTAGTTATTTTTTAAGTTTTTTTTTCAGCATAATGGTCATTATAGCACCATGGTCTTTATAGCACCATGGTCATTTCTCCCCGAAAGGTTTTTATATATCATGTATTACCTACCTAAGAAAATAGTTTCTATAACAAGGTGTACCGTGGAAATCTTTATTCTAATTACTAATATCAGTTGATTGGTCAGTCAGTGAGTGACAAAATTTGCCAAAATTGCAAACTTTGACTAGTTATAATTCTTAAACTACTGGTTCAAATTGAATGAAATTTGAAATGTAAAGTTTTTTTACAGTGCCAACTTGGTAACCGAAGATTCAGGCTTCTAGGTTTATCCACAACAAACTTATAGGGGGTCGAAAATGGCCTGAAGTGCTTCGAGAAAATAGTGTTACGGCCGTGCCGCTCTTTTTTGCTCGACTTGGCGGGGGCACTGCCGTGCCCCCAGATTACTAAAAAGTTGTTAGGAATTAAATCTACAATTTTGGTGTTCATAATTTTTTCCTAGGATCAATAGCTACTTTTCGATTTATACCCCAAAGGCGGGTGAATCTTTATTTGATTCTTTGACATAGAAATCATTCCTAGCAGCAAGTTTCTTTCGGAATTTGATGGTGGTGGAGAATGCAATGATCCAAATAGCACGCAAATCGATTTCAATTTGATGGTGGTGGAGAATGCAATGATCCAAATAGCACGCAAATCGATTTCAATTTGATGGTGGTGGAGAATGCAATGATCCAAATAGCACGCAAATCGATTTCAATTTGATGGTGGTGGAGAATGCAATGATCCAAATAGCACGCAAATCGATTTCAATTTGATGGTGGTGGAGAATGCAATGATCCAAATAGCACGCAAATCGATTTCAATTTGATGGTGGTGGAGAATGCAATGATCCAAATAGCACGCAAATCGATTTCAATTTGATGGTGGTGGAGAATGCAATGATCCAAATAGCACGCAAATCGATTTCAATTTGATGGTGGTGGAGAATGCAATGATCCAAATAGCACGCAAATCGATTTCAATTTGATGGTGGTGGAGAATGCAATGATCCAAATAGCACGCAAATCGATTTCAATTTGATGGTGGTGGAGAATGCAATGATCCAAATAGCACGCAAATCGATTTCAATTTGATGGCGGTGGAGAATGCAATGATCCAAATAGCACGCAAATCGATTTCAATTTGATGGTGGTGGAGAATGCAATGATCCAAATAGCACGCAAATCGATTTCAATTTGATGGTGGTGGAGAATGCAATGATCCAAATAGCACGCAAATCGATTTCGATTTGCGTGCTATTTGGATCACTGTGTTCTCCATTTGTTTGGTTTCAATAAATATCTGAATAATACAACAAATAATATATTTTAGTAGGTAACTATAAAATGTATTAGATACACCTAATCAGTTATCAAAAGTTAAAAAGATTTTGCTCTATAGCTTTCTCCGACTCCCAGGCTTCTTCTGATTCTGGGTTATGTTTAATTCTCTTTACACTTTTTGGAGGCAAGCCCTCATCATCTGCATGCTTCCGTTTCCTTCTCTTTTTTTCCGTTACCTGTAATGTAGGATTTGGCTCCAACTTCATTACTACTTCACTTTTGGAATCAGTTTCCTCATATTCTAAAATGCCTCTATTTTTTTTGTGTTTTTTCTTTTTTTCCTTATCAATAGGTATTGCTTTCTCTTCCCTATTCTGTGCATTCAATCTTAGTGCAATAGCTTTAGGTACTTTCAAAGCTTTTTTATAATTGGACCCAAAAAGAGGGTGGCGACATTTTGTTTCTGGCAAGGGAATAAAATTTGTCTGATTGTTCACCATAATATTATCATCACGAAAATGAGCCTTAGGGATCCTTTTGCGAAACTTCATTATGCCACTGAGTGGTGCATTGTTAATTGTATATTCTCGGTGCTCCATGGTCAATATAGCAGCTGGGGTACATTCTTCATCCTCCAAGGTGCCATCATATGTTTGACCCCCTACTTTTATTTTGCTTTTCCCATTCATGTTTAAATCAGTACTGTGAAAAGCCTGGACATCTATTTCCTTTGGACATTGGACAATCCATATTTCATCCTCACAAGTAAGATTGGAGCTATGATGTAAGTCTTGTGGAATTAGTTTCATATGACTACTAGCTTTGATAAACTTTTGCAGTTTTGATGATGTTTTATCTTCTTTGTTTTGGTAAGCATGACCTAATTCAGTTTCAGAGTCATCTTCAAACCTAATTCGGTCGGACAAGCGCGGTTTTCTATTTTCAGTAGCCTGTGTACCAAACTGATTGATGAGAGTGCTTTTATAAAGACTATCAGTTTCCTTTTTCTCTTTTTCAAAATTCTTTTCACAGTTAAATGATAATGTATGAATATTGCGATCATCACACTGTATTGCAGATATCTCATTGCAGCAAGTTTCATTGTCAGATGTACTTTCTGTTAATGATGTTTCAACGGTTCTATTTGTATGTTTTTTAGTATTGGAGTCAGTAATGCTATCATAATCCAATTTATATTCAATTTCCATTGCTTCTTGATCCACATGTTTTCTTTTAGACTTTTTTTTCTTTGTTTTGACTTTGCCTTCTGCATCATGCTGAATATTTTGACTTGCAACATGAGACTCCGGACTTGTTTCTTTAACTTTCCTTTTCATTACATTACTTTCTGAATCACTCTCAGACTTCTTTAATTTCTTTTTTCTTTTATTTGCTGAAGTAATTTCTTCCTGTTTCACTCGGAGATCAAGATAGCTTTCATCATAAGCCGTAGAGTCTTGGAGGTCGTTCTGGTATCCATTGATTCCTTTTTTCTTGTTTTTCTTCACTTTTCTTAGGACATCACAATCACTTTCAGGCTCAATTTTCACCATCTTTTTGTTCACTTCACTATATATCCCTTTTTCAATGTTTAATGTATTGTCATGTTCTACCTTAATCCCATTACAATTGCTTCTTTTTTCTGAACTCTTATCTTCAGCTGCTCTGAAAATGAAAAACAAATAAGTTAAAAAGTCAGTAACCCCACACTGCTAACAACTTAACCTTGTTGTGGCTAAGGCTGATCTGTATTCCACGCGGGCGGAAACAAATAGGGCGCTACAAAGTTCGCCGGGTCAGGTAGTAAAAAATAAACACATGTATAAATAAATATCAAACTTACGTCGAGTGGCTATTTATGCTGTCACTTGAAGTATCAGTCCAAGTAAAACTATTTTCAGAGGACGATTCCATTAATACATAATTAGGGCTAAGGCTCTCAAAACAATGAATTTTTATTTTAATTGGTTTAGAAAGTAGAGTAGAGTATATAATAACAGTTTAACCTCTAATCTAAACATAACCTATCCTATCCTTCGTTGATTTTGATTTTGACATTGACCACAGAGTAAGTAATATACTACGTATGAAGAGGCCGCACTTAGTACATTCATATTGAGCTCACGCACACATACACAAATGAACTAATGTATACTACCAACGTGACACGGGAACGTCAAATGTCAAATTGAAAATGACATTTAAGTAATACCAACCTAAAGAAAGAAGGATGAGTGATGTTCCTCAACTCATCGACATCGATAGTGACGCGCCTTAATATATCGATATCGATTAAATATTTTTAGCGGTTCACAACCGGTACTTAAAATTTAAATTCAATGTCAAAACTCTAAAATAAAACTTCCAGCAACAACTTATAATTTTATTGTATTTATTGATTGTTATGTCATAAAATAGGTACAAGTAATAAGAGTCAACGAACGGTAGAGGTTAAATTAATTTGCTTTCAAAATATTACAATATATAAGTAACTGTTTCAACTAAAACACAGCTTTAAATTAATTTACATAGTATTTTACTACATAAATATTACAAAATATACCTGTTTCAACTAAAACACAGCTTTAAATTAATTTACATAGTATTTTACTACAAAAATATTGCAAAATATAACTGTTTTAACGAAAACACAACCTATTAATTTACAAAATATTAGTGTTTCAACTAACATATAGCTTTAAATTAATTTACATGAAATATATCACAAAATATAACTGTTTTAACTAAAACACAGCTTTAAATTAATATACCTACGTAGTATTTTACTATAAAAATATAACTGTGGCACCAGAAAGGTTAAAAAATATTACAAAATGTTAGTTTTAACTAAAACACAGCTTTAAATTAATTTATAAAGTATATTACTGCAAAAATGTTTCAAAAAATAATTTATTTTTATTGAATTTAATTTTGAAGCATTTATTATGCTGATTGTTCAAATCGATTTACAAAGAGAAAAGAGAATTTGACTTCGGCGGGATTCGAACTTTTTAGTTAACAATAAATTCGCGGTAAGATCGCGTACCGCGAATTTATTGTTAACTAAAAAGTAGCTTTATTAATTAGTTAATTATTTTATTGTTCGCTAATTACAATATATATCACATTATGAAAGTATTAATGCATAAGAATTTAATAGCATTTTACCTCAAAACTATTCCAAAATACAAAATATCTGGTAGAAAAATATCACAAGATAAATATTTTACAATATGTTATAATATATTTATATTTTACTTATTTAATAATCACAGCTCTATCTACGTGAATTATTATAATAATTATATATATTATTTTGGTATATCTAAAGTTCCACTTCTACGGTAGACTAAGTCTAAGCAAGGCCTTGCTATCAATAGAACCACATCAAAATATGTTCAGTAGTTTTTGCGTCCATCATAAACTTTTGATATTGATCAGCCTTTCGGAAACTGGGCGTGAGTCTGATATTCATATCACTTTAAGGTTAATACCTGATTACACACTGCATACACACATGTTTTTTTCTTTATTTTTAATAACTTTATACAAAAAGTACAATCAACACATATTATTAAGTAGGCAACCATATAGTTTATTTTTATTCATACCTATATTATACGACTTAAAAATTAAATAAGTAATATATACGTACGTAGTTGTACATTTTAATATTGTATATGTTATTATTGCATGACCATAGCTTAGCTATAACTACTAAACAAATTATCGCATAATATAGTGTTGGTACTATTAAATCTTGATATCAGCTGGTTTATCCAAAGTTTAGTAGTAATTATATGGTCAATAATATAATAGGATAAATTATTATGTAATAACTAGTGACCATTTTCAATAGAGAAGAAGCGCTACCGCTCCAGCAATGCACTTCTGTAAGCGCACAACGACGGCCACAGTCTTGTGACAGCCTATAGATTGTCATTGGTCGATAGTTAGCCGATAGGTTAGTCGAAAGATAGCCTATAGATTGTTCTCCAGTGATGTCACCGACAGAACAGAAAGTTGAAAATCGACGCCCGAAGTATCAATCTGAAAAAAAAAAGTAAATCAAAATGTATATTATGTTACCGCTAAATTTTGCAATGCCGTTGTAAGCATAAGAGAATTAAACATGTTGATATAGGTAAATGCATACATTCATTTCCAAATGTACCTGTTTGTTAATTCTTAAAATAAACATTGATTTTTTTTTAATGTATTTTTTGCTTTTATTAAATACACATACATTATGTACTACATGAATGCACAAAACAGGCTTTTCTTTATAATGTATGATTATCTGAATGCCTAACAACAACTGTACTCAGTTCAGTTAGGTACTTAACTAAAGGTAAACAATATTTATGTGTCTATTTAATTAATATGTTTTATTTAAAAAGTTAGTTATTAAATATTTTTCTGTTTAGAAACTTATTTTGTAGACCAAAAACAGACATCGAACCACTAGTTAGTCAATTAGTTAGCCTAGTTTATTTGTTTAATATAAGTTTTTATAATAAGTTGCTAGAATATTGTACACCTTCAGTTAAGTACCTAACCAAATGTAGTATGGTATGCTTAATCGAGTTTCTTTTGTACTTTAGTTTAATACATTCATGTGTGCACTCATTTTTTTCATGTATCCTGCACTTTTTTCCTCTTAGCTAGCTTAGCATTAATCCCGGTGACATCTGAAGCTTTCACCTCGGAGTCTAGGGACCACTTTATCAATCTATGGATTTGACTAAACTTCAAAAATTTCTGTGAAATGACTGCCACCTGACCTGTATAACCCAATGGTGATATTGAAGCATTGTTCTTCAGTTGTTGGTTTTAAGGCTCCAACTACCCATAACGACTGTCGAAATGTCTAACGAAAATGCAACAATAGCTGTCATTACGAACTCTTTATGCTTATATATTTTAGTCTGGAAGTGCCCATATAGTAATGAACTCGACTGATTCATACGTAATTTAGTAGGGACATAGTTCGACATAGTTTTCTTTAACTTACCGGTCTGGATCTAGAGGAAATTTCGACAAAAATAATTTGCATTTTGGAAATCTCCTTTTGTGGCAAAGCTCACACCTTTTGGTGCCCTTTGTCCCTGGCATGTTTGCAGACAAGTAAATTACACTACTTATAAACTAATAAGAGTCACTGTCTCAAAATAAAAACTAAATATAGCACAAAAACGTTTCCGAAATAGGAATTGAAATATCATACAAAATTGTAAGTCACTGTCTTCAAATACAAAAAGAAAAACATCACATAACATAAGAGTCACTATCTCACTACATAAAACTCGCAAAAAAAGTATGCGTATTGTGTAAATTTTCAAAAATCAAAAAGTGAAATCGCATGCGATACAGCCATTTTGATTTTTTAAATGAAAAAAATATTGAAATTAAGCACAGAGTATACAGAATGCTCAATAATTCAATAGATTGTCTAAGGTCATATAGCATTGTCAACATTGGCCAACATTCAGTCATAAATATTATTGTCTATTTATTGCCTCAGTTGTTGCTCATAGTCTTATGCTGAATGATAATAAGGGCTATTTTTCTTTGAAATCATAGTAGTTCAAACCGATGTTCTAAGTGTCCACGGCCTGACATTGACTAATTTTTTTTTTTTTTTAATTTGCTCCTTTTTTTTTTTTTAATTTGTTCCTTTCGGAACAGGCTAAGGTTCTATGACCATGCTGCCTTGTCATCAGTTACATTTACTTTTTTATACTTTGTATTTGGATGATGATGAGGATGAGGATGATGATGATGATAATGGTGAGTTGATGATGATGACGATGATGATGATTGCTGCCTCAGTAAAGTGGTGGAAACTTTACTAAAGGTTTCTTACGGAGATTTGAAACCAACACGAGAAGTCACAATCCACTGTAATCTGTAATATTTCACTTTCCTACTCATGTGCGCGTTTTCCAAGACGTTATGTCTAAAAATCCACCACAGTTACACATAAAAACTCGAACTCACACTAATTTTGGAAAGTAAAATACATACGCTTATGTTTCTTTTAGGGTGGCCGCACATGTACGGTTTCCGGAGACGGTTTCCGTCCACGGTTTCCTGATTTGGAATTCCGTGTGCCGAGCGCACACGTTCGGTTTTTTGCATTAGGTTTTTTTATTATTAGTTCGAAGCGAGCAGTGTTGCCAGTGCCAAATTGTCAAATGTAACACAAGCTGGCTTAAAAGTTGCATTTTCGGGGGAGAAGTTACGTATTCTTGTTTTTTTATATAGTGTTTCTTGTTTTTTACAAATCCTCTCGGTTTATCTCGGGTATCCGCCCAATTTAGGAGCCGGCCTTCCGAGATGCTCCTTGAAATCCCACTGGCCATTGATGATGATGACGATGATGATGATTGCTGCCTCAGTAAAGTGGTGGAAACTTTACTAAAGGTTTCTTACGGAGATTTGAAACCAACACGAGAAGTCACAATCCACTGTAATATTTCACTTTCCTACTCATGTGCGCGTTTTCCAAGACGTTATGTCTAAAAATCCACCACAGTTACACATAAAAACTCGAACTCACACTAATTTTGGAAAGTAAAATACATACGCTTATGTTTCTTTTATTCGAAGCGAGCAGTGTTGCCAGTGCCAAATTGTCAAATGTAACACAAGCTGGCTTAAAAGTTGCATTTTCGGGGGAAAAGTTACGTATTTTGTTTTTTTATATAGTGTTTCTTGTTTTTTACAAATCCTCTCGGTTTATCTCGGGTATCCGCCCAATTTAGGAGCCGGCCTTCCGAGATGCTCCTTGAAATCCCACTGGCCATTGAGTACGAGCCCCAGCTATTTCATCTGGGACTTAATGCAGCTGAGAGCGTCTACCACTATGGGGCTG
Source organism: Eilema depressum (assembly GCA_914767945.1). NCBI lineage: Eukaryota > Metazoa > Arthropoda > Insecta > Lepidoptera > Erebidae > Eilema > Eilema depressum. Next base: position 23,291,017 of record OU612018.1, on the reverse strand, counting down.
GGTCGTAAGAGAGTCAAAAGTTACGCAAAATGTAACAAAAGTTACAATACAATCTGGCAACCCCGGAAGCGAGACACAATCAGTGTTGCCAATTACTGATGATCTGAATTCCCCACAAACCCAACAGAAAGGCCCCAATATTAGACATTGATAACTACATTACTTCTCTTGAAGTTTACCGCTATATTCACCACTTGCGATGTTTATTGCGGCTCGTGTACATATATTGCCAATAAAGAGTTAAATAGTACCTTAATGTCGGATATTTTGCTTTAATAATTTATCAATATGTATAATACTTGCCACTTATTACTTCTGAGTTTAGGTCTAGTGTGAATGTCTAAATGCCCCACATAAGCACAATCCCCACAAATTCCCTAATCGGCTTGAAAGTCCCCACTTTCTTGGGAATTGACAACGCTGGACACAATTTAAGCGCGATTCCGGATGGAAATTTCCTGACGTGTGCGGCGATTAGTACAAAATGTATGCGAGTGCTGCGTTCGGTATGACATCATTAGGTTTTTTCCATTCTGAACCGAACGTCAGGTTTTTTCCGTTCTGCAAAAAGTAAGGACGTGTGCGGCTAGTAGAACATTTTGTATGAAAATGGAGCATTCGGTTTTTTGAATCTGACTTTTTGATCAGGAAACCGTGGACGGAAACCGTACGTTTGCGCGGAGCCTAACGTGTTCGCGCCAAATCTTAAATTTGCTCCTTTCGGAACAAGCTAAGGTTCTATAACCATGCTGCCTTGTCATCAGTTTATTCTTCTTGTTCAAAGATATTATATAAAAAGAAGTAGATATGTTATTGCGCGAAAATCGTGAAGATCCGAAAACGAGTCAATTGGAACGTTTGCCTCTAGTACCGCGTGGTGAGCGGCGCCGGTCGGACGTTGAGCGGAAGCATCAGTGACTTAAAAAAATAACGAAAATGCCATTGTATGTTTATAGACACTGCACGAACTATTACTCTAAAGTTAATACACCAAAAGTGTAAATGAATTAAAATGTGTGTGTGTGAGTTCGGCACATTTTTCTACGTTGATTTGTAAGCATATGACATGTCTATGTTATGAAATGTCATTGTTCTTGTTCATATTCTTTTTTTAAATTTACTATTTATTAAATATTAAGTAATTTATATTTTTTTCATTTTTTTGGGTTTTTAGATAATATTATATAATTACTTACGTGTATATCTATATAAAGCCCGACCAGTAAAATAAAAAACCTCGCCATATTGCGGTAAACTATTGGAACTAATTTCTTCATATGGTAACAATCTATACAATGTCATTATGGTCATCTGTCAGTGTGGTGTCAATTGTGCGTGTTGTTGAGTTTGAGAGCGCTACAAAACTACAAAACTATAGTAATATGCCGAAAACTATTAAAAGCCAGTTAAGAAAAGTAATTTATAATATAACAAAGTATTTGTCGGATAAAAAGTAGCAAGGATTGGACTCTGTTCCTCTAAATAACATCACGGACCTTGTTGTCAACATGACGGGTAGGACATCATAGAGTACGTGCAACTGAAATTGGCCTAATCTACTGATTTTACTGTGACTAATTATTATTCACATTTTTAGGTATATCCCGATCTTCTGTAATAAAAATACGAAGAGAAGGTCAAACGTCAAATGTATTTTCTACGCCTAAGAAAAATAAGCCTAACGCAAAAAAGAAAATCATGCTCGATTATTTTGATCTCTGTGCTGTTAGGCATAAAATACAAGAATTTTATGCAGTCCGAAAAACAATATCGCGTGGTCCCTGTTCTATACATGGTGTAACTGTATGTCTAACTTGTATTTACCATTCCAAGCAGTAAACTATTATACGGATACTACTGTGTTGTGATTTGTGCCCAGTCCTTGTAACCAGTATAACACGCCGCGTCTATTTTTCTATTTTAACCAGAAAACTTAACAGAGAAAAACTTAACTTTTTAACAGAGAAAAAAAAATACATTTTAGTGAAAGTTTTGTATATTAAACACGTACTACAAGTTCTTTCTTTTTCTTTTCTTTCTATATTAATTCGTTTGTAATATTGGACACGATCTTTTTTGTATCGAAACTTAAGAACAAAGCAACTTAATGAAATTAAAAAAAAGAAGTCTATAACTCACTTTTGTGAATAATAGCAATGAAAAACATGACAGCCTCCGTGGCGTAGCGGTAGTGAACGCGGCCGCTACGCAGGAGGCGCGGGTTCGATCCCCGCTCAGTGCAAATATTTGTGTGCATTAAATATGGGTATTTGCATTGGTCTGGTCGTGCCTCGGGGAGCACGTTAAGCCGTTGGTCCCGGTTGCCATAAGGACATCTATGGCAGTCGTTACGGGTAGTTGGTGCCCTAAAAAGTCCAAAAACAACGGTCTAGCTGCCAAGCTTCGATATCGCCTAATGTTAACATTGGGTCGTGGAGGTCAGGTGGCAATCGCTTCACGGAAAATATCGAGGTCTAGCCAAATCTGTAGCTATGACTGGTAAAAGCGGACCCCAGACTCCAAGCTGAAAGCTTCGGATGAGACTGGGAATAACGCTAGGAGGAGGAAGAAGCAATGAAAAAGTCACAGTTTTATATTAGGTGTCATTCCGTGCTTAATTGCGGGGAAATAAAAGCCTGTTCATAAGCAAGTGTGTTGAAAAATATTGGCATTTTACATGTGTATCACTATACTTGGTGTTGTCATAATCATAGATGTTTTTAGCGCCCCCAGTACGGGTTTTTTATTTTATTGGTCGGACTCTTAGAGTATCTAAAGTAGATACTCTAAGGTCGGACTTTATATAAAAGAAAGTCGTGTTTGTTACAACAAGGTTACAACCTTAGAGTATCCATAGATACTCTAAGGTTACAACACTTATAAGTCAAGAATGGCTGAACTGATTTGGCTGAAAATTGGTGGGGAGGTAGCTTAGGGTTCCATTACACGCTTTTAAATTTTTTTTTAATTTTTTTTTTTCACTCAAAGGAAAATTAGAAGGTGAGGAAGTTCTCATTCCAAGGATCCAGATGATCCCAACCGACATGCCGCTTGAATTTAAAAGACTTCAATTTTCGATCCGTCTTGCATTGGCCATGACCATAAACAAATCACAAAGGACAATCCTTAAAAGACCACACTGAATCTAGAAAATCCATGTTTTTCCCATGGTCAATTATATGTGGCATGTTCATGGGTCGGGGACGGTGCAGCGGGAACGGGATCAGAATCTTCTAACATGGAAGTTTGAATAGAAGGTACAACGGGAACGGGTCTGAATCTAGAAAAGCCATGTTTTTCCCATGGTCAATTATATGTGGCATGTTCACATTGTTCACGGGTCGGGGACGGTGCAGCGGGAACGGGATCAGAATCTAACATGGAAATTTGAATAGAAGGTACAGCGGGATCGCAATACCACGCGGGCGGCAAATATGGCGGTATGAAGTTCGCCGGGTCAGCTAGTTAGATATATATTAATATTATTTTTTATTATTATTATTATTTTTTTAATTATTAGCTTCAATTTACATAGAGAGAAACCATACAACATTTTAATTAAAGGACATCATTCACGCTGGATACAAAAAGTACCCAAAAAAAAGTGCCGGCCAACGAAAAAAAATGGTTTTATCGGTTAGAGAATGAAATTCTAAGATTTTTTTCTTTAGACGGCTAAGAGCTAAGACCGATTACTTATGAGTTATATGACTTAGAAATAATAAAAAAATGCATTTATATGAGTTCGTCTGAACAATTTTTACTTCATTACTATAGCAAAAATCAAATAATGATGATAAAGAATAACTTAATCTCGCTTAATAATAATATAATATGACAAAAAACCTCATCATCATCCGCATATAGACATATTCTCCTGATTGCATCTGTGGCCAAGATGACCTCGGAGCTCAGGGACCGCCTTCCGGCTCTTCCTCCTCCATTTCGCACGATCTTGGGCGTTCATGGTAGTGAGACCATTTGCACGCATGTCACCCTCCACGACGTCAAGCCAGGACTTCTTTGGCCTACCCCTTTTATCTGGACCCGGCGGGGGCGCCATTGCCAGGCATTTGTTCCCCACGTAGCCTGGCGGTTGCCGCAAGACGTGGCCGCGCCAGCGAAGGCGGCTCTCTTGCATCTCTCAGAGGCTGCTCATGTGAGTTTCTGATGCTGTCCGACAAAACGTCTAATACTACGCTGAACAGGTAAGGACTAAGGACGGATCCTTGGTGTACCCCGACGGTGATGGGGAAGGCTTTCGAGTCGCCAACAGCAGTCCTAATCACGGAACCGGAATCGTAGTACATGTCTCGGATGGTCTCTAATGCAGCGGCACTTGGTTAGACCCTGCACCGCTTTGGCCCTGGAACGCACCAACTTATATATGAGCTTTTGCCCCTCAGACGATTCCAACTTTGTATATAGCGGTTGCAAGTGGTCGCGTTTGGCCCTGGCTATGGCTCTCCTGGTGGTGCGTTTTGCATCTTTGTACACATCGTGGTCTTCGGAAGATTTGGACGCTTGCCACTTTTTAAAGAGGGCTTTCTTCGCCCTGATCTCTCTCTGGACTGTGTCGTTCCAACCACCAAGTGTCCTTGTCACACTTGCGTCCACCCTTAGACATGCCGAGCACCGCCCTCCCCGCCTCAAGAATAGCTACCGGAATCCTGTTCCAGTAAACCTGTACTGGTTCGTCTATCTACAGCCTCGGCGCACTTGTCACCGATGGCTGAGACCAGACTTTTGTTCTTGACTTCATCAAGCAGCCACCACCTGATTCTGCGTTGGGCATGCTCGGCACGTTTGCCTTTGGATCTCACGCGGAGGTCCATGACAAGGAGACGGTGTTGGCTAGTGAGACTCTCCCCGGGTATAACCTTGCAGTTGGCTACCTTACCCTCCTAGAGGCACAGCATCAGTTGTGAGTAGGAAATCTACCTGGGTAGAGTTCCCTCCGCTCCTGTAGGTGACAAGGTGTTCGGATTTATTTTTGAAGTACGTGTTCACGATGGCAAGGTCGGCAGTCGCACACGTTCTAAGGATGTGCTCACCCTCTGGGTTGCGACTACCGTATCCAAAACCGCCGTGGACACGCCCAAACTCCTCAGACCCGTCACCCACATGACCGTCCAGGTCACCGCCCAGGACAATTCCCTGCGACAGCGGGATGTCACGAAGCACTCCCCCGAGTTGGTTCCAGTGTTCCAGAAAGAGATCTTTTCGACTTCGCTACGCCCAGCCTGCGAAGCGTAGGCACTTATCAGGTGGGTTACAATTCCATCGATAAGCACCCTCACAACCATAAGCCGGGCGCTATAGCCCTTCACCTCCAAGATGTCATCCTGCAACTTCACTTCAGAGATGTTCGGATCCTTGCTGGCAAGGGCCGTGGCCCATGCCTTATAAGCAGATTGTTTGCGAGCTCTCGCTTCTCTGCAGGACTTATTAAACCACGGCCGCTTACTCGCTCCTGTCGCGACCCAACGGTTAGGGATATAGCATTCCATGCCCGCTAGGATCGCGTCAGCGACTGCTGTTGCACAGGAGCTTGGATCTTCTGAAGTGAAGCAAAGCTGCCTCCACGGGTCGACGCGAAGAATTCTCGCAGTCCGTCCCAGTCTGCCGACTTGTAGTGCCAAACATGCCGCCACTGGGGTGGCCGCGGTTGAGTTGTGCCCCAGTCACCGCTATGAGACCTGTAGAGGCACGCATAAATACGGGTGTGGCCACCGTGATCTATACGCACTCATAGAGTGGACAGGTCTCCATCTTCAAGGCCATTAAGACGGCGGCAGCAAATGTCATCCCGGACGTACAAGAATACCCCGGCTTTACTCAGAAATTTGTGCTCGAGTTTGTAGCCGGGGTACATTATGTAGGCTGTAACGGCCGGGCATGAAATTTGCGTCTCCGTTAGGAAGAACAGGGTCGGTTGTGCTGTTTCGAGGTCGTGGTGGACCTAGTTCAGGTTGGAGTGTAGGCCCCTGATGTTGCAAAAGTCCACTTTAATCGTGGACATCGGCGCCGCTGTGTAAACCTTTTTCCTGTTATTTTTCCTGGCCATATTTATAGAAGGGGGGGGGGGGAGGCGCAAAGCAGAAGCAGAAGCTGCAAAGCTTCGATATCGCCTAATGTTATCATTGGGTTGTGGAGGTCAGATGGCAATTGCTTCACGGTAAATATCGAGGTCTAGCTAAATCCGTATTTGATACAGCGGACCCCAGACTCCGAGCTGAAAGCTTCGGCTGTGACTAGGAATTAACGCTAGGAGGAAGAAGAAGCATTGTGGTGCCCTTTGTTTTTGACAAGCAGCCGTCTATCATCATAGAATGAGAACTCTGATTATTTCATAAACTTAAGATTAAATGAGTATATGTTCTATTCTATACAGATTGATGAATAAATATTCTACAGGGCTTGCCATGTACTATTAAAACAGCTTAGCACTTAGCAGACCTTTAAAGAGTTCATGTTTGCATACATCATGTTATCGTGATTAGTTTCGGGACCCATCCCGGGGCTGCAGCACTTTCCATACATGGAAGTCTTTGCATAGAGTTGCCACTCTTCTCCTATATATTACTATACTTTTTGTGTAAATCTCTATAACATGTTGTAATGCGGGTTTTTTTAGTAAAAATGTTGTGATAAGCATGAGCTGTAGACGCACCTTTATTCTTCGTTTTTTTCTCTGGCAGCATCTATCGGACAGTAGTCTGTGGTTCTAGATTTAATTTTTACTTTTTTTGACATAACGAGGTTGACCGGTTGACGTTTACGTTGACATTTCTTTCGTATAAAAATTTGTGTCCATCATGGTAAGATCGTGGTTATTATTCAATAAAATCCGTTTTAATCTCATGTTTCTTAATATTTTTGAGTACAAAGTTGTGTTGTTAGTAGAGAATATGTACGGCGCATATAATTTCTTTCAATATTTATTAGTTTCATGGTCTATTTTGTTTGTATATAATTGTCAATTTTTATCGTTACAATGATCCTCATAAACTTGAGTTTAAAATAAGTCTTTATTAATTATTCGCGTTGTGGTTATATACCTGACTCGATCATTGAAATATTTGAAATGTATAGGTAAAGTGTACCACTAATGTTGTTTACAGTCTTGTAGTATAGAGGTTATGTCTGAACTGACTGTGAATATTTTTGTGATGATTAGGCGCGAGGTCCAAAGAAGCACTTGAAGCGTTTAAATGCTCCCAAAGCATGGATGTTGGACAAGCTGGGAGGCGTGTACGCGCCGCGGCCGTCCACGGGGCCCCACAAGCTGCGCGAGTGCCTTCCGCTCGTGATCTTCCTGCGCAACAGGCTCAAGTACGCGCTCACGGGCAACGAGGTGCTCAAGATTGTCAAGCAGCGCCTCATCAAAGTAGACGGCAAAGTGAGAACTGACCCCACATACCCTGCTGGATTCATGGGTGAGTGATGATACTTTCCGTTTCTTTCTAACCCACAGGAAGTGGTTATAGGACGAAACGGAAACCTTACAGTTTAATTATGATATTGTGGCAGACCTTAACAGTTCTATTTTTAATCTGTCTTGAACAGAATTTGAATACTGGTTGCCAAGTATGGAGTCAGCTTGACATATCTTATTTCTTTCGTCCTCTACATCATAGAACAAAGGATCAAAGAAGAGAGAAGACATTTATTAAGGACACTCAAATGACTTATCAACAATGAAACCATAGGCTCTAGGTGCTATGGAAATGTGAATGGCTGTGTAAGCCGTAACAGATTGTCATAGTACTACCAGAGACCAGATGTGTGAGTGTATGAGCAGAGTTGACTACTGGCGACTGAGACTAATTGTGCACACAAGGGGCAGATTGAAGATGGTGCACAATACATTGTAATTGAAAGCGCTGCTCTGTATTATACATGCCCGTAGATTGGGACGTTCAGAAAGTCAATTATATGCACTAGTTTTGTTTACTTACCACTGAGCTTTAAAGCTTATTTTGTTTATCAGTTTGAATTTTGTTTGCAGATGTGGTATCCATTGAGAAGACAAATGAACTGTTCCGTCTCATCTATGATGTCAAAGGACGTTTCACTGTTCACCGTATCACACCTGAAGAGGCCAAGGTTTGTAAACACTATATACAGTAATGTTAAAGAAGTATATAAAGGAGGCTATCACAAATTGTGAATTGTACTGGTCCCCATATAATCTTATATTGTATGTGTCTCTGTCTTTATGATTACAATGTGAGCTATGCAGTAGTGCTGCAGTGACATTGTTCTGATGCAATTTAAATGAAGGTGATGATTCATTTAGTTCCATTACCATCGGTTATGAGAATCTGGCTATAGGCACCATCTTTTAACTTTTAGCATTAAACATTATAGTAGTGCACCATCTTACTTTAATGTTAAAAGTGCTGTTAAAGTACCGTTCAAGTTTATAATAGGTTGCACCATTGAGATAATTTTAAAGCAATCTTACCATCACCAGCAAAGCACCATCTTACTTTAACATTAACAGTGCTGTAAAAGTAACATTCAGGTATAAAATTGGTTGCAACATTAGACAGGCAAAATGACGTCAAAACTTGACGCTAACTGTTCAGTGTTGCAATGGATTTTCGATTTTTTTGCCGCCTTTCGTTAGTTTTGCGAACCATCTTTCGTTAGCCAAAATATAGCTGACGCCTGTTGCTGTTGTCCACATGAAGGTCAGTTATCGCAACTAGTCATCTCTGTCGCGTGTGTGTGTAGTGTAGCATGTCCCCATGTATGTCCGTGTGCAGTACAAGCTGTGCAAGGTGCGGCGCGTGGGCACGGGCCCCAAGGCGGTGCCGTACCTGGTGACGCACGACGGGCGCACGCTGCGCTACCCCGACCCGCTCATCAAGGTCAACGACTCCGTGCAGCTCGACATCGCCACCTCCAAGATCATGGACTTCATCAAGTTCGAGTCAGGTGAGTCCCACACCACAGCTCTGCCACATCGCCGCGGCCGTCCACCACCACTGTCTACCGCTATGTTGTGTATCCACCTGGAGTCTTCCCATTGGATCGTTAGATCCACTATTGTTCAAAAAGTAGGATGCTGTAGTGTAGTAAAGTACCAACGCAACTGTGGTTCAATTTCTGTGTAGAGGTATAAGGAAATATCAAAAAAAAAAAACAAATAACAGTACATATAATTTTATTATAGAAAATTCAACTATTTACAACATAATTATACGAGGAAAGAACACGATTAAAGTAACTGTTTGGACAACATGCAACATCGCTTGATTATCTTATGAACTAATAGGTACGTTGGCTTATACGAAGGCCATGCCTCCGTGTCAGTGTCGCGAGCGTTACTCGGCGACGGGATTGAGGCTACGTATTGCTATTTGTGCCGACAGTTACACCCTATTTTTTTTTCATCTTCCGTGATGTGCCGCACACACTTCTCAAACTGTACCAGACAAATCTTCTCCTGAGATATCTTTACAAAAATTGTGTCTCCTTAAATTAAAAGCCCATGGCTTTTTTCTCGAATTTAGCAATTTTATTTTTATTATTTATTTTTATTATATTGCATTATCAGTTATCACATTGTACTGCAATCGTAATAACTGTAATATTATTGAACCATGACACCGTTTTCAATCTATTTTTGCTAATTGCCTTTTTATTACTATACTACAAAACATGTGAGTTAATTTATAAATAGATGTTAAAAGAGATGGTTGCTAGTATTGTATTAATCGCGTGTCGTGTCGTGTCGCAGGCAACCTGTGCATGATCACGGGCGGCAGGAACTTGGGGCGCGTCGGCACCATCGTGTCGCGCGAGAGGCACCCCGGCTCCTTCGACATCGTGCACATCAAGGACTCCACGGGACACACCTTCGCGACCAGGTACGTGCACGCCTCGCCCTACTGTGCTAACGTCGCGTGTCGGTCAAATGCTTGATACTTTTTGAACATTTCGACTCTATCGTGCGATTTATGCGATCCTCCGCGCGTAATTCCCGGTTTCACGAGCGTCACGCGGCGTCGTCGACACCCAAACCGAGCGGAACCAGAGTCGAGTCGGTTCCTCTCGAGTTCGACCGTTACACCGCCACACTCTCGACAAACGAACTGACCGAAGCTCGCTTGCAGGTTAAACAACGTGTTCATCATCGGCAAGGGCACCAAGGCGTACATCTCGCTGCCGCGCGGCAAGGGCGTGCGCCTCACCATCGCCGAGGAGCGCGACAAGCGCATCGCGGCCAAGGTGGCCGGCCAGTAGGCCGCTAATAAATAAGTTACAATTTAAACTGTCTTTCATTTGTCTCCTGGGGCTCGCGGGGGCGCGGGGAGGGGTGCGGCGTGGTGCGCGCGCGCGTGGCGCTCCAGGTCGCGGCGCCGCGCCAGCACGCGGCCGCACGCGCCGCACGGGTAGCGCGTGGAGGTGGCGGTGGCGGCGTCGCGCGCGTGCAGGCGCACGTGCTTGTTGAGGTTGCTGGGGTCGCCGAAGGCGCGCGCGCAGTGGCGGCAGCGCAGCGGCCGGTAGCCCGTGTGCGTGCGCAGGTGGATCTTGAGCCCGTAGCGCCGCGAGTACAGCTTGCCGCAGAACACGCAGGCGTGGCCCGCGCCGCCCGCCGCGCGGCCCCACGCCGTCGCCAGCGCCTCCAGCTCGGCCGGGCCGGCGCTGGGCGCGGGCGCGGGCGGCGGCGCGTGCGCGCGCAGGCGCTCGGCCGCCTCGCGCCAGAAGCGGCGCGGCTCGGGCGGCGCGCAGCGCAGGAACGCGTGCAGCTTGAGCGGGTTGGGCTCGGCGAAGGCGGCGGGGCAGGCGCGGCACGCGTAGGCGCCGGCGCGCACGTCGCGCGGCGTGAGGTGCGGCATGGCCAGCGCGCCCAGCGCCGCCGCGTCGAACCACAGCAGCAGCTCGGCGTGCGGCGCGTGCGGGGCCAGCGCGCGCACGCGCAGGCCGGTGGCGCCCAGGCGCAGCTCGGCCGTGGCGGCGAGGCGCGAGGGCGCCAGGCGCGCGCTCACGGCGAGGCGCGCCCCCCCGCCGCCGCCCGCCGCCGCCAGCGCGCCCGCCGCGTCCGGCTCGGCGTACACCTGCGCACAGGGCAGGGTCACAACTGTGCTGTGGGACGTCGGCGTACAGCACAGTGGTGACAGTAATAGCGATCCAAAAGCACAGAACAGATAGGAGAGAAATAATATTAGACGCCAAGGACCTGAGCGATACGCGCATTCCGCGCGCTCTACACACAGGGTGGAAAAATAAATCGGGCTCCGGACCATTTTTCAGTTTTCACCATTGACACTCGAAAAAGGGCCCGTGATTCATCAAAAACAGTGAATAAAACGCTCTTTGTTTCACCGAGTGAATAAAAAAATTTGAATTTGGAACATGCGCGAATGTACGGATTCTAGTGAAACATGCAAAGAGGTTGCACACTCTCACTATAAAAACGTACTAAAAGCCACCTAAATGTAATCACTGGCTGGATGGAATGCGGCTCAGTTTAAATTAAGAAAAAAAAATGCCGCCATTTTCTGTGTAATTTTCCTTGTGAAAGTTTATGTTTGTCTCATAATCATAAAATGACTTCATCTAGTGATGAAAATGAAACTCATATTCTCGAACGCGAAAAGACTCCTGAGTCTTTTCGCGCTAAAGCGGTAGCTATTACTGATAATTTGCTGCTTCTTTTGTGTACTATCCATAACAAAATGTAATTCATAATCACAGAGTAATCGTTTTCTCGTAGTCAATGGTGAAAAGTTGAGTACCTAACACGTGAAAAAAGAATTCATCTCGGCTCTTGTATCCCTCGATACGCTCAGCTTTCTATCTAGAATCCCTCGCTACGCTCGGGATTCTACCGCAGAAAGCTTCGCTCCTCTCGGGATACAACTCAGTGCCTCGAAAAGAATTCATCTTTTTTCACTTGTTGGGTAATCTACTATTACAACACACCTGCTCATAACAGTGATATTATTTTACCGCAATTAAGCACGGAATGACACCTATTATAAAACTGTGACTTTTTCATTACTATTATTCACAAAAGTGAGTTATAGATTCTTTTTTAAATTTTATAGGAAGTGTCTATAATTGTCTGTTCTTAAAAAAGTTTTGATACAAAAAATAACGTGTTTAATAGTACGAATAAATTAATACGCCTATTGTATGGTCATTTGATGCATTTTCGTATTTAAATAAATAATTTCAACTTGTAATACTTGTGCAATAAACAAAATTTTCGCTCAAATTTAACTTTTTTTTTTCTCTAAGTACAGAAAAAAAAAACAGTAAAAAAAAGTTAAGTTCAAACCTCATTTTTTTTTAAATATGGTCGACCGCCATTGTTAAATGCGCGCGCATAGGAAAACGAATTAATTTGTAGTATTGTTTATTTAGTATTTGTAGTATTATTTTATTCGCAAGTGTGTTGTAAAACGTCGTATGGCACGTGTGAGCATGATGATTACCGTCCTCGGCTGTCTTAAGACCCTCGCCTGGCGGCTCGGGTCTCAATGGCGCCTCGGCTATGTACTATAAATCCTTAAGTTGGCTCGTTTTACTTGAAGACGATATACCTTTTCACCATTGATTGACACTCGAAAAAGGGCCCGTGATTCATCAAAAACAGTGAATAAAACGCTCATTATTTCACTGAGTGAATAAAAAAAATTGAATTTAGAACATGCGCGAATGTACGGATTGTGGTAAAATATGCAAAGAGATTGCATACTCTCACTATAAAAATGTACTAAAAGCCACCTAAATGTAATCACTGGCTGGATGGAATGTGGCTCAGTTTAAATTAAGAAAAAAAAATGCCACCAATTTTCTGTGCAGTTTTCCTTGTAAAATTTTCTGTTTGTCTCTTAAAATGACTTCATCCAGTGATGAAAATGAAACTCTCGTATTCTAGAACGCGAAAAGACTCCGAAGTCTTTTCGCGCTAAAGCGGTAGATATTAATAATAATTTGCTGTTTCTTTTATGTATTGGTTTTGTGTTTTTTATAGTTTTCTCGCAGTCAATGATGAAAAGTAGCGTACGTACCTAACACGTGAAAAAAGAATTCATCTCGGCCCTTGTATCCCTCGATCCGCTCAGCTTTCTATCTAGCATCCCTCGCTAAGCTTCGCTCCTCTCGGGATACAACTCAGAGTGCCTCGAAAAAGTATTATATTAGAGAGCTGGACTTGGTTGGTAAACAGTAATATACCTACAATGAACGCGACTAAGTAGCTAGGCTATTAATACGTAGATAGAACGACGAAAGCGCTGATATTTTTCCATACATGAATATGTTAATGAGTAATAAAGACCCCGGGGCCAATGATTTTTACGAGAAAAACGCGATGAAGGACAGATGGCGCTCATACTTCCAACGACATGCTGAATAAGCAACAAGAGGTGCATCCCGTGCATCCACCAGACCTCTTTCCGAAACAAGGACTAGTGCCACCGATAACGCCTGCAGAAGTACAGACTCGGCCTCGACGAAGTCCCCATCGAGGCTTGGAAGGCAATGGGTGCATTGGGTGCTCGTGGTGTGAGCATTCTAACAAATCTGTATGACCGCGTACTTTTCACCGTGAGATCCTGAGCCAGTGGAGACTGAGCTTCATTACGCCAGTATTCAAAGGCAAGGGATCGGTGCAGGAGTGTGGTAGTAACCGCGGTATAAAGATAATGTCCCACACCATGAAGCTCTATGAGTAGATAATCGACTCCCGGATCCGACAGGAGAGTACACTCTCGGAGTGTCAGTATGGGCTTCGTCCCAGGCACGGGATCAAGGATCCGGTGTTCGCCCTAAGGATTTTGGTGGGGAAATACAGGGCGAAGAACACGCCCCTGCACTGCCTATTCTTAGACATGCAGAATCTGGTGGGTACTGTGGGTTAAGGGAGTTCCAGAGACCTACATTGACACCATCCAAGATATGTATCATGATTCTGGTTCCGTGGTTCGGAGTGCTTTTGGTGACTCAAAAGCCTTCCCCATCACATCATAGGAGTACACCAAGGATCCGTCCTTAGTCCTTACTTGTTCAGCTCGGTTTAAGACGTCTTGTTGGACAGTTTCAGAAAACCTCCGTAAGCAGCCTCTGTGGTTGATCATGTATGCTGATGATATTGCGCTGAAGGACGCGGACAGGAGCAGATTGGTGCAATACGTGAAGGTGTGGAAGGAAGCGCTTGAGAACGGTGGTATGCTAAATATAGCTAAATGTAGCGATGACAGAAAGTTTAGCGTTAAACTCGACAGATTTCACACCGGTCCGCATAGGCGATGATTCGGTTTAAGTACCTGGGATCTGTATTTCATGTGACCAGTGAAATCGACTACGACATAAGGGCACGCATTGCGGAAGCGTAGGCCAGGTGGTGAGAAATGACTGGCGTCACGGGTGATCCCAAAATGCCAGTCAGGTTGAAGGGGCAGGTCTATAAGACGATCATTAAGCCTGTCCTCTTACATGGTTGTGAGAGCAAGAGCGTAAGCACGTAAGAGCTGCATGTCACGGAGATAAAAATGCTGCGTGAGGAACTCTTGCAGCCGCGGCAGCCTTCATGTCCATGACATCGCAGATAAAATACAAGAGTGCCGCCTTCGCTGGTGCGGCCACGTCTTGCGGCAACCGCCAGGATACGTGGGTAGCAAATGCCTAACAATGGCGCCCCCGCCGGGTCCAGGTAGGAGGGATAGGCCCAAGAAGTCCTGGCTTGACGTCGTGGAGAGTGATATGCGTGCAAATGGTCTCACTACCATGGACGCCCAAGATCGTGTCAAGTGGAGGAGGAAGAGCCGGAAGGCGGACCCTGAGCTCTGGGGTCATCTTGGCCAGGGATGCAATCGGGAGAAAGTGTCTACATGAAGATGATGTTTAACTTAATGTTGATTTCGTCAAAATATTTTGTACAATTATCAGAAGTTAATTCTGATAATTTTTCGCCTTTCAGAAAACATAGGAAGCCCGGGTCGCTGCCCGCTTGTTTAACGCTTGTTTAATGGCAGTGTTAAAAGTTGTTGTAATAAAAGTTCCTATTTTTCTACCTTTACTAATTTTTCTTTAAATGTCCCGGTCTGGGTCCTCACACTTATGGCAACCCTAAACTAGCGGGACAAACAGTCTCACTAGTACCACTAATATAAATTAATAAAAATAGTGGTACTATTGAGAACGAGATTTCTCACTAGTACCCCTGGTGGTACAATTTGGTGGTACTAGTGGGAACAAAGGAATATCAGAGCTATTAAATAGTTTTCAAAAACAGATAGAGAAACTACATACATACATTCACGCCTTTATCCCCGGAGGGTTGAGCAGAGGTGAATGAACACCCACATTTAACCAATCATTGTATTGGGTCCCACGTTATAGGGGGGTAAGCCTATTGCCGTGTATTCCCGAGGACGCAGGTACTTCAAAGAGTAGACGTATAATTGTACTTGGGTTAACCATCGTCAAAATGTACAATATGCTGTGGTCATGATTCGCGGCCTGAATGATCATATGACAATACGACGACAACGTCAAAATGTACAATCGACTTTTTAAGACCTTTTATAATGGTTGAATTGTCTCACGGCCTAAACAATCCTATGACAGAATACGTCATCAATTGAATGCCTGGACATCCTATTATTTATGTGCGTCAGACTCTGCCCCTCAGTGCCACTCTATCTGTGGCGAAAAGTGGAATTCCGGCTAGGAGACTCGCCACTTTAAAGTAGATCATGTCTGCTTATTTTTAGGAAGGCAGCCCAACAGTGGGAGGGCATGCCTAATTTAACACGACGAATATCTCGTAAAACAACTGCATAATGCAATTGTTTTACGAGGTTCTAATAGAAACCAATCAAAAATTAGGTGCAAAATAAAAAAAAAAAAAATCTCACTTTAATCATCACTAAACTAAACAAAGTCGCTGTCTGTCCGTCCCTATGTGTGCTTAAATCTTCAAAACTACGCAACGGATTTTGAAGCGGTTTTTTCAATAGATAAAGTGATTCAAGAGGAAGGTTTATACTCGTACGTGTGTTTAATACATGCATAATATTGTAGAGAAACACTGATAAATTTAGAGATATGCAGCGGAAACGGGATCAGAAAATATGGCGGTACGAAGTTCGCCGGGTCAGCTAGTTATATCTATCACGAAGTCGCACAATACCTTTTAGAAAATTGATAATAGATATCTTGTAGCACATTTTGTCGCATGCACATTATCGCTTATATACCTACATTTTGCACCTTTCAGAATTTGACACGTTTGTAATTTGTCATTATGCTTCTAACAATTGCCCATTAATGAACTATTTGACTATTGTACATTTTGACGATGAAGCATTTTAACCCAAGTACAATTATACGCTTACTCATTGAAGTACCTGCGTCATTCCGAGCACTGTTGAATCGAGCCACGTATCTGAGGCTGAGTCTGCGCTGTATATATCTGTTTGATGTTAAACAGCCCTATCCCTTAGTCGCCTTGTACGACACCGTAGTACGGGAGAAGGGGTGGCCCAAATTCTACTCTGCCGGAAATCACGCGGCTAAAAAAACCCTGTCTATCCTGCTAGTTCCATTGAGTAGGTAGTACACTTAAAATCCAATAAAACTAATAATACCCATGATACATCTTTACATCGATAGTCATCTTGTACTTATAAATCGTAGAAACAAAATATTAGTAGCCCGCCGGCCGCAGCGTCCGATGCACGCGGGCCGACGTTGGTGATTGGTGACGTCATCAGCTGCGGCTTGGGGTAGGTACCTACTGCGGCGCGGCTAGGCGTGCGAGGTTGCATAGAACTACATATAAATAATTCGGAATGCGGCGACTGCAGTGCATGCGGTGCGGCTAGGTCTGCGTTCACCCTCTGAACCCTCTGAAGACCTTTTTGGCCATCTTCTGGGCCCTTCAAGTTGGGCAGCAGCCCCACCAGAGCAGCTGCAGCTGCGCCCTTCAGATTGGGGGCCAGACTTCAGAGAAGCTTTCCGAAATCTCATCGGCTATCGAGCACGAGCCAAGTATTTCATATGGGGCTCGATGCCGACGGGAGTGCTGAGGTCCATAAAATAACATGGCCTCGGTTTTATGCAGAACCACCTCGAGACGCAGCCGTTGAATGCGTTGGCGATATCCAAAGACACCGCCACATCACCTCGCCCACGAGTGGCATCCACGGTGGAGCGCCCCTGGCGGCACGCCACCGGCCAGGTCGGGCTCCAAAGAGGTGCTCGCCGAGGCGCTTTAGGCGCGGCACCGGACGCCCGACTTTCGTATGAGGACCAGTTTCCTCGTCTTTTACAATTTCGGAATAGCGCATAGTCGTCGTCGCCTAAAGCTAGGACCCACGCTCAGCCTGGAATGCCGTCGGTTCGGCCTTTAGCTTAACCACCAGCTCTAATTCTATCCAAGTGACCACGGACACGTCGTCATCATCGACGCTGGGCTCCATAGGGCCCTCGATCGTAACTTGTAAACAATTCTTCAGCATTTTCCCGTTTACGTAGCAAAACATCCGTCGTATCTTTAAGAGGTAATCTTTTTTTAACATCTTCTTCTTCCTCTTAGCGTTAATTCCCAGTCGCATCCGAAGCTTTCAGCTCGGAGTCTGGGGTCCGCTTTTACCAGTCTTAACCACGGATTTGGCTAGACCTCGATATTTTCCGTGAAGCGATTGTCATGTCATCTGACCTCCACAACCCAATGTTAACATTAGGCGATATCGAAGTTTTGCAGTTAGACCGTTGTTTTTGGATTTTTGAGGGCTCCAACTAGGTACCCGTAATGACTGCCATAGATGTTCTCATGGCAACCGGGACCGACGGCTTAACGTGCTCTCCGAGGCACGAACAGACCAATGCAAATACTCATATTTCATTCACACAAATATTTGCACTGAGCGGGGATCGAACCCGCGCCTCCTGCGTAGCGGCCGCGTTCACTACCGCTACGCCACGGAGGCTGTCGCGGAAAAGAAGAAAAATTAAAAAAACTTTTAAATCAAAAAGACCACATGGAGAGGCTGGACTTCATGAGCTCGATGGCTTACGTTTGCCACTTTAAAGAATAAAACAACACTTCTATGTATATTTAGTTTTTTTTTTATTATTTTATGTCAATATTGTTTAATTAATATAAAACATAAAAAACATAAACTCACGCCTGTATCCCCGAAGGGGTAGGCAGAGGTGCTAGCACCCACATTTCGCCGTTTATGTTTAGGTCCCAATGTAATAGGTGGCGAGCCTATTGCCATTAACCGGGCACTTATAAACCTGCGATAAATACACACATAACTTCGAAAAGTATCGAAAAGTCATTGGTGTGTGCCATGGTAAAACCTGGGATCGAACCCGAGACCTCGTCTCAGCAGTCCATTACCCATACCACTAGGCTACCGCGGCTATACCTATTAAATATATAATATAAATAATAATATACAATATATAATAATATATATATAATAAAAATACCTATTTAATTAAAAATTGTGTTTTTTCTTCATACCTTCCAAACAATTTGCATTTACATACTCTGAATTTAACATTCGAAAGATCAGTCCATCGATTAAAAAATATTCGAAGAATCGTTCAGTCGAAGCAGCGTTTGGCGACAAAAAGTTGTTTCGCAATAAACTCTATTCGCACAATCGTTCAGTCGAGATTCCAATAATCTAACATATATGTCTCTCGAAATTAAGTTACGGACCCCTCATCCAACGCGGTGCTATGACGCAGAGATGTGTTGTACTGCCATAATAATGTACAGTCAAACAGCGCCAGCGTCAGCATCAAAATCATGCTTGACATGCACATGTAGATGCATGACATGCCGCATGATTGTTAGGGACCGCTTTACCGACGCACTCCACACGGTCAAACCAACGCGATCAGCTTGCGTCCGCGGTGGCGATCAGCTGCTGGCCAATCGCAGGCCGCGGCGGCGGTGGTCTCCGATTGGCCAGCAACTGATCGCCACCGCGGACGCGAGCTGAACGCGTTGGTTTGATCGAGCCTTATCTGTAGCTGACTACGGACATAGCTACGGATACGTAGTGCGTAGTGAGCTACATGCGTAGTAAGTGGTGCTACGATCCGTAGCGCGTAGCAGTTGACGGTTGTAGCATAGTTGTAGGCCGTTCCATATTTCATGCGTGTGGTTCTGCAGGCACATGCTGTAACAAACATCTCGAATGATCGAAGTGAGCTCGATAGCTGAATCCGCGGTGATTGGTCGAGATGCAAGTTACAGCATGTGCCTACTGTTCTGGTAGCAAGCGAGGGGTCACTCAGTCCCAATCATTTCACTGATTGATAATCTTAATACGCTTTCCATATAGCTACCTATTTGTTGGACGGCGCCAGACTTTGCGTCGGTACCTACATTTTTCGCGAAGATAACGATTTTCTCAGTATTTTTATGTAGGTATCTCATTTGAAAATACTTGTCATGGTTTGATGGATGGTTCCCATAATGAACCCACATAAGATTCATCACTCAATCTCCATATTCTCGAAACGTGATCGTCCTACAGAAGTAGAGCACGTTTTTGGTGTGTGTGATTACTAAAAGAGCTGAGCACTTGCGACTGGCGCTGACGCGATGACGCCGCGCCGCACGTCGGCGCCTGTTGTACCTCTCATTGGAACTAAAACACTCGGAACTATTCTTTTTGACCGGACTGCAAAGGTAAGGTTATGTTTTTACGCGTATGTTTCTTCGTATTGTTCTTCTTGTATAGGCCGTGTGCTTGTCAGCTACCTAAGTACACACACACGTACACACGCATATGCTTGCAACAAAATATGACAAGTAAATAATCCGGTCTAAACACCTTTAACTTAGATCGCGGAAAGTAATTTTTAAGGACTGAGGCGAGTTTACTACTATATTTGACTTGACTAAGACGAATATTCTCTGAGGTGAGTATAGTCAGTAGGTATAATCCGTACCTACTATCTAAAAGGCAAAAAATAGGCGATGAACTGTTCAACTGAAATCTGATAATTTTAAACTATGAAGCAAGCATTTACCTAGCTGCTACTGGTTCGTAATAAGTATATGTGTGCCTCTATATAGAAGACTTTCAAAATTCTACTAAGAGAGTAAAATAGGTGACGAACGGTCGTATGGAAAATTATATAGGAGACGACGACGAGTCGTCAAGCAAATAACCGAAAGGAGCTGGTGCGTCCAGCTGGCGGTATGTACTCACGTAGGCGGCGCGCGCGTCCCGCAGCGCGTCCAGCAGCTCCTCGGCGCTGAAGGCGGCCGACGTTGCGCCGCGCGCTATGCCGCGCCGGCACACCACGCGCGACATGCGGCAGGCAACGGGCACGGGCAGGCACAGGTTGAGGCAGGTCGCGGGCACAGGCGGGCGGCAGGTGCGCTGGCGCAGGGTGCTGGCACGACTGTCGCCGGCGCGGGCGCTGTCGTGGATATATAGCTCCATCGCCACCCCAGCTCGGAGGGCGGAGAGCAGTCCTCCGCGCCCTCCGTGCAAATTTCCGTAACGCCCTCCGCGAATCGTTCAGTGATTAAACTATTGTTATTGTAAGTACTTATTGTTGGGTCGACGGCGACGATATTGCTTTACATTACTACTCCAAGTCCATGCGACTCTAGGTACCTATACACTATTTTATAGTGCGCAGACGAGCAGCCCAGTACCAGTCAAAGTTGGGCAGTATAAGCCGTACAAGGCATTAGATCAGTAGGATTGCATAGGTACGTACCATATATGTCAACTATTTCCATCTATGTATCTTTGTATTTGTTCGTGTGTGTAGGTTGTAGGGTAGACCCAGGGTATAGTCAGGTCCCATAATACTCTCTCTACCTTATCGTCTATAATCCTTCGACCATCTAAGTCAAGTCTATTTACATTGTACCGGGTAAACGGGGTGAATAGAGATCCATGGGCGAATAGAAATAAAATGGTGAGATAAGATAAATTCTGTAGTTATTTTCTTTCAAGTGAAACAATGAACTAGTTCAATGTTATAATGTGATTATCTTGTTAATTATTGAACAGAATTATCAAATATCTGGTTAGATACTTAAAATTTTATAAAAGAAATGATTTAAAAAATCTAACGAGCATTTTATTTCTATTCACCCGTTGATCTCTATTCACCCCATTTTACGATAAGTACATACGTATTAACTTTAACACTAGATGTCGTGTTGCGTTTCAATTGTCCAGGCTCCAGGCACATCTGGACCCCACTCTTCTCGGGAGAACTTCTCGGCTTGAAGGCAAAATAATAATAAATACCTATTCCACAATATTCTACACAGCGCACACGCGAAAGAATTTAATCATAAAAAGTCGGACAAAAGCTAAGCATCAATGATTTATAGAATAGAATAGATAAATATTTTTTGACAGCTTTCTTTATTAATTTCTTATTCAATAAATGTTTGATTCATCTATCAGATTTTGTTTGTTTCTGCTGAAGCAAATGACGAGGAAGTAAGCTGAAACCAATATTAGGACCAATTATGTAACGAAACATTTATTTTTGTTCGTACGTCTAGTAGGTACGTGCGTAAAGTAGGTACTTACGGACTACGGACCTAGTCAATAAAATAAAATTTTGTTTCAAATTTGTGAGCACGTGACTGCGGTTGCATATTAATTAACAAAGTTTAAACTATTTAAAAGTAGCAATGAAAGTACCGGGTTTTCGGGAAGTGACACTTTAGCTTTAATCAACGTTTAAAAATGGCAAAAACCTTATAATGCAACTTTAGTTATTTCTCTATATATAAAATATCTATTATTAAATTATTACTAACAAAAGTGAAAATAAGTAAACTGTTTTGTAGTACTACTTGAAACAAAATCTCCCATTATTTCTACTCGATGGAACATGTAGAACAAGTGGGAATAAAGACTTCCACTAGTTCTACTCTTTTGTTACATCTAATATCGTAGAGGGAGATCCTGGTACTTGGGAATCCTAACGTCTCCCCGGGGAACCAGATAGGGAAGACTTCAGGCCGAAAGGAAACCATATAAAGGCGTTTTAGTATCTCCCCTCACTGAGTGGAGACGCTAGTACCAGAAAATCCTTGCGTCCCCCCCAGGGGAACCAGCTAGGGGAGAGGTCAGTCCGAAACCAATTTTAAGAACTGCCGTTGACTGGACAATACTCGTAGACACGTATGAGAAGCACTATAAAATACCGAAGGATATCTGTGCCTCATCATCCAGACCCGATAATATTCCTTTTTTCACGATCGCATAGGCGTGCAGTGCTTGTAGAACTCACAGTACCGTGGGAAACTAATATACCTAAAGACCACGCTATAAAGACAAACAAATACTTTGACTTGACTAACGAGTTAACCAAAAACCGCTACGTGGTTAAACTCTACGCCGTAGAAGTAGGAGGAAGGGGAATTCCAGCTAAATCCCTGTACAACTTACTTAAAGACCTCGGATTGCCAAGAGCTTCAGTAAGCTCTTTACTAAATCGAAATCAAAAGCGGCATTGATAGGATCTTACCAAATTTGGATAGGTAGGGGGGGGGGGGGGGGAACACTACTGACGGTGGAGGTGAGCGCTGATGCATCACAAGGTGGCCACCCTAAACCTACATCTGGGTCGCAAGTCCCAGTCGCCGTCACGGTGTTCCTCCCTGTATCACGCTATGGACCCGGCGACCGCACGGTGAATCCATGGAGTGCTGAGAATTGGATCTCTTAAAGCTATTTACTTCTACTTCTATGGTGCCAAACTTTATCGTACAATTTTTTTTTAATTTTTGAAAAACTCGGACTCGGAACACTCGGAACCTCTTTGGTGCACTTTTTGTTTTTAAATTTGCTTTGTGCGCGTCAATCTCTTTCACGTTATAATGTTAAATTATGCGTTCAGAACGCATTGGTGTGAACGACTTTTGCACGCGTAGTATATAATCGCCACCATGGCGTAGCGGTAGTGAACGCGGCCGCTACGCAGGAGGCGCGGGTTCGATCCCCGCTCAGTGCAAATATTTGTGTGCATTAAATATGGGTATTTGCATTGGTCTGGTCGTGCCTCGGAGAGCACGTTAAGCCGTTGCGTCAGTCCCGGTTGCCATAAAAACATATATGGCAGTCGTTACGGGTAGTTGATGCCCTAAAATGTCCAAAAACAACGGTCTAGCTGCAAAGCTTCGATATCGCCTGATGTTAACGTTGGGTTGTGGAGGTCAGATGACAATCGCTTCACGGAAAATATCGAGGTCTAGCCAAATCCGTAGTTAAGACTGGTAAAGCGGACCCCAGACTCCGAGCTAAAAGCTTCGGATGCGACTGGGAATTAACGCTAGGAGGAAGAAGTAGATAATCGCCACCGTGCACGCCACCGCGCGGGAGCGAGCTGAACGCGTTGGTTTGGCCTGGCCTTTACGCATAGTATAGGTACACTCACTGGGTTTAGTGCTTAAATAAAACGATGTTGTATACGTAACTAAGTATTTTTATTCTAAAACTTCCAAGTAAGTAACTAAATATCTCGAATAAAAGTTTTTACAGATATTAAACAAAACAAAAATAGCCTATAAATAAGTAACAATGTACGAAACGAACAACCTCATCACACCAAACAGGCCCCTGGACCGTGCGCCGGCCGCTCGGCCGGGAGTGCCGGGAGTGCCGGGAGTGCCGGGAGTGCCGGGGCTCGCGAGGCGCCGGAGCCCGAGTTCGGGCTGCTCAGTGCCCGAGTGCACCCGGAGCCCGGCCGGGAGGCTCGCCCGTGTGTCATTGCATACGCTACCCACTATCTCTATTCAGTATACCCATTACCTATATAGTTACGACTGTTTGCCATTAAGTACATAAAACTTATCTAATGAATTTAGCTCATGTAGGTATGTACGTGTACTCGTGTTAAATTTTGCACAAAACACCGGCAATTAGCGATTTCTTATACAGTTACCAAAAATATAATATCTATAATAGCTCGAGTGTTCACTCAACAAAAGATATTATATCATTCCTAAGAAGTAGGTACTAGCCTACCTAAATTTTTTGGAAGAAAAAGTTTTCTCGCTTTTTCTCTATGTTCCTACTAACAACTAACATTATATACAAAAAGGCTTTGAATTAACAACAACTAGGGACATTGCAAAACTTAAGGGTTCTTTTGGTTAAGTAGGAGGCTCAGAGGATGATGATGATTTAATTATTTTATACATGTTTACATCGAGCAGTACATTAGCACTGTGACAATAGAAGTACACGTACATAGCCATTGTTCCAACGCTATACAGGCGCCTGGCTCACGAGCGTCCCGTGACGCGCAGGCGCGACTAGTTATCTACTAAAGGACGTGAATTTAGTGTCATTCATTGGTATCACTAAACGTCAGTCGACACCCGCGAGCGTTTCGCCGCTCACCGCCGCTCAGCGCCG
The DNA here is from genome assembly GCA_914767945.1 of Eilema depressum. NCBI lineage: Eukaryota > Metazoa > Arthropoda > Insecta > Lepidoptera > Erebidae > Eilema > Eilema depressum. The sequence continues at coordinate 23,266,613 of OU612018.1, read as the reverse complement.
CTCACCGCCGCGCCGCCCGCAGGTGCCGGCCACTCTCCGTTTAACCCTCTGCTGGAAACATCAAAGTTTTATTGAATGAAATTTTCATGCATTTATTATGCTGATTGTCCAATCGATTTACAAAGAGAAAGAAAGAGATTAGGCTTAGCCGTTAGAGCATTCCCCTGTAAGGGAAAGATCGCGGGTTCGAGTCCAGCCCGAGGTCGATTCTCTTTTCTCTTTGTAAATCGATCAAAGTTTTACTTTAGTAGGTAGGTACAGTGTCCTGTCCTGAGTGTAGAACATCAGCACGGTAATACTATCAGATAGTAATTACCGTGACATCAGTGTACAGGACATGCGATGTGACTCAGTGTCATAGCATAGCACACCAGTATCGTCTGTTGTTAGTCGTCGTCGTCAGTCAGTCGTGTTATTAGTCTATGGAGCTACCTGAGTGTGTTTCTTCTGTGGAGCTTTATTTTATGCACTGACCTACTTAGGTGCGAGTCGGAATAGGTATCATTTTGAGCAATAATCCGACATAAAAATCAGATCATAATAGCAAAGTCTGTATGTAAAGTCCTATTTCTTCAAATTCCCTTGTCAACATAATACACTAAAGCTGTTTAATGTGTTCACCAATCACAAGTGCACAATGTTCATTCAATGAACACCGAGCACTTGCCGGCTGTTTGCTCAAATGATATAGGGATTAGTCGTACACGTATAAACGTTCGTTCCCCGGGTCAGGCCTACACATGAATGACTCAAAAGTGAACTATGGCGGCCTCAGGCGTCTGGTGCACGCCGATGGATCATTGTTGATACTTTGGGATTGGGATGTTATTTTAAAGCAGTAGATAGAGGTACAATACAACGTATGTTAGATTATATTTTTTTTATTACTGTCAAGAAATAAAGGTGCAGTAAAAGGAAATATATGGGTACCCAGGTTGCCTAGGTTTTCATGCCGGTCCCGGTTAAGCATTTTTAGTGCCGATATGAGCTGTTTTAACTGGTAATTGCTGCTGGCCTTGGGCACCTGGTAAACTCCCAGCATGATAGAAATTCATTGGAGAAACCGTGCAAGATAATGCAGTTTAATTCCGACTTATTGCAATTATTTTTATGATGAGCGTTAATTTCTGGACGGTAGGTACCTGTGGGCTATTCTGACACACGATAATGTTCTAACAAACTAATAGCCCTGTTCATATTGGAACCGAACCCAACAATCTTAAAACCGTTGCGTCGCGCTATACTTACCGCTACCTACGAGTACATACCTACTGCACTCATATTGAAATCTAAATTGTAACGTTTAATCTCTTTACATTATTATTGTATTGTACAGGGGCGAAGTAAAAAGTGGCTATGATGTTGAATCAGGGGCACACAGCGCACACAGCTGCATAAACACCGCGCCACTATGCGCCCGGCGCGCGGCGAGAGGCGACCTCGCTGTACAATTAGCGACGGTGCCGGTGCTCGTGTGCTCGTGTGCTCGTGCTCTGCTTGTAATTGTTATCTAAATGCCCCCGGACCGATGGACGGCGACGGCGAGCACCACACACTACAATAATATTGACTCTCGCCAAAATGGCAGGGACGATCTGCCAGTGCAAGGTAACTGGATACTTTGAGTGATTCGCCGGTCGGTAATATCGATTGGTTTCAAAGTCAAAGTCAAAAATCATTTATTCTGTATAGACCATTAAAACGGCACTTACAAAACGTCAAAAATACATAATTATGTACTAAAGACTAGCTTAGCAAATGGACCACCGGTTCGAAACGCGGCCCTGGCCTGAGAAGACACCGGCAAGAAACTCAGCGGGCTTTTTTTTTTTTTGGTCTATTTACAAATAATGCTTAGTCTACTTAGTCTAAATACAATAATTTGTTTGAGAAGCATGCATGAGTGAACAGCTCATTTCCAAGCTAGTTTATCATCTAAATATTCTTGTATTTTATAATAGCCCTTTTGGCACAATTTCCTCTTAACTACATTTTTAAATTTATTTATAGGTAAATCCTTAATTTCCTTAGGGAGCTTGTTAAAAAAGCGTATACAGTTACCCTGGAAAGAACTGCTAATTTTTTGGAGTCTGGTATCACAGACTACAAGATTGTTTTTATGTCTCGTATTTATGTTATGCCTGTGACATATTTTTGGAAATTTGGAAATATTTTTCTTAACATACATTAGGTTCTCGAAAATGTATTGTGACACTACGGTCAGAATGTCTATTTCTTTAAACTTTTCTCTGAGGGAGACTCTTGGGCCCAAATTATAAATAGCTCGCACAGCCCGCTTTTGTAATATAAATATTGTTTTATATTATGTTTAACTTTAGTAGTTAACGTACACTAACTAAACGTGTTTATTTAATGTTTCTTTCTTTGTAGGTATTTCAAAATATTATAAAAAAAATAAAAATAAACCCCTAACACGAGCTTCTTTCCTGCGGGTACATTTCGTAGCAGTATTTCTTTTCTTCCGATCGTATACATACCTATCTATCTACGATCTATCCTGTAGGTTTAGACTTTAGACATAGCTTTTTGCACAAATAAACACGCGCTGACTTATTTTGCTGCATTGTTATTTGAGTGTTAATATAAAGCTTTGGGAAAGCAAGTTTAACTCCACAAACCGTTGCCACTTCTCTCCCAGAATATCTAAATAGGTGAAATACCTACCTACTCTCTCTCTCACTCTCGGGCGAAGCTCGGTGGCTCAGTGGTCAGAGCGTTCCCCCTGTAAGGGAAAGATCGCGGGTTCGAGTCCCGCCCGAGAATTGATTTCGCTTTTTCCAATTTATTATAGGTAATTTGTTTAGTTTAGCAAACTAATTGCTTTAAAATTACCTACCTACTATTAGATCCCTACTAATATTATAGAAAAATAATAATGATGGAAGTATATTTGCAGAGGTGTAGTTTAACCATGATTTCGTGAGTTTTCGGACGACCAATATTGTAATGTGATGTGTAGCATGTAGCTAATGTTGTGTGTAATTAGCAGCCGAGTCCCCGCCGTGCAGTGCCAGTGTGCGCCAGCCAGCCCGCCACTGAGCCACAGCGCCGGACCTTATCTTATCGCGGCTGATTCAATTAAAATCTAAGCGCGATTAGCGATAGCGACCCATTTGGTATCGCGCACTGGATCAGCACACGTGCACTTCGCACACACACAGCGCCCTCCACTAAGTGTACTCTAGAAAATTACAAACGTACTTCACTCATGCTCAGTACCTAGTCGTATTCAATAGTAGATACATTATAAATTGATCAACCGGGTTTATGTCCGAATACTGTTTGACTAGGAAAGGCATTTTTTTACAAGGAATTGATTGCAAAATTTATTTATTGCCCAGTATGCACGAGGTATTACAGAAAGATCTCTGGTCTTCTTTTCCAATATTTCGGGGATAGTTATTCTGATTTTCTGCGTCTTTTTCTCTATTTGTCATTACCTACACCCATGCTCATCTCATGTTTACAAGTTAAGCGTCAGGTATCTAGGAAGGACTGTATAACGGAGAAGTCAATTAAGGCAATAAATGTTAGATACTAGTACAAGCATAGTACAAGTGACAGGACAGTACGCGCAAGGTGTATGTAGCGCAGTAGCGCGGCGGGGCGGGCAGCACGTGGCGCGCGCCATATGTCGCCACTCTACGCTAAATTGATGAGACACGCGTGCGTCGGCTGGCACCAGGCCTCACCAACTATTACTCCACTATTACGAACAAATTGTGCATTTGAAAAGTAGATGTGGTCGCTATCGGCTGCCCCGCGACATGCCAGCTAACCACGCCTCTACGGCATTAAGGTTAAGGGCTAAGGTCCGGTTATTATGGCATAGAGTGTGGCTCAGTGAGCATTGGGGATAAACGTCGAGTGTGACAGTTGAAGCTGTCAGCAGCCGAGAGGCGTCGAGGCGCGCACTGACGTGACGTGAGCGGTTCACGACACACGGCGAGAGGCGCCGGGCGGCGCACGTGCGGCCCGGCGCTGTTTGTAACCAAACATAATAACTAATACTCTTAACTAACTCATACAAACGCGCCCCGCATCAAAACGTTATTATAATATCATCACACCGAATCAATCTTAATTGTTCGCGACCGCGGATCCAAACGCATTATTTACATCCCCTTCTGAATAGCTCGCGGCGGGGTGGACAGCGCAGCTGTCACCGCACCATAGTCACTATCTCCTAGGAAATAACGTCGCGAATTGTTCTGACATGCAGGTACAATGCAATGGAAGCTTAGTACGGTGGTGTGTGAGGCTGTGGGTGCACTAATAGCGGGGACATCGCGATGTAATGACAGCGCGCACCGCGCCTAACGCGGCGAGACGGCGCGCACGTGCGCGGTGGCGCGAATCGCAGCAAGTGTGGCGCGCCGGGACAGGTGGCGCGGAGCTTAGCCACGGCCGCCTCCACACTCCGTGGTAAAACTGACTTGCGATTTATAAAGGTGGAGCACACGAGGGTTAATTTCATACCTTAAGGAAGCGGCCTTTACAGCACAGTGTAGGTGGTTCTGGTTCAAAACTATAGTAGGTACCTACACCTGATCAGATTTTTAGAAACTTCTGGTTTGCCGTTGATACACTCACATATGTTTTCTTCAATTCTGTCCATGAGTAGGTCAGCCCTTTAATGTTACCTACTGTATATACCATACTAGGAGAATTTGAAAAAAAAATGTAGATATGAATGTTGCTCTCGGAACCATGTTCCGCAGGAGTCGTCCAATAGATAATAACAACAATAAGGGAACGGCGCTATCTACAGGCACGTCGTGTGGCGCCGCTACTCACCCTCCTCCTCCTCCTCGCCCTCGTAGGACGCGAGCGTGACGGCGTCCTCGGAGGGCGCGCGCTCGGCCTCCTTCTCGCCGGCGCAGCGGTACAGCTCGGCGCGCGCCTCCACCACGTCGCGCACGATCTCTGCAACAACACGCTCTGAGTAGCACCTCGCCCTTGTGGCCTCGCCTCTGCACTCGCATGCGCCACGGCGCTCGTCAAGTAGCTGGTCAGTAGCCTACACTGCGACAAGTGCGACAGTACGAGAGGAAGGCTGTTTAGAGTCGAGCTATTTGAGAGGCCTGTGCCTGCTGGCTAGTTTTTTATACTGTAAGTGTAATAATACCTAGTATGCCTACACATTATGCATATATCTAAGACTCATTCGATCTGGAATTCAGAATATGTCTTTCAAATTTAGAAAGTGAAATTCAGCTATAGGTACATATCTAAAATCAGAACGCTTAGAATTCGTTCTACAAAATGTAAGATATTTTCCGCGGGCTTTCCATTTCCATTCCATTTGAAAATTATCACCCATCGCCACTCGAGGCACTCACCTGTGATGACGTCGCGACTGGTGATGATGGACTCTATCTCGCTCGACACCTCGTCCACGAGCCACGGCATGAACTCCTCGTCGATGCCTGTAACACAGAAGCGATCGAGTGAGAGCGATGTCCCCTTGCGGCGCCTCCCGCAGCCCGCAGCTCGCGCCCGTACCTCTCTCGATGCGCTCCATGAGGTAGCCCTGGTCGCGCAGCCCCGCCAGCACGGCCGGCAGCAGCTCGGCCACGTAGCCCTGCACCAGCACGGCGGCCGCCGCGCGCTCGCGCGCCTCCGTGGCCGCCACCTGCGCCACGCGCGCCTCCGCCACGCGCCGCTCCTGCGAGCACCGTGAGAAGCAATCAAAAAGATTGTCGATGTGTAGATGTACATGTATACCTCGGGACACGTATCTTGGACCTAAATCGCGAGAGAAACGCCCTAGCACGTACGAATTCTGTAATAAAATCTATAATGCTTGGTGAATTTGAGCTCGTTCACCGCAGTAGCACCCCGTGCCATCCTCAGAAGACACCCAAGTAACATGTAAGTACTGGGCGTATAGAATACATTTTGAGCATATTTTAGGTCCAAGATTTGTGTCCCGAGTGATACCAACATTACTTCTAACCAGAAGTTTACCTTTTACTTATATGAAATTTCGCGCTTCTCAGTTTAAAATGGATAAATTTTATTTGGATTCAAATAACTTTGTAGTCTCGGTTTATGGCTAGCGGCGATGAGTCCGTGAGGACCCACCGCGTCTACCACCCGCGCGCCGCGTGCACGGAAGAGTGAGTGCGTGCGTGCGTCAGTCACCTTCTCCTGGTGCAGGCGCGCGTCCTGCGCGGCCAGGCGCTGGCGCTCGGCCAGCTCGGCGTCGCGCAGCTCGCAGTAGCGGCGCTGCTGCTCGCGCAGCGCGGACAGCTCCTCCTCCTGCGCCACCTCGGCCAGCGCCTGCTCCGTCGTCTTGCCCACCAGCACCTCCAGGATCGGTTGCACCTCTAGGTCGAAGTCGAATAGCTGCAAATACACCATTAGGTACTATTACTACTCATATCATTACATTTCAGTTAATGAACCATAGGACACGCTGATACAGTTATTTTACAGTGAATCCACTTTTCAGTGAACCTTGAAACCGCTGGCAGCGGCTGAGTATTTTATAAAGGAGAGTTGACGTCGATTTATGTTAGTTTATCTGGTAATTTTTTTATCAATTTCCATGAAGTTAACAGTGAGATGGCTCTATCGGTGTCGAATCGACTAACAGCACTACCCAAACCTGATTAAACCCTCTTATAGTTAAATATAGCATATCGTTTTGATCACAAATTCAGAAAAGTTACCTATAGGAATCGTGTTATTCGTTCGTTTGTTCGTTTCTGATGATGTGGTGTGTCCACATCAGAAACGAACAAACGGCTAGTATAGAAAATGGACTAGATAACAATAGTAGCTGGGTAGTGTAGTACTTAACTGTCTTATTATTGGAACATGGAACTTGGAAGACCAAGGAGAGTATTGCTAAATCAATAATCATATTAAGTATAGTTAATAATCACTACGCAGATTCTTCCCCGCCCCCAGTGTTTTCCCAACTATGAAATAGCGGAACTTCGATATGTTTCGTGAAGCAACTGTCTTAGTGCCTTCAGACCTCCAAAACCCATGGTGATATTAAAGTTCTTCAGGTAGACCAGACTGTACAACTTATTAGGTATCCAGCTACTCGTAACAAATACCACAGATATGCGTATAGCAACCAAGACTGACGGCTTAACGTGTTCGTCGAGGTATACGCATAGTCAAGTCAAGAAGGTATCTGCCACTATCGGTAGCTACTATGTCTAGTACAAGAGTATTTATTACGGGTTTAATAGTATCTTATCGCGTTTTTAGTAGTGAATTGAGCTCTAGATAGCCTGAAGTGTACTCACGTCTCCAGGATATATCTGCGTGAAGGCGTCTGCTCCGGTCTTGGCCGGCACGTACACCGGCGTGGCGGGCCGGTCCACGAACAGGTCCGTCTGGACGCCCACCTCCATCTCCGTGCCCTTGTCGAACAGCTGTACCAAGCGAGAGCGGAGATTAGAGCGAAAGTTCATCTCCTTAGTTTGTGTCAGCTTTATTTCACTAGGACATGGTTAAGATTAAGATAGTAACTAATGAATGATAAACGATTTAGGTATACATCATGCTCTGTCCAGTGTGAATGAATTAGGTAAATCTGATCGAGAAAGTATCATCAAAATTTCCAGAAGCAGTATAGTAATATTGACTGCCTCAAACAAAGTCAGTTTGAATTATTTTGATGTTCCAGTGCCACGTTCCCTCAGCACAAATGGGCCGGGTCGGCCGCTACCGCTACGTACTTACCACCCCCTCATTCGACTTCAACACTGAGCGAAATGGTCTCTGGTGGGCAAGGCTGTATATTCCTCGTCTCTCGTTCACCTCCGGTGCTGCAAGCGTTCATACCATCGGCTGGGTGGCTGCTGTGCTACGCTATAGTGATAGTGAAGGCGGCGGTACCTCCTCCAGGTAGTACTCGGTCTGTATGGGGTGGTGGCGGCGGCCGGGCGCGGGCGGCGGCGTGCCGGGGCGCAGGCGCGCGTTGGCCGCCCGCCGCGCCAGCGCGCGCCGCCGCGTGCGCGCCAGCTTGGCCGCCGCGCTCTCCACGCCGTCACCCTGCGGGGCGGATACGAATTACGAGTATTAGCACCTCGCACGATGGACATGATGAAGGACCTGCTGTGTGCCTACGACCTATCTATACATCACACATAGTGACAGAACCTTGTATGAATCGTTATAATAAGACTCTTCAATTTGTAAACGCTAGTCTTTTAGTCCCTCACTGCTCCTCTACTCCTGCCCCAGTCCCGGAAATGTCACCCATTATTATTGTTTGAAACGGTTTGTCTAGTTAGTAGGTCTCCCATACGTACGTTACATAGGTCTTGCATAAAAACATACAGACAATTTAACACTAGCGTTGTCGATCGAAGACATGCATTATGCAGGACCGCTCATTGTTGCAGTTCAAATTACTTTCGAACAACTTTAACTCACTCACTACAAAGCGAAGGCTCACGATGTGTCTCGAGTGAGTGACATGACCTACACACAGTTGTGTGTGTGTGTTGTGCTGTAGCGCCGAAACTGATAACTGCTGACCTTCTAATTGTTTGTAGAGCATATCGCAGTCCGTGCCACTACGTAACATTATTCCCGGCGAAATACAAAAACAGACCAAAATCAAGTCGAATTATTGTCTAATATTCTGTGTGTTCTGTATAATCGTTATCACCAAGTCCATGTCTGTATAGGAAGCGGGTCTTCTACTTTGAAGGTTTCTTTTCTAATTCTGGTGACATCAATGGTGCACATTATACCTACCTACGAGTAGGTACCTATAATAAACACTAAACTACGCCTACAAGACATTCGGTTAATTTGATCAATTATAACAATTAGGAGCCAACGCGTAAAGTATCTAATGATATGATCACCAGCCGAGCGCCAGCCCCCCAGCCCCCCTGCCCGGGTGGCGAGCCGGGGACCGCTCTGCCGACCCCCTGATGTCGCTTGAACTGAATGGCTGACAGCCGTGCGGTATTTTCCTAATACCTTAATATAAAGTTGATATTAGGATATCAAGTTTTATAAGCTGTAGCTGTACTTGTTTTCGCATACGTTTTATGCCCGTCGTTAGTAAAAAAAGCACCATGCAAACATGTAGTACTTAATTAATGTTATCGAACTTTTAAAATAACAGGGTTTTGTTAAGAATTGTTACGAAATGTCGGAATGTCGTGCCACGGAGCAATGTGTGCCGCGGCGGCGCGCGGCGGCCGCTCTGGGCACTAAATACATTGAATTCCTTCAGAAGCTAATTAGGAGAGGCAAATGACCGCAGCGCCCGCCGCGCGCCGAGTCGCGGGTAGTACCTAATATGAGCAATAATATCACGGTACTCTACTCAATTTTTTACAGTTTTCATGGCTGTACTTTTATTGTGTAATTATTACTAATTATGTATAATAAGAAATAGGTTTTAGGATCAAGTACACAAAATAGGCCGCCGATTAAGAATTCATACAATCTAAGCTCAGAATATTGAGTGGGGTACGTCCGACTTTTAAAAAAAAATTAAGTATTTAATTTATTTAATTACAAGACTTATAAAAATATACCTATTCGTGATAAAATGCCACAAAAACTCATTAGAGTTTGCCCGTGCATAAGTGCCATCATGTGAAAACAGATTATTTATGTCATCATCATCATCTTGCCGTCCCTACGCCATATTTACCTTTGGGGAGCTCAAATCGACAGAGATAAGTTTGTGATGTTTGTGCAGGTTCCTAGGGCAGATGTTAATTGCTCACCAGGTTCGCGTGTGTGGGGCTCTGGAGTTTATAATGTTCCCAAGTCCTCAGTATTTAGGAACATTTGTCACTGTTTTTTTGCCTAACAAATAGGTACCTCTACGTAGCACGTAGCCTAGGCGAGAGTAGCTTTAAGATATGATTCCGTAGCCGACCGCATACGACAACTGCCGACGCATGCAGCACATACAGCGTACCCATTACTTGTCAAACTCCGATACGGCTAAAGGGGACCATTGAGAAGCCGCAATGAATTACGTGCATGTGCTGCGTGCGTCGGCAGTTGTCGTATGCGGTCGGCTACGGGATCATACCTTTATAGTGTCGGTTAGGATTCGTATTAAATGCATTCCGAGTAGTGTGATTGCTGTGGCTGTGAGTGTGAGGCAGGTAGCATCTCGGTCGATTAGGATCGCCGGTGACGTCGGCGGGGCGAGTGGGTGAGTGGGTGACAAGTGACAAGTGACAAGTGACAAGTGACAAGCAGATACTCACGGCGGCGTGCGGGTGCGCGGCGAACGTGCTCCCGCGCACGACGCGCTTGTCGTGCATCACGTTGGAGTACTGGCCCGTGCCCATGCTGCCGCTGGAACACAACGCGCACACGTTACTTTGCTATATATGTAGTAGCAGTAGTATTTACTTACTCCAGTAGACTGTTCTCATCTCAACACATCACCCTACGTCTGCACCAACACATTGTGCCGCGTCGACAGCTGGCGGCACACAATGATGTGCTTACATTCAGAGGTGCTCTGATCCGATATCTAGTGACACCACGTAGTAGAGTACTTAGTAGGTAAGTGTGAACTACATTACAGAGGTCAGAGGTTGGCTGTTTAACCTCTCAATGTTAGTGGCATGAAAAAGGTAAGAATGGTAATGGTCACCCATCCTAAAACTGACTTGGCTAGTATTGATTAATTAACCTTTGTAATTGTTAACCTGCTCAGTCATCACTTAACCACGAGCCTATCTGTTCTGCTGACAGTACTTTGATATTAGGGATTGTTATTATTAATTAAATAGTTTCAAAAATGGTATTCGTTTAAAACTGAATATAAATTATGATAAAAAAGAAAAACTATGTGGTACCTATTAGAATCGCATTTTAAAATTAATATTCTATAGTTACCTAAGTACTTGAGACTTGCAAAAAGAAAAATATGATAAGAGATCTGTTGACAAGAAACCTATTTACATGAGTGTTTACCCGCGTGGTCCCAGTGGGTCGATCCATTACCGGGTCCATGGGTAATTTGAATTACCCGTGGTCCCAGTGGGTCGAACCATTACCGGGTCCATGGGTAATTTGAATTACCCGTGGGCCCAGTGGGGTCGAACCATTACTGGGTCCATGGGTAATTTGAATTACCCGTGGTTCCAGTGGGTCTACCCATTAACGGGTCCATGGGTAATTTGAATTACCCGTGGTTCCATGGCATTAGGGATTGGTCCCGGAATTTTGACTATATCGATCAGAATGAAAACCATCAGTTACATACCTACAATATGTATTATATATTATTTACTCAAAAAATACACTAATGACATGACTCATAAACTATCTTAACATTTCTAGTGCGTATCCAAATGATATTTCGCCAGTAATTAATTCCATTAGTGTATCGGTTATGAATTCATCATTTTCAATTGCTATTTTTGTCCCGTTAAAACAGACGAAATAAAATGGTAAGCTTGCATAAATTCGCATAGAGCTGAAAATTATGGCTCTTAACGACACCATAATGAAAGAAATATGAAAAGTCCCCATCGATTGCACTTCTGCTTTTTTAGTAATAGTGCTGCACGTGCGAAATTTTACTACATAGTACTTATAAGCGTTTTAAAAAATAGCAGTCGATGAAATACTTTACTATTAGGTGTATTGTTTATAGTAGCCATTTAGTAATGAAAACTAATATAAGTCGAGATAAGATAACAGGGCAGTGGCAGAGTGGGGCGCGAGCAGGGCGCGTGCTGTTGACCTCGCGCCGAGCCCCCCCCCCCCCCCCCCCCGCGCCGCCTAACCCCCCTCTCGCTCCCACCTGGTCAGGGCCTGCCACCGCCGGACCTGGTGGACATTGGCTATCTACCTACAGTTCAAATTCCATCAAAATTGACCAGACACTTCGGAGATTTCTCTGTATAAACAGATAGAAAGACAGACAGATAGCCAGACAAATAATGTTTGGTATAGGTATCGTGTATACAAAGCAATAATTATCCATGAAAGAATTTCTAAGGTTACAAACAGACACACCAATTTTATTTATTTGTGTAGATTGTTCTACGACTCTCCCTCCCGGTCATGTGACTCAATTGGTCGGATATAATGACATATCCGTAGACTGCAGGTCCTATCGTGTGCGCTAGTACGTACGGCTGCTCGTGCTCCAGCAGGCGCGCCACGCCCGCCACGCCGGCCAGCAGTGCGCGCACGCCGCCCAGCGCCTCGGCCGCGCGGCGGCGCGCGCCGGCCGCCACGTCGCCGTTGGGCAGGCTGGCCTCCTGTTTCTGCTCCTGCACTGAGCGCTTGACGCGCGGCGCCACCACTTTTGGTTTGCTCGAGTACGAGTACATAACCTTCTCCCTCTCCTTAGCCGGGTAGAGCGTCTCCAGGCCCAGGACCCGCGCCACCTCCGGCGGCGGCAGCAGGAACTGTCCACTCTTGACCGTGGTCACGAAGCGCGGCTTGTCTCCGTCGTTGGAGGACGGCGCGTTCCGAGACCGGCTCTTCCGTTCCGGTGATTTATCCATATTGGGAGAAACCTTTTTATCACTTTCCGAGTCGATATTATCGATGCGAGGATGCGATTGACTCAGCAGTTTGGTCGGCGGCGGATGATACCCGGAGCTCACATTGGGGTTGGAGGCGACGAGCGGCCCGTTCCGGGGGCGGTAGCGGGTCGGGCGCCGAAGATTCGCCTGAAGTATTTCCTTCTCCTTGAGTCTCCGCAGCTTGAAGTCGAGCGCCCGCGAGAACTTCGGGTCGAGTATGCTGCCGGGAGCGAGGGGCGCCGGCATGTCGGCCGGCTCGGCGCCCAGCTGCAGCGGCTTCACCACGTTCACGTTGCTCGGCAGCGGCGGCGCGAGCTCGTCGTGCGCCGCGCCCCGGCGCGCGGCCTCATGGTCGATGACCGTGAAGGCGCTGGACTCCTCGGCGGGCGGCATGGCGCTCACATGGCGGGCGGAGGCGGCGCGGCCGGCCTGCTCGGCGGCTAACGATTACTGAGGGCGCGCGGCGGCCGCTGGTCAGTCGGCGTCGGCCGCGGCGGGTCACGAGACGTAAGCGCCACTCACCGGCGGGCATTTGGGTCGTTTCGTTCGCGCCAGTTCACTTATGCGGCATACACAATCGCGCAAGCGCCCACGTGGACCGAACGACGAGGGTAAACATGGGTCTGTGTTGGGACGAATGCTTCGCACCGGCCGCTCGCGTCGACTCGCCGTGTTTGATTTCAATGACATGACACGACGCGAGGGGTTCTTAGTAGGTCACACCGTCTTCGTGCGGTGACTCAACGACAGCTCAATTATTTGACCGGCTGTAAGCTGTGTACGGTCGGTACCTAGTGAAAATGATTAAATTGATAACAATAATGACATTACTTAACCAGTTTCAAACGTTGATTCAAGTCACAGGTCCCTGTATGATGGTGGCCGCACGCTTGCAGCGCTGCACCGGCAGGCGGCCGCGGCCTCGCCCGTGCTGGGTGCACTCTCGGTCGCAGTCATCGCGTTGTACCTTCTATTAAAGAGCGCGGTGCTGGATCGGCCTGTGACCCGGCGGACGGCAGCAGGCCGGAGGTGTACTTAGGGGGTGGTGGCACGACCGCTGCTGTCTCGTGGCCCCAGGGTACGACGCCGCGGCCACGGCGATGACATGACACCAACAACCTGAGCAACGCGTATGGCGTTTGTTTATTCTTCACTGTGGCATAACGGTAGAACGTTCGATAGCTATGCGGGTTCGATTTCCATTCAGTGCAAATTTTGTTTGTATGAATATGTATATTTGCATTGGTCTGCGTATTGCCATGTATAATAAGTATGCATTAACAACAAAAAGCATCCAAGTATGTTTATCAGCATTCTAGGTCCTACAGCACAAGCTGGTTAAGCTAAAATGCTATGCCACAGGGCAGGCACGATCGGTATTTCTATAGGAAATCACGTCCTCTGCCATAACAAGAATTATGAAAGTCAGCATAATTCTTGTTTGGGTCTAAATAGCGCTGTGTGTAATGTCGGGAAATATTTACTCGTATTTTAACCGACTTCTAAACAAGGAGGACGTTTGAGAACCTCCTCCTTGTTTCGGGTTTTTATTTATTTATAAAGGACAACATTCACTCTCCATACAAATCTGGGCTAGTTTTGAAAGTGCCGGCCAAAGGAAAAAAATACGATATTCCGTTAGAACTCGTTCTTACTAACATTTTTTATTATGGCGTCAAAGTTGAGAGACCACTTCCAACGGTTTTATTAGAGTTTAAAAATCTTAAAATATACACTTTTTATGATACGAACTATTGAAAATAAATGAAAAATATTGCTATACATTGGAAGAATAGTTAATAAAAGCAATAAAAATAAACCCTGTACTTTATATTGTTGTTTTTCGTCCATTTATTGAGATCCAAAGTTGAAAGTGCCGGTCAGAGAAAACAAATATGATATTCCGCTAGAACTTGTCCTTATTAGCACTTTTTATTACTATGTCAAAGCTGAGAGACCACTGCCCTCAGTTTTATTGGTGTTCAAAAATCTTAGAAACATATAATTTTTATGATATTATATATTGAAAATGAATGAAAAATATTGTTCTATATTGGAAGAATAGTTGTTTAACGCAATAAAAAATAAATCCCATACTGCATATCGCTGTTTTTCGTTAGTTAGGTCCAAAAATTGAAAGTGAAGCCAAAGAAAAATAATATGATATTCCGTTAGAGCTTGTCTTCATTGACATTTTTACTATAGCATCATAGCTGAGGGAATACTGCTCTCGGTTTTATTTGAGTTCAAAAATCTCGGAAACGTATATTTTAAATAAAATAAATAATTGAAAAGGAATAATAAATTATGTTGTATTATATTGAAAGAATAGTTGATAAAAGCAATAAAGCAATAAAAATAAGCAATTAAAAATAAAATACACGAGCAATAACACTGTTTCATTGCACTCAACCCTGTTTGTTTTATCTATGATAATGTACCTATATATAATGTTGACGAACCTGGACATGACGTGATTGCTATCGTCCACGAATCTACCATAAGGCATTGCCATTAGTGCCTTGTAACTGTGGAATATGATCAACACATTTACTAAGTTCAATAATTGGAAATGCACCTTTAACCAATATAAATCAATATTTCTCATTCATTTTCAATAATACGTTTAAAAAAATGTATTATATCCAAGATTTTTGAACTCAAAAAAAAAAACCAAGGGAAGTTGTCCTTCAGCTTTGACACCATAATAAAAATGCAAACGCGTACAAGCTCTAGCGGAATATCACATTTGTTTTCTTTGACTGGCACTTTCAATTTTTAACCTAGATAAATGGATGAAAAACAACGATATGTAATATGCGGTTTATTTTTTATTACTTATATGAACTACTCTTCCAATATAGAACAATATTTTTAATTCATTTTCAATAGTTCGTATCATAAAAAATGTATGTTTTCAAGATTTTCGAATATAAATAAAACTGAGGGAAGTGGTCCCTCAGCTTTGACGCTATAATAAAAAATGCTAATAAGGAAAAATTCTAGCGGATTTTATTTTCTTTAATCGACACTTTTAATTTTAGCCGTAAATAAATGGACGAAAAACAACAATATGCAGTATGGGGTTTATTTTTTATTGCTTTTATTAACTATTCTTCCAATGTATAACAATATTTTTCATTTATTTTGAATAGTTCGTATCATAAAAAGTGTATATTTTTAAGATTTTTAAACTCTAATAAAACCATTGGAAGTGGTCCCTCAACTTCGACGCACTAATAAAAAATGTTAGTAAGAACAAGCTCTAACCGAATATTGTATTTTTTTTCTTTGGCCGGCAAAATAAAAATTAGCCCAATCTGAATGATGTCCTTTACAAATTCTCTAGTATTGACAATTAGTGTCGGAATCATCTATGTATACATGCTGTTTCTGTCCATCACTGTAATACTTACTATAAGCGGGCCGCAGGAGGGGATGGCCATAAGTTTACACGCTAGGGCTATAATTACAGTTTAAGTAATATAATTTAATATTGCGTGCGTTCCCGTGTTATATCGTTTCTGAGTCGCGGTCGAAGCAGTTCCATGACCGCTGGTGGAGGGGAGAGGGCGGGGGGAGGCTGACCTTCAGCTCCGGGCCCGTAGCCACTTCTCACCGGATGTGCGTCAAGGAGCCGTTAACATTTTAATAACATCGTAGACGCTCGTAGCACGCAAAGCTCTACGAAGTTGCTACGCCTGTAGAGGGCCATAGTCACATTTTGCTTATCATCACTGAATTTAAATATTGCTCATCTAATAGAAGTTCGTGTAATGTCGCCAGGCGGATGCGTCACCCGCGTGTGGAGCAGTCCAGTGCGACGTCCGTCAATCTGAGGGCGCGGTCGCCCGGCGGCCGGCGGCGGACTGCGGGCGACTCGCGGGTAGTTGGTGCGACTCATTTCTCAGTGCACCTGAAGGTATCGCATTAGGAACCTACCAGACACTCAGAGCACAGTGTTTTCATGAGAACTGTATGCTGCACAGGCACTAATTCAAACATATTACCTCTACGATAGCGTATGATACTTATATATGTAGCACATTTTAGACTGGCACAAGATAAAATGAGTAGCCTGCCTGCTCCACTACATGTTTCTCATTGTTCTGTACCAAACAAGCACTCGACAAGCTAATATTGTTACAAGCGGTTAATCCACATTAGGATCTATCAGATGTTTCATTTGGCTTTTTGAATCATTTTCAGTAGACTCTGACAGTCGGCGGGGTGGCGGAGGGCCCTGGGCCGAGCGCCGTGAGTCATGGCAGGCGGGGCGGAGGTCACGCCGCGACCTCCGCTACATAGTGCACGCGCGTCAATCAGTGCGCTCGCCCTCGCCTCGACGTGTTCACCCAGAGGTCACGTGGCGATGGTAACGGTGCTGATGGTGACTCGTACCGCGTGGGGACCCTCACATAATCTCGCACTTCGCACAAAGCTTGTATTTTGAAGCCAGATCCACTCTATTGCTTTTATTGACTGTTTTTACTATTGCAATTTGTTTTAAGAGCAAGGCCTGCACTTGAGCCTCGTCCATATCAGTAGTCAGCAGGTGTGCCGGCTTGTAGGAGACGCCGCGCCGGCTTGGGCTTGAAGATATTGGTGAGCCTCTACGTACACTGCAAAAGAACAGGCGAATCATCGTTGTTTAGGGTGGGTGCTAAGCACTAGGCTGTGGGCAGTGGGTAGGTCATATGTGAGCTGAGTTATATTGATTGTTGACAGAGAAAATTTTCACGGAGAAGTTATATAAGCCATTTTTTTATACCACCCAGGTAGCAGGCAAGGCCACCTGATGGAAAGTCCTACACAATGTAAAAATTGTATGAGATAAATAAATAAATAAATAAAGTGGTTACCGTGGCCTATGGACGAGTACAACACCAGGGGAGTCACACTCGTGTTGCCAACCTACGGAGTCGAAACAGTGGTCAGCGCAGAAGACAAGCAGGACAAGCCACGCTGAAGAAGTAGAGACAGTAGAAAAGATCGTGACGTCAAGTATGCAGCGTGAAATAATTGGGCTAATATTTCAATTCTAATAAAATGCCAGCAATATGTGATTTTCACGAGCGAATTCCGGTGGAACTAAACGGTCGATAAATGTACGCAATGAAATGATTGTAAAGAAAAGGAACGCTCGCCAGCGGAGCGCGGAAGTTGCGGCGGCGGTCGCCGGGCGACCGACGACGACGTGCGGCCAGCGTCGGCCAGCGCGCCCCAAGGTTAAGGGCGTTGCCCCGAGGGTGCCGTGCGCGCTGCGAGCTAAACACCTCTAGCACCTCCATAATCACTACATTCACCTCACCTTGGACAAGCATTTTCACAAAGTCTCGTGATATAATCAGGTAGCTACAACACCGTTATGGATACAATCTAAGGAATATGGAAATTAGCCTTTTACCTAAACAGTAGTTCTTCGAATAGGTACACTTAGAAGTAGTGACTGCGTTAATTTTTACCCGACTTCTAAAAAGGAGGAGGTTCTCAATTCGCATGTTTATGTTTGTACGCGCATAGCTCCGTCATGTTAGACGGGTTTGCAAAATTATTTTTACATTCGAAAGAGGCTTATTACGAAATCTTCTCATTTAAATTTCTTAAAAGACCCGATGAAGGATGTCAGAGACAGACCACGGAACTCTTAGCAATAAATACCAGCAAATAAGCCGTACTTTATAATATCACGCCTGTATCCCTTGAATGGGTACGCAGAAGCTTCAGAATATTCAGCAATATGTCCGGTGTTTATGCACCGATTTTAAAATTCTTTTGGTATTAGTTTTGGTTTAGCTTTAGCTCCTTATGTATGTACAGCAATGTACAGCATGAATGTCTCGTTTAAGTTATTGAGGGAATTTTGTCGATCCTGTGAGGCAGATCCTGTAAAAGGTTTTTAGGAGTAAATATGTATAACTATATATTTTGGGAGTAAATATAACTCCTAAAAACTTTTTCACCGTTTACCGCCAGTACCGTACTACAGTTCCTCCGTGATCATGGTGCTTGCAACAGCGCCGAAATATCGGATACTCCAAACAATACATGGTAAATATCCCGATAGTTAGGCGTCGCAGTATGGTGATGTCGGTGAAAGGTTTTCGAAGTACCAAAATTCGATGATACGGCTTTCGCACTAAAGTAGGAAACCCGTTCTAATGTGAACGACCATGAAAGTTTAAATACCTATATTAAGTTGTTCACTTTAATCTCATTTAACATCTCTGTCTCTGTCTCATATGAGTCGAATCGAATTAGCTTTCTAGAACGAGAATGTACTAAAAAGTGAAAAAATAAATCTACATGTACGTACGAGTATATATGAAAGATAGAAAATCGTGTTATAAATGGTGTACTTAACCCATTTATAACTGGAGAACGGCTAAACCGATTTTGATAATTTTTATTTTATTAGTTTCGTTTCTGCCTGGAGTTACAGAATAGAGAGATCCGATTTTCAGCACTTCACCGTGGATTCACCGTGCGGTCGCCGGGTCCATAGCGTGATACAGAGAGGAACACCGTGACGGCGACTGGGACTTGCGACCCAGATGTAGGTTTAGGGTGGCCACCGCGTGATGCCCCCTACCTACCCAAAATTGGTAGGATTCCTATCAATGCCGCTTTGGATATTTGATTTAATAAAGAGCTTACTGAAGCTCTTGGCAATCCGAGGTCTTTAAGCAAGCTGTACAGGGATTTATCTAGAATTCCCCTTGTTCGTACTTCTACAGCGTAGAGTTTTGGTTAACTCGTTTGTCAATTCAAAGTATTTGTTCGTCTTTATAGCGTATTGGAAATTACATTAAAAAAAACATTTGTTCGCGTAAAAGCCAATATGAAACAAATGATGGAAGGGAGAAGAAGAGCATGTGTACCGTCTTGCACACTTGCTTGGGCCCCGAAAATCTTTATGGGTGCCTGTCCTGACTAATTGGGGGCTGTTTATTTTCGTTTTAGATCTCGGATTAATTTTTTTGTTAAAAACATACTTGTAATTTTCAACAAATAAACAAAATTGGTAGGATTGTAAGTTATTATGATGATAAAATAAGATAAAATATGTTATGTCAGAGCTACATGAAAATACTCATACACATACAAGTGGTACTCAGCAGAGTGAGTCGCCACCACGCCATACACGATGTCTGCCGTCGTGTCGGGACCGTGAAGAATGGTCGACTAAGTTTTTTACACCACAAATCTTTTAATTTTATAGTGTTTTAACCTCAGACTTACAAAACCGTTTAAGTGCGAGACGGACGCGCGCACTGGGGTGTGCCCGGTGTACACAACTAGGTTAAGACACAAACTTAACATTGCTTCTGTCAAACTGGAGCTACCGTTGACGGCGAACAATGGCGACGACGGTTGGTAGAGTACCTACGGGGTTACGGGTGTTTCGAAGCATAATGACCTTCAGCTATTTATTATTTAAGACTACAAACTGTACACTAGCTGTAAGTTTTCCAAATAAAATAAAACAGAAAGCGGTAGAGACACAGCCGAAGGACGAGACCTCGTCTGGATATACTCACACACTTGCAATTGAGCAGAGCACACACTACAAGGGAAGGGCATTTGAAGGTTCTAAGAGAAGAGGGTCGGCATCACGAGTGTGACCCCCTGGTATTGCATACGTCCGTAAGCCACGGTATTCACTTACCATCAGGTGGGCCGTGTGCTTGTCTGCCACCTAAGTGGCATAAAGAAATAATAAGACTGCATTACATTAAGGTATCTCCGTTGGCGTAGCGTACTTAGCCGATGAACGCTTCATCGGCTAAGTCAGAAGCCCCGGGTTCGATTCCCACTCACAGGAGTAAGAAAGAACGAAAAGTTTTTTATTTTGCACAGAAATGCACGAAAACCATACACAAAAAAAAAAAACATTGTGCTTAATCAAGGCAAGAAAGAACGATAAGTTTTTATATTGCACAGAAATGCACGAAAACCATACACAAAAAAAATATTGAGCTTAATCAAGGCAAGCAATTAAAGTTGAAAGACAGATACTTACAGTACTTAATTGACAAGAAAGAGCTGAAACTTGAATACGTTACAGCTTCTACCTGTGTCACAGATTACCTAATAGTTGGTCCTGTGTGTAGCTTCTGTGGTTATTTTAAAGATTCAATCAAATCGATACATAATATCATCATAATGCCTTTGGAAAAGTTCTGAAAAAATGATTTTTTAAACGGTTTTATATTTGTAAAGCGTTATTTATCATTCATTCATTCGTTCATTTAACATGTTGTTCTTATCAGAGGCCGCTCGGTCCATAGGGTCTATGCTTTAAAATTGATTCCTTTGATCACTCAACGGAAATTACTTCACTATTACATTTATCTATATGAACTAAAACTGTTAATTTCAAGTTAGGTGTTATTTATAAACTTATCTGGTATTGTATTGGTACCGATGACCGCCTGGTGGCCCGGTGCAACGGTCGTGTCGCGAGTCGTACAGTTGGACCAATCGTGCTCCGATAACTGCCGCCTTATATACCTACATATCAACTAACTTTCTTTTCTGAGTCAAGGAAAAATAAAGCAAAATAAATACGTCTTTATATTTATTTTGCTTTATTTTTCTATGGTACCGGTTGCCATAAGAACATCTATGGCAGTCGTTACGGGTAGTTGGAACCCTAAAAAGTCCAAAAACAACGGTCTAACTGCAAAGCTTCGATATCAACTAATGTTACCATTGGGTTGTGGAGGTCAGATGGCAATCGGTTCTTGGAAAATATCGAGGTCTAGCCAAATCCGTAGTTAAGACTGGTAATGCGGACCCCAGACTACGAGCTGAAAGCTTCGGATGCGACTGGGAATTAACGCTAGGAGGAGGAAGAAGAAATACTGTTTTACTTAATAGTTTTATTTTTTAGTTTCAATCTTATAGACTTATTCTAGTTATCGTTAAAAAGATTTTTCTATTTTGATCGTTCCATGACCAGCGTCAGTACCGCCTGGTCCAGGACCTCTGCCTATATCAATAGCAACGCTGGGTTTAGCAGGAAATATTGCTTCGCGAGCTTTGTCTGATCATCGACGATTCTACTAGAATCTATGTAGGCCCCGCTACCGCCAAACTTAACTCCGCCGTTGCTAGTAACGTGAGCCCCGTCGACATCACCAACTGCTCCATTAGATTTTAAATATTGCTCCGCGAGCTTTGTCTGATCATCAATGATTTTATCAGAATCTATGTAGGCCCCGCTACCACCAGAATTAACTCCGCCGTTGCTGGCAACGTGAGCCCCGTCAACATCACCAACTGCTCCACTAGATTTTAAATATTGCTTCGCGAGCTTTGTCTGATCATCAATGATTTTATCAGACTCTATGTAGGCCCCGCTACCGCCAGACTTAACTCCGTCGTTGCTGTTGACGTGAGCCCCGTCGACATCACCAACTGCTCCACTAGATTTTAAATATTGTTCTGCGAGCTTTGTCTGATCATAGATGATTCTATCAGAATCCATGTAGGCCCCGCTACCACCAGACTTAACTTCACCGTTGCTGGCAACGTGGGCCCTGTCGACATCACCAACTGCTCCACTAGATTTTAAATATTGCTCCGCGAGCTTTGTCTGATCATCAATGATTTTATCAGAATCTATGTAGGCCCCGCTATCGCCAGACTTTACTCCGCCGTTGCTGTTAACGTGAGCTTTGTCGACATCACCAACTGCTCCACTAGATTTTAAATATTGCTCCGCGAGTTTTGTCAGATCATCGATGATTCTATCGGAATCTATGTAGGTTCCGCTACCGCCATACTTAACTCCGCCGTTAGTGGAAACGTGAGCCCCGTCGACATCAACAACTGCTCCACTAGATTTCAAATTGGCGCCACCACCGCCAGATTTAGCACCACCGGTGACAACATCAGCTCCGACGGCGTCACTATCGACTCCGCCAGTCTCTAAATTAGCGTCGCCACCAATTGCACAGCCAGCTTTGTAGCAATTCACACCACTGACGGCTTCATTGTCAGCACTAAAGGAGTCAGTGCTGTCAGCATCACCTTCAATTTGTTCAGACTTGATGCCGGCACCGCCATCAAAGGCACAGGCAGCTCCATAGCAACTTTGATCACCAACGGCCCTGCCAGATTCAAAGCCGGTGTCGCCAGTTATAGCACAACCAGCTCCGTTACAACCAACATTACCAGCGGAAGCGCCAGTTTTTACATCAGCGGCGCTGCCTCCACCAGATTTAATACTACTAAAGGCACCATCAGCTCTATCGATACCATCATTGACTCCACCAGATTCCAAGTCGATGCCAATACCAGTAGCACAGCCAGCTCCATTACAATAAATATCATCAAAGGCAGTGTCGGATTTTATTTTAGCGCCATCTCCACCAGTTTTAACTGCAGCGATAGAATCATTAGCTCTATTGATATCACCATTGGTTTCTTGAGATTTCACGTCAGCGCTGCCATTAATGGTACATGCAGCTCCAGAGCAACCAATATTACCAGAGATCCCACCTGATTTTATGTCAGCGCTGCCGCCACCAGTTTCAACTCTATCGATGGTTTCCTTAGCTCTGTCAGCATCATCAATGATTCCGGCAGACTTCAAGCTAGCACTGTTACTTATTGTACAGTCTAATCCATTGCAATGGAGGTCACCAACAGCAACTCCAGATTTTAAGTCACCCCCAGATTTATTCCCAGTGATGGCATCCTTTGGTTGTGCATTTTCATTGTCATTGTCTTTACCAGATTTAAGGTCAGCGCCACCATCAATCATACAGGTAGCACTGGAGCATTTAACATCACCAATGACCTCACCCGATTTGATGTTAGTATCACCACCGCTAGATTTAGCTCCACCACTGGTGCCACCAACTCTATTGACATCACTAACCACTCCGCCAGCTTGTGAGTCAGAGCCACTACCAATTGCACAGCCAGCTACGAAGCAATCAACATTACCAACGACTTCATCAGATTTTATATCAGCGCCACCATCACCAGTTTTAGCTCCACCGCTAGTGCCATCAGCTATACTGACTTCACCATTGGCCATGCCAAAATTCAAGCCAGGGCTATTACCAATGGCACAGGAAGCTCTAGAGCAACCAGGGTTGTCAACGACTCCACCAGATTTTATATCAGAGCCGCCACCACAGCCAGTTTTAACCTCGCCGCTGGCAGCATCAGATTTGTTGACTTCACAAGCGCTTCCACTAGATTTTAAGTCAGTACCTTTATCAGCAGTACAAAAAGCCCCGTGGCATCCAATATCACCAATGGCACCCTCAGATTTAGCACCACGTATGATATTATTTACTCTGTCGGAATTATCAACTACTGCACCAGATTTCAAGCCAGCGCCGCTACATACGGTATTACCAGCGCTGCAGCCACCGCTATCACCAATGACCTTATCTGCTGCGTCACCAGTGTTGCTGCCAATGCCATCAGCTTCACGCATGATATCAGCAGCACTGTAGCCAGCGTAATTAGTAATGGCCTCACCGGATTTGATATTAGGGTCGCTATTAATAGTATAGCCAGGCCCGTGGTCAATTTTATTTTTGAAATCTTTAACGACTTGGCCCGATGTGAAGCCATCGCCACCACTATCGCCATTGCTAGGTCCGAAACCACGTTGATATTCGTATCTACCACCGCCAGCACCATCACCACCGGCTCTAAAACCACGTCCATCGGCATAGCCACGATCACTGCCACCACTGGTTCCACCGCCGACAAAATCATGTCCATCGAAGTAACCACCGCCCGCGCCAGTTCCGAAACCACGCCTGTCGAAATAGCCACTGCCGCTATTAACACCTCCAGCAACTCCATAACCACGTCCGTGGGTGTCTCCATTGCCAGCGCTAAAATCACGTCCTGCACCGACATTACTACCACTACTAGCTCCAAAGCCACTTCCACCACCGTAGCCGGTGCCTACGTTAGCACCAGTTCCAAAGCCAATTCCACCGCCGTAACCACTGCCGACATTAGCACCACCGCTAGCGCCAAAGCCACTTTCACCGCCGTAGCCACTGCCTACGTTAGCACCATCGCTGGCTCCAAAGCCACTTCCACCACCGTAGCCACTGCCTACGTTAGCACCACCGCTAGCTCCAAAGCCACTTCCACCGCCGTAGCCACTGCCGACATTAGCACCACCGCTAGGGCCAAAGCCACTTCCACCACCGTAGCCACTGCCTACGTTAGCACCAGCTCCAAAGCCAATTCCACCGCCGTAGCCACTGCCTACTTTAGCACCACCGCTAGCTCCAAATCCACTTCCGCCGCCTAGGTTAGCACCACCGCTAGCTCCAAATCCATTGGCATAGCCACCGCCGCTTTTGGCACCAGCATTAGTTCCAAATTGAACTCCTGTCCAACCATAGTCACCACCAGCGCCACCTACTAATCCGTACTTCGCGAGAATGTTGCGGACGCCGAAGTCGTTGTCGAACAATAAAGGTCGCGCACGAACGAGTGTTGCGCTCCATGCCAGCGACAGCAGCAGCACTGGTACCATCTAACAACACAGTGTGAAATAAGTCATTTTTATACTACTTAGGTCGCAGACAAGCACACGTATTATTTTACACAAAGTAAGAAGTACGAAATTGTTCGCCTCAGCCGCGTACGAAACTACGTAAAAATAAGAATAATATTTCTTCTTAGGGCTATTTAGGGAACGTCCATTTTGAAGTAGAAACATTGTTGTTTTATCGAAACGATTTGCGTAAGAAGAAATATATTATTATTCTTTTATCGAAACCAGTTTCGTAACATGGAATAATATTCTTCTTTCGAAGCGTGGTTTCGTACGGGGCCGAAGCGAAATTTTTATACAAATCGGTGGAAATAATACTCATACTTACGAGTTTAAACATGGTGCTCGTATCTCTGAGTGACGGCGTCGCCACCGCTGAAGCGCCTTTAATACCTAGGTACAGGTACTTAGCTAATAGACTAAATGATAATGTTTCCTCGTAACGATCACCATAATATTGTACTTGCTAATTGATACTTGGACGGAACTAGCTTCTACTATAATGTTTTTATAATAGCGGTGCCACGACATGCACCTCGCCCGGCGCGCGGCGCCCGGTGTGGCAGATGAGTAATGTACCAGTATTGATATTACTTGCACAGGTTGGTTGTACCGGCTCACAGGGTGGCGCTGGCTCGAGCCCCGAAGGCCTTGGCGGGCCGTATACACCACCACAATGGTGCCAGTGTTGAATTCCCGGGTCGGTCAAAAGTGGTTTGGGCAATATTTGTTTTATCTAGCTTGTTGAAGAATCTCCATGAAGAGCACCACTGTGAGTCTCTATACCTAGCATAACTACGTACCTTCACAGATGGATTCAAGTCTGGTACAGGCGCCGGGACCGACATCATCTCGGAGGACCACTATACTATCTCAAAATAGCTGGATAGACTCACCAGGCGTCTTCGACGACTGTCCAAGCGGCAAATACGCATAATTACAGCCGCCATCACAGGGTAGGTATGTGTAAATATAGGTATACTCTTGTATAAGCACCTTATCACACCTTATCGTTTTAAGAATCATCGATAGCCCCCTCTGCAGAGCCTGTGCTCCTATTCTGTCTTGTAACCGCCATGATACAGGGCTAAGTACTTCAACAATACAGGTAAGCTCCGAGAAATCACCAGCAGGGTGAATAGCTTGTTGGCGTTCTTCAATGAATTGGGGCGTATCGAATAAAATACTTAAAACGTAAAACCGCGCCATGACGAAGCGTTGCGAAACACAGTCCATACCATTGCAGTACAAAAAGAATTTGGTAAATAAACAGATAGATGGAAAATCACAAATATTAATTTGCATTTTGGAGGTCGGGGTTCGCTTATTGTTTGTCGTATCGCCCGAAATTGGTTTGTGTAGGGGAGACTACCTCCTAGCCCCGAGAGGTGCGCCTGTTGTTCAGCAGGTGCACCGACTTGCAGGAGTTGCAGGTGAGGTTGACTTACACTTATAACTACGCCTGCTTAGACCGAGTTGTGTCGTGAAACTACACCGGTTGTATCGCGCACAGATGATAACACGCTCCGCAGCCTTATCACACGTTTGTTTGGCCAAGTACAGTACGTAAGTAAGTAATCAAATCACGATTTGTAGTGGAATAATGTTACAGCACGTTGTACCTAGGTACATAATGCTTTTGTTGTAGGAAAGCAAGGATGGTCACAAAAGAGATTATTAAGGGTTTGTGTAGGAGGGCTTCACAGAACTGTTATTCCACAGCATCAATATGATTGTTAGTTCACAATATACTTAGAATTTATTTACAAAATCCAAATACGTATAAAATGGATAGTTGTGACAGGTCGGGCTGTCAACAAACTGATAAAGTGTCAAGAACGGAAAATGTAATAAATTATCAGTGTAAATAATATATAGTAATACAACGTGTTACAGCTACCGCTCACCAGGACGGGTCCTTCCTGAGCTTGGCATTGTTGTAGAGAGCACGCGGCGTGTTAGCATACGTATACGGCCCCTTGGGCTTGGGCGCGTGGGGCCCTTCCACCAGCATGGACCGCAGCGACACGCTCATCGCGGCGCGGGCAGTGCGACAGCGCCCTCACGACCAGGAAGTAGCACTCCTCGACGGCGGCCAGCAGGAAGCAGCACATAGAGCGTCGCACCCCGAGTGCAAACGACGTCACGACAGCTACACATTTGAAATTGGAACTGTCCGTCACTCACTGCGACCCCTACCCCCGGCGCTATCTCGCGATCGGCCTGTAATTATCGTGTCTGGTCCGCGGGTCGCCTGCGGCCACTGCGCGCGCGGTCCGGCTCGCCGACATGCGACAAGGGCCACACTAAACTGTTTTTATTTTTAGTTTGTAGGATAACAAGTAGCGGTAGTCATGGCGACGCGTAAACACAGCCTTCCGGTCATCAACCGTTGACAAGTGGGTGTCTTGTTGGTGCGTTGCCTAGGTGCTGCTGGCCTTGACAAGCCGAACTGAGCCGAACACATCCAGCAGCGTACGTAAGCGCCCGACGTCACACATAGATATAAATTGTTAATTAACTTCAATAATATCTCACTTAAATTATAATCGGACAAAATTAATTGGACATTCAGAAAAGCAAGTAAGAAGTTTGCAACGTAGCAGAGGGTACCTACTCGTACTTGTGTCATGTAGCAATGGACGACTCTGCCTACCCGCGAGGGAAATAGACGTGAGCACAATATTATGCTCAGTGATATATGATATGAGTGCTAATAATACTTTCGACAAATCCCCAACAAACATTTTTGAAGTCGCCACAACGTGCCGAATGAAACTTTTGGTTGTATAAGCATGTCGCCAAAACGTCGTTATCACGTCGTTACGACCGAAAAAGGGCCCATTTTATACGACTTACAGTTGTATAAGAGTCGCATAGTAGTCGTATCAATGACATATTCAGTCGTATAATGGTCGCATAGATGTAGTGAAATTCATTTTTTGCTGCATTATGGTCTACAATACCACTGTTTTACGACACTTTGTCGAATACCAGTGCAAATGACGACATTTTTATTGAATTTTGTTGTACTCATAACAGTGAAGAGTGAAAGAGACATTATAAATTAGAGTTGTCAAAACTCTACCTAGTTTAAGTTAGCCATATTCATTTAATTTCAATAATATGTTATATCTCGAAACGCGTGTTGAAGTGCATTAATCTATTGGGGAATTAATTTTATCGTGTAATATGCGCTAGTTTTCTTAGTATAATGCACGCGCCTTAGAAATACTTAAAATTAAACAACATTTCTCACTATATTTTTAGCGCACGTGCTAAAAGTTACTTTTATACGACTCTAAGACGCGACACAACCGTAATACGACTACAAAACGACCTTTCATTCTGTGCAGTTAATTTTATGTGCAATAATTAGCCGCCATATTAACAAAATTAGGGTTCAACAAGTAAATTTTAAATTTTATTTTAGTAGTAAAAATAATATGATGTGATTTAATGGACGTCGATAAGTTTTTAACCAAGATAGATTTTTCGAAGTTAATACATAATTATGTATTTGAGATGGCTATTATTCTAGTTAGGAAAATACTGTAAATACAGATCGATAGAGAATTTTTTTCTGACTAGATGGCATCAAAACGTAAAAATCGACAAAATGTTACTTAACGGCGTTTTAGTTACACCACGGCAGATGGATATCCACACACATCTCTATCACCATTTAAAATAAATAAAACCAACCAATATTACTTGACTATTTTATTTACTTATAACTTCCATGGCGATATACATAAAGACCTGCGTAATTCTACATACAAACTCTAGTTACCTACCTATATAAATATGAATCAAATAGGTAAGAAACGGACCTTGAAATATCACTTGTCTCTTTTTTTTCTAATATGCAAATAGACAGGGCGATTTTATAGTCATTTCGGAAGAAGAGATTTTGAGCACAGTATAAATATTGTATTTATATCCACGGAATTGCCCCAGAGGAAAATTCCGTAATTCCACTGTATTATATAGTGCAACTTTGATATAACGACCCTTGAAATAGCGAATTTCTCGCTTTAACGAATTTTTCATTATCCGAAGTTTATCATTTTTGCTGGTTTCGCTTTCGCTTTCATAGTCTATTTCACTATCACTGAAACATATTTTTTCAAATATTTCATCTTATTTATCTTGTTTTGTCTCTACTACTTCAAAACAACTAGATCCGCTTTCTGCGCTTTGATTTTGCAAGGAACTCTCCTGAACTCAAAATTAAATTTTGTACGGAACCACCTTCAGTTTCATTAAAAATAGAGATAAAGAATGACTGACTTGTAATGTTAAGGTACTCTACAGCTATGCGACATTCAGTCACTTAATGGTAGTATAATAGTGTTCAAAATGACTGAAAGTCGTGTAAGAGTGCAATTTATCACTCTATTACGATTATCGCGTTTAAGTAGTTCTTGCGACTCTAATACGATTCAGTTTGGTGTAAAAGTTGTATAGACGTTAGTAAGACGACATCATCGGTTTTACCATTGGAAGTTGTATAATGGTCATAGAAAACAGTCGCGGAGACGTTTATACGACGTCTTTATACGACTACAAGTTGTATAAGGATAAAGAGGCACTGAGTCGTATTAAAACCTAAAATGACTTCTATACGACGTTTATAGAACATTAAGTCGCGTAATTTTCACTTATACGACTAAAATGTTTGTTGGGTCAAACCCGGCATTATAAATCACTGATACAAGCCCATTAAAACATTTATGCCACCACCGTTGTACTTATGCCATTGGATAGTGACAGTGGCACTGGTGGTACAACATAGGTACACATACTGCCTGACCTACGTCCTTCTTCACCATGCCCCAGTCCTTGCTTGTGTTCTCCAGTTAGCACGAAACGTTGCAAGCGTCCATAAGTTTAACTCAACATCATCAGTCTGACGAGCTATGTGCTTGATTGTAGGCTTAGCAGTAGGTATCTAAATCACTATAAAACCATAAAACTTGACAGTAAGTATGAACTACTCTTAATTCTTATAATATACTGTTTGGCGATAACCAAGGTTCCTATTTTCGCCTATCGTTGGATTGTCGGTATACTTTCTATTTACTATTAGTATAACTATAAGAGCTGAAGTCATTAACTCTGGTCTGATCAGATTCCTGAATGAAATGTACCTACATCATTAGACGCGCCTTTAATTCAAGAACACAAAATGGCTATGCTGTAAAGCTAAAAACATGGTGGTGATACCAAAAATTCATTTTGAAAAACTAAAAAAATCGGTATACATGATAAGATTACCAGAAAAAACCTAACTCATCTGAAAGATTATCAAATTCTGTGTATGAAAAACCACTGCTGCAATTCATAAGCACTGGCGCGTGCTGGTTTTGTATTAGCAATTAGACACACATAGACATCTGTCTACTATTTGACACAAAACCAACGGGTGCTTTCTGCAACCTTAAAACGCTGCTTCCACCACTTTCGCCAGTGCCTTCGAATTACAGCAGTGGTTTTTCATACAGAATTTGATAATCTTTCAGATAAGCCAGGTTTTTACTGGTAATCCTATCATATTAGATACCGATTTTTTTCGGTATTTCAAAATGGATTTTTGGTTTTTTTCTTTGCAGCATAGCCATTTCGTGTTCTCCAATTAAAGGCGCGTCTAATGATGTAGGTACATCTCATTCCAGAATCTGATCCGACCAGAGTTAATGAAGTCAGCTTTGATACTATAATACCTTTGTTCCACCTTGGTTCTATTGCTTTACTTCACTAACGCCATCTTTAATTTTAACAAAGAACTAGATTCTTTCCAATATAACCACTTTTATTTTGTGTTTTATAACAAAATGAACGCAATTCAAGTGATATATACGTAGAGGTACTCTATCGATATATATTAGTTTTACATTAATATTAGCTAATATTGTAGTGTTTTAATTTTATAATAAAATTGTAACCAGGTACAATTATTGTCATTAGCGCCATCTACTACTCTTTGTATGCATTAAAAATATCATGAACATGTTTAGTAGTTCCTACAATAAAACATAGATGTCATTGTTCTAAAGCTCTTGGTCCTTCGGATTAATTTTACTCTACTTAGCTACAATAGATGTTTATTCATTTATCAAGATGTCCTCTACAATAAATAATAATAATATAATTATGAGTTGTTGGCGGAATAATTGGGATCGCCTTCGATAACTTTGACATAAAATGAATTTGATAGAATTGAAAAACGCTTGCTGGGTCAGAATAGGTACGTATGGTATGTAAATCAATACACACAATATCTTTTTGTATACCACTTAATGGTAGACAAGCACACTCACACAGATGGATGGGAATGGTTACCGTGGCCTATGGACGTGTGCAACGCCTGGCGCGTCACACGCGTGCTGCCGACCCTATAAGGAACTTCGTCCCTTCAAAGGAACTAGCAAAGGAACTACTGGGAATAAACGTCTTGAAGAACCCCATATTGCAGTTGCTTGAAAAGATCACAGCAGGAGATCATTCCACAGTTTAAGCGTGGCTGCAATGAAGTTCCTTTCATACCTCACTGTGCGCACCGTTTTTGGTCGCAATGCGTGAGGATGAATTTCCTGCATGTCTGAACATAATAGTCCGAGAGCTCATACGATTTTTGAGTACATGCTTGAAGCAAGCTGAAAACTTGTCACACAACTCTTCTGTTATAACCCAACACGAAATTGTAGATCTGGCTGGTGGATACGGGGGGCTAAATCAACCCCTGAATTAAAAAAAAAATCCGAAAGTCATATTTGAGGCATTATGCAGTTTTTATAATGTTGTAGTTTAATGTTTAAGGAATAAATATATAAAAAAGACAGGTGACTTGGTGGGGGCTTTAGCATTGCCAGGCGGGTTCCTTAAACATTAAACTACAATATTATAAGAATTGCATATTGCCTCAAACATGCTGTTTTGTATCCTTTTTAAGTTTAAAAAATGGGTTGATTTGGCCCCCGTACCCACCAGCCAGGTCTGTAGCTGCAGGTGTTGGGGTATAACAGGAGAGTTGTGTGACAAGTTTTCAGCTTGCCTCAAGCATTTACTCAAAAATCGTACCAGCTCTCGGAATATAAGTAATTTTCAGTTACACTTATCTTATCATCAGTTTTCTGAATATAATATAATACTCTACAAGAAGCTATCCTTTATACCTGTTTGGGTGTAGGTAAGTGGTCCCTATAATCAATGATATCGGATCCGCGTCCGACACCATAATCGGTTATCGGATAATGTGAAAACGCTCTTACTGTTAGTTGTGAGTGACGCCGCAACAGCGCTAGTGTCATACGTATACTACACACCATGTCGTACACTAGCGCTGTTGCGGTTACACACGTAATATATAGTAATGTAACTGTGGCACATTCAGGTGTTCCATCAGGTGGGCCGTGTACTTGTCTGCCACCTAAGTGGTATAAAATAAATGAAATTGCACTAATAAAATTTCACAATCACGAATCTCTACAATCAATCAATCAATTAGCAGAATTAGCCTATTGCAGTCCACTGCTGGACATAGGCCTCTCCCAATATGTGCCACGTTTGCCGATCCTCCGCCTTCCGCATCCAGTCCGTCCCAGCCACCCTTCGCAGATCGTCAGTCCACCGGGTTAGGGGGTGTCCCACCTTCCGTTTTGTCCGTTTTTGGGAAATCTCTACATCTGGCTCTACATCTCTACAATGGCTTTTCACAACAATTTTTATTATTTGGCTTTGGAGAAAGAATTGTACCTACTTTCTTTAAAGTGCCAAACATTTTACAACAAGATGGATGGATGGACAGAACCTTATGGAAAGTATTATTAGAAGTGAAAATGTTGCGAAAAACATGAGCTCTGGACGAGGCTTTAGAATCAAGTTCCGAACAACATAATATTTGTTGCAACAAACGAATGATTTTTATATGAAAGTAATTGATCCATTGAAGCAAATGGCGTACGCTAGTCGCGAGAACAAACAACAGCGGCGTTCTGCCCTCTTTGGAGCTAGTCTAGTATGAATTTACAAGTTTCCCGACCGTTGGCGCGCGCACCGTGACCGACGCGGCCCTCGATGAAGACGTCATAAAATAATGACAATATAACTTTTCACGAGATGACTATCGAGCGGCAACCCTCCGCTTTAGAGGCTAAGCGACCACCTTACATCTGTTCGATTAGCGCCCGTGTGTCGTGGGCACAGGGTCGGCGATCGCTCGCGGGGTGCTCGGCGGGGGCGTCGCACCGCCGCCGCCGTGGCCGGACAGGGTTGTCAAAGCGTGCAGTAATAAATATAGTTGCGCTTTCACTCAGGAGAAGAGAATGGAGTTTAATGATCTGTGCGTAATACCCTTGAAACATAACTTCCGCAATGTTTTGTTGTCGTAAAAAAGTCGCCGGATCATCCGTCGTCGGTCGCGTGACTCGAATTGCTGTTTTCCGTTCGGGGATCTCTTAATGTTTGTATTCTCTGAAGTTTTTTCATAAAAACTTCATGGAATTTGCAGTAATGGACGAGTCTACTGCGATGGGCAGAATGCGGTAATTAATGGGGCATGTTGAGACATAATGTGTGTCCACAACCCGGACTCTCTCATGGGTCCTGAGAGATAAAAATATTACGGAGTCAATATTACGAGCTCGATGTATGGTACCTACTGGAAGGCACAGTTACACTCAAGGAATTCTTGGGTAAATATTGTGTGCATTGTCCAGATTGACCACGGCAACGATGTAAGACACATTTCGATTGGAAGGGGTCCTAAAAGACACATTCTCCTTTAAAAATGTAAAAATGATAACTTGATTTAAGGTGATTACATACGCGAATGACTTTGACCATACAAATGCTCAAGGTCATTCGCTCATATTTGAACCGTAAAAAGTAGTAAAACTAATTTTACTAAATAACTTTATAGGCAACGGTTACTAACTAAGAAGATCACGTCATGCTAATACACTTATTCAACATACATGTGAAATTTTAGATTATTTGGATACATATTGTAGAAAATATTTGGTTTCATAAGAAAGAGTAGTGTGATGTTCAGAGCCTTTTTTCAACTATTTCCTCCTTTTTTATTTAATTTATGAAAAGAAGAAGTTACTCTGTATATCCTGTAGTATGCAGGCATGTAAATTCCAGATCTGTAGGTTTCATAGTTAATAAGAAAAACGGTTTCGAAAATACCAATTTTTCGATGCTGATCTGATTCGGGGCCTTAAGTATATTCTCTCATTAACAGACGGCCCACGATAGCCAGAATGCAAATAACTATATATAGGTACCTAAATATTCTTTGCACTGAACGGAAATCGAACCAGTCGTGGGTTCGACTCTGACTTACTTAGCAGTCAAACGCTCTATCGCCACAGAGTTCATCATATCATCATATATCATCATCATCATGAATACTATTCAAGCTATCTTCTTAAGCCACTTGTCGCTATAAAACAAGCAGTTGTGACACTACATAGTGCGCTACTTGTGACTGAGGTGAGCGACGTGAGCGCCGTCGTCGCCGGCCAGCGGAGCTCCGGGCGCAGAGACGCGGCACTAAAAACTCGGCTCCATCCAATTTATTAGAGCACCCATACATATGTATGTATTGTTATGGTGATCCGGCCGCCGCTGAAAAACTGCTCCTAATGAAATCGATTGAATTATACATTAGAGCAGGGGCCATTTTGGGAATTACTTGGGGACACGCGCCGCAAAAACCTGGCCGTTGTCCCGCGTCGTCGACCCAACGTTGTGATCGCCCCGATAGCTGTACAATTACATCTTCTTGTTAATACAATTGACATTTGTCGGTTTAACCATAGCTATTGTGTTTGTGTGACGTCAGTAGGTTAAACCTAATGATGCTCTTGTGATCTACGCCTTACGAACTTGATCTATCCATCGCTCAGTAGGTACTCGTTCGTTCACGTGCACAAACCACCCTATAGCAACCCCTGTTCAATTCTCGTAACACCATTATCTTTCAGGCCACACCATTCTCGGATCTCTGTGTTCCTCCTCCTAGCAGCCAGCCTCACTCCACATCGACACACTACAGTACTACGCAACGCAACGACCGCATCTCAACTGCATTCACCCCACTTCCATCATTCTCTATCATATCGACAGTATATTGTTTACCACTACGGCGACTAATCGATAAAATTACTTCAAATGAATGATAAAAAGTAAAATATTCATTATTACTCTTTCACACTATTCTGCCGAAAAATACGTTTCCGAGTGCCTCGTATTGTTTGCATTAAATGAGTCTAACTGGACTTATCCTTCTGTACAGGTACAGGGATGTAAGTAGGTACATAATAAACACCAAACAGCACAGCAAAAGATGTTTTAGAATATTTCTTGTAAACATAACTCGCAAAAAGGAATAATCGGCATTTATTTTCGAGAACTTACAATGTAATGAAATAAGTATGTGCGACCGTAGGGAGATTGTACAAAACAGTTATTATGTAGGTACCATCCTTGAATAATAAATTAATATCACAACGTGACCGTATGTCTGTGTGTGTAATCGCGGGTCACGTGGTGTGCCCGTGTGGGTCCACTACCCTGTACTGTAAAATAGGGCATGTAGCGGGTGTTTGAAGGACTGTCGATACATATGCAATTATTCTGGAAAATCTCCGGCCGCGTCTGTCAGCTGTCACTCAATTCAAATAGATGGTAATGCGTCACGTGGTGCCACGTGAGGCGCCCGCGCGCCGCGAGGCGAGGGGGCGACTTCTCGTACTCAGGTAGGCGTAGGATATAGGATACCTCCTACGCCTACCTGAGTGCGACCTACCGGTCCAGGGACCACGCTTAGCCTTAGATTAGTCTTGAGTAATCCACCTACTAGTGTTCTGTGGGGTTACCCCACCAGCTAAGCTACACTCGTCTTAGAACTGCTTCAACTAAATTATGTGTATACGACGGGGTACGACCGGGACCTCTCGATCGCTAGTTCGAGTCTAATAGGTACTTAATACTTGGAAGTAACACAACAGGTAATACTTAGAAGTAGACTAATACTTGGTTCAGGTTTACATGATTGTCTCACATTGAGGTGTCAGATAGAGTGTGATATACCTACACCTACTGGGTATTAGGGAGTACCTACAAAACCGTGGTACTAAACGCCTACTCACTCACTTTAAATAAGCAGCCGTTCTGCACGTCTTCATGTTATCTTTAGCTATGCCAAATGTCACCCTTGTCCGTGCGGCAAATGCGGCAATATTATATTTTTCAAAACTGATCCGAAGTTTTCGCTTCGGGTATAGATGAGCATAAGTATAGATGAGCGATTGTTCGGAGGCTATGAGGAGCAATAAGAAGCAGTAAAAATTTAAGTAGAGGAACAAAAGCTAGTGAGAATACCGGGTGCACTACGATAAACAACAATTGTGGCATCGCCGTCGCCAGGGCTGGCGCGGCCTCGGATATAGGTTCTCTTGAAATAATCATTGCCGCTCTTTATATCGAAAGTGACTCAAGGTATAATGAAGAAGAAGAAGTGGTAGGGAATTTACATCCATAGGAAATGAGATATTTGCAAGAAACGGTTGGTTCCCGCTCGGCGCAATCATTTGTACGTATGGATAATAAAATATGTTTGTCTGCATTGGTCTAAGTATTTCCGTGTCTCGGAGTTATGATAAGCCAACGGTCCCGGTGACCGATCGAACATCTATGGCAGTAATTCTGTTGTTACGGGTAGTTGGAGCCCTAAAAAGTTCAACAATAACTGGCCTGACTGTAATATTTCTATATCGTCATTGGTTTGTGGAGGTCAGATGGCAGTCACTTCACGGAAATTATATCGAAGTTCAGGCAAATACGCAGTTAAATTGGAAAAAGTATCACCCCGGACTCCGAAGTGAAAGCTTTTGATGCAACCGGGATTAGCGCAAGGACGAAGAAGAGATTTAGATTTGTTAAAAAATAATAATTTGTAAACATACATCGGTACATATACTCACGCCTATAAATCCCCGAAGGGACTCCAGCTACTCCTTCAATTCCAGCTACGTGGAAATATTTGTATGCATGAATATTTTGTAATGGAGACAGGATGTTCAAAGCCTAACTTTGTAAAGTTTTAGTCAGCTCCACATAATACTTCAGTAGCTCGCTCCAGCACTTCAGGTACAGGTGATGTTTTGTCAGCATCTACTGAAGTGCAGCACGTAGGTGCTCGAGCGGCAGCCCTGCGCGCGGCGGCGGCGTGGCTCGCAGCGGCGCAGGAGTCGATGCGCGATATGCAAATCCCGGCTACCGTATTGACCGCGCCATTGTTCGTGCCGCCTCTCTTTTATTTCCTGCGGCCGCCGCGCGTACGCATGTAACTTATGGCTGCTACACCCGCGCCACCGCGCGCACCCGGCGCCGCACCGGTTTGTTCGATAGCTCATGTTCTTGTTTTCATCCGAGGTATTGTCGATTTACATAAACTGTTATCGATATGAGCTTATATCTGCGCATTGCGGTCGGCAGCTTGTTCCGCTAATAAAGTAGCAAATAACAATACGACTCTGAGCAGCTTCCATTGTGTCTCATCTGTTTCATTTCATCTTTATAAAAGAACAAGTCAGAAGTAGCCGGGTACTAACTATATTCTGTGTAAAGGCCAACCACCGCAACCACGTCGGACCCAAGATAACCTCAAGTTGGTACACCTGCGGATTAACGGACAAGGATCTGGCGCGGACTTTTCTGTAGAGATCAGACAGCAGTCGCTCCTGTACTAGTCAAAATAAGCCAGAGCAGATGGAAAATGGTCAGGAGAGCGGACACCTGGCTGCAGAGCAAAATTAAACTGCAACCGTGCGTGACAAACGCTCCCAGAGCGCTTGTCGCGGTTTTTGTTGGTGATTATGATTATATTTGTAAGGTTATTATTTCATATTATGATGCTTGAAAAATGAGTTTCCTTCAAATTGATTTACACCGCTACCAATTAAATATGATAGCTATGATTGTCACACCCATTACAGTTTCTTTGTTTGTATGCTGATAAATTCACAGTCACAGTGCGGCAAAATATCGTAATATTTTCCTCCTTTCGAGGTAACCACCACTATAGTTAACCACCTGAAGTAATGACCACGATATACCTAAGTAGATAGATACGTACACACGTGTTAGTCAGATACAAGATAAAAGAAGCTAAATTAAAAAAATATATCCTGTGGCTAAACTACTGCCTGCCTGTATTTAATTGATAATTGGTGTACACCCTGGAAGTGGCACACTGCTTAATGTTGTTCCAATGAATGCTCCTAAGGTACTTCATTCCCGTATATCACAGCTAGACGCGTAGGTACTGATGTACATTTTGGCACGTTTTCACCAACCACATGTTCAAGTGCGTCTGCGGGGCTTAGCGCCGCCGCGCGCCGTCGTTCGTCGTCGGTAGTTAGACGGCGCGAGCGTTATCTTAATTGGTGACCTTATAATTTACAGTTAGTTAGACACTAACTGGTCCCCCCTCCCCCCCGCCCCACGTGACAGATGTGGCCGGGGTAACGAGCAGCCCTGACGCCGACTATCTAGCCAGAGGTGATACGACGCTAGTTAGGGCGAAGGTTTTACTGTCAGCGATGCTAGAAGGCGGCAGGGACATAAAAATCACGCTACACTACACCAGCAATGTAGATAAAAGTAATGATATGTATAATGCAATTCAACGTGTCATGGGTGGTGTGTAAGCTGCAGAGTCTTACTGACCGATTTGTCGAGGTCGGCATTTATTCACTACAATTTTTTTTAAATTGAAACTATTCCACACACTCTACAGGCACTGTTGCCTGTAGAGTTTGTAATAAACAAACCACTTGTAAACTCTGGAGTTTACAAGTGGTTTGTTTATTACTAACTATTTGCGAATCAGGTTATAAGAAGCAGTAATCTCGATGTTCATTTGTGACCTAAATCTGTAAAGATATTTGTTATTATTTTATTAATCATAGGTTTTCTGTTCCTGGACATTATTTGTGTAAATGGCTTGACAACTGGTGTTACATTCACATAAATGATTCTTATACTTCACGAGTACAAGAATCATGTAACAGCATGTAACATCAGTTGTTGTAGTTCAACGTCACAGTGCAGCACATTGGACACAGATATACCCATCCCACTAGTGGAACATGAAACATTGTTGGAGAGTTGCTGAGAACTTACCTACAGCATAGTATCTATAAATAAACACGTTTCGAGTCAGACGTTCACGTCAGTCTTTCACGTTGCTCGTGCAGCTCACCGGTGTGAGCCAGCTCACAGTTAGCAGCTGAACATGCGCTTGATTTGGATGCGGCCATATCCTCCTCTGCACTTTTTGCAAGTGGTAGGTATCTATAATGGCTTAGGCCTCGCTCGCCCCCTGAATCTCGACCCTTGCGATTAAAATGCTTCACTCGCCCCTTTTTTTATTATTTTGGTGTAGTGACTCGCCCCTTGCCACGGGGCGAGTTAAAAATTGACATTTAAATAAATATTCTGGTGGTGTGAATCGCCCCTTGAGGTATTTCTTTTGAAATAAGCCGTGAAATGGTACAGTCAGACAGAAAAATGTACGTATTTAAACTTTCATGGTCGTTCAAATTACTATTAGAATTATCGGGATATTTACCATGTATTGTTTGGAGTTTCCGATATTTCGGCGCTGTTGCAAGCACCATGATCACGGAGGAACTGTAGTACTGGCGGTAAACGGTGAAAAAATTTTTAGGAGAACATATATCGATCTACCCTCTTTCGAGTTCTTTTGTTACGCGTATGGACACTATCACTGGTTTCACTCTCACTACAATACATCTCATCTCAATACAATACATCTCTAACAATACATGGTAAATATCCCGATAATTCTAATAGTAAGAAAAATGTACACTTAAATGAAAATTACCATGTTTGATGTCTGTAATATTATTATCACCAACTACGTACACTAAGTTTTTGCTACCTGGCTTACCTATTAGGTAGAACAAAAGGAACGTTTTCAAGGGTCCAATAAACAAAAGCTTTGTTAAAATAGGTCGGAGAGAGTCATATATATAATGCTTTCTCTTTCTAAGTTCGTATTATAATGTGGAAGGTATGTGTTTTGCGATATTTGCGTAGTGGTTTATAGTCTGTTTTTTTTTTATCTTAGATACTAAATTGACAAGTGCAAATGTCAAATTGTGAAATAATGATACCAGCTTTGTATTTAGTGGTGTACTCGAAAGTCGAAACTATCGACAATGTTTGCTGCCTAGATACAGGTGGTTTGGCTATACTGTATTTTAAGAGAAAAGTTAAATATAAAATTTTTATAAGTTTTTTATCCGACTGCGCGACGCAAAGGAATAGTAATGTGTTTATTTGTATGTTCCTTTATTAAA
Source organism: Eilema depressum (assembly GCA_914767945.1). Lineage (NCBI taxonomy): Eukaryota > Metazoa > Arthropoda > Insecta > Lepidoptera > Erebidae > Eilema > Eilema depressum. The sequence goes on along the minus strand of OU612018.1, from coordinate 23,226,138 downwards.
CTCTATACATACCAAACGCCTGGCCCGATTTTTAAGATTCACACATTCACTCACCGGACTAAGAGGCATCGATTGCGATTCCTCTTAGTCCGGTGAGTGTCACTAAAGACATGACGTTAGTGAAAATTCAATATGGCGACTATACTGGACGCCTTATTGTGAAAATCAAAAAAAATTAAAGTCAACAAACTATGTCAAGTGGGGTATCGTTGAATAGGTATTTAAAAATCATCAATTCTCACCATTTTTCGATTTGACTTACCGTTTAGGATCTATATCGATTTAAAGTTGCACTACAACTCATCATCATCATCTGCATATAGACGTATTCTCTTGATTCCATCCGTGGCCAAGATGACCTCGAAGCTCAGGGTCCGTCTTCCGGCTCTTCCTTCTCTACTTCGCACGATCTTGGGCGTCCATGGTAGTAAGACCATTAGCACGCATATCACCCTCCACGACGTCAAGCCAGGACATCTTTGGCCTACCCCTTTTACCTGGACCCGGCGGGGGTACCACTGCCAGGCATTTGTTACCCACGTAGCCTGGCGGTTGCCGCAAGCCGTGGCCGCACCAATGAAGGCGGCTCTCTTGCATTTTATCCCCGATGTCACTGACATGGAGGCTGCCGCGGATGCGAGAGCTCCGTACGCGATCTTTACGCGTAACGCCGCACATCCACCGCAACATTTTCATCTCCGTGACACGCAGCTCTTGCTTGTGTCGCTCGAGCAGCGGCCACGCCTCACAACCATGCAAGAGGACAGGCCTAATGATCGTCTTATAGACCTGCCCCTTCAACCTGACTGGCATTTTGGGATCACAAGTGACGCCAGTCATTTCTCGCCACTTGGCCCACGCGGCAGCAATGCGTGCCTTGACGTCGTGGTCGATCTCACCGATCACATGAAGTACAGATCCCAGGTACTTAACCTGGTCCGTGCGCTCGACCAAATCATCGCCTATGCGGACGGGTGTGGGATCTGTGGAGTTTAACGCTAAGTATTCTGTCTTCGCTACATTTAGCTTCAGACCACCGTTCTCAAGCGCTTCTTTCCATCCTTTCACGCGTCGCACCAATCTGCTCCTGTTCGCGTCCATCAGCGCAATATCATCAGCATACATGAGCAACCACGGAGGCTGCTCATGTGAGTTTCTAATGCTGTCCGACAAAACATCTAATACCACGCTGAACAGGTAAGGACTAAGGACGAATCCTTGGTGTACCCCGACGGTGATGGGGAAGGCTCTCGAGTCACCAACAGCTGTAGCTGCAGCAGTCCGAACCACGGAACCGGAATCGTAGAACATGTCTCGGATGGTGTCAACTATTCTAACATATTAATTTAGATAGTAGAAATTTACGGTGAAAAGACGAAAACTTCGCATGACTTTAAGGAAGAAAATTAAAAACGATTACAAAAATTATAACTAAAAAGTTTTAAATAAAATAAATTATTGAAACTTGTGTTGATCTTTTTAGTATCAGTCGAATTCTTGTTTTTATTTTGATTTTAAATTTAAATTAGAGTACCAAAAAATTTAAAATACCGTAATTTACATACCTACAATTTTCAGATTCTAAGACTAGTATAGCGTCATCTTTATCGATAGTCTCTGCAGATCGATTAAATGTAAGTTAGATTTTTACAATGACAACCCAAGTGACGCAAAATGGACGCCATTTTGTTTCAATGACAATATACCTATTTAAGTTTTGTTTCATTTAGGTAACTTGCATACCGAATTTAAATTAGTATTTTATAAATTTTATAGATTAACCTACAAATATTTGTACTAAATTTAATTTATCGATAAATTTCGATACTGGTGGCACATGACTATTTTTTAATTGCAAAAAACCGACAACACAGGTAATGTCAAATTAGTATCTGAGATTAAAAAACAGACTATAGTAGTGATTAGTGACATCTAAGTGCAACAGAATATGCACAATATTTAAGAGTATTGTGATATTGTGTATATGTTATTAGGCAATGTGTATAATGCAGGCATTATATACAATACCTAGGAAATGTATAGAATGCTGGGGTCGTTCAGGCAATGTATGAAATGATATTCAATGTTTAAACTATTTTACACTTTGCCTAGGAAATGTATAGAATACCTAGGCATTGTATAGAATGCCGGTCGAAGCATAGGTAATGTATGTAATCTATTTTTCTTCTCTATGATTTAATTAGATACCTAGATAGGTACTAATCTTTTGAGAACTAATCCTAATTTCAACTTCCACCAGCAGGCAGTGCTGATAAGACATTTTCATCCCACCATCTCGGAAAGACTATTTTTGCTCTTCGATAACTGAGCGTAAAAGTCGTTTTTATCCTCTAGAGAGGTAAAGTAAATTTGAATTTAGAACATCGTGTGTACTAGGTTTGTGGACTCAAAACATCATTAAACCTATTTACTTCTACCTCTATGGTGCCGAATTTATCATACAACTTTTTTTTAATTCATGAAAAACTCAGACTCGTAACCTCCTTGGTGTACTTTTTTTTTAATTTGCTTTGCGCGCATCAATTTTTTTCACGTCATATTGTTGACATTGTTGTTGAATTTTTATTTTGTTGTATTTTATTACTAGTATTAATACACATATTATACAGCCTCCATGGCGTAGTGGTATTGAACGCGGCCGCTACGCAGGAGGCACGGGTTCCATCCCCGCTCAGTGCAAATATTTTTTATGCATGAAAATGGGTATTTGCATTGGTCTGGTCGTGCCTTGGAGAGCACCTTAAGCCGTCGGTCACGGATGCCATACGAACATCTATGGCAGTCGTTACGGGTATTTGGAGCCCTAAAAAGTTCAACAACAACGGTCTGGCTGCAATGCTTCGATATCGCCTAATGTCATCATTGGGTTGTGGAGGTCAGATGGCAGTCGCTTCACGGCAAATATCGAGGTCCAGCCAAATCCGCAGTTAAGACTGGTAAAGCGGACCCCGGACTCCGAGGTGAAAGCTTCGGATGCTGACTGGGAATTAACGCTAGGAAGGAGAAGCATTTCATTATTTCCTCGCTGAGGTGGGATGAAAAGTTACGTGTTGCACTCGAGTGCAAAGATTTTTCACCTTGTGCTCTTTTGATTCCCTCGCTAACGCTCAAGATTCTAATTTGTGAATCACTCGCTACGCTCGTGATTCAAATTTAGAATCTTTCGCTTGCTCGGTCATCAAAAATGAGCACGCGGTTAAAAAGCAACTTTGCACTCTTGTATAACAAATAACTATTGTGTTCTATTGGTAGGTATGCCTAAGTACCTACGTGTTTTTTGCGTAGAATGTTTCTCACATAGCAGTGAATTTCTATTGGCCACGGCAACCACTCTCTTACCATCATCCCTGTGCTTGACAGCCACCTAACCTGATGGAAAGAGAGTTGTTACCGTGGCCTATAGAAGTTCTGCATGGTTAAAAAAAAATAATCACGAAGGCTAATGCTGGAGCACCACTTCGCCTTCTAACCTAATCTATCCAAGTCGGAATGAACATTTTCTTTCAGCAGTAATATCCATTTTTCAAATCCATAGAGGGCTTCTTAAAGGATCGCAAATAAATGACGCTTTGTTAATCTATTACTTTGTTTGCTAACAGTACTTATTTATCAAGGTGAGACGAATTTTTGCACATGAAATATCATTTTAAAGAGACGAATTTACAACAACCCGTCCATTATACACATTGCCTGATGCGCTTCGGGCATTTAATACAACACCTAGGCAATGTATGAAATTAATCGTATTATACACATTGCCTGAACGTTTTAGGCAATGTATAGAATGCCTAGGCATTCTATACAATGCCGGATTATACACATTGCCTATAACATATGTAAATTTTGGATTGAAAGTCAGGTAAGTTTGTAGGTATTACAATCGTATTATGATATTTTATGTAAATTAAATTTGCAAAATAGTTTTATTCTTTACTTTTTGTTTGGCTTTTATTTAGTATTCGTTTTAATATCGCTTTCCGCTTTATTCACAAATGAATATTCGAAATTTTGACTTAAATACTTCTTTAGTCGGCAAACTAAATCGTATTCTGCCTACTAAAACAATAGTATCTTGTTGGTATTGATAGATTGAAATAATGTTAACGTTGAAAAACGTGACGTTAAAAAAAGGATAAACAATACTACAAATTAATTCGTTTTCCTATGCGCGCGCATATAACAATGGCGATCGGCCATATTTAAAAGAATGAAGTTTGTTTTACTCTGGTTTTTTTTCTGTACTTAGAGAAAAAAAAAGTTAAATTTGAGTGAAAATTTTGTTTAATATACAAGTATTACAATTTGAAAATATTTATTTAAATACGAAAATGCATCAAATGACCATACAATAGGCATATTAATTTATTCGTACTTTTAAACACGTTATTTTTTGTATCGAAACTTTTTTATAAACATAGAAACTTAACCTATAAAATTTAAAAAAGAATCTATAACTCACTTGTGAATAATAGCAATGAAAAATTCACAGTTTGATAATAGGTGTCATTACGTACCTAATTGCGGTGAAATAATAGCAATGTTATGAGCAGGTGTGTTGTAAAACTCTTTATTGCTGACAGTACTTTTAACTTACTAACAATCGGGGGCGATTTGGGGTATCTAATGTTCAAGGGGGCGAGTTGCAACATTAAAGCAGTCGGGGGCAAGATCCACGGGGCGAGCGAGGCCTAAGCCTCTATAATAAAGATTATTCTAAAAAGATGTTAACCAAATACAGAATAATGATTGCCCCAATTCGTCGGTACTCAAATTGCCTTGGGCGTTGAGGTCACAGCTTAATCGTAAAGAAGGTCAGTTTATTCTTGAACTCATGCTTTGTATAGAAATAAACCTATTCAAAGTAGTGCCAATCTGATATTCATGCTCTACATTTTGTTTTTGAGATATACGAATATTTTAACCCTACGAACCATGTTGCTTTTTTAACATAAATGAGTCTATTGGATACTGTAGTGTCCAACAGACTCATTTTATAAATGTAAGGTATTATTTTTGCATTTTGTTTTGATAAAAACTAAAGAACCTATTCATTTTTATGAATTGACCTTTTATCTAATTTATCGCCAATGATTTACGAATCTCAATGTGCAATTAAAGTATACACATTGGACACGTATAACTTATAACTTAAATTAATAAATGAAAATAGTAAGTACTTCATCAACCAAGTGTCTGGCAGACACAATAACATTTTGTACTATAGCGTTGAAGGTATCAGCTACTCAGTGAGTATCTTCGGCTAATGTAATCACAGATCGAGATGAGCAATACGTAAGACAACATTGATTTACTGTATCCGCCGCTTAATCATAACACCGCCTCGCGCCTGTACCGCTCCGAGTACGCGCACATAGGCGCTGCGCTAGGCGCGTCGCGTCGCGTCGTATGCTGCCGACTGCCGAGGAGCTATCACTACCCCTTCAGTAACTTTATCAAACTGATAGTGACTGTTGTCAAAATTTCTCAACTAATAGCGGCGATCTGCCTCATCGATAGGTATACATTTTTGAAATTCATGGTCTTTAATCCAATATGCCAATAATGAGTGTAAAAATATGTAATTAGGACCTTCTGCAAAGTAAATATTAGCCAGAAGGTGATCCACTTGTTGCAATTCTCATGTTCGATGTGTGATGAATGCTGTTAAATAAATAAACAGTGGAGTCGCGTGGAGTTTGTTTCGCCGCTTTTAAAAAGTGGCTTTTTGCTAGTGGACACTAGTGCCTAGGAAGCGGCGGTCAACTTACAATTGATGTCAATATTATACTAAATTGAAAATAAAGAACATTGAAAGTAAAGGGTTGACGCTGCGGACTTGTCACCTCATCAAAGGTGGTGTTATGAAGTGCTACGGTAGTGAGCAGTGTATAAATCACGCGTCGCAGGTCGCAGCATACGGCCCATATATCACGCCGGCCCTTTATTCACAAACAGCTACAAACATCGTTCCTGCCAGCCAACAAATAACGTGTCAGGTACTCCGACACATTTTTTCATGAAAATATGATTCGTTGACGTTATTTTTTGAGTTGGTGGTAGCGTGAGATGAGGTCGGGTCAGCCATTGTGCTGCGCCCTTTGTGCCGCACCACCGCACCACCGCCGTCCGCTCTGCTTTGTTTAGATCATTTAATAGCCTGCACAATGCTTGAAGATAAAAGCAAATTAACAATAGTGATTTATTTGAATTTTTGTGTAGAACAAAAACAACAACAGAGTTCAGTTCGTTACGTAGTTGCAAGCCAAAGTGTGACGTAAATTATTATAACGAATTATCAAATTGAAAAAAATACAAATGTATCCATGTGAGAAAAATAATAAAACGGAGGCTGCGCACATCAGATAACACGCGGAGTGTGGGACAGCGCGGCGGATGGCCATCGCGAGCGGGAGCGCACAATAGCGCGCAGGCCGCACTCCGCAGGTAGTCAACGGGACTTGGTTTTTTGCGCTTCACCTGAAGGTCGGCTCTTCCACGAATATTGGCGAAGCACCCTCTGATGACATTCCCATTAATTTATGTAATAACAGTAATTTCTCACCCCTCACTGAACAATGACATTTCTGGGAAATCACGGTCATAACACCAGCTCTAAATCGTAGCTTCTAAAACTATAGTAGATATGTTCATGTGTAGTTATATGGAAACAAAAACGTGCAGAATAAATAAGATCCATTCTATTTTTTTAACTGATAGTATCTCGAAAAGCAATCACGTTATTCGACTGGCCTGACGACAGGTAGGTACAAGACAAGTGGCAGAGTTCAGGGACTATTTATTTGGAGTCAACTCGCTTGAGCAGTGTGTTGTACAGCGCCACAGTCCTACCAGGAATTGCTAGTCTACCTGTATATGACCATCCTAATCCCTGGCCCGTGGCAAGCATGCTTTGCCGATGATACTGATGCCAACTACCCAATGATATTATTATTAAATATAATAATATAATATTAATAGCAGAGGATATTATTATTAAATTAGATAATTTTGACGTTCAGTTGTTACTAAAAGTGTACATAGGTACGAGTATATTTATTTGATTTGAGAGTGAGGCGAGTCTCGACCACATTATACAATCGTTATCTCGACGCGTTTGTATGGGTAATATGGCCTATGGTTGAAACGCACGACTCATTTATGTATTGGTGCCTGCTGAATGTTCATCAAGTTCAGGCGCCGAAATCTAAGCTAGGAGGGCTCCAGGTCAAGAACATTCCCTGCTTAGGAGCTGACAATACGTAAAGGTGGAATCATATTTTTTTTAATGTACCTACCTACCTACCAACATGATTCTCCACTCATCTTAACACAAGCAAATTAGCTTAGCTGGAGGGGTCAACGGGAATATTGTAATTTCGGTTACTAGTATTCTTTATGAAGAAAAAAAAACATTTCGAACATTTTTCGTAGTAGGTACCTACTTTATGTATAACAGGGCATTGTCAGGTGTTGATGAACGCCAAGAGTGAGTCAGGCAGCGTTGAACATTAATTACCATAGGAGTTGTTTATCGGGCGCGTGTGGGTACAAGCGATTGATTTGACAAACAAGAATAACGATGAGATGGGAGGCTGCGCATCTACAAGGCAAATGTAGCAGATCACATATGGATGAGTTCTCGAAAACTCCGCACCACCACCGTTACGTGCGCACTCGCATACGCTCTGCATATCATATCGCGCCTGCGCCGATGACGTGCTCTCTTGGCCACTGTTGGCCGACACCAGTAAATAGTAACACTAGAGGCGACAACTCATTACTACTTATCTTACCAGCAGGTGTTCCTGGATTCGCACTTCAATGTACACTGCCGCACTGCGCACGCCCACACATGTACAATAATTGCGATTGATAAGGACTCAGGAGAGCTATATACAATTTAAATTTGAAATGTAAAGATACTCACTTTATACTCTCGCGTTCCATGATATACAATAATGTTAAAGGGAATTGACGCCATCATGGTGTAGACCAAGATGGTGCTAATTCCCATTAACATTATTGGAATGTGAAGACATCAGTTCATAATGGAGAGTAGGGCAATAGGTCTTGAAGTTCAAGTTCAATATCTTCATTTGTTGGGTATGGTACAGAAGTAATGTTCTCATTATAATGTTTGTCGGTAAACTGGTTCAAATGATAAAAGTTACGTCATCTTTTTGTAAATTGAACGTTTTTATGGGCGAACTTCGCCTTAAACCCTCGGCAAGTGTTAGAAAACTTCCATGAAGCCTAGAGCATCCGGCGACGCGGCACATAATGTATCGATAATGTGCTCGCCACTGTTGTTAACTTGCTAATTGCAGAGGATAATTAGGAGGTAGCACGCCGGGCGTGTGAATGGGAGGCTCGGCTCTCATACAGATGAGCGCTTCGTTCAGCTAATCACTGCGCCGTGGATTTATAGCCTAACCTCTTAACGAATACAATTATCTTTGAGTCTCGACTCCCACATAAATCTCCAGAGGGACAATGATGGAAGCAGAGCGTTTGTGACAAAGGTGCCAGCGGAGCGGTGGCGACCGGAGCGAATCGTTCAAAGGGTTCCCTCGTTCCTTGGCGTTTTGTTACTTTGTCAGGACAACAGGAACGGTTCGGGTATGATTTAGTGAGGGGAAGGACAGGTCGCGCACACGGCACAGGTGCACATCTCAATAGAGCGCGATTTCTGTGGAAGATAACATCGAGCCGAGGTCGTGTTCATTAGCACGTGTGTGACACGGTAGTGACGTTGCTTCGGTAACAATATATTAATGGCAGCGACGCGCTGCGCGATTTATTGCAGACGTGCTCTCAGCGCCCACGACAGCGAACCGTTCACCCACCTACCAGAACTGTTGATGCTAATCTTTACGACAGGATGGAAATAAACAATTGTATTTTCAACCATAAAGCGTAGTCCTAGGATGAGTGTTTTTCACTAGTGGCAGAAAGTTAAGTTTGATTTTGAGTAAGATTTAAGTAAGCGATCTACAACGGAAAAATCACCCTACCAGTACCTAAGTACTCATCACTGATCACTGTTATGAGATGAGATACTGTAACTGAATTTGACATTTTAAGTGCAGTAATTTTGGGTCATGATTTCCATTAATATTGTTTTGTATTACGTATCGACATGCAATGCAATATAGTAGTAGCGTGTTAAATGAAATATTCTATAAACAAGCTCGTAGAAGTCGACTTAATGTCCATTAAACGAGTTTGTTTGGGGTGCGAGCGCGGCCCACTTGTGCGCGTGTGTTTGTTTGCGCGCTCGCGTGACGCTGACGTGGGACGCGGACTGATGTCGGGGCATCGATGCGTTTTAATTGCCATTAGAACGACATTTAGAAGCATCCCTTTGTTGTCGGAACCTCTTGTTTCTTGGCAATAGGTACAGCCAGCCGTTTGTTGCCTGTGGTCCAATTGATAGGACAACGGATAATTTGATTTGCCCGTGGTCCAAATGATAGAGCCACGCACAATAGAAACACATATTTTCACCCGCGACCTCCAACGAATCCTTTGAAACGCTCTACCGAGTACTGCGACGTCACGGAGGTCGTCAATTGAACGAAAAGCAGATCAATTTTATTACTTTATATGTATCCCAAAAGGCACACATTTTCATGGTCAGCCTGTCCACACAGGAAAAACCTTTAAATATTATTATTATTGTAAAACTTAATATTTCTACACCTACACCTATTTATGGTACAATATGTATGACACTTACAGTCTTATTACAAAAAACAGAACAAAGTCAGGTTTAGACCCGAACTACAGAGTCCAGGCTTAATCTCAAGACCATGGTTTACACCTCTCCTTATTACAAAAGCTAAATAATCCGGAGACTACTTAGTACCTGGTTTAGACCTTGGCCTAAATAACAACCACAGATAACTCCAACTATTGTTCGTTCATTATGATATCATTCGGTCGCAACGTTTCGTTTCTAAAATTTCTGAAATCACTAATAAATAATATTTACTAAAAATGCTGAAAAAAATATTTAATCATAAATATTTTCATTAAATTCAATTGCATGAATAATAGTTATACTTTATTTTATAATATAATATCATTATTAAGCTATTATTTAGCAATCATTGTTATAATATTGTTATCATTGTTATAAGACGTTAAATGGAACGAAACGTAGTTTGCCGGAGTTCGCGCGTTCTGTTCTAAAATTTTTCCAATTTTTATACCCACTTTTAAATTTATTTTAGTATACATAATATACCTAATTGCAAGTTATTTTACGAGTTGGAACGAGAAAAGAGAAAGAGAGCCGAAAATTGGACTTCCAAAAAAAAGTACCTATGCCAAAATATGACGTATGTCAAGTCTGATGTATTATTATTGTGACATTAGGTACTTAGACCAACGTTAAACTAGGGGGCACGTAGGTTTATCTTTAGATCAGAGATAGTCCTTGGTTTAGTACTAAAACGCTTTTTGTAATAACATTTTTCTTAGACCATGGTCTAAAGGCGATTTAGACCTGGGTTTAGAGTTAGTCCGTGTTTTGTAATAAGGCTGTTAAGGTCTCTGCATACGTAACGGGTTTTTTCACGGACGGGACGGGGACGTGAAGTTTTGGAAATATCGTTTTATACAAAATGTATGCGGCAATGCATATGTCACGGGGCCACGGACGGGACGGGACGGAATGGGCCTCATACATTTTGCTTCACGTCCCGTCCCGTCCGTGAAAAAACCCGTTACGTATGCAGAGACCTTTAGACAGCCTCCGTGGCGTAGCGGCAGTGAACGCGGCCGCTACGCAGGAGGCGCGGGTTTTACCCCCGCTCAGTGCAAATATTTGTGTGCATTAAATATGGGTATTTGCATTGGTCTGGTCGTGCCTCGGAGAGCACGTTAAGCCGTCGGTCCCGGTTGCCATAAGAATATCTATGGCAGTCGTTACGGGTAGTTAGTGCCCTAAAAGTCCAAAAACAACGGTCTAGCTGCAAAGCTTCGATATCGCCTAATGTTAACATTGGGTTGTGGAGGTCAGATAGCAATCGTTTCACGGAAAATATCGAGGTCTAGCCAAATCCGTAGTAAAGACTGGTAGAGCGGACCCCAGACTCCGAGGTGAAAGCTTCAGATGCGACTGGGAATTAACGCTAGGAGGAAGAAGATGTATGACCACTGTAATGCTAATAAGTAATAACTTAAAAACCTCGATGTACCATATATTATTATTATATTCGTATTCGTAAAACTCATATCGACTAAATCCGGAAATACCTGAAAAAAGCACTTGAGAACCATTCGAGAGCAGCTTGCATGAAAGGTTTGATGCGGTGAAAGAGCTAATTAATGTCTCTAATGAATGAGAATGACGAATAGATTTTGTCCGGAAGGTAGTTAAGTAATGACCTATAATATCCCGAGACCTCGAAAACGAAAACTGGTATTGCGCAATTTCTGGCTCTGTTTTATAGTTTTTCATTTATATTCTTTCCACAGCCAGTTCGATATACTTTTTAAGGTGTGGCAAAGTGCCATGAATTAGATAAGACTGTAACGTGTTTAATAAATGTTAAACTGTCGCGAGTTATCGTTATGACGAGTTAACAATACGCCACTCCGCGCGGCCGTGTCGGCGGTGTCGGCGCCTAATGTATTCGCGAAATAGTTTAATTTAGCGACTACATCTATCGGGCATGTTTGCTAGCGACAGTTTTCATTAGGCCGCCTGATCTCGGTTTATTGCCCGGATGGGGTGCCCCGGCCCGCCCCCTGCCCCGCCGACCGTTGTCTAAGGACAAATTGAAAAGTAAGACTATCGTTCTCTGATATCACTACAGAGGCACAATTATGAAACAGTAGCCTCGTCTTGCGGGCTTCGTAATCGGAGCAAAAGACTCTCATGATTGCAGATTCGACACAGAAGAAGCGTCGGTAGTTTAGTGGTTAAGGAGTCAGCCTTACGATTGAGAGGTCCCGGGTTCGAATCCTGGCCATTACACTACCGACGTGAACCCACTCCTACTACAAGCAATTTAGCTAAGTTGGAGGGGTTAAAGGGAATATTAGTAATTTCGTTTCCCAATATTTTCTATAAAAAAAAAACAATCCGTTGCGCTATCTGTGACTAGGCATACTTACCCAGCATTTAAGTAGCGAACAATAGTGTTTGGGGCGCCACCAATACTATTGGGACTTTACAGCCAAAGTCATCTGCAAGCTGGTCAACTGTTGACTGAAGAGGCTCTGGCGTAGTCTTTCCTTTCAGGGTTCGGGGGCAGTAGCTCCCGTACGAGTCATATCAGCCAAACCGAAAAAACAAGGGAAGGAGTCCGCTTGACTCCGGGCGCCACGGTGAAAGCCACGGATGTAACATGAAGCTGATGGTGACTAAAGTCGAAACAAGCCCACGGTCTGTCTGATGATAAAAGGCTAGAAATACTTGTAACACCAGAGATGCTACCTGTTGAGGAAAATAAGGCAGGAAAAGAGATAAGAAAACGGAAGGAAAGGGAAGTAAGTCACTTGGACGTCGTTAGTCCATTCCTTCTATGTGCTGAACCGTATTTCTGTCGAATATTAAGACGCCACGTGCTTATCTGCTACACTGGTGATGTAAACATTGGACGACAGACGGACATTTGATAGCCCTGGCAGGAGTCTTTACATGAAATAAATAGAATTAGCGCACGAATTACAAAAGCCGGACACAATGAAATGTGTTTACGAGTATTGACGTTTAACGGATTATTAGAGTATAGGTTTAATATTGTGGTGTGCAACCCTTCCGCCGCCCGCGGCGCGCGGCGCGGCGACAGGGTCGAGGCGAGTCCCACGTCCCGGGCCGGGGCTCCGCCCGGTGTACATGTCGTCCGGCACAAAGCCCCGTTTGTTTGCCACCGCTCTGTATTGACAAACAATTCATTAGATCGACACGCGACCGCTACGCAACGCCGATTGATTGACACCCCTCGCCCCACACAATACAATATTGTTTATCGGAAGTAGTTCAGTGAAAAGTTTGCATAAACGTTGAGCCGTCGATTTTGGCGCAATATTGCGGAACGGCGGGCAGTCCTCGGGCCATTGTGTCAACAACTCAGGTCAAAGGACAGTTTCAAATAACAATTTTTAATTGGAAATCAGAGATTTGTTTGCTGTTATTCAAAGAGAGCCTTTCTCTAAGCTGTAAAATAATTACCCAATATACCTATTTTAGTGATTTTAATTGCTATCCTCAGAATTCAGAACAAACAGTTTGTTCTGTAATCTTGTATCCTAAGTTGCTATCATAATAATGTCTCAATACTTTATCAGTTGGATCTAGAACACACAGATCTAGAACAGCGGGTCTAAAAAGACCACATTGAGCGATTCTGCTAGAAACTGTTAACTTTATGAATGCAATAATTCTTAATAGATGCCTGTAAAATTCGTATAATGGTCACTCATCATGTGAGCAGAATCACAATAATTCATTTACCTACAAGTAAATTCCAATTTCGTTTAAATATCGTCGCATCCTTATACGATTCAAATAAAGTGACCTTTTTAGACCTGTAGGAAAGTAAGTGTGCAATTACAGTAAAATTATTTTTGGTGGGTTCTATACAGGTACATATCTTCCATATGAACATACTATATGAAAGAGTATTGACATGACACTTGGCCCAACATACCCAGTACTCTCTATAGCGTTGAATCCAGAAGTCGCTTAATGGCATGTCCTTACACGAAGCGAAAGTCATTGAAACAGAAAACAGGATTTGCTAAGAGTGGCATCGTCCAATTAATAGGTTTATTATTATGTAAAAACGCCATTGAAACAGACAGGGCGTCGTCACCCGCCAGATCATTTGCATCACAAACACGGTGAACATGATTGTTTTGATTCTTTTAATTGACAATTGAGCGCGAGTTCCATCGCCTCGCGCCTCCCGTGCACGCAGTACGCGCAGGGTTCATTATCTAGTTGTCAAGTTGTTTTCACTGATGGCTTAGCTTAGAAGTTCTTACCAAATCACTAACGTTTAAAATTTTTCCATAATAGTGTTTTTTAATCGAATTAAAAGCGTAATTGCAATATATAAACTGCAGTAACTTTTAGTTCAGCCATTGATATAGACTGCTTGCGTCGGATATACCGTCGTGTCCTTTAGCCTGTTATTAATTAGAGCACTTCGACCAACATGCTCGGCATCTTACCGTAGAGGAGACTTATGAAAATCAGCGCTGTACATAGTTAATGTGATGTGCAGTAAATTATTGAAAAGGTACGGTGATTCCTCGTAGTCAAACTTTTTGGTCAAACTGGTTTGACTATGAGAAATTACGTTTCCTCGTGGTCAAACTTGTTTAACGACCCTCCCTGTTACGGGCCTGCACAGTTTTAATTATTTAGGCTTAATACATATATTATTATGAAATATTAGATTGTAAGTTATAGTTTTATGTCATTGTGCGTATCCTGAGTTAAATGTTTTTCTTTCTTAGTATTTGTTAATCTTCCTGTACTACTACCTACTCTTCACCTCAGCTGCAGCTTACCTATTCGGTATATTAGGTATATTATTATACATATAAGTAACTTTAGTTCCCGAACTCGATTCCTGGTTCAATGGTTCATTCTTTACGTTTGAATTCCACAATATCTATTTATCGCCACTTATTGTTATTGGCAACACGAGAGTACCATAGGCTATAGAGTACCCACCCCACCTTACACAGATAACATAGTACGGTACGGAGTGGACCACACAGATAGAGGACGGAAAGCGTGTACCGATAAGATAAGGTCGCCAGTAAAGATACGCAGCGTGTGAAGTGCGCGGCGACATGTCGTGAGTGCGCGCCGGCGCTTACGCACGACCACGACGCGCCTGCGACCGAACCGACGTTCCCAGGCCAGGTACAGAGTCATGCCTTGCTTTTATGGGAAAATAATACTTAATATGTGCACCTGATGGATCTTGACCAACAAAGTACTCACAGTAACCTTACGCCTTGGTTTCTCCCCCTTCCTGTCCCTGTCGTGTACAACTTTAGTTTGGAAATATAATATAATTTAAATCAGTAAAACAGTTTGATTTGTTTGTTTAGATTTTGCAGTCAAGATCAATCTGACGCGGACTGTGCTACGACTAAGGCTTGTCTGCTCCCTAGCGCGTGCAGCGGTGTGGTCGTGGTCGTTGGTAGAACTTGGTTACCCAAATGGATAGCTGCACCCTACTTGTAGCTCTGTATTAATAAATTATTGTGAACTTGACATTAGGTATGTAATTTTGACAATGAGGATCATTCACGTTTTTAGCTGAGTATGCAGATTTATAATGATTAAAAAAACAATAAACACTGTGAAAAAATTATTTCAATCCGATCAAAAATGACGAAGATACAGCAATTTTAATGCAGTAATCTCAAAAACGCTCGCCGCCGCGCCAAAATACTGTGTGACGTCATATGTTATGACAGCGCGCGCCGCCGCTATGGAGAGTATGAAGACTTAGGGCTCTTTTGGGTTAAGACTCCATAGCTGTTTTATTTCGTAACGTATAATTTTGAAATTTTGTACGGATTTTAAGTAATTTACAAAGCTTCTAATAATATAGTTTTTGTGCTATTTACTTCAATACTTTTTTTTAATAAAAATAACTATATCTATACCTACTTATAATATTATGAAACTGAAGAGTTTGTTTGTTTGAACGCGCTAATCTCAGGAACCACCGGTTCGAATTGAAAAGCTCTTTTTCCGTTGAATAGTCCATTTATCGATGAAGGTTATAGGCTATATAACATCACGCTACTACAAAAGGGAGCGGAGCAGTGTTCATAAATGTCAACAAATCCGGCAGACTTCCATACATCTATGTTAACATAGTAATAAAGAGGGAAGATTTGTATTTTTGTATTCGATTAAACTCAAAAACTACTAAACCGATTTCGAAAATTCTCTTACCATTAGAAAGCTGCATTATCACTGACTAACATAGACTTTATTTTATTTTCAAACAATTTTGGAATCCTTACTCAAACTTCAATAATGAAATCCAAGATGTAAAAAAATTACTTAAAATATTTCTTACATCGCGTGCGCTGCGAAAACTATTGATGATAGAATAATATAATGTACTGCGGAAATATATAACCTAAAAAGGTCTACATAAAAGTCCGCGATAGCATATGAGAATCTATCTCCTAAGAAAAACCCACAGCAATCATTTTTATCTTTTAAAAATTACAAAATAATAATGTGTCATTATCGAAGGTATTTTTAACAATACAGTATCATTCCTTATCCAATTAAATACGTTCAATATATTGTGCATTTAATGTAGATTAAAATTGCTATTCAAACTATTTGATTACAATGAAGAACTTCAGCGTTAGGTAAGCGAGAGCGGGAAACGTGCGGTGCGGTGTGAGTGTGATGCGAGCGCTCAGGCGGGCGTTCGGCAGCCCTCAGCCCTCTCTCTGCCAGTTTGTGTCGTCGACGACTCACCGAGCGGTAGGGTAGGTGTATAGCGCGCGGCCTTGAGCGAGTGACGGAGGCCTGACGCAACGCAGCAAAGCAACGCAGTCGACTGTAGTGCATAGACTGGAACGTTTGTTATTGTTTCGGTGGTAATAATGCCCCCATACAAATATTGTATTGTGCCAAAATGCAAGAATACAAGTGTTACTACGCCTAATAAACTGTTTTTTTTTAATGTTCCGGGAGATGCAAAGATAATAAAAAAATGGGTTAAAGTAATAAGAAGAGATGATAAAACTCCTCTTTCAAGCGAAAGTGTTTTACATTGTTGCGAAGATAATTTTGACGTAAGTAGGTATTGTGTACCTATTACTATTAGAACTATCGAGATATTTACCATGTATTGTTTGGAGCTTCCAATAAAGGTCCAACCCCACCAAACGGACGGCATCGGCCCGGATTTTACAATCTTTAAACTTTAAACTCTAAACAAAATTAAATCTTATTATCACAGTGTTTGAAGTTTATATTACCAAGTCACGCACAACAGCTTGACAGCGACGTGCGGCGGCATGACGCACGTCAAGATGTCATGTGTGACTTGATAATATAAACTTTAAATGCTGTGATATAAGATTTATTTTGTTTAAAGATTGTAATGTAAAATCCGTTCCGATGCCGTCCGTTTGGTGGGGTTGGACCTTAATAGTAATGTGAAAGGCCATGAAAGTTTGAATACCTATATTGCGTACCTACCTATGTCTATACAAATTCAGTCTAGAGATTATCCTGCAGGCGTATACTATATACCTACCTATTCTATCATTTTTAAAAGTTACAGACTTGCACCACTACGAATAAGTCTCCTAAATACTTTTGAAGTGGTCATGACGGCAATACCTACTTAAGTACTTCATCCCTACTTTATAATATTATAAATGCTAAAGTAACTCTGTCTGTCTGTCTGTCTGTCTCACTTTTACGACTAAACCGCTGAACCGATTTTGATGAAATTTGGTATAGAGGTAGGTTAGACCTTGAGAAAGGACATAGGCTATGTTTGGTCGCGATAACCGACATCCACGCGGGCGGAGCCGCGGGCAAAAGCTAGTTTTATTATAAAACTTAATACCTTTTCCTTTTCTGAACCTGTATTATACTAGCTTCAGTTAGGTATTTCACGTCATTTCTAACGTGGTTTATTACTCGCTTGACAACACAGTAGGTACAACTTTCGACAGAACATCATAAGGTAGGTAAATAAGTAGGTACAAGCGTTAGGACGAACTACGTATATTATAAAGTATTTTAAAAACAAACTGTATTTGAATAATCACCAAAGAACTTAAAACACAAATAAAGTACTAAGAAAAACCAATAAAATAGTAATAATAAATAGTAAATATAGTAAAAATAAAAAATAGTACCAAAAAAATAAAAAAAAACCAATAAAATAAACTAGTCGATCCACGAAAGAATTTGTACTGACTGACTGGCGACTGCGCTAGTCGGGACGCGTTCATAACAGATGACGTCATCGTCTAAATCGCAGTGTAAGCGGGCGTTTTTAAGTACTCGTTAAGAAATCCCTAATAGCTTCGTCATTTCTTGACGGATTTTAATTATTTAAAAAATAGGATACTCAGAAAGGTATAGCGCACCTGGTATACTGATTAAAAATACAATATTCCATTATGTGATTCATCCTCATTGAATTATTATTTTGACATTGTTTATTGAATTATTTATTTTGACATTATAAATTGCATTATTATCTTGACATTATTAATGGAATTTTTGAAATTTTATGAATTGAGTTATTATTTTGACATCATTAATTGAATAATTGTTATTTCTTATGATGTGACTTGTTCATTAATTGTTTTGGAATGATAATTATATTTCCTTTTAATATTCTTTAATTATTGATATTGTATGAGAATTATTATTTAGTTTTTTGAAGCATGATGAATATTGTGAATGAAATTATTATAATTGTGTTGCTACTCTGTCGCATTGGGCTCGCCTGTAATGACATTGTATGTATGAATAAAAAAATAAAAATAAAAAAAAAAATCTCGCAAAGATTGTACGATCAACCGAGGGCATTTTGCAAACCCGGGCTGTCACCCCAACAGCCCTCAGTAGAGTGTTCCGATGAAACCAAATTGCAATACGAAGATCGGAAGGTACCTACTTACTATTGTTTTACAATTTGTTAATCGTGCACTGGCTGAAATAGTGCCATTCCAACAGTGCGATTAGTGTTGCATTTTCTTGTGCACACTTGTGACTCGTTGGGATTTTTATCCCAACCAGTAACAGTGTTACTCGTTTGGGTGTTATCGGATGGGATCGATTTGGTTACTGGGATGACTTATTCAAAGTATTTGAAGGCTTGACAGGTCCCTAATAAAAATAATTTGGCATAATGATACTATGATATACCTACTGTTTTGTTTATTTAACACTACGCCTAATGTCTGCCAACTGTTATACTAACTGTAATAATTACATTAATGAAATAAGCCGGCAAGCGTTCTTTCAGCATTTACCACGGTTACTGCTTACTAAAAGGCGTACATTTGCCATCTTATTAGCATAACATATTTTCAATAAAAAGCTTCCGATCTTCTCTTGCACAAGATCAAACAGTAGCACAGCACTTGCGAAGTGTAGCGCCGCACCCGCACGCAACAGCGGCGGCGGCGGCGTCTTGTGTTTGGACACTTGGAACATAACGAGGATTGTTCGCGAGCGCTGAGCGGGGGAGGGCGCACTCGAGGCGTGCAAATAAAAATAACACCTCGCGATTGAGTGCACGCCGCTCCACTCGCAGGGCTGTCCCTTCCCCTAGTAACTTCTCTTGCTGTAAATCGTTTGTTCGTTAAAAATCTTTACAAAATGTTCACCTAAACTGGAAAGAAAAAGAGCGAGTGTCTGTATGTTTGTACCTTCTTCAGGGCTGTCTGATACAAGTACTCAACTACTAGTAGTCTAATCATTAAAGTTAAACTGTAAACTTATACAATAATTACCGTGCAGAGACTTTGCGATGGCTCTATAGAATGATAACTGTTGTTGGTTAAATTATCAGCATCAACTGCGCGTTACTCCCGGTCGCTACCGAAGCCCTCATCCGGAGACCGGGGTCGGCTGTTCGGCTTGTCCTTTCTCTAGTTTGCAAGGTTTTGGCCAACTATGGTAGAGTAACCATGCCAGACAGTTGTTAATAATGGTGACTGCCCCGTGGCACTACCCAATGGCACTACTGGTAGTGTCAAGGGTCGGAGTCAAGTGGTTACTGCATACGTGGCCGCACCGGTGAAGGTGACTCTCCGGCATTTTAATTGTGAAGTGCCGGATGCTAGAGTTCTTCATGTAAATTAGCAGATGATATATGTACCTACTTTGATTTTTATACTAATACGCTTATGTCTTACCTCTGTTTAAGTGTACCTACTTGAAAAAAAAAGGGAGGTCACTGGTCAGGCTAATTCTTACTCCTCTGGTCCTTCAAGCATGGTTACCACAAGCTACAAGTTACAAGCATGGTTACACTACCGATTACTACCGGTTACCACAAGTTACAAGCATGGTTACACTACCGATTACTACCGGTTACCACAAGTTACAAGCATGGTTACACTACTGATCTTATGATTCAATAATCAACTGTGCAGGCTTGCCATGAGAACCAGCCAGTGGTAGCCCTGCCATAAGGTGCAGTAATACTAGTCTTTCGCAGTTAAATCAGGTGCGCCCTTCGCGTCACAAAACAAACTTAATATCGTCGCGAGTGTCCTCCAGCGGCACCGACTACCCTCAACTCCGCCTCGCGCCGCGACGCTCTCGCGCACGAGGGGGGATGGGGAGGAGGTGAGGTGAGGAAGGGGGGGGGCGCTCATTATCCGCAGGTTCGTTTGCAATTCGTATGCGTCCACTCGACACCGCGCCGAGTAATTGTCTCGTTTGTACCACTCTGAGCGTCGGCCCCGCGACCGCCGCGACACGCTCACGAGGAAAAGTGATCTTTATTACATTCCAAGTTAAGTGCCTGTTACTAATAGGTATATATGGAGACAACATCTACAGAGCTGTATCAATACCCACATTACGCCAACTTTAGTTCTTTGGTTAAACGAAGTAATTGAAGGCGGAACCGTCACCGACAACCTGGACAGTTTACTTTGGGTGTACTATGCCAAATCGAATGTCAAATAATCGAATATCAATTGATCGACCACTATAAATCGAACATCCAAATACTCGAACGTTCATGAGGCTCGCTTCCTTTGCTTACCATTTCTAGCCCGGTTTTCTTATGGTCCCCCAGACGTAAAGGATCAAGGATGGATGGATGGGATCGAAGTTCTTATCATCCGTGCGTCAATCCCGGTTGCACACAAAGCTTGCACTTAAACCCCGGGTTCAGTCTGACGCTCTTCTCTGCCACAATTTGGTATATTTTTCAGAGAGCGATTGCTGTTGTACATCGGAGGCACATCGGAGAGCCCACTGCAGAAAACCTCGACCGCCGATCAGCAGACATTCTGAGTTGAAAAAAAAAAAAAAAACCCAACAAAAAAACATTTTTGCGTTACATTGGCGCCCTTCAAAGGTATTATTCTGCCGTAGGTATTGTGTGTTTGATCCGTAAGTACTTAGTTTCTTATTTCTCTCTTTACTTTACCAGTGTGGTGAATTTTTCACCAATTTTATTGATATTTTATTTTTCACCCAAATGTGGGTAGTTGAACATTTTTATAATTTCAACTTTATTTTTATATTAAACTGAATAATGTACACATATCCCATTATATCAGTGATATTACATTATAATATGCATCATAATACCTTTGTTAAATATAATAACAAGGTTTATTAACATTACTTTTACATTTTTTTGCATTAACTCATTTGGTTAAAGAAAACTAGGTTCTAATTAATCTAGACAAGTTTATCACTTTTTACAGTAAGTTCTATTGTATACTACTACCTTATACCACTGGTAAAGTAAAGACCTATTTTCTTCTTTTTCTCTGGACTTGTTGATCTCACTGTTCTGTACTTCTTTTTACTTACCTTTTTATAATTTTTGTGCAAATGTGTTTATTGTACACAATTGTGCCCCGTCAGTGAATTTTATTATTTACTTACCTTTTTATGTGCATATTATTATATGCATAGTAATAACTTTTATAGTTATTATGACTCAACCTATTGCTGGTTGAATTTTTTATTTTGATACTATTTTGTTGTAATGTACACAAATAGCTTACTGTTCACTGACAGGATACTTTTATTCTAATTGTTGCTATCATATAGGCATAGTTCCTTATATAGCAGTACATTACAATTTTTTTGTACAGCCTCGCTCGCACCATAGTTTTCAATATTACTTTCTTTGGGTTAATTTACCTTTTAAATTCTATACTTAACTGTTTTGTAGTCAGTGTCGCTTTTTGTTGGATCTCTGTATCTAATTAGCTTGTTTATTAAAAAAAAAATATATCCTAACATTCTTTGAAAAGAAAAACAAAGAATAATAAAAGATCTCTAAATATATTATGTATCTTTGAAAAGAACAGCAAAGATTATTCAAATGTTTAAATTGTAGTCATCGTCTGGTTCTGCATATGGATTGTTGAGTCTGGCATATTTTCAAGTCGTTGAGAGCAATTCCCTTAATATATAATTATTATCCCTTCAAACTAAAATAAATACAAGTTAATTAAATTTCAACTTTTCCCAGAGTCCTCTTAAATGACTGGTGTCAAAATATATAGCAGTGTCACTTAAAATAATCAATATTCAATAAAATATTAAACAAACATAAAATAAAACAATGTTCCAACTTATTTATTTAATAAATTTAAAGTTTAACCTACAAATATTTGTAAATTATAACAAACCTTGTATTTTGCACTAACATTATTTGCATTTGTTGTTATTGCACTTTGGTAATACATTGCCTATACCACAACACTACAATGGTCGTAATGATATTCTTTTACCTGTGAAAGGGTTATCAGTAAAAACTTTTATTCCATGTACCCAACTTTGTACAGTTGTTGGTGAAAACTTTTAACACTTGAATTAACTCATATGTATCCTGTTGTAGACATGGTCTACAGGTCAATTGTCTTCTTAAGTACTAATGTACTAACTTTTCAGTTGTTTTCGTTCGTATAATTTAAACATTAAATTATTTCTTTCAAGTTTGTTTTGAATGTTCTGAAAGAAAAATATAACTGCAACTTGTCAAACGTCATATGGTTTTGACAATCAAAAGTGTTGCCAGTGTTGTAATTTAAATTACTACTAAATATTTTTTTTAAAATTACTTTGTTTTTTTTTCAAAACAAAATAATATTATTATTATTCTTTTAAGAATTAAATCTTTCGGACCTTTTAATTAAATTTCAAATATTTTTTTTAACCTTATGGTTATTTCCGTACTTACACTTGTATGACTTTTCCTGGGATGATTGTTTCATTATCTTGGTCCTGTTTGTTGTAAACAACATTCACTGTTTTATTGGTGAACAATAATATTAAATATGTTGGACTTGTTCCAAAAAATAAATAAAAATAAAAATTAAATATTTTTTTGAATTCTGGTTCTCGATTCATTGAGACTTAAAAAAAATTCATAAATAAAAATGTTAAATGTTTTGCCTTGTTGCAAACAGTTTATTGATCCGTTGGGTTAACCCTAAAATGCCTTCATGGTGTTATTTTTAAATAATTTTTTTTGGAACTTTTTGCCACTAAACATTTCAACATAATACAAAACGACTACAAAACATTTAATAAATTACTTTCTTTGTTGAACCTTTGGTTCATAATAAATTTTTGATATTCAACTACGTTGAAACTTTTTAATTTTTTAAACTTTTCGAACACTAGTTGTTCTAATTGCAACTAATGTTTGCTTGCATACTCACTGTACGTGAGTCAAATAATTAACTATTTTACCTTAAAGAATAACACTTTTAATAATAAAGTGACTTGGTCATTACCTTTAAAAGTGGTTAATTATAATGATTGACAATTTTATTGTCTTTAATATTTTTAAATCTTATTACCCTACCGCTGCTATATATTTTCTTCTTCTCCTTCCTCTCTTTGAGATGGAAGTTTGAACGTATGTTCGTTTTCTTTTATTATTAGGCTTTGCCTAGTAATGGTTGTCGTGGGTCGGTTGGCGTTTTAAACCAACCGACGTGTTTTGGGTCCGTTGGCGTTTTAAACCAACGGATACCGTATCTTGGCGCTGGGATACTAAACCAGTCGCCGGGAGTTTTTATGGTTTTATACCATTATTCTTGTTATGTCTTCTTCCGAGCGGTTTGCAAACTCGCAAAATAAGCCTTATTGCAGATGCGGTAATGTATACATCTAAAATAAGCCCTATACTAAAAACATAACACTTTCTCTTCTTTTAAGTCGAAAATATATAGTGGTATTTCATTGCTCTCTTTCTTCCCATTGAAGTTGTTGTCTAAGACACTTCAATGTTTACCATCTTGTTCGATTTACGTCTGAGTCTCCAGTGCCTATTATCCTGGAAACTCTTTTCGGAAGGAACGCGTGTGCTACAATATATAAGTGGTAACCGCAAAGTATGGATGAACATGATTGGGGAGGTATGTAAGGTGGTATGTTTGTGTAAGCGTAAGTCAGGCATTTTCTTGAGCAATCCAGTATCGGGTTTTTGGGTAACAAAAACCCAGAACTAATTGGGGGGGTATTGTAACGTTGTGGATTTTATTCAAAATTTTATTTAATTAGTTCCACAACTTACTCAATTAATTCTAGTATTTCGATACTAAATCGACTAACTGTCTATGGTAGCGCGAGCGAGACTGGACATCACTAGTACACTACCTCAAGTGTCAAAACTATGGCACTTGATCGTCCCTTTCTTTTGGCGAACTCCGCCAAGGCAGGTCGCATTTGACCCCGGGCCTACTGCTGTCGGCTACGGGTAAGTCCTTGAGATCAACATTTCCAACTTCTTCCTATAGGTGAAGCCTTCTCAGCGGTCCAGCTTATTGCCTGCTAAAATGCATGGCCTTATTATTTTATTTTATAATTTTTGTATGTGCTTTTACAGCCTACCCTACTTAGCGCCACGAGCCGATGACCTCTACGGTCAGAGGTCGCGTCGCCTGCTTGCACTCTGCTGCATTATTTTTCTTTTATTATAGCTTTAGCTACTGCTGTCTTGCCGCTGAGGAGAATCTCTTCACCTGCTTTATTTTAGCGGGTCACTTGGACGAAATTACCTAGTGACAAACTGACCCGCACTTTATTCGTTTTCCAGGGTCTTCGCACCGGGCTTCACGCCATCATTCGGTCGTGAGGCACACCAGCGAGGACCCTGGCACGCCGTCAACAACACCAGCTCCGGTGTCACCAGCTAAGTGCTACTACCATCTTGCACAACGGATCAAGCAACGCCACGGCAGAATATTTTTATACCGAACCTACCCCTGAGGTTCCCCTCTTAATTACCTTCATACAAATTCATGTAACGCCCTTTTTATCATCAAGATTATAATTATTTAATTGTAATCATATTTTATTTATCTCTTGCGTCTCCAATAGCTAGCCAGGTAGACCCAATTACATTCACTTTCTATAATTAATTTTTAGGCTCATATAGCCACTTTTTTAATTACATTATTTAGGTTTCATACAAACCTAACTAAACACTTTTTTTCGTTACAACATCTTTTTTATACCACATAGGTGGCAGACAAGCACGTGGCCCACATGATGGAAAGTGGTTACCGTGGCCTGATTCTTTGATGCAATAAAAAGGTGAAAGAGACTTTCTGAAGGTAGAGCGCCCGCTCGACCTCTCGTGTCGCTTGAGGTGCCTACCTCTCTGTCGCAAAATTCACTACACCCAGCCTGATGGTAAGTAAGTTGAAGTCCAGTCCAAAGAATAGGGGCCGCTATTACAGGTGCTGTCATTAGAATTCCGTAGGTCTTCATCATTCCCTCCCACCCCGGCTGACTTTGGGCTATCTATGGCTTTACGATGGAACCCTTGGGTGTGGGAAGGACGGTGTCCGCCTCGAACCCTGGAACAGCGTCTCCCCGTTGGCGGCGCGGGAGAGACTTAGGTGCTAGTAGGTACTAAGTGTATGATCTCGTATCAGTCGGTCGTGACTAATTATTCCATGCGCACTTGGGTAGTTACGTAACAGAACCAGTTGTGAGGAAATCATTAAGTATAGATCGGCATTCGATTACCTAGGAATTTACGTAGCCTATTCAGTTTACGTCCGATTGAAAAACCATTAAGTATGTTTGTGCGCCATGATCTCAGAACGAATACCGGTCATAGTGACAAAAAACGTAAATGTTGTTAATAGAGTTAGATATAGATAATCAACTAAAAACGTCCGTTGACGATCAGCTAAATCCGCAGTTAGACAGGTAAAGCGGACTCCGAACAAGAATAAGCTAAAAACAAGTCTTCGCCTAAGTATATTTAAAGGAGTGTGAAGATATTTATAATCTTATTATAGTTTAATGAAGTGTCTAGACACTTCATTAAACCATATTTATTTGCAAGTGTTCAGTTTAATGAATAAATGAACGTTAACAGTGACACCTGCCACAGTGGCCTCATGTCACGTCGCGGACGGTGGGCTACGTTCCCAGCGAGTCGGCAACTAGTTGCAGAAACGGGTTGCGTTGCGTGGTGTAGGCGTAGGGTGCAATGGGACATTTTTGAAAACTGCCGCATTCTAAAAACAAACATCGTAAGAGTGCGAGAGGCGCCGCCCCCGCGCCGAGCGCCAATGAGCGCGGCGCGCGCTCGCCATTGGCCGCCGTTTGCCGCCGAAACGCGAGGAAAAAACGCATCGCATGAAAAACAATGGCACTCACTTGCGCGGCCAGCACTCGACCGCTCATTGTGTTACCGCCCGGCGTAACCTGAGCCGCCGGGCTGCACTCGCCGCCCGCTCGCCTGGAGGCGAGCAGTCCGCGCGAGGGAGGGGGGTGGGGTCTACATGTGGCGGTCGGTTTACTGTCGATCTTGTTCAATGTACGTATACATTGAAAGTTAAGTGATGTCACGAATGTCACGCTTGTGTGGGACGGACGGCTGATGCGCGCGCGGCAGTGTGCGTGGCAGTGCGGCGCGCCGGCGATAGGTGGCGCTGTCGCCACTCACTGCTTTGGGTCACCAGTGTCTGGAGAATTCCTCGGAAAAACTAGATCTTAGGCCTTAGTGCCGACTCAGTTATGCCATACTGCGCCTATATGGTGAGAATTGTATTCACTCAGCATACATACAATACATATGGCTATAAAATACTAGATGTTATTATGGTGTATTGAAATAAACAGTATGTGTCATGGCCGACTCACACTGACTGGAATGACATCAGTCACTCAAATGCACAATAGTAGGCACAATACTTAGGATTTTAATAAACAAGCACATGAACCATTTGATGTCGCTCAGTGGTCGCTAGGTGTCACCTACAGAAAAGAAGGGCGAGGGTAAAAAAATATCTTTTGTCCCTATTCTCCTGTGGCCTTCTGGGGATGAGAGCAAGGCTGCCGGCACATTCACAAACAGAACGAAGGTGTTGCTCGGTAGAGTGACTCTATCAGCTGTATCTTGCCTCTCATCGGATATTTGACATCTGACGAAGTACAGAGGTACCTTCATAAACAAATATTATTTACTTTTCTTTAGAACAAGTATCACAATCACAATCACAACAAAAGTAAACAAAGTTACAGTAAGTACAGTTTTCACACAACAAATCACAATTTTATTGCTCAAGCATTTTCCGATCCATGGAATGCTTTCTAAGTAATCTCCTCAATTACTTAACAGCATTTCTAGGTAGGTTTGATATTCCATGCTTGCTATTTGCTACCTTAGACCCAAATTAAATTGTTTACTTTAGTTACATTTGGTTTATGTCTGGAACAACATGGCTTACAATCATGTATTGTGGTTTGTGTTGTAAGGTTGAGTTTCATCTCCTTCCGTACCAGACCAAAATGCAGGGCAGCAGCGGGAATGTTGTCATAAATTGACCGTCTATTGTAAATAAATAAATAGAATTAAGGTACGGCTACAGCTCATGTTTTTATTCTATGGACGAAGCTTAGTCTTTTCGAATAGTTTCGTTGTATAAAATTAAGGTCGCTGACTGGGGAGCGTCTCCGTTCTAAACAGAATTATGATCCAATTGAATTAATGCCCTGTTGTTATGGTCGTAGGTATTATACGGAGTTGTTACAGTCTATCATCTTCAACTAGATTGACAGATCAAAATATCTTTATTCATGTGATGAACATCAAGATTCAACATTCTCGCCCCGGTGCTGTTGTGACGGACAACTCTATATTGGCACAAACTAGTCCGAGCTCAGCTCAGGCACAGTCTCAGTGCAACAAAGTGATGAGTACCTACAACTGTTGCTGGCCAGCCCGTGTCGTTTTCCTGGATCGGTTTACTACGAGGCGCCTCTAGTATTCATGTTATGTGCATTAATATTAGCTCACTCTCTCTCCGGACACGTCTGAGCTATTATGGTGGCTAGTTGATGTGCCAAATGTTTCATGCGTGTTCGATTGACTTTGACCGTCGGTGCAGACACAGAGAGTGTGAGCTGACAAACATTATGAGTAATTAGCGCATTTGTATACAAGTGCGGTGCGCTGGCGCCGCCATCATCGCCTCCGCGCCTGCGCCGCTCGCTGATATGATCACCTCTCCGATGAGCTCTTGATAACATTAGATTTGCTTTGATGTTTGGAGATTTGAGCGAGTTATAATAAAGGTTCTTTTAAAGTGATTCTTTAAGCGCGTTGGACAGTTTTTATATACAAAAAAAAGGGTGAACTGAAATCACGGAACTCGTGTCATCGTCACGTGCAAAAGACCATACAACGATATAGTTAGCTCATTTTTTTTTAGACGTGTTGGGCAAGTAGAAGTTGAAGTAAATATAAATACATTTTAGTTTTCACAGAGACTGTTTTCACTTCTGTCGGCACTACCGGAGTGCAACAATTCTTTTACGATGTTATTGCACAAGTCACCGACCAATTATCACCAACTTGAGATCTACCAGGATTGACAACGGCTATACATATTGCTAACGGCTTCATTGCGCCCTTCAGCCATAAAATCATTAATACATCTTCAAGTCGCCTGCATACAGGTGACAAAATACATATTTGCAAGCATTCATATTTAGAAAAATATTGAGTAGGTATCTGAGTAATTATTTCCCCAGGGGGACACTTTACACTTTCCACCCCGGCATAATGAGACCCCATATATGATTTTGCACGAAAACAAAATGGTACCTGAGTAATTATAATTAAATATGTTTATCGCTCGCATGCTCATAGTTCATAGCGTGCAGCTTGGCAGCTTGGTAGGTACAACTAATGAACTGTATTGGTGTTGGTATTAGTTATCTAGTACTTATTAAGTAACGCTTCGCAGCCCGCGGTATTGCCAGTGCAGAAAAAATAAACGTACTTATGAATGTGTTGTGGAGGAGCACCACCTAGGTACAAATGTGCCTGCATGTATAATTTCATTACCGTTGGTGGCACAGAGTGCTTGCCCAGGTGGAACAATAAATTTATTGATTGCAATTGCGGTACAAACCAATTTTTCCAGTTATTAATCGTTGAAGATTGCATAAGTACTGCTGTACGATCTACCACGATCATTATAGAACCAATTTGTTTGGAACATCATGCTCGCAGTACAGTAGGTAAGTACCTATAATAGTAGGTATGTACCTACTTTATTCGGTACTTTGTAGGCAGCTACACTACATATTTCCTAAGCCTTCAGTCCGTGGAATTTCGTACTTAAGTGCGAAGAAAGAATTTGAAAGAAAAGTAGAGTTAGTGCACTTGCCTGACTTACACAAGGGGACATATCGCACTACGAGAGTGTGTCGCGCCTCGCGCGTTTGGTGTTGTGAGCTAAACACCGACATACAAAAGTAATTTAAGTGAAGCTACACACGCGAGAAAACAAATGACCACGTACCAAAATATGCATTTTTGGACCTACCCGTTGGGTCGATCGCATCGGTTCAGTCGCCGAGGCTACATTTAATGAGCCTGCCTGCATAAGTATATCATTTGCCATGAGTGTAATAAAAATAAAATAGTACCTAGTGTAGCCTGTCTCCACCGCGTAACGGCTACTTTCAGATTCAATTCCCGGCTAGTTGGAATGTTTTTCTATTAGGAAATTTGCAAAAAGATCGTGGATTCCGGAAACCAGACATGTAGATGTTACAAGAGACGAGAGCTACATACTATCCATCATCGCACCGCTCGGTGCGCACTGTGCGGTGTGAAAGGAACTCTGCCCCACCCACGTTCAAGCTGTGGAATGAACTCCCTGCTGTCGTTTTGCCAAGGGTAGTAGAACCACGGAGAGAGTGGAGAGTGCTGCACTATTTTCTGTATCTGCACGTCGTTCCTTCGTTGAAATCTCAAGACCTTCTTGAAACATATTTCATATCTAGGTACCCATCCTATTAGACCATAGAAGAATATAATAGTGCGAGTAACGTATTTTATGGCTGACCAGTTTTTTTGGAGCTCGGTTACCAACTACCTACAAATGGGTAAACTTTGAAACTAAAATAAATGAAACTAAAAAAGCATACCTATCTAGCATTTGACGAGGTGCACGTAGCAGTTGCGCATTAAACTCGCATGAACCGGCGACGACGGCGCGCCGAGTACCGACAAGTGCGGCGGTACGGAGAGTGCGTGCTCGTGCTCGCTGAGCAACGACGACGGGCTCTAAAAAACACGGTGAGTGACATAAATATTGTATAGACGAGCGCGGAATGACTAATGAGGGCGTGCGTTTTCTTGTGTCGCTTCTTGCGGCGCGCCGGACGGCAGCCGGAGAGCCTCGGCCCGGCCGCCCCTTGCCGGCGCGGGCCGAGCTCCGAACTTTCCACCGACTGACGTGACGGCCTGTCATATAATATGTCAAGTTTATTAGCCCGCACTGACACGATTGATGTCGTCCTCGAACTACTAGTAGTAATTCGTTGTGAATGTTGGTGAAAGGACAATAAAAGTCTTCATTCAAGTTATTTATAGATCTGTATTCTGAGTTATAGATATACCATCCATTACCAAGACTAGTAATTGATGTTCATGTCTCAAAGAAAGCTGTTTGTTAAAGAAAAATCTTGGAATCGATGGGAAATGTGTAATTTTTGCAATGTCGTGTTTGTGTGTCGCCGGCTACAATCGAGACTCATTTAAGGATGTCTACCTACATGGCACATACAACAAGAACATTTTGCTCATCAACATATAAGATGTTGTTGAGCCGAGCCGCCTCGGACCCCTTCTCCTTTTGATTTGGCCCAAATCTTGGTCACATAACTAGTAGGTTGGTAAACTATTTCACGTCGTTAATGTACCGAGACCTACCCAAAATTACAGAACCCGACGGCTTTACCATTCGGTAGTACTCGTACCTACTTACATTGCACCATCGCTTGCAAACCCTTCTGGTGACTTTACGTAACTTACCACTTTTTCAAATTATAATATAAAACCCGTCAAATGCGAGCCAAACTCGGGAACTGAGGGATCCGTACACTATTGGATTTAAGGGACAAACTTAACGTTGCTTTTGGAAAACTGGAGTAATGAATGAATGAAAGTCACAGTAAACTGAAGTGACTGGCCACATCTGCCGAAGGGCCGATGGTCGTGAACGAGATACAGTGGACACTGCCATATGATTTTGTTTTGGCTTGTTCCTGGTTGTTTTTGCAACCGAAGGATTTTTGGACGGGTTTGAAACCCATCGTCACGATTGAAATTTCTGTAAGTACTTTATGATTTCAATCGCTTCCCTTACCAATCTTGGTATAGGTACATATAATGGTGTTCGCGTTCTGTTCTGTGGAGAGCTTCTGAGGGTTATGTAACACGAGCCAGTGGTATCTACCCAAGCAAGAAAATAAGTACATAAAATAACTTTAAATTAGCATTGTGAGGCCGGTATTTTGATGTGTCGTGTCCTGGCCGTGTTCTTGTTAGTACCTAATTAATTATCATTTCTTCAGCAAGGCGGGCAATATTTCACTAGTAGGACAAATTTGCAGACCTGCAGTGCACCTGTCGCGGCCGGCGCCACCCGCCGCCGCCGATCCGGCTACGGCTGGGGCCTGAACGATGTGACCAATACATTATTGTAATAACATTATAATTGATCAGAATCTTTACAAAATCTTTACTTTTCTTCGATTTACAAAGAGAAAAGAGAATCGACTTCGATTTGAACAATCAGCATAATTAATGCTTCAAAATTTCATTCAATTTATTTTTCTTAATAACTAATCAATCAAAATCTTTGTTTTTCTTTAATATTTTCTGTGTTGTCTCTTCAGCAGTTACTTCGGGTCGGGCACAAGTTGTAACAACTGGTGGCAGTTGTTACAACTTGTGCCGGAAAGTGTCACTGTGCAGTGACACTTTTTGGATGTATTTCTCACAGGTGCATACGAGTGCGCCGCGCGCAGGTGCCAGACCGCGGGCCTACTATTACATATCTCATCTTATATATAAAACTCTTAGTCCTGACTGACTGACTGACTGACTGACTGACTGACTGATTGACTTAGAGACAACGCACAGCCTAAACCGCTGGTCCTAGAGACTTGAAATTTATAGAGAGTGTATGTTTTGATGCGTGGAGGTGTACTAAGAAATGATTTTTCAAAATTCCGACCCTAAGTGCCTTAAAAGTGCCAAAAACGTACTTTCTTATAACTCAAGAACGGCTGAACAGATTTTTATGATCTTTGGTTTTTTTAATTTGGCTTTGTCGCCGAATAGCAATTATCACAACTAGAATGTGGCAAATTCACGAAATAATGTAATATTAAAGAAAATACGAAATATTATGGCGCTAATATCGCTAGCAAAATTGTTACCATGACAACGGAACTAAAGTGATGGTGTCAACGCTAAGTCACATTTTGATCTGTCAAATGATAATATTTATAAAAATGTCACTCTCTGTCACGTATAATATGCAAGAATGTGAAAAATATTGTGTAAGAGTTTGTATTGCAGTTTCTTTATTTAATTGATTGGAAATAGAAAAAAAACATATGATAGCAGCGATGATAGCTATCTAGAGCTATATAAAAGAATCTACCTGTATATAAAAGAAAGCCTAAAAGTAATACAGCACACAGCACATTATCATCCAGATCAATCCTCATTTACAAGCTCTCAAACAGTAAGGTATGTGAATTTAAATCTATTGACGCCGCCGATATAACACAAGGGGCGGCTTCATAGCTAGAAACAAAATAACAATTTATATCAATGGCTAGAAACGTTTCACCAAATAGACGAACGCCTGGCTTCTAGAAAACTTCACTTTCTTTCTTGATGAGAAGTATACTAAGGCAATAATAATAGAGATGGCAGAACACAATTCAATAACTTCCACTTATCAGCTGTGGGCTCAATTACTCAAGCACAGAGCACTTCTGATTAAGATGACAAAGAATATAATACAAAATGTTTATTTTCTTAATATTATTTTTAGATAATTATAAAAAAATTAAACCACCACAAATTTAAAGTATGTTGTTTTATTTGTATTCATTTTTGACGTATCACATAGTAATTTATGTATCCTCAGCATTTACCAACGCATTGGAGGACGTCTTCAAGACGCTGGAGTAGTTACATCTCGCACCTTCGGTTCGCCGATGACATCATCATAGTTGCGGAGTCGCTAGAACAATGGGGCGAAATGCTGCACAGCCTGAATGGAGCTTCTCGACAAGTCAGCCTCGGTGTAAACTTGGATAAAACCAAGATTATGTTCAACGAACATGTTGTACTGAGACCGATTGCCATCGAAGGAGCGACACTCGAAGTTGTTCAAAAATATTATCTACCTGGGGCAGGTTATCCAGCTCGGTAAAACCAACTTCGAGAAAGAAATAGCCAGAAGAATTCAACTGGGGTGGGCAGCATTTGGCAAACTATCCTCCCCCCTGCCGCAATGCCTCAAAACAAAGGTTTTCGACCAGTGCGTCCTGTCTGTTATGTTACCTATGACCTACGGTGACGAAACGTGGCCACTGAAGGTGGGGTAGTCCGTGACCTAAAAGTCGTGCAGCGGGCTATGTAGCGAGCTATGCTTGGAGTTTCTTTGAAGGATAGAATTCGAAACGAGGTCATCCGACATAGAACCAAAGTTACCGACATAGCTAACGAAGATCCAACTTTCTGTTTTGGAAATTAGTTTCGAAAACAGAATTATTATTCTTTCTTGGAAATCAGGTTCGTTAAAAGAAAAATAATTCTGCTATGGAAACCGGTTTCCAAACCTTCGTTTCCAATCTGGCCGTAGGGTTGCAGAATAAGCAAGCTAAAGTGGCAGTGGGCTGGCCACATCTGCCGAAGGACTGATGGCCGTTAGAGCAGACGAGTCCTAGAGTGGATACCGTGAGAAGGAATACGGAAGGTGGGACACCTCCTAGCCAGCTGGACCGACGATCTGCGAAAGGTGGCTAGGACGTACTGGATGCAGAAGGCGGAGGATCGGCAAACGTGGCGCATATTAGGAGAGGCCTATGTCCAGCAGTTGACTGCAATAGGCCAATTGATGATTTTTTGTATCCTTAGCATACAACAGCAACCTTCATAGTTATGGTATACTGATGATATCGCACTGGTTGACAGGGATCTTAAAAGCAGGTGGAATCTCAGTTCTAAAAGAGCTTACGAACCTCTTTGATTCCGTCATCCAACATGGAACTGTAGTGCGGTGGTACTGTTCTCCAAAAAAGGCTATAAGGTCTTGCTGAAGAATTATAAGACTCCTGAGTCATATCTCTATAGAAGTTTTGTTCTTGAGAATCGTCTTGAATAGTTGTGAATTCCAGCCACTGGAGCAAGCCGGGTTTTAAAAGGGTTATAGTGTTGCAGCCAATACTGTTGAGCAGATTATACAAAAGACCTGAGAGTATAATCAGCCGCTATGTATGGCATTTGTAGATTACGAGAAGCCTTCTGACATCATCTAGACCTGGGCATTTCTGGATTGTCTACGACAGTGTCGTGCTGATACGATATTTTCATTGCTGAGATGGTAATTTTAGATTAGAAGACGAAACCCAGAAAGAGATATAGGTACGTCGAAGGGTCGACAAGGGTTGGGCAACATTGGGAAAATTCGTCGAGGTTTCTACTCCCCTGTTATGACTCATGGGGCCCAAATGTGCAAACTGATAACATATGTCCCCAACATACGGTGGAGGATCGAGTGCTATGGCATACTTTGGGTGAGGCCTAAGTCCAACAGTGGACTGAAATAGGCTATTGATTGATTGATTGATAAGAACGAAATGTTAGGCAGTAGTAATTTTTTCTTACCAGTCTTTTTCTAGCCATTTACTAGCTATTGGTATAAAGATACTAATAGTATTTTTATTTTGTTGTAATATTCTAAAAATCTACCACTTTTTTGTAAGACAAGGCCGATGTTTCTTACAGTTTTCATTTAATATTTTGAAAAAAAAAAACACTACTGAGAGAGCGAAATAAGGTGTCGAAAGTTTATACAACAATTACTATTAGAACTATCGGGATACTTATATTTATACAACAAGTCCGTCAGTTTAGAAAAAAATACTATTGGTGATGGTAGTCGACATCCACGCAGGCGGAGCTGCGGGCGAAAAGCTAGTATTATATATTTTAAGAATATAATTTTTTATATAAGGTAAACGCGTCTAATTCCGTGGGGTGCAGAAATCCGCTACTAATTCCGTGGTATTTAGAAAAACAGCTTTATAAAGCAAATTACTAATTATTTTTGACTGCAAGACCCATTAATCAAATAATAATTTATCTGTTCATATTTATGTGAAGACAAAAGTACCTTGGTGTGTGTATATTTTAAAATAATCGATTAGTTTGCCACTGCCACCTGAGTCGAACACACACTCCATACATTTCGGACCTTATGCGCGTAAGTACTATCATTTGCTAAATAGTATTTTAAACGATATTTTTATACTACAAGAGATTCGGTTTTGGGTAAAATATTGAAAGGGTAATACGTTGTATCGAATACACTTAACATTGGAGTATTCTATTAACAAATTGAGGAGAAAATAAGTGTTAAAAATACCACGGCATTAGGTGTCAAATATTTTTGTGTGTTTCTAATTACCGTTGTATACCACGGAATTACAATTTTATAGGGTTTATCTTATTTGAAAATTTTAGTGGTAGTTTTTCTATTACAAACTTCATATTTCAGTTCTGATAACTTGAATAACCAATAAATACAAAAAACGAATTCCGTGGCATACTTTGAAGTCGCATTTACTTATTATAGCCGGTCAAACATTGTATATTTAGGTACTTTCTTAATTTCTTGTATGGAGGAACTAAGTACAGAAAACGAGATTTTTGATGTGTTCTGATATTTCCTTGAGTATGTTTTATATATTATGTCGATGATATCGCAATTAAACGTTAACTTAGATGTATAATATTAAAAAATCTTCTAGTTTTTATACCTCGGAATTAGAAAACTTGATTTTGTGTCATAAAAACTAATTCCGTGGTATTTACAACGGTAATTAGATTACATGGGGACCAATTCCGTGGTATTGACACCTGTTATATACAGCCTGTTCATTATTTTACTCGACGTGTTAGTATTATTAGTAAATTGTAAAGATATTACTACCACTAGCGGTGGCTAGTGGGTATTTAAAACGGTAGCTTACCTAAGTATAGACTTGGATAAATACATATTTTTAAATACATATATTATCTAAAAAATATATGTACTTAAAAAATTAAATATGAATTAAAAAAATATATCTATATTTTATTATTATCCCCTCTTTATTCATTTTAAAAGCCTATAAATTACATTTTTAAATACATAAATATTATTATCTAATAAAAACATATATTTATAAATATAAAAAATAGTGTCCCACCGGCATCGGGTACAGGGACCAAGCTACCGGTGGTTAGGGCTCCAGGGAGAGGAACCTCCTCACAATACGTGCCGTGTCGAGGAGTACCGCCTTATTATAATATATTATGTTCTATATATATTTATATTATTGTTAATACAAATAAATATGCCTGCCAATTGTGATTCTATTTTGTTAGACATAAATGATAGAGACTGATTTGAAATACAAAGCTAAAATAAATACATTCCATTTTTGAACACCATGTATCATTCTCTCCACGTCATTATGTTCATACTGTTTACACACGGAATTAGAAACCAAATACCACGGAATTAGAATATTTACCACGGAATTAGTCGCATCTGACTTTTTTGATTTTTTTATTAATTTAACAGTTTTAATGAACTTTTAGAGTCAAATTGATGGTATTTTTCAAAAATAAGATAGATTACACTTCTAATAAAAATAGCCTTATGTAGAAAAAGTTACAATGAATACTTAATTTTTGAGGTTCTTTCGAGATTTGGTGAAAATACCACGGAATTAGAAGCGTTTACCTTAAGTACATAATAAAATTAGTGTCCACGGTTTCTGTAGCTACCACGAAACGCGAATGTGTCGAAAGGTCCATGTCAGGACATCGGATAGATGCATGCCCATTCGATCTATTACCCGCAGTACGGTTAAGATGTCCGGTCAACCGGACTATGGAAAATATTAATTTGCCGTAGTTATGCGTTTAAAAAATATAAAATTCAGTGTGGACACTGAAAAAATTTGTGGTCCGGTCAACCGGACTATGGAAAATATTAATTTCCCGTAGTTATACGATTAAAAATATAACATTCATTGTGGAGAAAAATTAGTGGCCCGGTTGCCTTGTCTGGAAAAGGTGACTGGGAGAGACTGAATGCGGAAGGCGGAGGATCGGCAGAAATGGCGCGCATTGGGTGAGGCATATTTCCAGCAGTGGACTGCGCTAGATTAATTGACTGATTGATAGAAATAAAAACTTATTAGGTTTGTGCATAAGTAGTTATATTTTTATTTTGAAAAATACAAAACAATTAATAAGCTGCTCCGGCATAGGATATGGAGGGCACGGGCTTTCTATAGCATGGCCTAAAACAATTTCTTTGTTGATGTACTGCAATTGAATATGTCTTATAGCACCATCTTTTAATATATCTTTTTTCGTCCGTTTATTGTTAACATTTTCCTTATTGCATTTTAAAATTTTGGTTTGTGTTTGCTTATCAATTTTTTCGAAATAATTTAGAAGCTGTAATATGTTGACATTATTTTGATTGATTGCCCGATTTAGCTTTGAATTCCAACCCTCGACACTATTATTGGTGCGGTGCCTTTGTCCAAAAACTGTGATAATATGTAGGTATCATTTTTTCATCAATCCACATATTTTCTACCTACATATGAAAAAAACTTGCTCATGACAGTCAATGCTTCATCCTTGATATATTGCCAGACCTCCAAAATGGCTTCTTTAGGTAAAAGTGATAATTTAGATGTTAACATTACAATACGGCGTTCAACTCCTGTCTTTGTATTGCCTAAATTCTTAGTTTTTCGCCACACACATCTCGTCCAGTGATAATAGCAACCAATAATTGTTGCTTGTGGTAATACTTCAACGCATTTATGGCAGCTTTCTCATAGTCACAGTGGATTTTGGAAGGATTCCGTTTTAATTGACGTTTAAGCTAATTAAACACGATTACGTAGCTTGCTTTTTTGTCAGCTATAAGAACAAATACTAAGGGTACAATATTCGTTGTTTAGCAGAGCTGCCGATGTCACCATGTACCTACTGTAAATAATTGGTAAAACGGATCGTTCAACCCAATCAATTAGCCTACTGCAGTCCACTGCTGGACATAGGCCTCTCCCAATGTGAGCCACGTTTGCCGATCCTCCGCCTTCCGCATCCAGTCCGTCCCAGCCACGATTAATTTAATATATTTTAATATATTTCAGATTAATTTAATATTTTTTATAGACCATAAAATTTTATCAAACTAGATTTTCCATGGTCCGGTCAACCGGACTATGGAACAAAATAAATTTTCCATAGTCCGGTTAACTGTACTATGGATATTTCTTTTTACCCATAGTCCGGTTAACCGGACAACTCAACCGTACTACGGGTAATAGATGGCCCATGATCTCATGTACTCTGCATAGGTACTTGCGCCGACGTCGACACCGTGTAATGTGCGCTACCTATATAAACGCAATTAACTTTTATTTACTAATAGTAGGCATAGTAGGTACCCATTTTTAAACTTTTTTAAGCCTCCCGACCCCTAACAGTATTATAGCAAGTATTTAATGAGGCTTAATCCTTGCCCATACCACATACCTACCCTGGCTGACTTGAAGGAAGCACAAAATGTTGTATAGTTGATCAATTTGAAGATAGAAGCATAAAATACAATAATAATCCTAAAACAATGCTTTGTGTGTAGATATGTGTGCGTTTGATTAAGTCCCTCTGTGAACAAGTAATGTGCGTGAAGGATGAGTCCCTCTCCTCCCGCATAGCCCGCAATTCACGGACCTGGGGGTGACAGGTAGTGGACAGGGTGGTAGGTGGTAGACTTTTCACCCTTGCAGAAGTAGGCCGCGGCGGTGGCGTGATGAACATGGGGACACTGTAGTCCCACACACTTGAGGGGATCTTCGATGGCCCTGGGTCAGCCGGGGCGTGAGGAATATGCCAATGCCATGTAAAATCGTCGTAATCGGGTTGTAGAACTTTTTTTTACGAATTTTCCGCATGAAGCAGAGACCGCAGGTTTGTTATAACAGAGAAACAGAACAGTATTTAGGTCAGCCAAACATTAAAGTGCACAATGACAAATAAAATGCTAAGACTAATTAATTGGCAGCGATCTCATCGCAAAGAAATTTAGATATACGTTGGTAGTAACAATCTTGACAAGGAACGTTCGTACCCGAAGAAATTGATAAAGAAATCAACATTTCAGATTCACTCGAAGCACGATTGTTGTCTACGCAAATCCATGTCCGAAACTCGTACAAAGACCATCAACATTCACGTCGGCCACATCGCGCCAGTGAGAACTGCGCCCTGCGCACACGAGTCAGGGCTCTAAATCGTGCTCAACGGCGAGATGTCGTTTTGAATGACATTTTTTCCTGAGTCTGGATCTTAACTTTGGAAAGTGTGTGCTAATGCGACTGGGGCGAGGGTTCGATTCGCTCGCAGCGGAGCGGTGATGAGCGGCGGCGATGCGAGCGACGTGTGACAGGCGTCCCGCGAATGGCGGCAGCGCATTCCAGCGCGCCGGCGCACCTTGTTGGTATTCCGCGACCGAGTCGCGCGCGCAAACCGAACGCGCAAAAAAGACAATGACTTCGTATTTTATACGTCCCTAAAAGTTCCATCAGTGTATTGATACGATTCGTCTGTTCTATCCTTAAATGATGAGCTGGGCTGCTTTTATTTTTGAACGGTTCTGTCGATCCCGCTGTCGCGTACATTTTTTAAGCCGATGCGTTCGCTAGCCTACAGTAAATGAAGAGATATCGAACCTCATACTCGTGACGGGCTTGACTATCCTAAAGTCATTAAACATAACGACGTGTATTGATCTCCATTCTCGTATTTACAAACATTTCCTCGAAATCGGTTTTGGAAGTCATGTAGTGCTCAGTGAGATGTTTGAAGTAACAAGAAGGTGCTGCAGAGCGCTACCAGCCGGCAGCGGCGCGCGGCGTTACCGGGAACCGCGGCGTGTTTGCTCATCTCTTGTTCTAATATTGGGGGACTTTGTTTCTGAGCGCTGTTTGCCGAGGCAGCGGCACAAAGCCGCCGAGAGCAAACAACCGACTGTTTTGTCCGCCTGTCGGTAACGACCCGTATAGTTTGAAGAAATTCGTAGCTGACTAGCAGCCCGACGTTCCTCATATTTGTGTAGCGCGTCCACAGAAGGTGTCACGTAAGTGTCGGACAATGGTGCGCTGTCGAGCGCGTGTCGGCGGCGGAGCGTCCTCGCCGCGGATTCGTCACGGTCGCGGAGCGCCCTGCGGTGACGTCAGCAGACGTTGAACCCCGCATAATAGCCACTTGACGC
Source organism: Eilema depressum (assembly GCA_914767945.1). NCBI lineage: Eukaryota > Metazoa > Arthropoda > Insecta > Lepidoptera > Erebidae > Eilema > Eilema depressum. The sequence continues at coordinate 23,185,506 of OU612018.1, read as the reverse complement.
ACAAACCGACTTCACGATAATGCGTTCATCGTGTTCATGTTCACTCGAGGAGACGTTCAAACTGGTGGGTACATTAGCAGCTGTAGTCTAATTGTTCAAATATCGACACCGGCTCAGTAGCTCAGGCAGATCAAATAGCAAAGTAGTATAAAATAAACAGAGATTTGTAAGCGATCATCGGAGTTCAGTGTCGACTTATGGGTGGAGAGGCAGGCGGACATGTCCATGGCATTATGGAGTTTAATATGTGGGCTAATTTGATTTTATTATGGATTTTATTATGGATTTCTTATTATGGTTACGTTAGGAACTTCGAAGGAATAATATCGTCCCGTAAGTTTTTTCTATTCATCAATCAGTCAGTGGAGTCAGATGACAGTCGCTCCTGTAAAAACCAAATTATATTATTCGATGTAGGATTTGAAGAGCGGACCTGGGCTACAAAGTGTCAGGTTTGGATGCAACTGCTGAGATGAAAGGGTCGATGAAATAAACCTACATTTACAGTCAAGTCTCGTGACGCATGCGCAGTGCTCCACTCACCGTTACTTCTTGCTACAATGTTTTCACATTTGGCGCCACTCGATGGTACGGTGTGCGCTCTCCTGCCAACCTGTGTGATGTTATAGCTCCTGGCCATATTTGCTTAGTTATCCTAGGTTTATAATTTCTACGTTCATCTATAAAATGGGTAAATCTGCTGTAGTAATTCCATTAGCCATCAAGACGTGACCTTCCACCAGCAGCCAGCTTCAGCTATCGGGATGTACCCTCTTCTCACCTCACTTCCAAGTACTTACTCGTACATCCGAAAAGCAACATACCTACTCACAACTTTTTCATATAAAATGATCTTAGAGTTGTTCCTGGTTACATCCTCCTTCAGGTTTGACATATAGTACTTTTATGGGAGCTCTCATTTAGAGGTCTTAGTGGGATCCTATACATCCTCCCCATATTTTCCATCTAATAATTCCAAAGTGTCCAGTTGATGACAATAGCCTATCGTATTACAAAGAATGGCGTATAAAACACCTTTGCCTATTCCATCTGAAGTATACCTGCAGGTATGTGCACTATTGACAACAAAACATTTTATTTTGATACAACTCTTCGACACCACAGAGGGTTCTAGAGATGTAGCTTTCTAGCGCGAATAGCGATGTAGGCAAGACATAGGTAATTAACATTTCTCCTAGAGTGAGACGTTTGTCAGAAAGTGTGTTTGAAAGTGGGTTCATCATTATTCTGTGCCAAGAGTGCGCAGCCAGCGCGGGCTTTCCCTAATCAGCACCGCGCGCCCCTGGCGTCACTTACACAGCATAGTTCTTTCTGGTACTTTGAGTTGAGATAACTTACACTCAATTTAGGTATGTGACAATCATCATTTTTAGTCTTCGCTTGACCATGGCTGCTGAAAAGTAACAGAAGCGTCGGAATTAGTATAAATAATACAATAACACTAAACAAATCGTGACAGAATCGATGTTCCAATCAGTTTTATTTCCAAGTGAGAGTAGTTGAATTTGATTCCTGGCTGCACACAACACAGATTAGCACAGCGCAGTGTACTCCTACAGCGGCCGACGGCCAAGTACCCGGCCGAGCAGAGCTGAGAGATGTCTCGCTAAAGAATATTAATTAGTCGCGGTTATCGCGGCCGCCGACACAAGTGTGAATGGAATTAAAATGGTTCAACATTCTTATTCAACGAGGCGACCTTCTCAAATTACAATCTGAACCGCGCGCTACCGGTCAGCTCTACGCTCCTTGCTGACACTGAAGATAAGCAACTCGACGTCCTTAGCGTGGCGTCGTCCAGCGGAGACATCATAGCAGGTGTTAAGTGCACTATCCCTAATAATATTATAAATGTGAAAGTAACTCTGTCTGTCTGTCTGTCACGCCCAAACCACTGTACCGATTTTGATGAAATTTGGTATAGGGGTAGATTAGACCTCGAGAAAGGACATAGGCTATGTTTGGTCGCGATAACCGACATCCACGCGGGCGGAGCCGCGGGCAAAAGCTAGTACCTAATATTTTGTGAGTCCAACATAGTAACTGAACATACTTGGTGGATATGCTCTGATTGGGCTACCAGAAACTTCAATATTTTACATTTAATATAGTCGTGATATGCACAGCACAGGCATACTCTCTCATTAGGTACCATCTTTCAGAGCATATCCACCAAGTATGTTCAGTTACTTACTATGTTGGACTCACAAAATATTATAGTGCACTTAAATCCTGCTATCATGTCTCCGCTGGACGACGCCACGCTAAGGACGTCGAGTTGCTTATCTTCAGTGTCAGCAAGGAGCGTAGAGCTGACCGGTAGCGCGCGGTTCAGATTGTAATTTGAGAAGGTCGCCTCGTTGAATAAGAATGTTGAACCATTTTAATTCCATTCACACTTGTGTCGGCGGCCGCGATAACCGCGACTAATTAATATTTCGTCCATCCCGATGGTAAGTAATCGCCGTAGCTTACAGTTTTAGGGATATCAGTTTGTGGACTGGACGGTAGTAGGTAAGAAAAAGCGAAGTTGCTCAGCGTCGCGCCGTGCGCCGTGCGCAGGTTCCCAGGCGCGCGTGCACTATCGCGGGCTCATCGCGCGCGCGTCCTCGCGGGGATTATTATCCTCAGAGTGTCCTTCCGCTTTTGCTATTTATATCACTCACATGGATATTAAGTTTGAAGTAGAACCGAGTCTAGTGGTGACTGGTAAATACAACACAATAAAAGATGTTCGATTAGAGATCGTGGATTTAAACATCACTGGACCTATACAGGAACTTAGACGAGAAGTACATGATGTCTTGCGGTTACAACTTCGGTGAATAGCAATTATCGAGGCAATCAATCGTATTAGGTATGTAGAGTGAGCAAGTTAACGCGAGTTGGGCTAGAATTGTGAATGGCTGGGCTAGAATGGTAGAGTGGTGCGGCCAGGGCGCAGTGGTCTTGCAGTTCTGTCACGTGGGCGCGACACGGGCCGAATGTTGCGTGCGCACATTAGCGCAACATTCTCACGTCGAGCCGTGCCGTGCGCGCCGCGCGCCGGTAGCGCGAACCGCACCGTTAATCAGCCGCGACCGTGGGAGCCCGCCACGTGCGGCCCCGCGCCCGCGCGCCGGCCACCGGCAGACATCGCTGTCGACTTCAGCGGCGAGCTGGCCAGCCCCGAGTCGACTCACTATTTATAGAGAAGCACATCTCGGTGAGTGATGCTGGCTCCGGTGAAAAACGATCGCGAAGGTGCAGCGCAACAGCGCATTCTGTGCGCAGGCGCGAAATACGAAACAATGGCGGTTTAAAATACAATGAGTGCGACCTGAAATACATAACATCAGCGACATTCCCGTCACGACCGCGCGAACCTTTTTCGACTATTTGTTCGTGTAGTGGCGGCGGCGGGCGTAGGAGACGCCGCGCGGCCGATCACGAGCGGCGACCTCTCCTTATTAATAACGTGGCTTGAATCGGAGATTCGTAAATATTACATTATGAGCGCCGTTCTCATCTCTCCTTACGAAACGCGCCCCCGCGCTGTAACATCACACGCCGCAGCGAGTCCCACGTCTTGCCTGTCTCGGGCTCTTAGCATTCGCGGAGGTGCGTCGCGTGGTCTACGCGCGCATAACGTATGCGCTCGTGATTAACTCGACGCGTCTCGGATGCAGCGATGAGCCACTAATTGCTGATCGCGATGCAGCGTGACGCGGCGACACGACCGCGGCCGTGGTGTGCACATCCTAGCCTAATTGTCGCGGTCGCACCCGTTTTACATACATTACAATAGCAATCAGCAATTCAGGCGATGTCTTAGTTCCCGCTGCCAAGAACAGTGGAGCGATCGTCGCGATTATCTGCCCTAACGCGGGTGCGATTGATATCTTTTCGGAACAGCGACGTATTCGGTAGTTAAGACGTCGTACGAGACCCGAATGTCGTCGGCGGGCGTTTGCGGATTGATACGCAAATTGACTCATTAGAGTGTCGGTTGGCCGGTAAGGACTAAGTACTTACAATAAGAATTTGATGCAAATACACCTGCAAATGCAGTTCTCAGTGTGACTCGCAGAGGTAGGACCTTAGAGTTATATAATGTATACTCAAAGGGAAGGACAGGGTCGTCACGCACCTCCAAGTAAGTCCAGTATGTATGTGGACTGAGTACTGGCCTACGGTGGACGCTGGAAGACTATTTGGTAGCGTTTACGAGCGGCGGCAGCATACCTACATCCTACATTTTTGTGCTATTAATTAGACGATGCAATTTTGTTAAACGAATGCACACTCTAAATATGACTAGCTCGGCATGTTTACACCATACAAGATAGTTGCTTTTTCTCAGTTTATTTATTTATTTATTTATTTTATTTATTTATCATTACACAAATAAACTTAAAACTTAAGCTTAAATTGTACATAGTTAAGTATAGGCTGAATTTACACATTATTAAGTATAGGTAGCATCTGCAGCCGAACTAGGACATGCCTGTATCTCGGCTTACAGCGCCGATCCCTCCGAAAAACATTTCATAGGTTCGTAGCCCTACTTACGATAGTTAATATAATATAAAAATAACAGTACCAAATGGTTTAAAAAGTAAAAGTACGTATGTGTGGTTTTTTTTTTGTGTATACGTGTGCGTGTGTGTGCACGTTTTTCTCAGTTAGATTTCTTTTTGTACGCCAGCATTAGGAAAAAGGGATCGTGCACTTTTTTTTTATCGTGCGAAAAATCCTCACGGATACCGGACGGACTCGAACCGACGTCGTCTGTGGGCCGTCGCACATACAGGTATTTGCTCGATCTACGCGGCCAAAAGTCCCATTATCAAAAATTCAATAACATTCATAAAAACTAGTTCCACGATCAGAATATGAACCCTGGCACAATACCGGTCCATGCTTTATCTACCTGCTACCTTACACCCCGCCTCTGTGGCATCAGTCGCAATTTGACCGTTTCACTTAGTGTGCGTAATTTCATGTTGGCGCTTTTCTAAATATCAAACTTTCGAAGTGTGTTTCTAAATTCTCCAGTTCTTCCTACGAATTGAAAGTGATGGATTCTGATGGACAAGGTAAAAGACTTATAAAATGCATAAATAAAATTATGATCATTTTTTTTTGTAGTGATAAAAAAACCCATTTTCACACCATAACTTATTTCAAAAAAAAATCTTTGCTAGTGTTTTTGTTTATGTATCGGGTTAGATCCGGCTATAATTTGTATTGTAGGTTATTCTCTGATCGTTTACTTTGTAAATACAGTGAAAATCATCTCCGGATACGTCCGGATAAATACAGTTTAGAGGTATTGAAGAGATTCAGCTAAATATCGTTTAAAATAGGAAATATCTTTTAGTGACTTTCTACATTGTATTTGTTTGTTTTAGGTTCAGAAGATGCATCAGGAGTAAGAGTTGTAACACGCCAACACTTATTTGATCTAATAAAGAAAGAAAATTTCCTTACTTTAGATGCCAAATTAAACTATGTGAAGGTTACAATAACGACCAAATTCATGATTTGCAATCTGAAATAAAACAAAGGTGAACCAAAGCTCAAGATAAATTTATAAAATACAACCGGTCTTGGCTGGAAGGCACTTTTGGAATACCTGTTGATAAAACTTCTCAAAAAGAGCCAGAGCAAAAGGCAAAAGACTGAAGAACTACGTTCTAACTTTGAAAAGTAGACTTTTATACATGCTGCGAAAGTGGAACTGGGTAGATCTGGGAACAAAGATGCATCAATTGTCCGAAAAGATAAAGGCATTTTTGCTTACGCGACCCAGTAAAGAGGAGTCCTCCTTGACACCAATGCAGGCTTTGCAAATGTTTATAGATGCCGATTTGACACAAGGACAGTACGAGATTATGAGAAAGACCAATAAGGTTTTTTTCCCGTGTTAAAGTGCATTACAAAAAGCCAAGAAGAATCGTGTACGATAACGATTATGGCGCAGTCATAATTGAAAAGGCATTATTGTCAATAGGAGAGCTTTCCGAGATGCAGCTGTGGCTAGAAATAAACACTTCAGCTGTTACCATCAAGATTTAGCAAGAAAATGTTCGAGGACAAATTGCAATCAAGATATAATTAACCGATTCTGCTCAGTTCAGATCCTCTGCTAAGTATATACATTACACATGTATGTACTTAGCAGAGGATCTGAACTGAGCAGAACTCTGCTAAGTAGCATGCGAAATATAAAAAAAAGGAAAGCGAAAACATTTTTGCCTGAAACTTTGGCTGTTTGTGTCTGCAGAATACAATCCAATAATAGAAAATTCATCAGAAAGCGATGAATTAACTTAAAAAAAGCTATATTACTATACTAGGTACTCCACTAAGGCGTTTTTTGTAAAATATAGTATTATTTAAAAAAAAATAAGTATTTTTATTGTTTATAGTGGACTTCCTATGGCTGAAATGATGATGATGATGATTGTTTATTTATCTTGTTTAGTGCATTAAAATAATTTTGGCCGCGTAGATCGAGCAAATACCTGTATGTGCGTCGGTCGCCGGAGGTGACATTCAAACTGGCTCATAAACAGGCAGAATGTAATAAGCAAAAGTTTTGCGAATATAATACGGTCAATAGTGTTATTAAACACAATGATCCTTAACGATTACAAATGACCATTCATTTATAAATATTCAAAGATATGTAAAGTTTTAACGCAACATGCCATTCAAAATTGGAAGTATAATAGTTTCAAGTTCGTCATATTTGGACAAGTGACCAATTGATGCAAGGTACCTACCTATCCCAATGGGACCTGACCAGAGCGACCTGGCCTACTGGCCTGTCAGCCAACAAATTCTAATCTTGGGTTACGATTACAATGAAAACCGGAAAATAAAAAAGTTGCATGAACGAATATCTATTGCAGAAAGATGTAACGTTGTGGATTTTATTCAAAATTTATTTAATCATTTCAACAACGTACTCGATAATTTTAATATTTTGGTTCTAATCGACTAAATAATTAACTAATTATCTATGGTAGCGCGAGCGAGACTGGACACCACTAGTACACTACCTCAAGTGTCAAAACTATGGCACTTGATCGTCCCTTTCTTTTGGCGAACTCCGCCTATAATAGGCAGGTCGCATTTGACCCCGTGCCTACTGCTGTCGGCTACGGGTAAGTCCTTGAGATCAACATTGCCAACTTCTTCCTACAGGTGAAGACTTCTCAGCGGTGCAGCTTATTGCCTGCTCAATGCTTGGCTTATTTTATTTTATTAATATTTTTGTGTGCTTTTACAGCCTAATTATTTTGTGCCATGAGACCAATGACCTCTACGGTCAGAGGTCACGTCACCAGCTTACGCTGCTTAACTTTTCTTCTTTTTATTTAGCATCTAGCTACGCTGTTTAGCCGCTGGGGAGATTATCTTCACCTGCTATATTTTAGCGGGTCACTTGGACGAAATTACCTAGTGACAAACTGACCCGCACTTTATTCGTTTTCCAGGGTCTTCGCACCGGGCTTCACGCCATCATTCGGCTGTGAGGCACACCAGCAACAACACCAGCTCCGGTGTCACCAGCTAAGTGCTACTACCATCTTGCACAACGGATCAAGCAACGCCACGGCAGAATATTTTTATACCGAACCTACCCCTGAGGTTCCCTTACTAAATACCTTCATACAAATTTATGTAACAACCCTTTCTTAACTTCGATTATAATTTGTATTCAAATTGTAAATCATTCTATTTATTTCTCTCATCTCTCCAACAAACTAGCCAGGTTAGACTTCACTCATTACATAACATTCATTAATTACTTTTTACAGGCTCATATGCCACCTTATTTAAATTTAGGTTTCATTAAAACTTACCAAAACAATTCTTTTCCGTTACAAAGAGACAAATAAGTTTAAAAGTGTCATGTGCGTGACTTTCAGACGGGAGCGGAAGTATCCTATAGAATAATTACAGAGTCGCAGATCTGCCTGAAGTGAACCCTGTCCATGATTCCTATATCAGTTAATATAATATAATATTTCAAGTAATATATTTAGTTTTTCAACATTGTTATCTTTTCTGATTCGTTTGCGTATTGTAAGTTTTCGTATCACTTATAGAAATAATCAAATTGTATAATTTACGTAGCTACAATGTTAGATGTTGATCTCACGGGCATCAGTTGTATCGTAGGTACGATGGTTGGTGCAGAGTAGGTTCACGTACCGCAAGTTAAGCACAGATATGCCAAACCAGGAGTATACTCCGCAGGCGAAGGCTTAGAGGTACAAGCAACCAGCTGGAATGATAACTTACCATCCTGATTATACAGCTGTTGCATCATTGAGCACACCATCCAGTGAGACTGCACTGTGCTCAAACGTAGGCCTGTTATTAACAATAAAACCACATATCGATTTAGTGCAGTTAGAGTTTAGTTTAGATAAGGAGACTAAAGAAAAAAAAAACACTTAGGTAATTCATTCTACTGTAACGTAATTTCATACAACGATGTCAAGGCACGGGTCCAATTTAGTTGCCTTCTCCTTTAGAATGACTGTCTATAACTTGATAACACTAGTTGTTGATTTTAAAAATTAGACACGATTTAATTTTTTTGCCGTTCAAAAGAGTTCAACGAAATGGTTTGAGAAAAAAAAAAATACACTCACCATATTCCTGAAAGAAAATATTCAAACATTTGCATAATATACAGTAAAAAATGTTAATAATGTAGGAAGGTATTTAAGATATTTCCTTGTAAAATCGAAACTTAGGCCGTGTGGGTGCCATACTTACGCTAGAAGTTTTAAAATTGCATGCCTACTTGATTATGTTCTTGATCTAATACCATCGTAGCACCACAAGTCTAGTGCGTACCCAATACACAGTCATCTCGCCGACACTCCTGCTTCCCAAGTCGGCGGGGTCATGTGGTGCGCGCGGGGTGCAACCCTTGCAGCGCGTGACCGAGCCAACGGAAACTGTAGTGTTACGTGTTGACGCGACCAGGGCGTCGATTCTACTAAAGCAAAACCATTGTCGTACCACAGAGACTGCAAAAAATAGCATTGAATTTTAGACTTTATTGCTACAGATTGAAAGTCCAAAATGAAATGAAAAAAGTTTCATAACACTCTCTCATTCGCTCTACAAAAAGCCATTTAATTTTAAACTTTAACTGCAATACTTTGAAGGCTAAAATTAAATGGAAATTTCTTGCAGTGGCAGTGGCATTACAGTGGTTTTGCTTTAGCAGAATCGAGGGCCAGACGTGCACAGGCCGACCGACCGACGTTGCAATCAGCATTAATATTACTTGGATAGGTACCTCAAAGAAGGCAGTGCCATCACCGTGATCTTACTCAGCATCAATACTCAGTTGGAGGGACTACCCCGCAGCCTGCGCCTTTTCCCTATTTTTTATTTACCACTTAGGTGGCAGACAAGCACACGGCCCACCTGATGAAGAGAAGTGGTCACCGAGGCCTATGTACCTACGTATGCAACACCAGGGGCGTCACACTCGTGCTGCCGACCCTGAAGAAACTTTCTAATGCCCTTCTTGAAGAACTCCATATTGTAGTCGCAGGGAGTTCATTCCACAGCTTGAGTGTGCGTGGGACGAAGTTCCTTTCATACCGCGCAGTGCGCACCGTTTCCCTTCTCATCTCCTTTTGTTTTTTTTTCGTTTCTTGATTGCAATGCGAGTGACACCTGTGTTGCTGAAGGTTTGAGGGTTAACCTCAAACCCTATATCTACCTATACCCATACGTGTATCACTCTTCATCGTCATTGGTAAGTATGTGTTACCCTTGCAAAAGGCATTTCAAGCACGTGTGGCTTAGCCTTTACTCTTTCAATCGCGAGGGATCTGGCTACGGCAATCTCACCTCCGGCAACCGACGGCCCACAGTCAGCGTGCGTTTTAGTCGGTTCTAGTCCGACATAACCTCCTCCTCCGGTTCCAGCGTGGGAGGTATCCGTGGGGATTTTTCGCACGATAAAAAAAACGGTAGCAATGACTTTGCAAAGAGTGAGCTGCAGGTGAGTAGATACAATATACTGTGTAGCTATGAGAACAGGGGCACGTCGCGTGTACCCTCGCAGTGGTGAGCCGGCTGGTGACCACGTAGGAGGCTCGTTGACGTGTTTATATGCTTCCTTCCTGCGAGTGCGCCTGCGCACCGCGTGGAGCTCGCGAGACGACGCGGCACGTAGCGCGACGTGGCTTCCTGCGCGAGAGGGACTACCCGTGTGCCTCGCAGGGAAGGGGTTGGGGGTAACCCTTAGTTAAGGTGTAATAGGACATATTCTAACAATAAAAACAGTAAAAAACGACATAAGCCTCTCCCAAAGTGCGCCACGCCTGCACATCCTCCGTCTTCCACATCCAGTCTGAATTAAATAGTTACTTAGTACTTACGATAACGATTACGATAATAATAATCAAATTGATCAACATTTTTTTAAAATTATTGTAACAGAAAGTTAGTACCTAGGTAGCACTTATTATGAGATTGAGAAGTTAATTAATTGTACTGATTGAAATGTAAAACGTTTTTAATAGGTATTTGTAATTTGTTTTCATTAAAACTGAGCAGTAGGTATGGGAACAGTCATGTCTGCTCACCTGGCAGATCTAATGCGAAATGGCAGACTTCACAAATCTTCGAGAGTGTTTCTTCACTAGATTGCCTTCTCCACCTTTCAAACATTAGATCACAAATCTCTCAAAGAATATTTATAAAATATAAGAATATGAGGAACTAGTTGACAAGTGTGTGGTCACCCGACGCGAGCGCTGCTATCACGGCTCTCCGCCTAATGTACCAAAGGGAAATATAAAGTCAACTTTTTGTTACAAAACAGTGAGCTCCCACGACTGAGACAAGTCGGAAATAGAACCTCCGCGCTGCATATAAATAGGGTCATCTATTCACACTCACGAGGAAACGGCTCTCCACTTACAGCAACAGCCAGATGCGCTCATATCACGATTTCAACACAGATACATTCGAATGTTTTTCTTTATTCCCCAGCACCTTCAGAGATTTAAAACGATCTGAATACATTCTGCGTGTGTTTAAATTGCAAAACCACCAACCGGCAGATTTGATGCATGTTTATTGCATCGCACAAGGTGTTGACTCACCCATAAAACTGTATGAATAGGGTATCCCAATCATTACCATCGAAGGCGTTTTTATTAGCGTGACCTGTATACATTGTATGTATGAATCGCATCATCGCTCCGAGACATCCGAATTATTTGAACTTGGCACACATAAAGAGCCACGGCCGAATAATAATAAATAGAAATGAACAATAAAACTCAAAATGAAAATTTAATCTGAAAAACAAAACCTGTTTTGTATGGTCTGCGCATCAATTACCTGCGAATACACGTACAAAGATAGGTACTACTGCTTCGATTAGGTTAAGTCCGTTCAGTGAGTAGCTACTAGGTGCTTGCCTATGATGGGTCTTGAACGTACCACTACCCGCCCCTCTAGACAAGTGGCAATACGTTGCTCGGCGTATGATGGAATAGAATGCTAAATGTATGGGATTTGACGTATATGACAGGCGTCAACGAATGTCAAAAACGTCAAATCCTATACATTTGTCATTCTCATTCTATTCCATCATACGCCAAGCAACGAATTGCCACTTGTCTAGGGGGGCCGTTCTGGAATCGCCTGCTTTTATCAATATTACTGCTGCGGTACAGGGATAACACACTGAGTACTAAGGACGCTAACTATTCAATATTCATACGCTTACATCAAGACTATCTTAATTTCAAGAGGAAACAGGATGAATTGAGGGTCAATCTCAATATACTCACTTCGTTCTCTCTTACAACCGACACATAGTACCTAAATCCCCGAAGGGGTAGGCAGAGGTGTCCCACGTAATAGAGGGCGAGCCTATTGCCGTCAAGCGGGCACTTAGTCACGGGCTGTAGTTTACTGTCGCATTTGAAGCGATAGCATTGAACTGTTAGCATTTGAACAAAATCAGTCCACAGTCATTGTAGGCATTGTGGCACTGGTAAGTACCTACATCATGTAAGTATCAGGCTTGGTGTAAGACACAAATAGCCGAGTGAGAAACACGCAAATTAATGAATTATTTAGTATACGCGCGTGCGCACAATCAAATCGGTCCAGTGGCGATGTTGCGTAAACCTGTGTGCACACTGAGGCCGTACGATACGTTTTCTTTTAATTCTGTTTGCTTGAGAATTTATGCGCAATTATTTCAATTTTTTATTTTAGTTAACAGTTAGTGTGGGTCCGCAAAGGGATTATGCTCGTATATGCTGTTAAGGGCTTACTGTTACTTTGTGTTAATTGATTAAGATGTCAGGAGGAAAGCAGATGAGTGGTCGTCAAAGGTGCACAAACCACCACTAGGTATACACTACACACTAGGCTAAGCTTTTTCAGTAGGTATATTGCTTTTTTCACAAAAATGCGTCAGATGGGTAGGAATTTAAGTAATTGGAACGAACCCTAAAAAAATATTTGTTAAATTATACATACATACAATCACGCCTTTATCCCCGGAGGGTTAGGCAGAGGGTGCATTAACACCCACATTAAAATTTGTTAAATTGATTAGCCATTGTTGGTAAAACTTTGCTGTTTAATCAATATTTGCAAAATGTTTATAGGAATGGTCTTAAATAAGATAAGGAACAAAATATGTTTGAAGGTGAGAACTTTCGTTGTACGATATTTATTATAAATGATGACCACCTTATGATGGCACCAGAAAGTATTTTCTTGATAGATGTATCTACCTAGATATCTAAAAGTTACAATTAAGCTGTAGCACACAACACAGTCCAAGCAGTGCCTATTTTGAGAAGTGGGCAGTATGTAGCTGTCACACCGCCACGTCTTATCTGCCGCCATAGTGCACACGGCCTTACACTTATACCAATTCTCATAAATTTAAATAAATACACGCTGTTTCCTTCGTCACAGCTGCCTCATTACTATGGATCTATTAAATATTACCTTTCGTTTATGCACAGTCATGGTACCATAGTAAATATGTGTCTTCGGCCGTGGGCGCAGGGTCGACATTGGCGCGGCGGCCGGCGGCGGCGCGCTGACGGATCCCTGGTCCGAGGCTCGGAGGTGAGGAGTGATTGACGGGTTCGATCGCATCTGAATAATGTTTGTCGTCGCCTAACGTTTCCATGAATCACATGAATATCAATAATGTTTGTCCAAACTGTTTATATTTTGTTCGACTCTGACGCGATGCCATTATAATTGTCATTAGTTGGTGTCAGCGCAGCGACGTGATAAACGTGTTGATGTTCGGACATTTACATTGTGCTCTCACCTCTCCCAGCAGCGGCCGAGGACTTTTTGTGATTTGTTTGGACAACAAAGACGCTTATAAGCAATGACTTATAAGAGAATAACAATAACATGAGACGCTTCTCGTAAGGACTATTTCATGCAAATTTAAAACGAAACACGACAGTCCGATCGTTATCGCTGATATAAGATTATGGGGTAGTCGCTCTTATTACCAAAGTCAAATTCCCCCAGTACACAGTACAGACGTCAACCTCTGCTGTTAGGACATTCGTTTAGTTTGAGGGAATGTTTATGCCTTAAACATACCTCTATCTTTCCTTCTTGCCTGCTTTGGAGCTCTGGCAATCTCCCATTTTATTTTCCTAGTACCTAGTATACATTTTTTATACCCCTTAGGTGGCAGACATACTTGTCTGCCACCTAAGGGGTAAGGCCCACCTGATGGGAAGTGGTCACCGTGGCCTATGGACGTATGCAATTGTCTGCCATTGTCAAATGTTTTATTTCATCCCTGCTAAACGAGTTATTCCGGTTGGATCCCCAAATATGATCCACTGCCGATTTTTATTCATCATAGGCATAACCCTAGCACATTCTTACGAGTTGTGGGTCAATGGCTGGGTCAGGTTTTGGATGGGTGACCGTTGTTTACATTACGAGGTTAAGCTTAATTGAGTGGGTCGGGTTTTGGATGGGTGACCGTTGTTTACATTACGAGGTTAAGCTTAATTGAGTGGGTCGGGTTTTGGATAGGTGACCGTTGTTTACATTACGAAGTTAAGCAAAATTGGCTGGGTCAGGATTTAGATGGGTGGCCGTTGTTTACATTACGAGGTTAAGCAAAATTGGCTGGGTCAGGATTTAGATGGGTGATCGTTGTTTACATTACGAAGTTAAGCAAAATTGGCTGGGTCGGGTTTTGGATGGGTGACCGTTGTTTACATTACGAAGTTAAGCAAAATTGGCTGGGTCAGGATTTAGATGGGTGGCCGTTGTTTACATTACGAGGTTAAGCAAAATTGGCTAGGTCGGGTTTTGGATGGGTGGCCGTTCTTTACATTGCGAGGTCAAGCTTAATTGGCTGGGTCAGGATTTGGATGGGTGGCCGTTCTTACATTACGAGGCTAAGCTTAATTGACTGGGCCATGTTTTGGATGGGTGACCGTTGATTCTTTACATTTCGTCTTTCGTCTATAAAGCAAAATGCTTAAATTGCATATGGAGTTATTGTGCTTCGTAGTTAATTTGATTTTAGGTCACATGATCAGGAGAGTCGTGAGCGAGTTATAGTAAAACCAACGATTCCGTGAAATCGCGAAAATAAGAACTACGGTTTCACTGTCAAGTGAGTTATGTTTTATTGCAAGTCAAAGATAATTTGGTGCGATTTGACATATTAGCGAACGAGTTATAGTGCAAATATTTGTATGCATGAATATGAATATTTGCATTGGTCTGGGTGTTTCTATGTATAATATGTACCTACATATTTATTTACAAAAAAAAGTATCTAAACTAGGGTAAAGCCAGAGCAGCGGTGCCTTCTCTACAAGACACAAATTCGCTCTTGCATCTCTGGGATGGCTCCGCAAAGCACTTACTAGATGCTCTAGACAGGTTGCAGCGACGTGTAGTCCGCATTATTGGGAATCCTGAGATCACCAAAACCCTCGAGCCTTTGCAGTTGCGTAGAGATGTGGCATCTTTGGCGGTATTTTACCGTCTCTACCATGGTGAATGTTCTGATGAGCTCTTCCAATTAATCCCACCCTCTCCTTTCCTATATAGGACAACACGTGCAGGGCTTAGATGCCACCCGCATACGGTGCAGAATATTCCATCAAGAACCAAGCGGTTCGGCGACTCCTTCTTCTGCCGCACCATTAAGTCTTGGAATTCTTTACCAGTTCACGTGTTTCCCTCCTCCTACAGTCCCGGGTCCTTTAAGCGGGGCGTGAAAAAGCATCTGATGAGGCCGTCAAGCTGAGTGCCACCATTGTAACATGATACGTGTCTGTAATGGTGACGCTCTTTTCAGAGACTCTGCCTTCAGCTTACCATCAGGCGAGGCGAAGTCAAATTGACGTGTCCTATATAAAAATAAAAAAAAATCTATGTATGTTTATCATACACATACATACCATACCTACATACCATACATATAAAAAATACTCAATATACAAATACAGTAATAAAATATAAACAACTAATACCATACACACAATACGTATCTATAATAAATATACAATAACTATATCTATATACCCATATACTACATATACATACATAATACTTATATCATAATAATGACATATCGTAATAATACATGTTAATACATGTCTACACAACGCTATCTAGAATTCTAGACCCAAAGTAAGCATAGCTTAACTAGCTTGTGTTATGGGTTCTAGAATGCGGATAAACATACATGGATTTTTTTAAATTTTTATATAGGACACGTCAATTTGACTTCACCTCGCCTGATGGTAAGCTGAAGGCAGAGTCTCTGAAAAGAGCGTCACCATTACAGACACGTATCATGTTACAATGGTGGCACTCAGCTTGACGGCCTCATCAGATGCTTTTTCACGCCCCGCTTAAAGGACCCGGGACTGTAGGAGGAGGGAAACACGTGAACTGGTAAAGAATTCCAAGACTTAATGGTGCGGCAGAAGAAGGAGTCGCCGAACCGCTTGGTTCTTGATGGAATATTCTGCGGGTGTGTAACGGTTGATATAATAACAAAAAATCTAACGTTCACTTGACATAATTTCACTTAATATAATTTTGTTTAATATAACGATCAGTTGTCATAATGAATTGTAGTTATAATTTCATTTTACCTAATTTCTTTTGATATACTGAACATTTCTTATAATGCACATTTGACATAATATTTATTTAGTATATTATTCATTTACTATAATATTCATAATCACTAAGTAACTCTTAATATAATTTAGAATATCTGATACGATTTTAAACGCCTGCTAACTCCACGCTTTATACCCTATACATCAGCCACATCCAACTATTGTTACCAGGAGGATCTGGATACAATTTGGACTTTAGGGCACCCCGACTCGGATAGGTTAGGTTAGAAGGGGATGGCGGGGTCGTAGACCCCGCCATTCCCTTCGTGGTTATTTTTTTTATAAACCAACCAGAAGTAGGAGCCCCGCGAAGCGGGGCTCCGTCGACCAATTAGGTCAAAAGAACATTAGGTTAAATGAACGTTATATTAAAAGAATATTATGCATTTTGAAAATTATATAATATGAACTTTATACTAAATGTTATTATATCAAAGGAAGATTATAACTTATAAAACATTAGATCATATGAAATTAGGTTATTTGATATTATAGCATATGAAAATTATAACATATGAACGTTATTTCAATTGAAATTAGACCATTTGTTATTATATCAAACATTACACACCCATATTCTGCACCGTATGCGGGTGGCATCTAAGCCCTGCACGTGTTGTCCTATATAGGAAAGGAGAGGGTGGGATTAATTGGAAGAGCTCATCAGAACATTCACCATGGTAGAGACGGTAAAATACCGCCAAAGATGCCACATCTCTACGCAACTGCAAAGGCTCGAGGGTTTTGGTGATCTCAGGATTCCCAATAATGCGGACTACACGTCGCTGCAACCTGTCTAGAGCATCTAGTAAGTGCTTTGCGGAGCCATCCCAGAGATGCAAGAGCGAATTTGTGTCTTGTAGAGAAGGCACCGCTGCTCTGGCTTTACCCTAGTTTAGATACTTTTTTTTGTAAATAAATATGTAGGTACATATTATACATAGAAACACCCAGACCAATGCAAATATTCATATTCATGCATACAAATATTTGCACTATAACTCGTTCGCTAATATGTCAAATCGCACCAAATTATCTTTGACTTGCAATAAAACATAACTCACTTGACAGTGAAACCGTAGTTCTTATTTTCGCGATTTCACGGAATCGTTGGTTTTACTATAACTCGCTCACGACTCTCCTGATCATGTGACCTAAAATCAAATTAACTACGAAGCACAATAACTCCATATGCAATTTAAGCATTTTGCTTTATAGACGAAAGACGAAATGTAAAGAATCAACGGTCACCCATCCAAAACATGGCCCAGTCAATTAAGCTTAGCCTCGTAATGTAAGAACGGCCACCCATCCAAATCCTGACCCAGCCAATTAAGCTTGACCTCGCAATGTAAAGAACGGCCACCCATCCAAAACCCGACCTAGCCAATTTTGCTTAACCTCGTAATGTAAACAACGGCCACCCATCTAAATCCTGACCCAGCCAATTTTGCTTAACTTCGTAATGTAAACAACGGTCACCCATCCAAAACCCGACCCAGCCAATTTTGCTTAACTTCGTAATGTAAACAACGATCACCCATCTAAATCCTGACCCAGCCAATTTTGCTTAACCTCGTAATGTAAACAACGGCCACCCATCTAAATCCTGACCCAGCCAATTTTGCTTAACTTCGTAATGTAAACAACGGTCACCTATCCAAAACCCGACCCACTCAATTAAGCTTAACCTCGTAATGTAAACAACGGTCACCCATCCAAAACCCGACCCACTCAATTAAGCTTAACCTCGTAATGTAAACAACGGTCACCCATCCAAAACCTGACCCAGCCATTGACCCACAACTCGTAAGAATGTGCTAGGGTTATGCCTATTATGAATAAAAATCGGCAGTGGATCATATTTGGGGATCCAACCGGAATAACTCTGCTAAACTTGTGTACGACAGGACTTCACATAGGTACTTGTTTAAATTTAGTGAATGAAATAATGTGTCGCGTGTAGCTTAGGAGTGACCTTCTGCGCCAAGGCCCTGCTGCCTGCTGCTGAGACAAAGAGGGCTGGCCGGGCGCGGTCGCGGTCGCCTATTTGTTAATTCCGGCGCGCGACCGTTCGACGAGTTATTACCGCGAGCGTCGATTGTGATTCCGCCAGGCTCTGCGCGCGCTGCATACGAAGCAACGAGCTTTAGTGCCTCCGTGAGGCTCCACAATGTTAGAAACTGAAGTACGTGCGCGCTCCCGCCAGCCGCCATACGTGCGCGTATGTGCACCACCGCCTGGCAACGCGCTGGCCACTCACCACCGAAGCCCACAAATGAATAAACATATTGTACCTATATTCTACTGAATTAGCAGTACTTTTTTCCTCGAAATTTTCGAAACCTCAATAGCACTGAATGGTTTTTGCACGACAAAGCTATCGAACAATCTCGTGATTCCAGTGAGGATTGGTATTTGGAAAAAGCATCTGTCAAGGTAGTGACCACCAATTTAGGTTCATCTAGAGTGATGAATCGTATGTTCGCGACTCCACTCTAGCTTATTTCCATCCAACTAAACAACCTTCTGCATACGAAATACCGTGCGGTTGCTGTACCTTGTTTTCTTTCTCTTTCCTCTCCTCCTTTCCTACTGCTGAAGCAACTATGCAAGTGAGTAACACTTTTGCAGATCTTCTTACTGCAGACCGTGTGATCTTTTATATCGCAGTACCGCAGTAGGACATAAAACAATCTTTCCGAACATTTCCACAACAATGTAACGAACATTGTATAATTCAACTCGATCGTAACGATTTGAGTTATACATTTTCGTTCATTTCTTTAATAACTAAATTGAAAGGATATTACGTAGGTACATTTTGCCCTTTTTTCGTTAAATGGCAGATTCTGGAAACGGCAGATTCTGTAAATGGCAGATTCTTTGAACGACAGATTCTGGAAACGGCAGAAGTACAGTACTGTACCAAACAACGTCGTAATTCTATACATTATGTATTATGGAAAATATTTACAATTAAAACATAACTTAAAATCAAAGAATCCTTAAAATTAAAGAACTTCTTCAACTGCAACTTCTTCAATAACATAAGTCAAACTGGTGCACCATTACCCAGTCCACCCTTTATTATTTTTTACAATTATTAAATTAACTCTTTTTCACACGACATAACCGTTCTAAGCAGTCTAAAGTAGATACTTCGTTATTCAACGTCAATTGGATAATTTTTTCTATCATTTGATCTTTTTCCAAGTCGAATTTCCTACGTTTTTTCCCTTTTACATACAAATCATTTTTCTTCAATTTTACATCTTGAAAATTTGCCTCCTTTTTTAATAATTGTAAAAAATAATAAAGGGATGGTTTCTTTGGAATCGATCCATTAATACGATGGTGCCACCCTTCAATGGAATTTGTAGTACGAAATTTGTTCGCGCGATACTTCAAGGACTTATACTTATCGGAATATATAAATAAAAGAAGGAATGAACGGGCACAAATTTACTATTAATTAATTACATTACTTCACTTCGCGCGATCCTTCAGTGGACTGTATACGGGTTCTAACTACTTTTCTCTGCTGCTTGCGGCCGCGCTCTCGCTCTCTCTCTCTCTCTCCTACACCGACGCCGCGTTCTCTCTCTCTCCTTGCTACATGTACCGGCAAACTCGCGTTCATGCTGGCCGAAGGTGCCGTGTGCAGCGCGATCGTTTTTTGCTGGCCTGCGGTCCATTCTTCTTCACCTACTGTTCAGCACATTGATTGTCGTGCACATTCTCCCGCCGTCGCTGACCCGGTTACGTCTGCGAACTCCGTTGGTAGTACGACGATCTTCCTCGTAGGCCGACGCAAGATGTTGCCTCCGCTAGTGATGACATCTACTACACGAACCTCGCCGTCAGCACCTGGGTAGACTCGACTGACTCGCCCGCGCGGCCATGTGTTGCGGGGTAGGTTAGAGTCGCAGATGATGACTACGTCACCGACCTTCGGGGCAACGCCGCTGCTACTGGACTCCCGCCGGTGTTGCAGTAGGGGCAGGTACTCCTTTACCCACCTCCTCCAGAAGATGTCAGCCAGGGCTTGAGCTCGCTTCCATTGTTGGCGACTCGACACGTCGTCAGCTGAGAAGTGTCCGGGTGGGGGCACGTGACAGTTGGGACCGATGAGAATGTGATTTGGGGTCAATGCCTCGGGGTCACGGGGGTCGACCGAGACATGGGTGAGGGGCCTCGAGTTTACGATGTTCTCGACTTCGGTTAGTAAGGTCAAGAGCGTCTCGTCGTTAGGATGTTTTTCTATCATGGTGACTCGTAGGGCTTCTTTAACGGCCTTCACCATGCGCTCCCATGCCCCTCCCATGAAGGGGGCCGATGGTGGTATGTACCTCCACGCGATGTGATGACTCGTAACCTCTTGTTGTAGTGCGTCGCGCGCAGCCTCTGCTAGCTCCTTTTCGGCCGCCTTGAAGCACGTAGCGTTGTCGCTCCAAACCTCTTTGGGGCAACCTCGCCGCGCGATAAATCGTCTTAGGGCCGACACTGCTGAGTCGGCGCTGAGTGAGTGTACGACCTCGAGGTGTATGGCTCGAGAGGTCATACACGTGAACAGCGCGCCGTACCTCTTCTCTCGATGGCGCGCCACGGTGACTTCGATGGGGCCGAAGTAGTCTAGACCTGTGAATGAGAAAGGGCGTGTATTATGGGCTAGGCGGGCGGCCGGTAGGTTACCGGTCGTGGGTGTCGCCGGCTTCGCTTTTCTTATACGGCAGAATATACATCTCTTTATCTCGCTTTTCACTGCCGGTCGAATCTTCGTGATCCATAGACGCTGTCTGAGTTCATTGACTGTTATCTCCGTCCCGCCGTGATGTAGTTTTTCGTGTACGTGCTTAATATAGAGGCGTGTGTAGGGATGCTTGCCGTCGAGTACCACTGGATCTGACGTGTCTTCTCCTATCGCCTTCGCAGCTGATATCCGACCTTTCACTCGCAGTGTACCACAGTCATCTATGTACACACTCACATATGTCAGACGGTTGTCGCGAACGTTCGTTTCACCTCTTGTCAAACGTTGTATCTCACTTGCGAAACTGTCTCGTTGACTGGCGTTGATACACAGCTGTTCGGCACGAATTAAAAATTCACTCGGTATGTTTAGGTAACACTGTCTACTTTGTTTGACTGCATTGTCTTTGTTAAGTTTAGGTATTGGGATAGTCTTTTTGTTACGCCAGTCGGGATCTTGATTTTCTATTTTTCGGGTTCGTTTGCGGGCAGCCATGGCCTTGACCTTGTTTCGGCGACACAGGGCAATGAACTGTAGTACTCGAGCCGTCGTTCTTATCAAGCGCGTCCATTTCGAGTATTTTTCTATACGTAGTATGTCGCTAGTACTGTGCGTTTTCTGTGAAGCTGACGTGTGACATGTTTCTCGCTCCTCACCTGTGTCGTAGCGAATGGTTTTTTCTTCTATCGGCCACTCTGATTCGGGCTGCTGAAGGAATGTGGGGCCAGTGTACCATCGGTGGGTGACCCCGAAGCCTTCGGGGGTCGCACGTGTCGCGTCGTCTGCCACGTTGAGTCGAGTAGGTAGCCACCGCCATTCATTTTTCTTAGTGGATTCTTCTATCTCAGCGAGACGGTGAGCGACGAAGGGCTTGTACACGCGGGGTTCTGACCTTATCCAAGCTAGTGCAGTTCGTGAGTCACACCAATAGATTTTGTTTGTTACCTCATATTCGTGTTCTTCCAACACAGTCTGGGCCAGGCGGGCCCCCAGTAGGGCGGCTTGAAGCTCGAGTCTTGGTATGGATACGGGTTTTAATGGGGTTACTCGGCTCTTGGCGGCTGCTAGGGATACTGTTGTGGCGCCATCTGCGTGTTGTGTGCGCCAATACACGGCTGCGGCGTACGCCTCCTCGCTCGCGTCTACGAACGTGTGTAGTTGATGCGAGTTGACTGATGATGATGACTTGTTTTGAACATAACAACGGGGTATCCTCAGCTGTTCTACTTCGTTGAGTTGAGTGAACCACTTGTTCCATCGCTCTCGGAGTTCTTCGGGCAGTGGGTCGTCCCACTCTGTCTTGTAGCACCAGGTGTCTTGAAAGATACGTTTACCTGGGGTCGTTATCGGCGAGATGAGGCCTAATGGGTCGAATAAGGCCATGATCACACTGAGGGCTTCTCTCTTTGTAGGCGGTCGCGTTCTTGTTTTCACTTCTTGAGATATTTTCAAGTTGCTCGCGTTAAAGCCAAGGTGATCCTCGTTGACGTGCCAAAGTAGACCTAGTGTTTTTTCTGTCTCTTGCCCGCCGAGTGTTACTGTTGTCGTACTGTTATCAAGTGGTATTGACAAACCTTTTAAGATAGTTTTTTCGTTTGAAGTCCATCCGTCTAGCACGAAGCCCGCCTTTTTGTGTATCATGTCGACGGTCTGTGTGGTGTCTCGCGCAGCTGTGACGGTGGGAAAGCTTTGTAAGTAGTCATCCATGTAGTGATTCTTTTGTATGGCTTTTACGGCGTCCGGGTGTGTCTCGAGGTAGTCTCTCGCGTTTCTGTTCTTGATGTAGAGTGCTGTGCAAGGGGATGACGTAGCTCCGAATATTACTGACGTCATACGATATTCGTTTGGTTGGCCCGTGCGTTGTTGACCTCTCCACAAGAAGCGTAGTGCGTCCCGGTCTTCTTTTCTTATTTTTACTTGCATAAACATTTCTTTTATGTCGGCGCTGACGGCATACGGGTGTTGGCGGAATCTCATAATAACGCCCGGTAGAGACTGCAGTAGGTCAGGGCCGGAGTGCAACATATCGTTCAGACACATACCTTTTGATTTTGCAGCGGCGTCGTGAACTAGACGTGGCGGCTTGTGCGGCTTGGCGGGGTTGATGACCGGAAAATGAGGTAGGTACCAAGTTTTCCCTGTAGGTGGTGGTGTAGGAGCTGGTTCTGCGTAGCCTGACTTGAATAGGTTTTCCATCCGTTCTTCATACTTTTGTTTCAGATCTTCATCCCTATCGAGTCTTCGTTCGAGCGTAAGCAGACGTCTCTCGGCTTCTACGTAGTTATTTGGTATGTTTACATTTTCATTTTTCCACAGTAAGCCGGTCTCGAATCTCCCGTCTGGCAGCCGGCGGCTTGTGTTTTCTAGTATTTGCATAGCTCGATGCTCGGGATCTTGCCGCGGCTTCCTAGGTTCGATGCCTAGCGATTCGAGCTTGAAATAATTTTTAACTGTGTCCTCAATTGTGTTGTTTTCGTGTTGTTGTAGCTTACCGCAAAATGATACTGTTGCAGTCGTCGCGCCGGTGCAGCCGTGGAGCACCCACCCGAGGTAGGTGAGTGAAGCTACTGGCTGGTCGCGGTGCCCGGTGCGCAGCTGACGCGTCACTATGAGATGCCAGTTGTCTTGTCCTAATAGCACTTTCGGTGAAGCATTTTCGTATATCACTTTATCACGTATGTCTATTAAATGTTCACAATCACTTAAATGCTCTTCGTACACGGTGTCAGGTGTGAAACGGAGTCGTTCCATGGTGCGCGCGGTCACGTCATGCTCGTCCTCGGCGTATTTACCTTTGATGAGTAAACTGACTGTCTTGCTTGTGTGTTTCATGTCACTGTTCACGCCTTGAATCCATATTTCTTTGCTAGGTCCGTCTGCTCCGATAATGTCTGCTACTGTTTCGTCAATGAGCGTGATGGTACTTCCCTCGTCCAATAACGCGAACGTGTCAATGCTGCCACGGGGTCCTTTTAGTGTCACTGGTGCTATCTTCAGGTAAGCCTTTCGTTTGTTGCTAAGGGGGTTTGCTGCTATCGTCAGCTCGGCCGCCGAGGTTGTGATTGCGTCATTAGTTACCTCGCTCGTCGACGCGTACTCTCCCGGTGGCTTATCGTGATGCAGGAGGTTGTGATGTTTCATGGGGCAGCTGTTCTTACCGCACCTGGGTGCTTTGCAGGTGATGCGTCGGTGTTTGCCTTGTAGACAGCGATAACAGATATTATATTTCTTGGCGGCCTCCCATCTCGCATTTGTATCTAACGCGATGAACTGTTTGCACTCAAATAACTTGTGATCATGTTTACACTGTGGACACGTATCTTCTGCTGTCTTCTTGTTTACAGAAAGTGTTTGTTCTACTCTTCTTGTCTTTTGGGATCGGTACCCGTGTCCTCTATTTTCTTCTCGGGGCGTGGCTTCTGGTAACGCGTAGGAGCTGCACTTGTCTGCTTCTTCTGATAAAAATATCGATATTTTCTTAAGCTCGGGTATATCTTCATTTTTCTTAGCCGAGAAGTTGTACCAGTTGTTTCTTATTATAGGTGTAAGCTTCTCGATAACAATCCTACTCATTTCCGGGCTATGTAAGTAGTGCGGCTTTTTTAATGCTTCTACGGTCCCTACCATGTTGGCTATTTTTCCCGCGAAGACGCATAAATCTCTTGCGTTATCAGTTAGCTTATGAAGGGTCTTGAGTCTCTCCATCTCAGCGTGAATGAGGGCCTCCGGCCGGCCAAACCGTCTTTCTAGAGCCTTGATTATAGTTTCAGGGTCTGGTTGGCTCAATAGTAGGCACTCGACTGCCTCTTTGGCAATCCCACGTAGACTTCTTCTTATTCTTGCAATATTTTCATTTTTTGTAAAATATATACTCGATTCTTCGTATGTGGTTTTAAAGGCGAGCCACTCCGTGCTGCTCCCACTGAAGAATGGCAGCTCTTGCATGTACTTCGGTGGCTCCCTGGTGCTTCTCATCGCTTGAGACAACGCGGCGGCTAACGTAGACACGTCAATTACGGGATTTTTCACCCAGGCACTTTCTCTTGATTTTTCGTTCACTTTACAGTCACTTTTTTCCACTTCTTTTTCACTTGGCTTACCTTTTGTATGGTCGTCGCCTGTGGATCCTATGTTGTCTTGACTTACGAGTGTTTGCGGCGCCTCAGTGTCTCTTTGTAGCCACGTACCTATGCGAACCGATGCCAGGTCATCCCCGGACTCGTCTTCACTCGTACTATTTTCTTGCAACTGTAGTAGGCGAAGCCGTTGTACCTCAGCTTCTGCTCGTATTTGTTCTATTTTCAGCTCTGCCAGACGCTGCTTAACCTCTAATTCTTTTTTCTTTCTTGAGTTGGTGGAGCGGCGTGACTTCGGTGGCCGCACGGTGCGCTGCGAGCTATGCTCCCCATTATTTTCAGCGCTGCTACGGGTCGGCGTCTCCTCAGCCGGCCTGAAGCCATCCGTGGTCGTAGTTCGTTCCGTGGCCTCTTGGGAACCGCTGCGCGTAGTGGGGTCCTGGGCCTCTTCGGTGGCCCCCTGGTCAGCTCCCTGGGCAGCAGGTTCCTCTCCCTGTCGGCGTGTCACTACCATTTCCGAATTTTTCTTATTTCCTGGCTTCAAATTCCTAAATTCGGCTCCGGAAGGACCATTAAATGTTCGCGCGATACTTCAAGGACTTATACTTATCGGAATATATAAATAAAAGAAGGAATGAACGGGCACAAATTTACTATTAATTAATTACATTACTTCACTTCGCGCGATCCTTCAGTGGACTAGGGATGCACGTTACGATGCGATTTTTGTGAAGATCGATTCAAGGGAATACGATCTAGCGATTTTTTGAATCGATTCACTTCAATACGATCTTCATTCGAATCGATTCAAAAGTATAGTGAATCGAATCCTTTGGATCGTATTACCGACAATGTATTACTGTGAAGATTTAGTATTTTTTATAAACAAAGTTCGATTATAAAGTAATGCCGACACCTTAAATTTATTTATGTTTCGCCATTCGTTTGTAATCTATCTTAATCATCATAGTCTGCAATGTTTATTTTATGACGGTGAATTTTATGTGCGAAGCGAAGCAAGCAAATCGATAGCCAAAATAATGAAATATGATGAAGGTGGTTCAGAAAAGTCATCGTTGATTTTATTTTGCTTTGGTCATGGTCATTTATGCCGTACTAATTACCACCTATCGCCGTATTATTTGTGCTATTGTGCTTTACCGATGGCTCCACCTATCAAATCCAGTGTGTGATCTAATTTTGTCAAGACTGATAATTTTGGAAAATGCAAAATATGTCAATGTGTCGTAAAAACAAAAGGTAACATGACAAACCTTTCTAACCACATGAAAAGGCATCATCCTTTGTCTTCGCAAAATAATGAAACGAGAAATATAAACGTGAATGCAATGAATAATTTGGATACTACTACTACGTTAACGGGTCATGCAAATGTAAGTATAAACTGTCATTAGTCTAAGCGCGCACTGCTATTTTTTTTCTTTGTGATTTTTAAAGTGCCTTAAAAATAAAATCGTAAACGATTCATACGCGCATTTTTTAACGATTTATTTTCGCGCTGAAAAAATATTCATATTAAGTGCATTTAAATAGGTATATATACCCTATTCTATGTTTAAAAAAGTTTGTGTAAAAATAATGTTTTATTTGTTAAAACTAATGCAAATTTTGATTCGATTTTTGAATCGATTTTCATGAAATCGATTCAAGACAATACGATCCGATCCACGAATCGATTCAAGGGCTTACGATCCATTACGATCCAAAAAATCGATTCAAAGAGAAAAATCGTGCATCCCTACAGTGGACTGTATACGGGTTCTAACTACTTTTCTCTGCTGCTTGCGGCCGCGCTCTCGCTCTCTCTCTCTCTCTCCTACACCGACGCCGCGTTCTCTCTCTCTCCTTGCTACATGTACCGGCAAACTCGCGTTCATGCTGGCCGAAGGTGCCGTGTGCAGCGCGATCGTTTTTTGCTGGCCTGCGGTCCATTCTTCTTCACCTACTGTTCAGCACATTGATTGTCGTGCACAAAATTTATGACCATAGCAACAGAAAATGTGGTATGTTACTAGCTCCATCCATTGTTTCACAAAATAAGTTTTAAAATTATTAAATTCGGAAGTATCTGGCGCCATTTCACAAATCGCAAGAAATGCCTCTGGAATTATGATTGTAGGAAGAAGAGCCAAATTTGCAAAAAGTTTCGTCAAGTGGACACCTTCTGGAGAATCGTAAAGTCCAATTTTCTTACTATTTTTCCAAATAGCATTTGTGTAGTGGTAAAAGCAACCTCTGACTTGTATATCGGGATACACTTGTTTTATAGCATTTATAGCCGCAATTTCATAATCGCAGTGATAAACTTTCATTTGTAAATATAGTTTATCTTTCATAATTTTGAATAGGCGTACGTATGTAGTTTCGCTTTTGTTTGGCAAAAGCACATACAAGATCGGCACAAAGTTGACAGTATCATGGTCATTCGACAAATCAATGTGCAAGGAATAAAGTTGATAAAATGGGCTTGGCACAACTCTAAATGTACCATCACCGTAAAATGTGTCAACGGCCAAATACTATAATCTTGTGATCGATACCATCATCATATAAGAAGAAATCCTTGACAATATGATCAGGTAACTTTATATCTTTGAAATTATTACATCTTGTTTTGTCAACTTTCAAAAATTTACAACGTGCATTATATAATCCATCTTTTTTATTTGCAAAAGTTGGTAGGTCATCTGCTGATATTTTTTTAGAAAATTTATCCAAATAACTCTCAAATATTTTCTGAACAGGTCCGAGATTTGAGCAAACTTCTTTTTTACACTCCTCCATTACTTCGTCTATGCAGTTTCTTACTATATTTGGCGTACATGTGTGCTTAGCCTCTTTAACAATATTGTTTTTCATGTCCAAAGTAATTGACGAATTACATTCATTTTTTTGGTTACATCGGAAGTTGGATGTTCCCGACTTGTTTTTTTTTACAAAATTGTATCTATAACCTGCGTATATAACTGAAACCCTACCTTTTTGACTTGTTATAAATTTTATTTCAGAAACACCACTACTCGGTCCCGCCGCCGTCTGTGAATCCATATTATATAATATTATGAATATTTTAACTTAACACTTTATTTTTTAAGTCTTAATTATTAATTCTTGCACATAATTAGACCAAGGAAAACACAAACCCAAAGCACAAACCTAAAGGAAAATGACAACGAAAATAATGAGTAATAAATGACACATGATTTAATAATAGACAAAAAAATAAGTAAGTAAACAAAAAGGTTGCATTTAGAAAATGACAATTACATAAATAAGCATTTATTTGTTTAAAATATATGTTAGAAAGGTAGTCAAGAAAAACTACAAAGATCACGTCTAATAAATAATTTTGTTTTTAGCTGGCGACTGTACAAAATCCATCGTTTAAAGAATCTGTCGTTCAAAGAATCTGCCATTTACAGAATCTGCCGTTTCCAGAATCTGCCATTTAACGAAAAAAGGCATTTTGCGATCATAACAGCTGCATAAGTAAAAGTCTAGGTGGGATTAAACTCTCCTTGAATGTTTATTAGCGGAACAAGTTGAGATATAATCCTATATTATTTGGGTAAGAAGAATGATGAAGCTAAATATGCAGCATCATACGATTTCATCACAGTTCTTTTAATGGATTCAAAACAATACATTCACTACCTCTTGTAAATATTGCTAGTCACCTTGAGTGTATCGCTCTTATGGTATAATTGTCATTATACAGAACCCAAGCGGCAATTCTTTTCTTTGCACCACCATGAAGAATTATTTCCCGGAACACGTTTTACCGTCTTCTTACCCCGGGTACTTTTAGCGAGGTGTGAATAAATATCTCAGGAGTCCGTCAAACTGAGGGCCGTCATTGTATCATTATTGGTTTGTGTAAGGGCGACTCTAATTCCTGAACTTATCCCCTATCAGACAGGTCGAAGAGATATTGCCGTGAACTTAAGAAAAAAGAAACAGTAGTTGATGATGCTTATACAGTCTGTCATCAGCATCAGCCTGAGTCAGTTGAGTAGACGATGACAGCGAGTCATGCGCATGAGTGGTAATTGTGTGCGTGTATGAGCACTAGTCACGTCCGCGCGGCGGTTCTGTGCCGCGGGTTATCGCTGCACATCTCCGGCCGCCTCCCGGCCGTGGCGCCGCCGCTCGGCCTGCGCCGCCAGCCGCCACTCGTCACATGCAAATATTCCACTTTTGTACGTTTGTGTACCGCACGTAATTGAGCCGTACGTGAACACCGCCTGTGACGGGCCGCGCACTTGTTTACCACAAAATAACAAAATAATAGCTCCGTCACAACCTGACAGTCGCTCGGGCAGTCACCAAACGTCACGATGTAAACAGGAAAGTCCTAGTCCAGACCGTCCTGCCTGTTATGCTTATGATTTACGGTGCCGAAACGTGGCCACTGAAGGTGGGGTTGATCCACGACCTAAAAGTTGCGCAGCGGGTTATGAAACGAGCTGTGCTTGGAGTTTCTTTGAAGGATAGAATTCGGAACGAGGTCATCCGACATAGAACCAAAGTTACCGACATAGCTCCCAGAATAAGCAGGCTGAAGTGGCAGTGGGCTGGCCACATCTGTCGAAGGACTGATGGCCATTGGAGCTGACGGGTCCTAGAGTGGAAACCGCGAGAAAGAAAACGTAAGGTGGGACACTCCCTAGCCGGGTGGACTGACGACCTACGAAGGGTGGCGGGGACGGACTGGATGCGGAAGGCGGAGGGTCGGCAAAAGTGGCGCATATTGGGAGAGGCCTATGTCCAGCACTGGAATGCAATAGAACACTTCTGAAAGCGGCAAATGCGTTATCTTCTCGTGCCCAATTCTTAGTGCATTTTTTTTTCTTAATATATATTATGGGGCAGTAGTTGTGGGAGTCTGATGACAGTCGATTCACAGGTAATGTCGAATGTTCGGCCGTTTCGAACTTAGACTGCAAATCGACCTCAGCTGAGTTGGGAAAAAGGCTCGGAGAATAATGAGGTTACGCGTATCGACTACTCCCACCCAACACACCTGGTGAAACATCTTCTAAGGAAATTAATATAGCTATTGGGGTAAATGAGGATATTACCTATATTATTAATAGTACCTTACAGAAATAAAAGTATGTAACTGGTTTGGACATTTCAAGTTAACTGTTCACATAGTATAGTGGCATAATCGGTAATCGGTCGTTGAGAAATTGTGAAGACTGTGATGTTTTCAGATCACGGTTACCCTACTAGCATTTCGCGGAGTATTTGTGTGCCGTGCGCATGCGCCGCAGACACACGCACTTATCTAAGATGACAGCAATTAATCATTGTACTTTATGTACTTTTTACATAATTTGAATAAAATACGAAATAAGTAGACATCGTCCACTGCAGACAGATAAGAGTTCATGCTCACTCGACACTTAGTGCGGAGCACTCAATCTGGCGGTGAACCTTTACGTGATAGCCTCTCCTTACAAGCAACCACTAGCTTGCCTGTACTGGCTCGAAGACCATTTCAAATTATTGACTGTTCCTGTTGGATCAGCCTACTGGATATTCCACTGGTGCCGAATGAAGCAAGCTAGATTTTTCGTGCCGTGAGATCTACCCACTAGCCAGTACAGATAGAATACATTGTTAGGGTTTCCAAAGAGTTATAATTTCGGTTTACTTCATAAAAACAATGACAGAAATTAGTTTCAAGTAGAATGCTGCCTTGACCTGCGACTGTCCGATAGTGCGCCACCACACTACGTGGCACGCTCGTAGCCGGCCGTGTGGTCGTGGCTCGCTACTGGCCACACAATGCAGCATCAAACTGGGCCAATCTGAAACCTGCAAAAACAATTTCATAAACAATAACTTCGCGCATGGCAGCGAGCGCCGCCGGCGCATTTCTCCGTGATTCGACCAGATTAACCGCCACTGCTTGAATTATATTATATGCGGATATCGGAGGTAAAACGTTCTATGCGCCAAAGGAAATGTAAGAGTTGGCGACATTTTGTGAACTACGAGGTGCCGGTCGCCGGCAGCCTTCGCTCGATATGTATCGTGTCGGCACAGCCCTCGCCCGCTGCGCGTAATGCGCGCTAATACCACAGTACTAATACCCCGCAACTGGTATTCCAATATTATTGCGTCCGCTGAGATTACGGCCCACTAATTTGATTGTTCGCGGTGATCGGCCGCCTTGTGACTTCCTTGGGTCGACCTGGTTCCAGCACTAGCAAATTATTAAAGTACGCATTTCGATGTTATTTTTAACCTACATTTTGTCTTTCATCGGCAAATGCCGGTATTGGCGACCGTTTAAAATGTGCCGTAAATAATAGTGTAGTGCTGCGTAGGGACCAGTTAACCGCTAATTAAGTTTATAAACAATAAATAAAAGAGGTGCGGGCGCAGCGCACGCAAGAAAGAAAAGAGTTGGGAAATTATTTTTTTAATAACGTAATTACCGTTGCGAATGCGCAGAGCCGCGGGATGAACAAATAGTGCCCGCGGCCGCGAGGACCCGCCGGGGTATGGCCGGACTGTAATCTGCGAGCCTTCACCATGTATTGCTCGGGACATAAATCTTGGACCTAAAATGTGCTCAAAATGTGCTCTGCTCTCTATACGCGCAGTACACGTTTCTTCGGTATTTTGAGGATAACACGGGGTTCTACTGCGGTGGACGAGCTCAAATTCACCAAGCATAGATTATTACATTATAAAACAAATCGCGCGCACAAGATCCTCGTTTGTCTCGCGAGTTAAGTCCTAGATACGTGTCCCGAGGTATACATACATACATAAAGTGAGACAAATTCCTAAAGCTTCGAAAGCGCCATGGAGCTTTCAAAACCAATGTGTGTTTGGGTTCTTAAAGGTACAGCTTACCTCACTAAAAACACGCAACAACACATATTATAGAGATTTACACCTCTACGGTTTTTCAATTAACGATCCTAAACATATAAATATATTTGGACTGATTGTCTGTCTGTTTATAACAGACAAGAACTTCATAACTCCAAATTTTTATGAAGTTATTTTGTTAGAAAGGTTTTGGTCCAACTTAAAATCTTATGTCACTGCAGACCACACAGCTGAAGGCAAGAGTTTACCGTGGCTTGTGGACGTGTGCACACTCGCGCTGCCGACCCTGTAAGAACCGTGTAATGCCGTTCATGAAGAACCCCATATTGTAGTCGCTAGGAAAACCACAGCAGGGAGTTCATTCCACAGCTTGAGCGTGCATACGCAGAGCCCTCAGCCTAGCCTCTACTAAGCTCTACGTCACACCCTAATCCATACAAACCCTACAATGGCGTTGTGTTGTGGCCTAATGGCACAAGATTAACTCACTAGTCTTTGATGTTGTGATATGAAAAGTTTCAAGAGACAACCAAGTTATTCTTTTTGATAAAGATGTAGGTATGTATTGTTAAAAGACCTAATAAATGAGCAACAGTGTACCGAGGTCGGATCTCATCAATGAAAATAAATGGTATATATCAAGTCAAACTTAACTGCGTTATCACGTTTAGCTAAACGTAAGGACTAATTTAAGTTAAATCTGATCAAAAAACCTAATTGACTTATCGGGGTCGGATTCAACAGTGAAAATAATTGTGTTCATTAGAATTAACTTTATTATCCTCAAAATGAAAAGAAACATTGGTAGGACATATTTTTTCTGATATCTAAGTAATCTACACGTCCTTTTATTTTATCAAATGACAGTAACAGTTTGATGAAATACTGATCGATAAGCTCATTTTATTATACAAAATTATGATTAAAATTGGTGGTCCACTAACTAAGCCACAGGTTTCTGTTTATATTTAGGTTCAGCCATCTCAATCTTTTACTTTTACGAAACAAAAAGAACAGACTTTGAAATACCAGTTAGTTGCTAATAAAATGGAAAAATGAGTGGCCATAAACGCTGCGATTTGAATAAAATGTGTGCGGTGCGCACATGTTATGCTAAATATCATAATGCTTGTCTAACAAGCGATTATTGTACTATACAGTTACAGAGAACGTGGCGTGGTGCTGAGCGAAGCGGAGTCGGAGGCGGGCGCGGAAGCGGAGACGTCCGCTCGTCCTGCTCCCGGCAGATGCGCCCGCGCGTCTGTTTTCGGTGCGTCGCTAATCGCGGCCGCATTCCTCGCTCCATCATTTTGATAATTCCCATCAATTTCCGACGCAAAATTTATCGCGTAATAGGTAACCAATTGAGAAGGGACTCTGCACAAAGTTTGCAATGTAATGATATCATTATATTATCGTATTTTGTTTGGATTTGAAGCGGTCAGTTTAGAAAGTAATGGAAGGCTTTACGCGTATACGTAGATATCTCCAATATTTGAGGATGGAGGAAACCAAGTGTCAGAAATCAGTTGATGTTCGATCATTTGGCATTCGATTTGCTTAGTAGGTACCTATACCGCATAGCAAGTATTGCTGCCGTAGAGGCCCAAGTGTTTCTTACTTGTTTTGGTAGATAGCACTGGATTTATATTACAATTTATTACCTTCGAGGTATATAGTAACTTGTCTATTAGTGTTTTGATTCGGTACAATATGGCCTCAGTAGAACTTACTGAACGTAATATTATGTCCTGTCTGTCATTTGTTGCGTTCTAAGGATAAATAAATAAGTAAGAGTGTTTGAGTGATTTGAGTCATGTTTATTATTTGAGTTTGTTTTTGTAGATAGCTTCCAGAGTGGTGACAGACCCCACGAAATTAAAAATGTTCAAGTGACTACAATGACTACAATGATGTTAATATATAATATATCAATGACAATGACAGTTAAACAATTAAAAATCGTTGACATTAAAAATTAAGAAGATGAACATTCAACGCACACCATACAGAGTGAGGTTTACCTATTCATATTTTCATTATACTTTGCTAATATGTAGGAAATTGGTGGACTAGATGCGAAAGGCGGAGGATCGAACCGGGTCCTGTGCACATTGGGAGAGGCCTATGTCCAGCAGTGTGCTGCAATAGGCTAATTGATTGATTGAAGTATTTAATTACTCGTAGTAAGTTGGCAGTCAGTTGTGGTAAGGAATGTAAGGACATTTTACCTATGTCTAGGTTAGTCAGTATGCAATTAAATAATACGATTTCAAGAAGTGAAGTTGACTCAGAAGGTGCATGGCTATGAATTGCTGCTAAAACCTTTTGTTGTACAGCGGTCAAATATTTTAGTGAACAATATCGTCATTAACAAAAACCTCACGATCGGATACCGCGCAGTAATGAGCTATTCACTCTATTGTCCAGCTCGCTTCCATTACAAATCATCGCTAGTAATGATTCGCAACTAAAGTGTTCCGTCTAAACTACTGACTCATGTGAGGTATGAAAATGTCGCCGTCGCGAGGCGGTCGTGTCGTCGTCGCAATTACGCATGCGTGGGATGAGCCTTAATATTCCTAAATCATAGTGCGGGTAAGACGGGTAGCGGGCCAATTTAGTACGACATGGCCGCGACCAGGCCCGTAATGAACCGCCGATTACCTCCTGTCGTATATCCTCCCCCTCCCCCCCCCGGTCCCGCCGCCTGCTCGCCCCTCTAGCCTCTATCGGATAAATGGAACGATGTTAATTTACCATTGATGGAGAGGATCGTTACTTTTTGGGTAGTATAGGATACTTAAATCTTGATCCTAATCACGTCACAAAATGAGCTCTTATGATTTTTAGCTGCCTTTTGAATAGAGCACGAGGTGCTATGGCGGCAGAAGAGCTCAAATCCACGAATCGTAGATTTATACTACTTATATGACTAGCAGACAAGCCTCTCACTCTCGGCCCACCTTATGGAAAGTGGTTACCGTGGCCTATGGACGTGTGCAACACGGCGTCACACTTGTGCTACCAATCCAGTAGGAATTTTTAAGTATCTTTCTATTCAATGAGAACGTAGTCATTCAGGTAAAAGATAATATGAATGAAAGAAGCAAGAAGGTAGATAGGTACTACATAAATATAGGTTTTTCTAGAAGGAACATACTGCTAACTTATCTAGGTACATGGAACCATTCTGAATTGCTCAATTTTCTGCCTGCTATTGTCCCATCCCAAATATTGTCTTTTTCGGAAAAGATATTATCATGTTCCTGAACTCTAACTCTATTTAACCTATAAGTGAGCAGGTGTTACTAAAACAAAATAAAAATAAATTAAAAAATATTTCCGCTAAGCATTTTAACATTTTCAATACATTTTTTTTGTAATTACAACAACTCCACCAAATGAGTCATTCACCATCTCGCGATCGTCAAATTCGCGAGCGCGCGCGAGTTGGCAATTTTCGATTTTGAATTATTTTTGTGTCATCAACTCGCGCGGTAATATAGTGCATGTTAGTGTGCGCAAACGCATCCGAACGCCATAGTCTGGTATCATCGACGGTGGCGGCGCGCGGGCGATTTATTTCCCATCGCGCGGCGCTCGGCAGCCGCTCGCTACATCAACTATTTGATTGAACTCCACCCACTAATTATATTCTTACGAAATAAACTCTGCATTTAACTTGAGCATTCATCGATCTGAAAAGGCACAAGTCTTCAGAGTCACATAGGAAAATCATCTGTATGTGTTGAGCGAGTACGGTGGAAATCCTACAGCCGATTGTACCTGCTGTTAGTGTAAAATGATTTTAGCAGGTTAGGCGAGAGATAATACAGTAGCCGTGTATAACCAGTGCCGTTCACTGATTCTTTAGACATATTTCAATTTCACCTGATTGTTCATGCTCTTTTCCACCGGCTCTACGTTGTAATAATACAAGTTTCGTTGTTAATCCCATGTTTTGAGTGATCAAGAAAGTATATTACTAGCGCTAGAACTGGGCTATCTCGAACTTAAATTTACATTATGCAGTAGTGCTTATAGGTTTAGAAATCATCCATATCATAGGTACCTACTACCAACTTATTTGTAGGCCAAAAATTATAAAGAGTAATTTACATAATATGATATTTCTTTGCGATCGAATTCACATAACAGATAATTTAATATACTACTCAGTAAATGTGATGACTTTGCAGAATCCGACAATATACCGTTTAAAAACGCAGACAACCCGCGGACACTGCGAAATTACGACATTAATCGTACTGCTCCGGCGCAAGTTATTAATGCCTCAATATGTACTGGATTAGTCTGCCATCGGATATCAGAAATCTTTTTTATCAAACAGAGTTCTGAAACGAACACTGTGTCAAAACTCGGGGCTTTATATTGCGCGAGTTTGGTGACGGTGTTGCTTATTGGAAAGCACGCAACTTTGCTCTGTCAAATCGCCTCGCCCCGCCTCCTCGCACGGCGACTATTACAAGACAGACGGCACGAGTAATCGCCTTCGACGCACACAATTTATCTGGTCGGCAAGTATTACTTATACAGAAATATCATTAGCACTGGCAGCTACTGTCAGTTGTCCAGTGATGGCGCACGCTAAAAAATAATTGAACGTGCGTCGCTGTTATTAATTATTACAGATTATGAAGTATCTAACGTTTTTATTGCTTCGCTTCAAAGAGGGATCTTTTGAGTTTATTTCATTAAACTGGATCGCCTTTGATTTGTCACCGTATTTTCTTGATGATGTATCACTGACTGTCGTTACAAATCGTTACAATATTATTTGTATCGACTATTAATTACATTTCAATTTGAAGCTTTCTTTGTGTCGTTCAGTGGCTTGTATAGCAGAGTTTTTGTAGTTGAATCTGTTGACTATTAGATTATTCGTAGCAACTGGTACTTTACCATGCTCCATCTGTGTACCCATGTATCTTGACGTAGCTAACTTACACATACCTATTTACCTACTTAGAAATGTAAAATCAATACCTTTTTGATATCTGGTCTTTAGAAAAAAAAGATCAAAGAAATTAGTAGTTCATGCACTAAGAATAGTGTTACGAGTAAATGAACTTCTCACCGATATTATGATTAAAAAAAAAATTCCTTATTAATTTTTAAGGATCATTGTACGACCCCTTTGTGGATCGAGATTTAACGAGCATATCGTTAGGATACACGATTTGTATAGTAAGAAAGATCTGGGTGAAAACCAGCGCTACTATATTTTTAAATAGGACACGTCGATATGACTCTACCTCGCCTAATGGTCAGCTGAAGGCAGTCTCAGGAAAAAGGGTCACCATCACAGACACCAACAATATTACAATGGTGGCCTTTGACGGCTTCATCAGATACTTTTTCACGTCCCGTTTAAAGAAGGACGTACCTATACAAGAAAAGTAACATGAATATGTAATAATTATATAGAGACACTTACGTGTTAAGCAGCCAGTACGGCTACCCAGGGATACACACAGCATATGATTAAACATCAGCAAGTTCGCTCAATATTTTGTGTTACCTGCTTGTGCACTAAACCACCCGAGCTATCAATTTTAAAAACTCTTACACATTGTATCGACATGTACCTATAATGTGTGAAAGAACAATGTCACAACACTACAGAACAAGTGTTTTACGAAATAAAGTATCTATAATTTATCGTTAAATTGTCAACTTTATGAAATACAAACGTGAGCGTTGTGCACAATACCTGCAGGACGAGGACGAAGCGACGATGGATGCCATCCATTTACCAATTATAATAACCTTGCACCAAGCAGAGAAGCAGATACGTGTGCTTACAGTTTTATATTTTAGACATAAATGTGTCGTACAGTACAAGGTTTCAAATGATTGATTTGTCATTGTAAGTTAGAAAGAAATAAGTTGGCACGTATTGTTACAATACAACACGAGACCATTTTTCACCATAATACTGACTACTTAGCGATATAGAATCCACATTTATTCATTTTATACTTGCTCTGTGGCCCTATGTTGTTAGTTTGAACTAGACCTAACCCCAACTAGCAAATTAGTTATATAACCCATAACTTATAAGGAAAGAATTCTTTTAATAGTTCTATAAAAGTATTAATTTAACAAGTTTGCTTGTAATAGCATACTATAAGCATATTTTGCTAATATAACGTAATAACCTTGTTGCTTAGTCATATACACTATTATATAACAGATTTATAAGCCCTTTATGAGCCAGTTGTCATATAAAAGTATACAGTATGGCTTTTTAGCAGTATAATATCTTAGCCGTATAGTAGCTTTACCTGCATACTTTTCCTAAAATTAATAAAACTGCTATAAAACCTACTCCCTTATAATGGAATGTCTAATGCAACTTAAAGCAAATACCAAAAGGCACGTTATAAAATAACTATAAGTATAATATGCCTACAAATGCACTTGTCTGGAGCTTTACATGACTAAGACACCGCCATTTAATAATGACAATTACTATAAGCGGAGACGTAAAATGA
The DNA here is from genome assembly GCA_914767945.1 of Eilema depressum. Classification (NCBI taxonomy): domain Eukaryota; kingdom Metazoa; phylum Arthropoda; class Insecta; order Lepidoptera; family Erebidae; genus Eilema; species Eilema depressum. The sequence continues at coordinate 23,147,060 of OU612018.1, read as the reverse complement.
ATTTGAACGACTTGAAAAATTTACAGCGAAGCGGCGGTTATCGAAGAAGGGTGGTGAAAAGATGCAAGGCTATGATGTTACCAAGTTTGTTGTCATCAGGCCCAAGTTTGTCCAGTGCAGAACCCAAAGATAATTCCGGTGGTTCCGTAGATTTTTTTTCCTCAAATTCAGAAAATAACACTGTTCACGAAGAAAATAGTGATAGTGACTCATCTGTTGCACATCTGTTGTTCCGAAGTAATATAGGTACTTGGGCTGTGAAGAATAATATAACACATAGTGCTCTAAACCAGCTTTCTAAAATTATGAATAATATACTGGTACCCTATTCATTACCATTAGATGCTCGCACACTTCTTAAAACCAATAGTGTTAAAATAAATAAATAAAATGGACAATGGGTTTTATTGGCATAATGGACTTATAGACCAGTTAACAGTTCTTTGGTTGTCAAGAACGACATTATATTTTGTTGCAAAATGGCTTGATTATCTTCTATTGTAGTAATTTTTGCAGTCAAGTTTTCAATCACTTGAGAAACGGACAATACTTCGGACGGAACGGACTCTTCATAACTAGAAACAACCAGTGGCTCAGAAGCCACGGACAATACCAGTGGCTCAGTAACTCCGGGCACTACCATTGGCTCAGAAGCCCCGGGCACTTCTTCGTGAGTCGCAACTACCAGAGGCTCCTGGGTGGAAGCTACTTGGGCCTCTTGATAAGTAGCGTCCGCGTCCTGAAATAAAAAAATAACAATTATTTGAAACTTTCACGTTGCATTCTATTTTTCGGGTTTCCACGCGCATTATTATTATGTACGTATTTAAGGAAAATTATTAGGTTGAGTCCTACCGCGGCCACGGCCAGTGTAACCTATAGGCCGAAATGTCGAAGTATTTCAAGGTAATAATTTGCCTTAAATACATATATGTACAATAATGCGCGTGATATGAAACCCCGAATAATAGATTATAAATCATGCAACGCGAAAGTTTCAAATACCTATAAAATAATAATACTTAGTAGATAGGTACCTATATTATAAAATAAATAATAATTAGTATAGGTACATACGTAACCTAAACTAATTATTATTTATTGAAATTATTAAATTAAAATATTCATGTTAACTTACGTTTAAACATTCCCTTACTATTTCCTTAAAATTATAAGTCTTTCTTCCTAATACAATTTCTTTTTCTTCCTAATACAAAATCGTCTCGTGCTAAGAAACGATCCACATCCATAAAAACCACCATCTTAAAACTGCAATAAATAAAACTGTATCTGTAATTAAATGACCCGAATTAAGGAACCCTAAATCTTCCAACATGGTTGACGCACGCATGTACGAAAGCTATTATAAGAGTAAAAGACTTATAGATATTTTATAAAAGGAATAGATTTGCTAAGTGTTCTTAATGTACGCAAAAATAAAATAAATAAATGTAAATTATTTATTAATATAAATGGAAGAATTCAAAAGGCGCATTAAAAATTATTCATTAACTTACCCACAATTGTCGTAAAACTTCTTCCGCACTTAGCTGTTCTGTATAAATATTGACAATAGACACCGTATAGTAACAAAAGTAAGATGTTAATTGGTTGACATTAATTGGTTACAATCATAATATTTTTGTCATCTCCATATTTTGATATAAATTAGTTATAGTAGATAAATCCAAATATTCTTATACACATATTATGATTAACAATTAAACGAGTAATCACCCTTGTAGGCGAATTTTTTTGACAACTACAAGGGTAATCACTCTTGTAGTCAAAGTTTGTTGGTAATTACAAGGGTGATTTAATGTATACTAGCAAATTTGTAGCCATATTAAGGTTAATCAGCACACAGTATGCATTTATATGGCTTTTCTAAGTAGGATTGGTTTACTATATAATAAGTATACAACGTCTACAAGAAAGTAATTCTTATAAAAAGCGCCCAAATGCAGGCTTATTAGCGTTTTTATAACCTCTATAAAAGCAAAGTTTTTGGGTTTAATAACATTTATAAAGCAGTTTTTTGCTAGTTGGGAACGTCCCTGTATGCTAGAGTTGATTAGAAATAGTCGAAGGCAAAAAGTCTGCATAGAATTTCAAGATGGTATGCACTTGATGGTTGAGTACCTGCCGGCGACGACGGAGGCATGCTGCCGACTCACAGCTGCGGCACAAGAAACATGCCTGATGAGGATAGATGCTCTAGGCTTACCTATCTATTTTGCTGATGGCAATCTTGTTTAAAAATTTGACGTAGGTACGAGTATAATAAGCATTAAAGTAAAGTAGCTATGAAGTATCGGAAACATAGATGTCATTCGTGGTGTAGCGGTAGAATGTTCGGCTGCAGAGAAGTGAGAGGTAGCGGGTTCGATTCCGCTCAGCTAAAATATTTGTAAGCATCTTTTACTGTGCTGGCCAATGAGCCTACGAGCACGTGTAAGTGGTTACCGAGGCTTAGGCACTCGGAACATCTATATAGCCCTGTCTGTAGATACAAGTAGGATATTAATAAAAATAATACATGGTGCTGCTTTTCACTGCGGTCAGCAAGGACTCTCTTTGATGGGATTGTGTTTCCTACTTACGCACATGAATAAATTGAAGTGTATTGTATATTTCTAATATTGGAGTCAGCAGCGCGAGTGTGACGGCCCTGGTGTTGCACACGTCCATAGTACGGTGACCACTTTCCATCAGGTGGACCGTGTGCTTGTCTGACATCCAAGTGGAACAAAAAATAACTTTTTATTGTAAGACTGAGCTAAAAGCCAAAGCACTTGTAGACAATAAATAACATTAATTTAGTCTGTGTTCTATACCGGTCAGCCGGGCGCACCGATACACTATATCTCGGGTAATTGCGCCCACATCACACGTGTGTGACAAACACGAAACGCCAAGATGGTGCTCCCCAGGGCGGCGCCGGCCCCGCCCGCCGGCCACTCGCGTTATTAATAAGCCCGCGAGTCGGCGCACACGCATCACGCACACCTACCATCTTAAATGCCAAGTAATGTCGCGTTATAGTGCTTACTGGTAATTATCGGATATCTTTTGCCATTCCTATTTACAGATATTATGTCTTTATGTGCATTAAAAGCTATTAAATATAGAAATGGCGTCAGCATCCTGTTCTAGGCAGTCCCGCCCAGTTACAGAATCTTGTAATTGTTGTATGCCATAACAGTCACATGGTATTTTTTTATACCACTTAGGTGGCAGACAAGCACACGGCTCACCTGATGGAAAGTAGTAACTGTGTCCTATGGAGGCGTGCAAAACCAGGGGCGTCGTATTAAAGTTCAGTTCTAACCCCTCACTGAGCCCTTTCTCAAGCAAAATATAAGCGGTCAGCTTAGCCTAACCTTTTGAAACAGGTCGGCACAATAAGTAAAGTGCATGGAGTGCTAATAACAGTGGACGACGCGGGCAGAGGCTCCTCGTGAGACCGCCGCGCGCCGGCCGGCCGCGGGCGCGTTACGGCGCGACCCTCCTCAATTGATTTCCGTGGATGACTCCAGACCTTAGACCTCCATTCGCAACATTCGAGCAATGTCCGAGCCTAAAACTATATTAAAATTCCTGACCTGCCCTGACCACAGAATTAAGAAAGGCTAGATATAGCAAACCCCACCTTCCCGTGTGTTCCCGCGTTTATCTTTTAAGTCTACATCTTTGGCGGTTATGTGTTCTGGAATGTGGATATACGGGTTAAGCGACATGTCGCCCTCTTTATATCTTGCCTGCAGGCGAGTTAACCCGGATATACACACAAAACACCTTGACAAAATGTAAAGGTATACTTATTAATATTTTCACAGGGTGGGAATCGAACCTGTTTGGTCTGATGTAGCAGTCGAACCCATAAATAAACTAAGCCATCCTTGGAATGCTCACAACATTCCACAACACAGTCTCTAAGCCGCGCTGGTAGTGGCTCGTATGTCCATGTTTGGCGAGCTCCGCGCCGCTACGCAAAAATTAAGCGCGGCGCGCCCGCGGCGGTCGGCTGTCGGCGGCGACCCCGCGCCTGGACATGGACCATCATATTCTGTGCCTTGAGCATATGTATGTTACTAGAATTTTTACAAATTGAAATATAAAACGACCCAAACATAGGACGACAGCGTATCTTTATTTTATTTAGTTACTAGCAATCTTCCCACCCATTTGTAGGTGAAAACTACTTTTCACCCGTAATTCACCCTCTTAGAGTCAGTCTGTTTCCGCACAGGCCTGATGTCCGATCATGATTGCCGTGTGGATATGCTGGGTGCTCATAAGTATGCTTAATTTTATTCCGGTATAAGTGGCGGCGCCTCGGGCTGCGACCACCAGCTGCGCCGTCTGCAAATTTACTACAAGGACACGACGCTATAATGTACCTACTAGGTATCAAATTTTCTAAAGCAGGTAGTGCTTATATTATCGTATCCATGTCAACAGTTTTGAAAAGTCATGTTATGTGAAATCATTATCCGATCATGAAAGAGCCTAACTGAGACTGACGGGCCAAGTCAGCCCCATCTGCAAGCCGGTAAACCGGCTGATTGACGGATGTGGCCCTAGGGTAGGCTTTCCACTTGGGGTGCTCTCATAAAAGATTATATAAACCAAACCAATAGGGAAAATATGTTTATCTTTATCATTAGTAGAATATTGTAGAAGTAGTCAACTTTTGAGAGGTTCACCTTTGGTTCATTAATAAGTAACTTCATTGGCACTTAAATACCTAATTATATTGTTACTTATATTGTGTCTAGTTATAGGTATCTATCATACTTGAGCAGACGTTTCTTATTGGAAAACACTGAAAAAAAGTCATGTGCGCCTCTGAGAACGCTATCCAACGCACACTGAGAAAATGAATGAATGTGTGGGGTTACACGTATTTTAACGTTTATGACAGACATAACCCGCCCCCCATAGACAAGTGTGCAATGAATTGGCAGGTTGTCTTATAAGATACTGTCTTCCTGAAGTTCGATTCATATCGACCACACGTACTGGGTCAAGTCCCTTCAGTTTAATGTACAAGTAAAATATCAAGGAAAAAGGCCATTTCACATAAAAAATACTTGGTTGGTAGAGAGCGATGGTATCGGCGCTGGCGCAGGCGTCGGAACTGATCGATCCGACACGCGGCGCGCCGCCCGCACACACCCCGCAAATTGAAAATATCACAACATGACTTACAAGCCGGCCCTTTACTTCATACCGCACCCAAATATGGCCAGTATAGTGCGGCACACGCAGTACGCAGGTTAATCTCTGTATAACTTTTAGCGCATTTCAAACATTAGCCTAATTAGTATGTTCTACGAGTATTATTCCTATAAAATCAATAATTCATCACATCCGGCTATCGGTATCTTCATTAGAGAATGATTACAGTCTAAAGCCAGGAAGTGCAATTAAATCAGATAATTATGTTAAGAACCTGCTACCTGCTTCCGATTGTATTCTGAACTGTTCCATTGACTAATACCTACTTGTAAAAGTGATGTTGATTGTCGTAACATGCTAGTCAACCAAAGGGACTTAAAACACAGGATAACCTTGGAATCCAACTAGGAGTTATGACTTGGATTTGTATTGTGCAAAGGGAACTAACGAGTATATTATTATTAATGACTTATATAAATATATTATGTATTTACTTAGTAGCCACTTCAATAATAGTGCATAGGTACAATGTTATGAGTGTGATTCCCATAATGGGATAATGTTTAAAATGGAGAGTGTGAATCTATATCAAAACAGGACATCCCCAGCGAAATCGACTGATAAACTGAAAAAGGCAGCCAGAAGGGACTGAATGCGCAAGGCGGGGATGGCTGTACGACAGACAGACAGATGGACAAACGGAATTTTTTCTTCAGATCTCTGAAAATGAGAATAGCGTGCATAAACTTTATTGTTTGCTGGCTGTCGCGGGTCGTAGGTCCGGTGGCAATCAGTTTAGCATGTTTGCATGGGATGGGATCAGGTCAGTCAGAGTGATGGGTGTTTCTATTAGAAAATGTTTTAAACAGTTTAAACGTGCTCTACAGTCTACAGTCGACAACAAGCCACCGCTGATTTCGTGAGACCAAAAGTACAGCTGATCAATATTATATACATTTGTCTACCTTTGTTCTTATGGGAAATATAGGCATGTAAATATTAATAAAAATTGACTAACAGTGTGCCGTCCCGGATACAGACGATCATTGATTAAATAGACAAAAAAGTGTCGTGGTCGCGGACTCGCTCAGCCCAATTTAACAAATTAAACTTCTTATAAAAAGGTAATTTACTAAAATATCAAATAATTTTTCTCCGAAACTGCATCGCGTAGCCGCGGGCCCGCGGGGCCTGGCCGGCGCAACAAAAAGCTGAGTTAATGACAGGCAGGGCGCGGGCTTGCACCGAGTGAGCCCCAGACCTGTCTACTACACCTTATCTCTTCTAAGCAATCATATTAGATAGGTCATCATGGCACCTTCAGCCGTGACTGCCGTGAGGTCCTTTGCAATATAACAGTTAATACCACTAAGAATAGTAACAAAACGTGATTTCCTACGTGATCGTTGCAACATCAGACACACCGGTTTGTCACTAAGAACGATTTTTTTTCTTTCTTTTTTCTTCTTTTCTTTCTCTCTTTCTTTCTTCTTCGCTCTGTAGTCTGTAGGTAAGCTTCTGTATCTTCATAATGTACCTAGCTATCCACACCATCAGCATATTTTTTTAAAAGTAGAAATTCTTCTAACTACATCCTCTATTACATCATCTCTTGCTACATACAAAACGAAAATCAAAAATAAAATCAATTGTACCTTTTATTGTCAAATTATTATATTAGGTATCTTTGATTTCTGAAAATAAGGAAAATCAATAGGTTTTATTGAATTGTTAACAACACATTAGCATAAACTTTTTCAGTCAAGAACTCATAAATGTTTATTTGAATAGACTTTTAAATGTCCAATAAATAGATGACCCGCGTCGGGGGCGGCGGGCGCGGCGGCAGGTCCCGCTCGGCCGGGGCCCGTCCGCTCTCACTGGCGACCATTTCATTTCATTTATTCATAATTTGCGAAATATGGGTACAAATGCATTGATGTTGATGACTGCGGAAGTATTGCCATTCTTAAAAGATTTTAAATTCAGTCATTCAAAATAGTTATGTGTGCTCTTGTTACCAACGAACATTTAAGACGAGCTGTCTTTATTCGAACCAGGTTGTTGTTGAAAAACATTGTGAATTAGTTAATACTGAAGCTCTGACGTCAGTAGGATGTTTATACCCGAGGAGACTCTTTGTTCGGATTAAGTAGTTTCTGTATATCATATAGGTACGTAGGTATACTTATGAAACTGTGTGACTGATGAATCATCTAGGATATGGAAGTATTAAAATTAAAAAAACCAGTCAAGTGCGAGTCGAGCTCGTGCTCAGAGGGTGCCGTACAAAACAGAATGAGCGATGAACTTAAAATGCTATATAAACGGCAATATCTTTTTATTGCGTTGATGGCTATAAGAGATTCAAGACCTAGGTAGTTTTATTTTCAAAACATTACAAACCTGCTGAGTACCTACCTTTGATATAAGTTTGTAAATATATACGATAGTATATAGGTACACACGAAATATTTGTAGTATCCAGACCAATGAACATAAAATTATTATATTACTGCACTGAGTGAAAATGGAACCCGCGCTGTGTGGCGTGGCCGGTGGCAGTCAGTCACACCACGACTAGGGCAAGGACTTAAGATTTTTATTGCGGTAATGAGCGTCTGTAAAAAATAAAAATACAATTACTGCAAGTAAAAAAACACCCGATTATGTATTTTGTTCAGTAAGTTTTTTAAGTTGCAAAAAGATTCGTATCCACAATAAAGACCCCATAAATTTCTACTAGGTCAGTTTGTTGTTCAAGAATAATATTTTTTTTTTCGTAGAACAAACATTACAAACATTAAATTAATTATATTTAAACAACCCAAGACAATTAGTTTTGTTATTTCCTCAATCCTTAATATTTTAATAAACTGATTATTACTTCAATTTGATGATTGTACGATTGTGATGTGAAGGATATAGGTACCTACTTAAAGTAAAACATTTTTTTATGATAGGATTGGATGACCTAAATAACTCGATAGAAAAATAGCTGCCAGTGACTCTACATAGTAAGTGCCTACCTACTCACCTATTTTTGAAAAGATACTGTGATAAAATGTCACTTATTTCTATGTTTAGAAAATGAATTTTGGATGATCCGACACCTGAAGTGCTATAAAAATCGATTATCAAGAAAATAAAAGTATTTTATTTTTAGTTCTTTCATTAAAGTGTTTACAAATGGTATAATCAAAGCTAATTCTTGACATATGAATAAATAATATAAGTCATGAGTCATGAAACAAGACCCTAGAATATCTTAAAAACTTGACATTGGCGTTTCGCCATTAATAATTTTATAAAAATTTACAATTTACTTGAAATTGGTCAAATTGCGGCGAGTTGCTGCAGAAGCCATTAAGAAGAAGAAGTTGAAGTTGAAACAAGACTCGTGTCTTTATATCAAAGCGAGCGTGAATTAATTACCTACTTTACCTTGTTAAGTGTCGAAGGTGAACAGCCCGGGAACCAGCTCTTCCGTGAATTCTAACTTAACTACCTAATTCAGTGACTTATGTGTAACTTATCGATACCAGTGATTCTTCTTCCTCCTAGCGTTAATTCCCAGTTGCATCCGAAGCTTTCAGGTCCGCTTTTACCAGTCATAGCTACAGATTTGGCTAGACCTCGATATTTTCCGTGAAGCGATTGCCATCTGACCTCCATGACCCAATGTTAACATTAGGCGATATCGAATCAATGCAAATACCCATATTTAATGCACACAAATATTTGCACTGAGCGGGGATCGAACCCGCGCCTCCTGCGTAGCGGCCACGTTCACTACCGCTACGCCACGGAGGCTGTCTGTGTCTTATCGATACCAGTGATTATATCAACTAATCCTAGGCCGTTCATCCTATGCTAATGTAAGCCTAGATCAACCCGACGTAGCTCACCTGCGGCGCGTACTAGCTCGGTACTCAGTGCTACGGTATGTACGGTGACCAATACAGACCAATGCTTGTTCGTAACCAGCCATAATTCAAGGTGACAAGCAGATACATCATCTTGATGTGCCTTTAAGTGTGATTGAGACTAAACTGTCTTAATGATTCATCCCGTATCCTATTAATATATAAACCAGTAGCTGATGCCCGTGGCTTCACCTGCGTGAATGTCGGTTATCGCGATGGTCATATCTCCAGTGCTGCGTAACCATTTGCTGCATGTGCATTTGATGAGATAAGTTTTAGGTTATCTGAATGCACCCTCCTAGATTTTAATGTGTGTGCCTTGTCAATGTATTTTGCAATTTAAAATTGTATGTAGGAAATAGGTTAGTTGTTAAGTAGTATCGCATATAAGCGCTTTGGTTTCCCCTACTGTTAGCTTATAATGTTTGTTTGTTAAAAAAATAAAATAAAAAAAAATATGTATGACCGATTTTAATTCTGACCAAGGCTTTCCTAAAAAAATACTAATATTATAGATGAAGAAAATAGTGCGTAACTACTTATTATGGTCGTTGTTTATGAAGTTAACGTATCAATCAACCGCAAATAACATGTAGTGCTAACTCACTATAGAAAAAATCCAATAAGAAAAATAACAGAGAGTTCCAATTAGAACTATAATCTAGGTACATGTTAAAATTACACATTTACAAGAAAGGCGTGGAGGTAGTAAACTCGACTGCTACCAGGGGGCACGGGTTCGCTCCTCGCTCAGTGCAAATATTTATTTGTATTCATGAATATAGCATTGGGTATTTATGTGCCTCGGAGAGCACGTTAAGTTGTCGGCCCCGGTTGTCATACCAACATCTATAAATTGTGTAAAACTGTATTAAAAAATAAATAAATAAATAAAAAGGATAATTGAGTTCTCTGAGTTTCTTGCTGGTATCTTCTCAGTAGAACCAACTACCGAACCAGCGAAAGAATCATTTTCAAATGGTTTACTTTAATTTATTTAATATTTTATTTTTTGTTTACATACTTCTTGACACAATTGTAATATTTTGACGTTCATATGTGCTCTATATGTGCCTAAATTGAATAAACGAAATTGATTCTTTGATTCTTTGATATCAGATGGCAGTCGCTTCACGGAAAATATCGAAGTTCGGTTGGACTGGAAGATAGACTTCTGACTCCGATGTGAGAACCTCGGATGCGACCCATTCAATAACACTCTACCTGTACTATGGGGTAAAGAAAATCACATTCCCACTTTACATACCACTCTATAACTATTTAATTCAAGATTTTATTTTAACAGTTTGTCAGCTATTTATATCCATGCCAAATTTTCATTTTTCTAGTGCTCAGAGTCTCTAAGCTTGCGTCTAATGGACGGACAAGACGAAACTATAAGATTATGGAACTCTACAAACTCTACTGTCTGCAGCTATGATTTTTAATCGTTTTAATGATAATTATATGTATAAAAATCATTAAAGACGAAAAAATCGTATGGATATCAGTATTCCGTGAAATTGATTCCTCAACATTATTTTATTAGCCTTATTCTTATAGTTCGTGGTTCAATGTAGATACGGTGCTTTACAATTTCTTCTCCAATAAATCTATTTTACTCTACATCTCCAAACTGTATCCACCACTAAAATCAAAATAATTTGTTTCATAACTGCCTGAGACATTGTAAATAAATACTTTCACATGTCTCTCTACCAGTTAGTGGTCAGATTCCTCATTCATGAGTTATAAATTTATTAAAAAATTATTTGATTTCATCGCATCACACTACGAGTAGTTCTAAAATTATTTGTTTTTTTTTGTTCGTTGTACGTAGAGCGCCACTGCAACTGTATTGTAGCAACATTGCCGAGCTTCACTTTACGCAGAGCGCCCCCAGTTATCGCAACCCTCTTTAGTCAGCAAGGGTAGCAAATAGTTCTGCTATCGACCGCACGATAGCGCTATACATCGTCACTTCAATTAAAAAAAAGTTGAAATACATTTTTAAATACAATACATAGTAATTTAAATAAAATTTTTAATTAAAAAATAATAACATAGATACCAAAAATTGAGAAAAATACTTTTAAGTTTGCACAATGCTACTTAAATTATTATTGAAATTATACATGTTTTGTTAGCAACTAGTTACAAAGGTACTTAATTTATAAGAGAATTCTAACGGATATTTGCATGTCGTTATTATTAAAACCATTGCACATAATAATAATTACCAATTAATACAATTTTAATATGTAAATTACGTATTTTTTTTCTGTTACTATGCACGTTCGCTTAAAACAGTCTGTCTATTCGATAACAGATGGCGCTAGTAGTAGCTGTTTGAGAAATTATATTGCTCGTAACAGCGATGTAACGCAAAGTGACGGGGACGTTCATCGATGCAAAAGAGCTTTGGATTTTAATGATTTTATCTTCGAAAGAATATAAGTTAGTAACTAGACATATACACACTTTATAAATTTCTAATCGTAATTATATTCTTCTAGCGTTTCGTGAATTACCTATGTAGAAAATAGTTAGGTAGGTAGGTATAGTGTAAATGTAAGAATTCAATATAACATCATACATATTATGAAGAAAGAAGAAAAATAAAGAAGAAAAATAACTAGGTACCTTTATTTTGATTACACACAAAATATTAGAGTAGCTATTTAATATCCTTCTTAGATTAATAACATATCTAATAGGTTATTGTTCACGCGTCTTTTAAAAAATGTTGCCGGTAGTACAATATCAGTAGGTAATGTTAATAATAATAATAGATAACAATTATTATTATTGTATACGTACAAATATATAAATAGCAAGGGTACCTACTCAGTGCAGTAAAAAAAGGTATGCAAAATATTGCCGGCTACTATTTAATTATTATTTAGTAAAAAATATAGGCAATTAGCTCAACAATCAATTTCATTGGAATTGTAAAATACCTACATAAGTAATTAGGTAGAATTATTTTTTATATTTCTTTATTTTTATGAGAATTATATCTAAAGAAATGCCAAGGTCAATATAATTAATACCGCCTTTCAATATAATTATACACAAATGTACAAACAGGGTTCGTCCCAATAGTGATGGGACACTGTTTACCCAAAACCTAGATCATGACTATACCTATGTCTACCTATATGCGTTGTTTTTCCCAATAGACATTTATTTTTTTCGTTCTTTCTTTATTTCTTACTAGCGGTTGCCCGCGGCTCCGCCCGCGTGGATGTCGGTTATCGCGACCAAACATAGCCTATGTCCTTTCTCGAGGTTCAATCTTACAATCTACCCTTATACTCAGTACTGAATTGATGCCGACTCTTGACCAATAGATGGCGCTGTATGTCCGGAATAAATTTTATTTTTTATTATATTTTTTGTAATAAAAACTATCCTATGTCCTTTCTCAAGTTCCAAACTATGTCTGTACCAAATTAAACACAAATCGGTTCAGTAGTTTAGGCGTGAAGCAAAGACAGACAGACAGACAGAAAGACAGACAGACAGACAGACAGACAGAGTTACTTTCGCATTTATAATATTAGTTTGGATTTGGATTTACACGTATTGGATGCTTTTCAGCAGCCTTTTCTGCTGGTGCTTCTGGTTTCTAGTGGTTATACTGTCTACTGGAAATTAGCTTTCTTAGGTATACCTGCCTACTTCACTCGAAATTGAAAATATCAATCAACACCCTAACTAGAATTGAAATATTTTCAGCTTTGGATCTAACTAATCACAGTAATCACACAGTTGATATGTGATGACAGGCTGGCTTCTTATTTCAATATGCAGTTATACCTACCATGTGAGTGCGGGTTTCATGCCGTAAAGTCAGTAGGTGCATATTCTGATCACCTAGTACCTATCTGGGAATCTGGACAAATGATATGCCCACCTCTATTTGCAATACATGATTCTTAACACAATACACAACTCTGCCTACCCCTTTGTAGATTGGCATTCCTACAGTTTCCAGTATGTTTATTAAAATTATAAGTTCATATCGAGATAATAAGCCTAACTATATTATTACAGAAAATAATTTAATTTTAAAGTTAGCAGGTCTGCATAAGCAACGTAGGTGTCAAGGTGATCTCGAAGTGTCTGTGCAGAGTTCCAGACGAGCGCGTGTTAGAGAGCCGGGCATACTTTGTACGGTTTATTCATTTATTTGCAGAAACGATGACGTCGATTATTTATTGTACAAGGGACAGGTTGTACATAACTTTGCATTGCTAATTAACATGTTTTGTATAAACTTATTAAACGTCGTAACACTGAATACTGATAGAATTCCAATTGAAATGAAGCAATTCTCGGTAGCCTCGCAGCTCCTGGGCTATGTTAGTAGATATCAGGCGAGTAGTACTTAGGTATCTATGTAAGTATGACATTTACCTGTTTTACATTCTCACTTTAGATTTCTCAATCAATTATCTATCTAAAAACATGTGAGTAAAATATTTTTTCAACTGAAGATTTACTGAAGTAAATTCTAAGCATAGTGATATTTTTTTTTGTTTAGAGAGTAAGTAACGTCACCACGTTGTAAATATTTTGTTTAAAACTATTATAAAAACTAATAAAAATACGAAAATTTATTTTGTTTAACATAAAAGTAGTTAAGATTCTAAAGAAGTTGAGAAAAAGTATATCTGTGATGATAAAGAAATCTAAGTACAAAGTTTCCCAAAAAGTTGCAATAGCTAGCTTCGACGTTTTAATTATAAATTTTATATTTCATTAGTAACTTTTTAATATTTAACATTAATTTGATCAACTAGGCATAAGCCCTTAGCAAACGAGCATGTATCAGATTTGTCGCCGTCCAACGAGCCGTCGGCGCTCGGTGCCGGGACTCTGTCTCTCCGCGAGCGCCGAGCGCCGCGCGGGGCGGGGAGGGGCGCGGGGCGGCGGCGCGGGGCGCGGGGCGGGGCGGGGCGCAGTAATTACATCGTCATTAGCGGGCGGCGGCGCTGGGCGGGGCCGCCCCTCTCGGGCGCGCGCACGGCGCTCGGCCCACAGTCCGCTCCGTGCTGCCGTCGCGCACGCACGCGCATGTCGCTCGCTGTCGTCCCCGGTGATGTGAGGTGGCCCCCGCCGCTGCCGCAGCGCCGCGCGATACACGCGCTTTTTTCGCGACCTAGTAAGCCAGTTGAAGGCTCGAGAGCCTTCGAGCCGGCAAGACGCCGTCCACCGTGGATCTGAGGTACGGCGCCATGGCGGCGACCACGTACATGCCCGCCGAGATGGATCTCAACACCATCGGCGGGTATCACGCAGCGTCGCCGCGGAGCGCCGAGCCCGCGGACATGAAGTACCAGCACCCGCTGCACGCCGGCGGCTCGCCGTCGCCGGGCGCGCCCGTGCTCAACCCCTGGACGTCGCTGCCGCAGGACCCGTGGGCCATGCACCACAGCCACGCGCACGCGCACCAGCCCGACGTCAAGCCGCCGCCCGCTCCGCACGAGCACCGCCACCTGCAGCACTCGCACGGCTGGCACGCGCCCGTGGTCAGCCCGCACTACGGCGCCGGCTCGCCCGTGGGGCTGCACGGCGGCTACCCCATGCCCATGCACGCGCAGCACCACATGCTGCGCGACATCCAGCCCAGCCCGCACCCGCTGCACCACCACGCCATGGAGCGCGACCAGCCCGAGGAGGATACGCCCACCAGCGACGACCTCGAGGCCTTCGCCAAGCAGTTCAAGCAGCGGCGCATCAAGCTGGGCTTCACGCAGGCCGACGTGGGCCTCGCGCTCGGCACGCTCTACGGCAACGTGTTCTCGCAGACCACCATCTGCAGGTTCGAGGCGCTGCAGCTCAGTTTTAAAAATATGTGCAAGCTCAAACCGCTGCTCCAGAAGTGGCTCGAGGAGGCCGACTCGACGACGGGCAGCCCGACGAGCATCGACAAAATAGCCGCCCAGGGCAGAAAAAGAAAGAAGCGCACCTCGATAGAGGTGTCTGTGAAGGGTGCGCTCGAGCAGCACTTCCACAAGCAGCCGAAGCCCTCGGCGCAGGAGATCACGTCGCTGGCGGACAGCCTGCAGCTCGAGAAGGAGGTGGTGCGCGTGTGGTTCTGTAACCGGCGGCAGAAGGAGAAGCGCATGACGCCGCCCAACACGCTGGGCAACGAGATGATGGAGGGCATGGGCCACCACTACGGGCACGGCGACGTGCACGGCTCGCCGCTGCAGCACTCGCACTCGCCGCCCGGCCTGTCGCCGCAGCACGGCCTGCCGCAGGGCGCGCACACGCTGGCGGCCCACTAACAGTTCGCCCCGTGGGCGCCGCCGCGGCCCTACTACGCGGAGCCGCACTAGCCGCACCAGCCGCCGCCGCCCGCGGGACCTGTACATAGCGAGACCTGCGCCGCGCGCCCGGACGTGCCCGCGGCGCAGTGAGACGTGGGCGCCCACTACTGTACATAGTTCGCGTGTGAGCCCCGTCCCCAGGACAGACGCTAACGTTTAAGTTGTTCTTTATAATTTCAGTGAAGTCATTGATTAATTATGTGCGTAATGTTAAGATCTAAAAGCCAGTAATCGTTTATACTTTCTCGAAGCGCCGAGGTTCGGAGTGATCGCCGACACGTTTAGCTAGATAGTCTAATTGATAAATAAGAGCTTAAATCGGAGGTGGATCCCGGCGTCGCTCACGCACCCTCGCCGCGCGGCCGCGCAGCGCTTCGCTCGTCGTGCGGTAAGTACGACGACATTACACGTAGCAGCGTATGTACCTACCCACGGCGCCTAACGCCAAACCGCGCGGCCGCGGGCCCGCCGCGCGGCCCGCCGGCGAGGAGTGCGTAGCGCTTTCAGTTTTGTAAAGGACGATTTCATCGAATTTATTTATAGATATTACAAATTAACGATGTTCATACATGCCTACCTGTCAGTAGGGAGTCATTGTGGTGTGGATAAATTTAAATTGTTGCTATTACTGTAAATTTATGATTAGTGACGAAGACGAGAGTAAAAAATATGAATCGGGTCGAAGCTTCGTTTTGTAAGGGAATACGAGTGAGTCAATAGGTGCAATTTTTGTTTTAAGTGTTGTAATAAAACGAGCCGAGTGCGACGGCAGCCGCCCGCGCGGACGCGCGGAGGCGCGGAGGCGCGGCGGCCGCCTGTTGGTGTTAGCGCCCGCCGCGGCTCCGCCCGCACTCGGCGCACACCTAGCTCCCACAGCATAATTTATTTAAATATTATTAAAAGGACGCAGACACGATGCCAAAATGGTTTTATTCCTGTTTTTTACTTGTTTTGTTGTTTTTTTTCGTTTGTATGTATTTGTGGCCAATCTTGGTACTTAATACTTGTAAAAATAGGTATTTTTTCTATATAAAAATAATGTACCTACGACATATATGATGAATATATATTAAAAAAGTTCTTTATAGAAATTGAAATATGGAAATGACTTTTATTGAATGATGTCCTATCGGTCTGCCCCGTGTAGAGTTGTTCACCGGGCGAAGTCGCGCGCACTCACTTGTATTGTACAGATAACTGTTTGCATATTTTTACGATTTACAAAAGCTCAGAAATTGGTAAAATGTTTTACTGAAGTTGAATTAGATGAATAATGTAAATATAACGCAGTCGACGGAGTTAGGTATGCAAGTCTCTAGCGGTAATATTACTTAGTGATATGATATTTTATATTATCGTCTAAGTATTTAATAAAACAGAGTAAATATTTTAAAACAGACTATTATTGAGTGAATCCCGGTCAGTAGGTCGTATCTCATCATCGTGGGCACAGGGGACAGCACCCAGGGGCTAGTTTGTTTGTTTTATTGATGGGGCTCGAGCGGTGCCCGCGCAGGTACCGGCGGCCGTCGGCACTTGGCACCCCGAGCACTGCTGTTAAAGTTTCGTTAACATCTTCAACAATGGCTTTGTACAGCGTCTTGATCAAAATCCAATGTTGCATTACATTCTATTATTACTTGCCCGTACCATGAACATGTTACTTAGTGTTTTCAGTAATAATTGAAACTAATTGACATCATAATTTAGAGCATTTGAAGGCAATAACAATGTTCTACAAAGTTACCCTTCTGATAAGCATCTATGTAACATTGTTATTTAACACCTTGAACATAACTTGCATCAAATGTTAACAAACACACTTTTCATTTTGTTCCTACTTGATCAATAAACCGTCTACATACACATTGCGGCCTGTCAAAACCACACGACATCGTTTCTCTTATTGGTGCACGCATTGGCGGTTACCGTCTAGTTTGGGCCTTATAATATGTTTGAAACATAATTTACCAAATGTTTATTTGTACCCAATTAGTATAAGTACAACTTAGTGTCTGCCGACCTCCTTGGCACGATCTGCACAAAAAGAGAAAAGTGATCGAACGACATCCACTATCCGGTGACTGCGTCCGTAAATGACTGATATATACAGTTATGTTTGTTTTATTAAGCTAACAATTTTATTGCCAAAATCTACATTAAAATTTCAACATTCTAGGAGTGAGTTATATATAGGTAAATAATGTTTCCATTGAGGCTTAGTATTTCATGATAAAATAAACTTGAAACGTTTTCATACATGACAAAGCGCAAATGAAAAAATCATTCAATCAATTGTGTAGACAGCTTTCTCCTGTCAATAGTGACAGCTACAAAAAGTGTTAAGGAGTCGGTGCGCGGAGTGCGGTGCCGCGGCGCTGCAAAAACCTCACGTGAGCGCCTCGCGCCATGGACATGGACGGTGGACCAAATGACATTCCGCCGGCCTAATGGAGCGTCCCACCGGCCACCGGTGAAACCTCCACCGCACTACGCGCTGAAAAAATATCGCACAACCGACACTAATAACGTTTCAGGAACTCGTCACTAACGCGTCACTAACGCCAATCGCCGCAGAGCGAACAGTCTCGTTAGCCACGTGTAAACAAATTGTAGCATTACATATATGTGATGAATGAAAATGTAAACAAATAACGTGCTTATAAATAACATTCTCATTAAGCAATGTTTACACACAACCCGATTGTGCTGGAGCAATTATTTCATAATTATTATGCACATAATGCAGTTATTACATACATTGAATTTATCTACATTTATTAAAAATGTGTGCCGCAATTGGAAATTAGTATTCGGCTTGTTAGATGCTTAGATGTAATCTGTGGGAAATTGTTTCTGTCATAATACAAAGTATAGCACACTTCTTGCGCTTAGTCTTTTACATTTTCATTATAAACTTGTCTATTGATTTAGGTAAACTTAAGTTTTCGAGTTTTTTAGTTAGCGCACTACAACCAGCTTCTATCTGATCTTAAACAACAACTCATTATTATAAATATTTAATACAATGATCAGTGTGATCACGATCACTATGGAAACTAACAGTTTACACTAAATATACATCTTGAATCCTAACTACATAGGTTAAATATGCAAATTTAGTATTTTATTCATAATACTTAAGTGAATGTTATTTGTTACATTTTTATATATAGGTTGTTATAAACTCAAATAAAATTCTGCTCCTGTCAAATAGTCTGCGCACCATAAACCTAGACCACATAGTGTAGTGGATTATAATTAGGAATGTCGTCTTTGCGTTTCTTAAGCTTCGATATTATTTTTCAAATTAAAACTATCAAACGCTCATTCTTTCCGCCTGTTAACCACAAAGTTTTTGTCTCAACACAGAACAAGAATGCCGCAAAAAATATCCGACCGCTGTCTATCAGCCATTGTCAAATGAATTTAATTGTTAGGAGACGCGAGGCGCGGGCGCACGCGGCACGGGGGGACGGCACGACACCACGACTACCTCTGCCATACAGTATTTGATCGTTTTGTTGAATTGTACAACTTACGTACAGCACCTATAAGGGCAGACACTTCATTTGCTTATAAAAATATGAAAATATACCTGCCTACACACTTTTCTAACTTTAGCTATTAAACTTTGAATGTACGTATATTCCTTGAATAATTAATAAATAATTTTATTAGCTTTTTTATATTTTGCATTAGGTCAATCAATCAGGTTTTGCTTCGGATGAATTTATCATTAAGTTACTACCTTAATTTTTTGTTCATCATCTGCATTGCCTTTGACATCTACCTATGTTATTTTTTACTGCCCGTTATAAAGTTTATAATATAATTAGTGCCAATAATCTCACTCTTAGGATATTTGACTAGGTGTTAATTGGCATCCAACATTCATTCAATATCTAGCAAATTGGCCTGCCTGTTGGCCAGGCGTGCCTAGGCGCGTGTGGGCGACGCGTCGTTTTCAGTGAATCTTTAGATTGACAAACGCTTGGAAGATATTTTTTGTGTTTAGAACAATGGCTGGTAGTGCAGGATGTATAATAGCAAGACGTTCTGGCTGTTAACCGCGCTCAAGGTTCGACACGTTACTGCGACATAAATACCTACCATGTGGCCTTCGCACACACAAGCACACACACACACACACACACCTGTCGATAGCGCTGAAACGTAGAACACAGTCATAGGTAACATTACCCCGCTATATGCCAACAGCTCGTAGCACTACTTCAACGTAGCAAAAATTTCCGCGCAGAGATAATAATTTACTATCTTTATTTTTTCTTCGTGACATTTCGAAGCAGGTAATCTTAATGAAGGAGAATTCTTTATTGACGCAACAAACTAGAATTCCGCGTAAATAGGCAATTACTATTTAAAGTGAGTGGCGTGGAATTGTAACTTAGATAAACACCTCATTGCGCGGCGGATAGCGTTGCCTAGGCACTGAGTAGTTCGGGTATTGTGCGTGTGCTGCAGGGAAAGGAATAAGAGAGGCAAAGACAGGTGTTTGATGGGTACGCGATGGAACGATGGTCAATCGAGCAAATATCTGAATGCGAATGTACCGTGCTGACGATTGTTCTGACACTGATTTATGTTATGACGTTCCATCAGGTTGGTATAACGTCTACTGTGCCAGTTGAGGTACACGTCAACACCTTGTCTATCTATTCAAAGCAAAAAATCTTGCGTTTAAGTTCCATGCACCTACTACAGCACGCCCATAGATGCCGTTTAACTAAACAAACAACTTAATATTCAGTTTGTTAATAAACTCCCGTTTCCATAACAAAAAATAAAACCTTAAAATCACGTAGCAACCTATAACACGACATGTGTACTCCAGTAGGCAGTAGGGAGGTACCAGAATGTCGCGCGACAGAAGTTCGCGGGAACATTGTCGCACAAACGAGCGGTCGGAGCGGGTACCTGTCAGTTTTTCTGCGTTTTGCCGTAAAATATGTATTTAAAAAACGTCGGGTCTCGGCAGGTGCGGCGGCGAGGCCACCTTTATCAGCGGCCATGTTCTACTGAATTTATAGTCTCCACGGTTTTGGTAGCGCCGCGAGCGGTCCGCGCGCTCCTCGCTCCGGCGAAGGGCCCTTCGGGGCACGCCGCGCGTAGGCGCACCGCGCCCGTCGGGCTGTGCGGTGAACCCCGTCGGCACTCAGGGGACACATGCTGCAACAGTTCCAATTCGCAGCAGTTCAATTAGGTGCTAACCAAGATGCTAGCATTCTTTCAATATCTATCTACTCCAATATGCAAATTTAGAAACACACTAAACCGATGTCGAATGTTATACCCTGGTCCTGTGAACCTTCTGTCGTGATCAAAGCAATAACTCACATCTGAGATTTACAATACTTGACATTTATTAATTCCAATGATAGAATATTTGTGATTTAATACGAACGCCATAATAAGAGAAAGTTTGAAACTCTGCTGGCCAGTCGTAAATTTGTAACCAATATGGTATATTACTCTCTTAATTAAATAGAATATCTACCAGAATAATAAAATGATTAGAATCTAAATTGATGCTATCGGTTACTTTTACAGTTCCTTCAACTCGTACATGTGTGTTTAAGAAAATTCGTACTTTTTGAGTGGTACACGGACGCGAGTTATCGCGTTATGGACGCGTTAACGTTATTTATGAGTAGTTATCGCGCGGTTATACCTCTCGGTGACAGCCGCTCGCGCTGGAGGCGAGCGGCAGAACCTCTTCGTTACGTAAGCGATAGCTGAAGAACAGGCTGCTGTAACGTGCTCGTCCTTGCTCCGCGACACATGTACGTTTCTATTGACACGTACTTGACGCGTTTCCTAACTCGAGCGGTTGCGTAACCACCGCCAGCAGAGAGGTGGTGAAAATACCCATCTCATTATAACATTAAAATTCTATTTTCATTTAGAAAACTGGTATGATTTATAGGCAGTTATATTAGCAGGCGTTTTCACATAAGTACAAATTAACTAGCTGCATTTTCTTTTTTATATAAGTCCGTAGTATTTATGTTAGAACGAACTCTGCGCGCTGAAAGATACATGTAGTTGGATAGACATAAATTACGCCTTAACCAAATTGCTTGCGATTGATACTTCGACATTTAAATGCATAATAATGATTACACAAGCGTAAATGTAATGCATTAATGTATTGTACGAGGAGCGTGTCAGCAGATAGCATGAATAAGCACCAAAGTTATGCCTGTTCTGGTCATACAGCACAGTGGTTACACTAGACACTAGGTGCTACTACTTATTAGGTATTACCTTTAGTTCGTAACTCAGAATCTTAAGTGTTTGTCTCGATTCCTTATTTTTACTTAAGTACAATCCTGCAGTATTTGTATGTTATACTTACATGGTACCTACTCTTGCTGTTGCGATCATCTTTAAATAGGTACTACTAACTATCCAGTGAATCCACTCTGTCAACGCTGCAACCTGTTCAGTATAATCATCAATAAATATTTTAAAGTATAGATTTTTGTAGTAGTACAGTAAGCTTCAGAGAAAAGGGACCCCCCTTGATAATGACATGAAAGCATTGAAGTTTTTTGAAACTTTGTGTAAATGTCATGTTGGTCTAGTGGTTATGACCTATGCTTTGTGAATACGGTAACCGGGGTTTCAAATCCTCGGACACAAAGTTCTTTTTTTATTTCGTATAATAATTTTTTTATTCTCATAAGCACTTTTGTTAATTATTTGTTTAATATACTGTTTGTTTCCTAAATAAATAAATAAATAAAAAATAAATTATTATTTAAGGAATCAAATTTTATAGTAGGTATGAGGTTTATAAGAAAAGATAGGCTTGTTGTATAAACAATATTAATTTATTTCTCGAATTACATTTCTAGGACTACACGGAGTCCATTTCCTGGTTGAGTATACAGTTTTTCTATCTGAGTTAAATTGGGGTTACTTATTTTTAGAACGTAAATTTATTGACAAAACACAATACCCTAAGTATAAAATGTTTACTTCACTTAGGGTCTAAGTGAAGTATAAAATGTTTAATATTATACATAGTTCTAGCTAGAAACATAACTACAATATTTATTTACTTATTTATTTAAAGTTACAAACATTAATTTTTTACACTCTGTATAATCTATGAATATAAGAGAATGGTTGAAAAATGAAATGTTGTTTATGCCTGTGAATCACAAAGAAAGAACCAACATGCTAAACTATAACAGTATAGCAATATACATCTTCCTCTTTGATCACATTTTCTGATAAGTAACCCTTTTAACACAACATTAGAAAAATATGTGAGTTCAGATGGTGCATCGTTAACACATTAGAAGATTATTAAACTTGTAAACAAGAGTAATGGGATTAGGTATTAATAATAATATAATATTATTATTATGAATGTTAGGACACTATTTCGCATTAGTTCCCAAGTTCTGTTTACCTTAGTTCCAGTTTAAAACCATCTGACCCCACAAGTTTTTTATAGGATTAAGATCCGGGCTTTTAGCCGGCCACTCAAACACCGTTATATCTTCTTGTGCATTTAGCCAGTCTTGCACAATTCGGGATGCACTAAAGGGTTATCCTGAACCAGGTAAATTTGTCCTTCTGGATATGCGACCCGCACTGATTATGCGCAGCATTACGTCTTTCAACACTTCAACTACCACTAGCTCGCCTGGGCCCTTTTCAAATCTGTTTTTTTTTTTTGTGATTTTATTTTAAAGAATATTATTATAATCATTTACTTACCTACCTAATGTTAACCGCCCGCTTGTTCTTAAGTCTTATACGTTTTTAGGGTTGAAGGGTGCCACTGAGTGAACTTCCACAATATCATGGCGCCGTTCTGATTCATGAGTGTAAGCAACTGGGCGAGGTCTTTGGCGTTCACATTTTATATCACCCGTCGCTTGATACCTTCGAATCCATCTACGCACTGTATTTCTCTGTAATGAAAATGATAATAAATAAAAGAAACTCCAAAAATCTAACTTGTAAATGAAAATGTAACATGATTAAGCAATAAATAGGTATATAATATATTTTTATCGTAACTCTTACCGTTATGCCTCTATTCTTGCTCCCAGAGAATAACAATTTTAGCTTTCAAAAATGTTGTTATTCGAACCATACTTTCAATTTACTCAAAAAACTGATAAACAACTTAATAAATTGAATAATATTACGAGGAGGATTAACACCAATGCAAATTACCACGAATTATAAAGTTACCTTCAATCACAGTTTAGTAAATAAGACAAAGAAGTATTCTAATTGCAACCTTAGCGCGCTGTCACAGATATTAAAATACTATAGCCGCAGCTCATACAGCAGATAAGTTTTTGAAGTAAAAAACAAAATGACGGTAGTGCAATAAGCTGTATCAAGCGTAATCTATTGAACTAAACGAGAAATCTATACTAATTTCAACCTTATCTTTTAGTCAATTGAGCAGATATTATTATCACTGGTGTAGTTGAAATTTAAACCTTAAAGTCTACAAAATAACACCGTAATCAACTTTGTTCGATAATAGGAGTAGGTAATGTTATTAATATTTTCGCCATTATTATCAAGTGAACCGTAGCCTAGTGGAGTAAGGCGCGGTCTAAGTAATCGGCTGGCGCTGGAGATGCGGGTTCGAATCCTCAAACGGCACATAAATTAATGTGGCATCTTTTTGTGAGTATGTTGTATCTTGGTATACAATTGAGCCGAAAGACGAAAAATATCAGAAAATTACAAATATGAACATGCAAATAAAAGGCAGATGAAGCTGTTTGCAGCTTAGCGACGATCGCATCACGTGACGTCATTCGTGAGTCATGTGACGCGGCCGGCGCAGGCGGCGATATTCTTTAAGTATTGAGGGGGTCTGTTTTCTCTGACGCTGACTGTACTATAAATTATTTACTGAATATTCACTTCATAACACTGCCCTGCAGGCAAGTGGCCATATCGGCATTGCAAATTGGAGGCCTGGTTGGTAAATCAGCGACATGTGTAAAAGATAATAGTAGGTAGAGCTTGGATTACAAAGGTATAATGTCACAAAAAAAATGTATACCTTTTCATATTATCCATCTAACGTGTGCTAGTCCTGCCTACCCACAACACGCAGCGCTGGCCCAACAAAAAGAAAGTTTGAAGGAGGCACGTTGAACCGAAATATAAACGAAGTTTTGATTTGTTGAAACAAAAGTGGAACCGCAACAAATATAAAAAAAAATATGCAACTCAACTAATAAGATAATTATCTCACCGGACTGGTTGGAAACTAGCTTGTGAAATTGGATAATTAATTTAGTGATATTACTTGAACAGAAGAAAGTTGATACAAATACAGCGTTCAGCATATATCAATCGATGATGCCTATTTAAATTGCGATCAGCTGGTTCAGCTACTAGTGTTGCTACACATACTTATTGACTCATAAGTTTGGTACACTCCCATCTGGTCAATGATAAATTATAATTTAATTTTAGAATCGCGGCTACATTACTAATAGAGTGTTTTATTGTGGCGGTCTAATTAAATGACATAATTGTGTTTTGACGAGACGGAATTATAAATAACCTCTTGTTGTAAGAGACCATGTTCTCTCATTGTGGAGAGCATGTTATTACGTCGGCAGAGCGCTGCTGTGCTCAGTAGCATGCTGCTTTAATACTATATTATTATTTACCGATTGCCCCTGCACGGTTTTAAAAAAAATAGTGTATGTATATTTAAAATAACTACTTACACTACCTGAATAGTCTTAAGAATAAATAAACGTATTACTACGTTTAAATAAGTAATTATAACGCAGGATAACTATTAGGTCCCCTGTGGGAGACAGCTGGATGAAATATCAATATATATATGAATAATGAAATATAATATCATGTGTGGAAACATATGAGGAAAATTTTAAACTAAACTTGGGCTAGTAACATTTCACTCAGTAACTTTAGGCTTTCAACAGTTCACATGTACCTTCATAGGTGTGTACAGTTTAGCGTAACAATAGGAGAGAAGTATTTTAACGATTCGTACCTTTCCAACAATTTCCTCTTGAAAGGTTGTGCCGAAACAACGAGCAGAGGTATGCGCACCCGCATCTATTAACTACCGCGACACACACCGACACTGTGTGGGTACGTGTGTGCCATTCTCGTGTTATTTCGCTTGCTTTGTAATTGCCACTGTGATAAGACCAAGTATTATCTACCACCAGGTAGGAATTCACTCAAAAATACTACTGTCGTTACACCAGTAGATAGTGTGTTTGCCTAACAGGCAGCCTTTTCCTGGACGAATATCTCTACATGATGAATTAATATAACAACGTCATGTATATTTTAATGTAACCGTATTACAGTATATTAACGGTTAAGGGGTTAGCTAACTAACTCCCGCCAAGTGTTGTACGATGCCTAGTGGAACATGTGCCTATTTGGGCGTTTGAGGGATAGTTGATAGAGTCTGGGTGTCCTTTCCACCGTTAAATTGTATGATCTGAAAATCCTTTCAACACAGGATCACTAGATGTTCTGATAGTACCTAATACTATTACAACAACTGACAGGGTAAATCAATCAATTAGCCTATTACAGTTCACTACCGGACATAGGTTTCTTCCAATGTTGGAAGGCCTTGGCCTACCGTTTCCACGCTGGCCAGACGGTTGGGTACAGGGTTTTATTTCAAGTTTTCCTTCTCTCGCAGTGATATCGTATGCATACCTACTTTTCTGTTAGTCACCTCTTACAACACTCTGCGGATGAGGTTTGGTGGTGACACTTGTATTCTTTCTTCACCACACGGATGAGATGGGGTAGTGCATTCTATTTGAATCCCTGAATGCTATGTTTATTTGCATTCATGACATTGTTAGTTTAGCTTAGCTTGGGCATAGATGACGCTGTGTAATAATTCCAAGATTAATTTTGGAACAATTTCTTGTTCTCTTGTTATTCATGTCCAACTTAAATTCAGTCTTAACGAAACTAGACCTGCTGACTATTACAGTAGTGGCACAATCGTATTACGACTGTTAAATGGAATGTGTCGATGGTGGTATCGCGGTCAAGTGTGGTGTCAATTGGCCAGTAATTAGGCGCACCGGGTCACCGGGAGCGCGGCCCGGGCCCTTGCCGACGAGTGCACTGTGATTTATAGTA
Source organism: Eilema depressum (assembly GCA_914767945.1). Classification (NCBI taxonomy): domain Eukaryota; kingdom Metazoa; phylum Arthropoda; class Insecta; order Lepidoptera; family Erebidae; genus Eilema; species Eilema depressum. The sequence continues at coordinate 23,120,437 of OU612018.1, read as the reverse complement.
GACACTTCGATTTCTGTAGGAGTGCAACCCGGGGTTTTAATAGTTAGCCTATACTTGAATACTGACCCCGTTTGTTCTACATGTGATCATGATAAGCTTAGCAGTGACCTCTGTTCATTCGAGACTATTAACTCGGAGCCTGGGATTAGCTTTCTTCTTCCAATCATTTTTATTTCAATTATTTGCCTATTATAGGAACGATTAGTATCAGACCTCCTAAATAGGCAGGTGTACCAGTTGATAAGCAAGGATGGCATAGAACTCTAAGATATTTATAGGGTCCCATAAACACTACACAGTTCATTTCCTACACGTTTCTATACAAAATTGATACCAAAATCATCCAAAAGTTTCAGTCATATAGCAAGCAACAAAAAAACTCAATTTTGCATGTATAATAAATAATACTCGTAGCTAGGATGTTTTCATGGTAGATACATCTTTGTGTCACTGACCAAAATATTTTGTTTAACTGCTTATATTGGAGTACACTGTATGTCTGTATCCTAATCTTATTACAGCTAAAAATAGGCTACTTAGCTACACAACACTCTAGATAGATAGTGCTGTGTAGGTAAGTAGACTATTTTTAATTATCTTCTCTTTAAGTAAATGTCACCTCAGTTTAACAATAGCTTAGCACCTTAGTTGTAAATTAACTAAAACACTCATTTCATGTGAACATTATCGGAGGAATATTTTTTTCAGCTTAAGCTTAGCATTACATTTTGTTGAATATCACAGTAATATGCAAATATTGAATCAAATTTATTACATTACTAGCTTTTGCCCGCGGCTCCGCCCGCGTGGATGTCGGTTATCGCGACCAAACATAGCCTATGTCCTTTCTCAAGGTCTAACCTACCTCTATACCAAATTTCATCAAAATCGGTTCAGCGGTTTAGTCGTAAAAGTGAGACAGACAGACAGACAGACAGACAGACAGACAGACAGAGTTACTTTCGCATTTATAATATTAGTAGGGATTTATTACTTTGATAATCTTAAAGTGATAATTGACATTACAGATATGGTACGTATTACGCAATCATTGAGTAATTAGATTAATCGAAAATTATAATAACAGTAATCACAACATTTTGCATAAATTATATGCGTATCGAGCTCTATTATGTGTAGGTCAATAATTAATTACTACGCAGATCACTTTGAACTAAATAACTTCATCTCAACTATTATTGCTGAACATAATTTTCAAATTAATAACTAAAAAAATAATACAAATTACTAAACTGTACTTGTAGATATAATTTACAACTTTGAACATTTACCTGAGCTGTATCACTTCCTAGCTATCCTCGAATGTTATCTATTAATTACATCCAGCTCACCATTTGTGGCGATACCCAAACTACTTTCACATGAACTCTAAATCTCGGGGACACGCGCAGCAGCCTGCCGGCACTCCGCAAATAAATCGTGCCACATTAGCCAAATTATTGAAACTGTATTTAGCACCGTTAAATCAGGCTTCCACTGGCGCAATAAAACGCCACACCTATTAACGCTAACATATAAATAATTAAAACTAGTCTAGCGTCTAGCAGAGCAGACAGGGCAGGAGTACTAATCTTGTCATCTAGCTTTACCTACATTGGATCATTTCCACTTAAGATATCGCTAAGTGCTCGCAGTCTGTGTGTGGCGATCGATAACTTATGCTACGTTTACATACTCGCGGCAGAGCGAGGGAAGTGGCGAGAGAAGTGGGCAGAGACGTGGTGTGAATGGTATATTCGTCATGCCACGAGTACTGCCGCGTATGTTGCGCAAATACTAGCGCGATGAACTATACGAGACCGCTAGATGGCGCTAAGCTAAATAAAACACGACTTTCGTTATTGCTCCTCGAATATTTACTTTTAAAAATATTTATATCGATCTACGGAAAGTGTATAGTAGTTGAAAGTGATAGTTTTTATTAATAATCTATTTAATTAATTCGCTATGCTGTAAAAGCTTATTGCGTACACTGCTACAGCGTTGTCCTCCATACGTTTACGTCCGTCTCCGTTGCAGGGCGAATACTGTAATGCGGACCAACGCGATGATGGGAGTGTGTGAATGCTAGGACATTAATCGCGCGAATATTTCTGGCAACACTTATTTATTTATTTATTTATTTAAAGGAACATTTAACAGTTATGCGTTGTACATTAATATTACAGGAAAGATATTTATCTGTTAGGTAAACGCATAACCCACACCAATGTCCACGAACTAATGTGTATTTTAAAAGAGAATGTATAAGCACGCGAGTTTCATGTTAAGGTATTATAATTATACATTAGATTGTTGTGAGGTCTTTAAAGCTTCAATAACCGCTTCTTTAAATTTGAAGTGCGAGTTTGCAAATATGTCTATGTCTGCTAGGTGTGTGTTGTACGTCTCCAAAAGATGGCGAATAGGTGCTCGCGCCCCCGCATTCGTTCTGCACCGTCCCGTGTAGAACAGCCGCGGCACGCGCACCTCTCGCTGCAATATAGTTCTGGGCACCGTGTAACACAGTTGGTTCGTGATTCCACTACAGTCAAATCTGTTATGGCATATACCGTGCAACATCATGGACATGAGTAGTTTTCGTCTTGACTCCAAGTTCATCAGGTTGTACTCCTTTAGTAGGTGTTGATAGGGGAGTTTAAAATGGTGCAATTTATAGTGTATTCTGCGTAGAAATTTTTTCTGAACCATTTCTAATCTATTTATATATTTATCGTATATAGGATCCCAGATTGGGGCCGCGAAGTCAAGCTGAGATCTAACCAAGGTTTTATATAAGATTAGGAATGTTGAGGGGCGTTTGAAATCCTCAGAGGATCTCATCACAAAGCCGTACATCTGGTATGCCTTACTTACGATGTTTTCAATATGTAAGTCTAAGTGTAATTTAGCGTCGAGGGTGACACCCAGGTCGCGGATACTGTCAACCCTTTGCAAAGCAAAATCCTGTATTGTGTAATTGTGTGTTACAACAATCCTCTTTTTTGTGTAGGCAATGCGAGCGGCAGTATGTAAACGTGGGGTTAAGGATAGTTGGACTAGATATTTTTGATGGTCGGTCGGTACATTTGTATAATATCACCGGTATTGACCGTAGTCTTTTTTATTTTATTTTATTTGGAAAACAAATAGTTTCTTACAACTAAATTGACAACTGAATGGATATCTTAAAACCATTTAAAAGTTTTCGCATATGCATACTTAGTACATGCATGCAGAGTAGGTATGCTCCCAGTGTTGTATTTTTACCTGACTGCCACAAAGAGTTATATTTTGTAAATTTTAATTTTATTATTATTAGAAAAGTCAAGATAACAGTAGCTACAGGTGTCTAATATATGTTGAAATTGTAGTCTACTTATGACTTAGGGTATAACTACTTGTCCTTCTGGCACATAATTGATTAGTTTAAATAGACAGAACGTGCCGTAGTACCTTAGCCAGTCCCTGTGGCTGTTTGGTTTCTTACTATCTCTAATTGTTGCATTATTCCTTTATTGTCGTCTTATTATAGTAGAAATAACACATGGGCCATTCCTGGTGGGAACTTAATTCAATACACCGACCGTTAAAACAAATAATGATTAATTTTCTAATACGCACATCGCCTAACTTGAGCTGACACTTATTCATTCTAGACATGTTTTTGCTTCACATAATATAAACAAGCTTTTATTACTATATACAGAACTAGCTGTTGCCCGCGGCTCCGCCCGCGTGGAATTCGGATTCCGTACAAACTTTTCTTTCGTGCTAAAATTGCCTCGGATACCATCCCCGTCAGCCATCAGGAGTGCCATGTGGAATTCGGACCCACTAAACAGCATGCCGTCGCGGGTCTTCAGTTGCTGGAGTGTAAAATTGCCTAGGGCATTTTCCGCACCTCTCAGAAGTGGGAAGCACGATGTCCCATCGAATTCCGGAAAGGGAGGAGACGGGCGTGAAGGGATGACAGGAGGCCGGACCTATAATCCTCACGTCCGCGCTCGGTGACCAGCCCTTCCCTTTCCTGCTCTCTACTGGGCCTCCTCGTAGTCAGAGGGACATGTGGGAAGCCATTGAGCAGCCCTCTATAGAGCTGCTCCCGTTGCTGTATGTATTTGCCGTAGGCGGTAGCGCCTCCCCTGGGTGAGGGGCGTTAATGCCTCCGTTACCCAGGATGCATCACATGGAGGTTCCAATCCCGCATTCGGATCCCGTTACCGTTGCGTCTTGTGTTCAGCTGACCTTCCCTGTCCTCGCTCGTGAAATACTTCGAACACCCGTGGTTGCACCCTTTTAGCCCATGCCCGTAATAATAATTAGTTTTCAAATAATGTATGGTAATTTACCGGATTTATTGACATTATAATTTCGTAATATCTTTTGAATAGAACGTCCGATTTCAATAATTCAAAAAGTAATCAACAGGTATTGAAACAATCTTAAATACCAAACGATTTATTTAGATAAGAATTAATATAAAGGTATAGAGTCCGTGGTCTGACTTTGATCGGCATTTTGGCTTGAATTTATATCGTCGCGCGTTACTTTCATACTGCAATAGATTCTAAAATATTCACTATAATTATACAGTGTAAAGGGCAATTTTGATCTACATTAAATGTACAATGTATCTAACGTATTTAGTCAGATAAGGCTTAACACTATATTGTTAAAAATAGCTTCGAAAATGACACATATTTTTTTTATAATTTGTAAAAGATAAAAATGGTTATTGTGAGCTACCCTTATTAGATAGACATATGCTGTCGCGGACTTTTATGTAGACCTTTTTAAGTTATACATTTCTACAGTACATTATTTTGTTCTATCTTCAATAGTTTTCGCAGCGTAGCGATGTAAGGAATTTTTTAGGTCATTTTTTTACACCTTGGGTTACATTATTGAAGTTTTATCCAGGATCCCTATTTTTTTGAAAATTAATTATAGCCTATGTTAGTCAGTGATAGTGCAGCTTTCTAATGGTAAAAGAATTTTTGAAATCGGTTCAGTAGTTCTTGAGTTTACTCGAATACAAAAATACAATCTTAATATATAAGTAAAGAATGTATGGAAATCTGCCCGATTTATTGACATTTATGCTCACTGCTCCGCTCGCTTTAGTAGTAGCGTGATGTTATATAGCCTATGTTACTCCCAGATAGTGTAGCTTTCTATAGGTGAAAGAATTATTGAAATCGGTCCAGTAGTTTCGGAGCCTATTCGTTACAAACAAAAAAACAAACAAACAAAAAAACAAATCTTTCCTCTTTATAATATTTATTATTGTTATTATTATTATAATTATATTATTATAATATATCAATTATTATTATTATTATTATTATATTATATTATTATTATACAGAATTTAAACATTGAATCTAAGAGATAGAGTATGATGGTGAAATACAGTATGGAGTTCTTCAAGATGGGCATTAGAAGGTTCTTACGGGGTCGGCAACGCGAGTTTGATACCCCTGGTATTGCATACGTCCATAGGCTACAGTAACCACTTTCCATCAGGTGGGCCGTGCGCTTGTCTGCCATCCAAGCTGTATAAAAAAATGTCTGAAATTAGTTACAAACTGAGTAGTGTAAACATTTAAATTTACAATTTTATAAATTATCATTCTATTTCTTTGGATCTAGCATGTGGAGCACAATTTGACGTATGTGAGAGACTATGCTAGTGTCAGTGTCGAAAGTAGTAGATTTTTAAACGATCTTTACATTGAAATAGGTATACATCAATAAACATACTACCACCAGTATATCAAATATTACTAAATATTTTTAAAATTTGTTTTTTGAGGTTCTATTATTATCTAAACAATATAATAATGTTTTTCGCACGTATCTTAAGAACTGTCCCACGATGACAAGAGACTATAAACTTGTGCCTTTTTGTATCGCCAAGTGGCCAACTACATATTATTGTTTACTTGTTTTTCCCATCTTGTGTAGGTAGGTACATAACGAGCATCGTCAACTTTAGCTAGCAGATAGCTCCGGGTAAAGAAATCAAGCAGGTGTAACCAATAAAGTTTTATTTACTTTAAATGAAAAGTCAAACTCGAGATCATTTTATCCTTATTAATGAGTAGGTACACTTAGCAGCACTTGCATTCAACCTTCCGGACTGTAGGTTCCACTGCTAAGTTCCACTAAGGGGTCCAACAGGCTTTTCAAATACTCGTGGACCCATTTAGGTAGTGGAACCAACAATATATGTTTTTTCCTGGATTTTTTGGGACGAGTGACTCCACTAACTACATTTGACGAAAACCTCTGTGGTTTAATAGTACATTATGGTACAAGTGTGTCTTCATGACGATACACACATAACATAACATAAACTCACGCCTATATCCCCGAAGGGGTAGGCAGAGGTGCTAGCACCCACATTTCGCCGTTTATGTTTAGGTCCCAAAGTAATAGGTGGCGAGCCTATTGCCATTATACATACACACACACTTGCGAATAATATAAATAGGAATATTTAATTATCAAAACATTATTTCTAGGTGCTACGAGGTTTCGTAGCTGCTAGAGATATGTTTTGATGACTTATGGTCTTAGTCTCAGTCTAATTATTATCATTACAAAAAACTATGGTAACTTTTGCAGATTACCTACTATAACTTTCGTGAACCAGTACAACTATAATTATTTATTTTATTTGTCAACTCCATCTCGATAGCTGCCTGGGTTCGAACAGGCAATATATGGATCTCAAGCTTGATACCTCAGTTGTCAGGTACGCTGCTGACACTTTTATGCATTCAAACCTACTCACAATATCGCGGGTTAAGAACTAGAGTAGCGTAAGGTCAAAAATTCAAAAAAATTTTTTTTTCACCATTCGCTTTTTTAATCTCCATATTTTTATGTGCCAAAAAACTGTAGCGATGAAGTGCGTAGATTGCTTAGTACAAATATAACATATCAAAAAATATATTTTCTGTTTACTGCCGAAATGACGTGTTCCTACTTACAATAAACTTGACATTATTTTGTCAAAAAAGTTGCGAGCACTACGATCGAAACTCGATATACAGCGCGAATAGGACACCAAAGATGTCTTAAATGTAATTGCCCAAATAACGTATCTTGTTATACGTTTTTAAAACGCAGAAAATGAGATTATGTGGCCTAAGTTTGTTTCGCGCCAAATTAACGTAAAGTACCTTTACTGCTTATGCGACCTTGTTTAGTATACTTCCATGATTTTTCTCCCTGCCAAAAAAACGCAAGGGTGAGATACACTACTTTGGTACTAATTAATGAAAGTAATGCAGCCAGTTTTTAAGTTAATAATAGTTTACAGGCTATATTACGATCTTTTAGCACATAATAAATCTCTGTTGGTCTGATTCACTTTCGCGTCTAATACTAACATACGTTGATTTGACACCAAAAAGTTTTTTTTATTTTTTATATAGGACACGTCAATTTGACTTCGCCTCTCCTGATGGTAAGCTGAAGGCAAAGTCTCTGAAAAGAGGGTCACCATTACAGACATGTACCATGTTACAATGGTGGCACTCAGCTTGACGGCCTCATCAGATGCTTTTTCACGCCCCGCTTAAAGGACCCGGGACTATAGGAGGAGGGAAACACGTGAGCTGGTAAGGAATTCCAAGTCTTAATAGTGCGGCAGAAGAAGGAGTCGCCGAATCGCTTGGTTCATGATGGAATATTCTGCACCGTATGCGGGTGGCATCTGAGTCCTGCACGTGTTGTCCTATATAGGAAAGGAGAGGGTGGGATTAGTCTTGGAAGAGCTCATCAGAACATTCACCATGGTAGAGACGCTAAAATACCGCCAAATATGCCACATCTCTATGCAACTGCAAAGGCTCAACCTCAGGATGCCCAATAATGCGGACCGCACGTCGCTGCAACCTGTCGAGAGCATCTAGTAAGTACTTTGCGGAGCCATCCCAGAGATGCGAGCAGTATTCCACGCAAGAGCGAATTTTTGTCTTGTAGAGAGGACACCGCTGCTCCGGCGTGAAAAAACGTCTCACGTTGTTCAGGACTCCGAGTTTACGCGATACTGTTTTGATGATACTCTCGATGTAGTTTTTGTTGTTCAGTTTGCAGCGAACATCCTAGGATATTGAGATTGTCCTGTAGTGGCAGTGGCGTGCTCTGAAGAGTTGGAAGGGGAAGGAAAGAAGATACCTTTGCTGTAAACGCGCATGCCTGCGTCTTCTTGGCATTGAACTCAACTAGGTTTTCAGAGCCCCATTGAGAAACGAGGTTCAGGGTCCGGTCAAGTTCACTGACAAGAAGCTGCCTCTTTTCCGCGATATCAGACTGCTTGGCCACAGGATGTCCGTGATAACTCCCATGTAAGGTGCTATCGTCTGCATTATAATGAAGTTATTAGTTATCTGGAGTTATTCCTTCGACATATCATGATTTTTATAACCATTTGCAGGTCGAACACGAATTTAATTGAGTACATTGTTAAAAAGGCTCCATTTGTTGTTAGCGCCGAAATTCCTGGGCACACCGTTCACCATCAAGTATCGGGATTCTTGGTGTCGACATCTCCAGCGACGTCCAATACCGAAGTCATCTGGAAGACAAGGTCAAGCTGGCATCAAAGTGCTCAACAGGGCGAAGCAGTACTTCACTGCGGGGCAACGACTCCTCCTTTATAAGGCACAGGTTCGGCGCCACATGGAGTAATGCTGTCACCTTTTTGCTGGAGCGCCTGCGTGCCAGCTTGACCCTTTCGACTCGGTGCAAAGACGGGCATTGAGGCTCGTTGGCAATCCCATACTCACAGGCGATGTGGAACCTCTCAGTCTCAGGAGAGACTTTGCCTCACTGTGTGTGTTCCACCGCCTATACAATGGTATAAGCTCAAATAAATTGTTTTACATGATGCCCACAGCTACATTCTATCATCGCACCTCTCGCCATTTGCGGGGAGTTCTTCCTCACACATTGCGACCGGAAACGGTGCGCACTGTGCGGTAAGAAAGGAAATTTATCCCTCGCACACTCAAGCTGTGGAATGAACTCTCCGCGATGGTTTTCCCAAGCGACCACAACATGAGGTTCTTCAAGAAGGGCATTAGAAGGTTTCTTCAGGGTCGGCAGCACGAGTGTGACGCCCCTGGTGTTGCATACGTCCATAGACCACGGTAACCACTTTCCATCAGGTGGGCCGTGTGCTTGTCTGCCAACTAAGTGGTATAAAAAAGAAAAAAAAGTAGCCGCCTCAAGAGATTATTAATCTGTGAAGATTTTTGTTACTAATTTTAAGGTCATTATAACGGAAGTCCCGTTGCATTCCATACATTTTTTCAGCCATAATGACGTAGGTCAACTATTTTTTGATTAATAAACATTAATAAAATAAAAACATTTTGCGATTGCCTAAAACTTTACACCATTCTTTAACCGATAAATAAAGCATTATTATAAGTAAAAATCACACAGATAACTACTATAGATTTTGCGTGACAAGAGCTATAAGATAACGGTACGTAAATTTGAGTTGTTTTTCGGCCCTCCTGTAAAGTTGTGATTTTGCCCTTACGCTTCTCTAGTTCTTAACCCACGATATGTAAATGATATTGTAGGTCAGTGACTCTTAACTACTAGTTGCCTGCCTAAGTTGTCTATAGCGTAGCGGTACAGCGCTCGACTGCTACGCAGGGGGAGTGGGTTCGATTGTACGTATGTTGTATGTCAGGATTTTATGGATAAGATGGATTAAAAAAATATGAATATGAGTATGTTTATCTACATTCTACAACCCATAACATAATACCATTTTGGGTCTAGATAGCGTTATGTAAAATGTCCTTGCATAATAATGCATTTTTTTAACTTTAGAAAACATACCAAAAGCTTCCGAACCTACAGCTTTGCGATCTTCTTTTAACTGTTTAATTTGGTTACTGTAGTCAGTGCCACTGTCACCTGCCTACTGACGTGACCTGTGACTTCAACGTATGTACATATAAGTAGGTACTACGCATATTGAAAGTGGCCAATTTTTTTTAGGGTTATGAATTTGAATGGCTTCCTTTATTCATTTGATCTTTACCCTGTAGACACTGGATTTAAATATTCTAAATTTGACAGAGTTATGAGAACCTATCTACCTATTTCCATAACTTAAGCGTTTTGCCTCGCAATGGTTACAAGTGGGTACCTAGTGTTCTGTAGGAAATAAAATGTATGGGACAAATTCGTTACGACAGCATCAGCGGAGTAGGTAGAACTAGTATAGCCGCCGCCGTCCCACCGGGTCGCCCGCCTCCCCCTCCCCCTCTGCCCCCCCCCCCCCCCGCCTCCCCGGCCGACCAATCACCGCTGAAACACATATCTCATACAGTATCACGAGCTACGTACTACGAGTACTGCACGGTGCACAGTGCACGCGGCCGCGTACTCGCCGCCGAAGCCTCGAGTACAGATGTACATATTTCTGCATGCATACATGTATACATATTCACGCCTATTTCCCTTCGGGGTAGGCAGAGATAACGGCCCGCCATTTAAATCTATCCTTACATACTTCACGGGCTTCTTCTAATGTCATTATTTTACTGTTTATTTATTGCATCGATAAGTACCTATACCTCGGTATTCTATAAAATAAACAGTACCTATTTTCAGAAAAGAGAAAAAGCAATATTTAAATGGTTTTTTAATAGAAATGCTCTTGTTTGTATTAATTTATAAGTTGAACTAGCTACCCCAGGCCTAGCAGGCGAACACTCTACCGCCATGGTCAGGAGTTCGAATCTCATCTAGTACACCACCAACGTGAATGCACTAGTAACATGCTTTAGCTTAACTGGAGGACTAATGAAAATATATGTCTTTATAATATTGAAAATGTACTATCCTAAATTCTATGTTAATTTCAATCCTATTTACCTATTAAGATTTCGAACTTATCTACGGCGTAGCGGTAGAGCGTTCGACTGCTACGCAGGGGGAGCGGGTTCCATTCCCGCTCAGTGCAAATATTTGTATGTATGACTACGAATATCTGCATTGGTCTGTTGTTTCAATGTATTTATAAAAAGTATCTAAGCTCATAAGCTAAGGTTACTTTGGGTCTAGATGGCGCTGTGTAGAATTTCATAGAATATTTATTTATCGCCTTGTAATATCGCTAATGTACATTTCGTGAACTACATTTTATCAATCCGACGTGATAGGGAGTGCCTAGTGCTATCAACCGGACACTGTACATATCACGTATTGCTCCTAAGAAAGTTTTACGTACCATCTCGTTAAAGAGGTCAATTCAAGAAGTCTAGCGCTAGACGCAGTGCGTTGCAGCCAGGGGCGAGCGCGAGCGGGTCGCATCGTCTAGACGTTCAATTGCAGGATGTAGTTACATCGTCTGATGGCCTATCAATCACAATAACAAAACAATATTTCAATTATTGGGACCCGAACTGCATACACAATGCGTTGGCGACTGCTAACAATTTGTACTCGGTGATGGAACGACTTAGCTTGTGACAGAGTGCCCCACTCTCACAGACTGTAGACATTTGCATCAATCAGGTTACTTAGGATGGGACTTTAATCCGTGACAGTCTATTTCTATGAAGAATGTTGTTTTAACCGCGCTATCCAGGACATCTTAGGGGAGAGGGAGACCTAAAAGGAGGTGAATGGAGGTGTGTGACAGATGATATGGAAGGGAGTGAATGTTGAGATGACTGCAACTAGAGATGATATGATTGGAAAAAGAATACATGTTGCGCCGACCCCAAATAAACTTGGGATAAGGGATGATCTAGGACGTCTTAGGAGTACGCTATCAGATATTGGCAGAGTTGTCGTATCAAATCTCTGCAAATCAAGGTTCATGAAGTCGTCCTCTGTATGTCCTGGAGCACTTGTTGTAGAGACGTAGGTACACAGAGAGCAGCTCGACTTGGCAGAGATAATCTATGGCGTCCATTAATTAACCAAAACACTTGCTAGAGCTGCTCTATAAACCACCACAGCAGTTGTTCGCTGTGGTAGTATCATGCATACTCTAATTGAATTGTGTTGCAAATGTTTCACCCAGTTAAGTTTAAATACAAAGCCATTAGCCATACCGTTATCATAATTTCATTTTTTTAAATAAATAATTCATTGAAAGACATTTAAATGTATAATATACTAGCCTTTGCCCGCGGCTCCGCCCGCGTGGATGTCGGTTATCGCGACCAAACATAGCCTATGTTCTTTCTCGAGGTCTAATCTACCCCTATACCAAATTTCATCTAAATCGGTTCAGTGGTTTGAGCGTGAAAGCGAGACAGACAGACAGACAGACAGACAGAGTTACTTTCACATTTATAATATTAGTAGGGATTTATCTATAATTATCACTTCTGTTGTTGCGTCTCGGACGGTATACCTACCATCATTTATAAGGTGTCGCCGCTGCCACAACATTGAGAATATACTCTGTAAAGATCTTTAAAATGTTTAGTAAATTTGCAACGTTATATCTACCGGCAAATAAGCATTTTATCTTGAATGATACCTTCGCTGAACCGTTTTGCAAGTTTTTATGTCGAATAATGTAGAGTACGCCCACCATTGAAACTGTAGCGATGCTGCGATACGTTGATTTAGAAGTTAATGCAGTTTCACTTCCCAGGTACGCCATAAAATTTGACTTTACAGCTCTAAATATCGGTACAGTGATATTAAATTGTGTAACTCTTAACAATTCTGTCAGACGATGACAAAACATCGCTATTAATCAGATCGGCGAACTCAGTAAGACATCATATTACACAAGTATATCTTTTGAACATCTTTTAATAAATGTAAGCGCGCTGAGCGCTGAGCGCTGAGCAGGTTCTCTAAGCTCTAAACCAATAGTCACAATGCGCCCGTCACGACGCCCAGTAGCGTACGCAGCCAGCTACCGGTCAATTAATACATCATCATTATTTTAATATTCAAACTAAATCGATTACCAATCCGATACAAAATCGAACAGTAATTAACCGATCGTACGTCGATCTGGGTTCACTCTCGATCTCGGCGATTGAGTCGAGTTTATTTACATAATGACATTGTTAATGGATGCAAATAAACGAGTTATTAGCTATTATGAGACGGCGGACGGACGGACAGGCGGACGAGGTATTTCTTATTGTGCGGCTAACGGAACTACATGCTAATTGGCTCGAGATCGATTCGCGAATGATTGTTCATGCATCGTAATCGTAATGTCGCATAGGAAGTTGTTAGTTCAACGGTTATTATTGATCCGATACCGTATTCATGTATGTACGAGTATATACCGGTATATTTTGACTTGTTGATAGTTTATTAATTTAGAAGGTGTACAGCGACTTAATGAATGAAAAGGCCTTGGTATAGTTAAAAGGATGAAAGCATGGTCATCGGTATTGCCTACATCCACAGGCTTACCATGAAGTGGGTCCTATATTTAGTTATATAAAGAAACATTTGCTGTTTACGGTCAGTCATTGATCTAGCTGATATAATACAAGATATTAGAGTTCCAGTTCTTTCTGGGCGTAACATAATCACAGCTTTATTACGGTGGCTAAGAAAGCGGCTAACCTTCTTAAGTTATTATCTGTCGCAATGAGTGCTCAAATAGCTGAATATAGAAATTATATAATACCTATGCATTAATAATATCTAGGACCCATACACCAGATGTGAACGCGATAATAAGATAGTTCACTATTGTATTGCCTTATTGTGTGGCTGTAATGTAAACACCGCCGACGATATTCGCATCATTAAGTCAATTAATTCAGCGATCGGGAGTTATGACATATTGTGCACGATCAATAGTTTATTTATTTATTCATATATTATTGTCTGATCAATATATTAGATTATTTTGAATTATGTACAAAATCTTGCTAAATTGAACGTTTTTTGGTTACCCAATCACGGGCATAGCTACCTAACTATAGAGTCTTACTGCTCATATGATAGCATTTGAGTTTACTAACCGTTCATTAATAGATAACCAGATAGTTTCAAGTTTAACTCTTGGAGGGAACGTACCACAAGAAGTTACAGCAATGTCACACAAACATGCAACAGAAAAATTAACAGTTTTGAACACTTACTAACACTACTATCTACGTACAAACACTACGTTCTACTTACACTTCCACTATATTATACTTCCACAAAACTGTAACACTTGTCTTCTGTTCTTTTTAGTTTAACTTCACTAAGATTTTCTTCTATATTTTGAAATAGGAAATAGTATAATGCCATTCAATGATAAGTCGATACCGTGACCATAAAAGCTTGCGATATGTGATGTGTAACTTGCATAATGAGAGATGTACTCTTCTGAGGGCTACAAAGAGGTAAAAGTTTAGAAATGTAGGGAGCTGAGATGAGACCTCTGGTAAGTACTGTCACAAACTGTACTAAATGCAGTATGCTCGTCTAAGCAAAAGTAACAAACTACCAGGTGAGGTGAAGTCATATTGATGTGGCCAAATTAAAAAAGAAACAGACAAATACATTAATGGTATAACCTCAGTCATGGTTGGGAAGATCTATTTCGATGTACAAAGAAATAATACGTGGTATTAGAAAATGGTATTGAATCGGAATAGATCGTTGGGAATATAGCGACCCCCCCAAGCAATAAGTCGGTAATGTGCTATTATGGGGTTTTTGTTGTTATGCGAAATTCGGCATCTATGGGTCGGGACACATGTCTCTAATTTTTTTCAGAATATTCCTACTGATATTAACGAAGATATTTGCAATTACCAATTTATTGCACGGAAACATGTCAACACATGAATAACCACAAAAACCACATAATACATTGATACAGAAGTGTTTTTCTTTTCGATAGTCGGTAAGTTGCTATTACCAGTTTATTGCGGTGAAAATAGTATAGTGATTGCCGGTAACCGCATAATGCGATATTTATTCCGTATTATATTTATAAAACATAAATGGGTAATAGAAAGTAACGAACATTTTTAGGTAGAAAATTATTAACATAATATAAATTTGAAATTGAAAAATAAAAAAATGAAATTTAACAATCATCCGACAGGTTGCCCTCTACTGCATCCACATTATCAGTAAATGTTAATGAGTTATAGAACGAGTGGTAGAACCGTGGGATTGCTCCAGATTTACACGGACCCAACAGATCAGCATGCAAAGGCTTGCTGATTGTAATCGACTGGTGATAGGCCCGTTGAAACTCAATATTGGCTGCCATAGGCACACTTTGTGGCCTTTTTCCGAGAGGTGCGCGGCTTTATTTTGTGCGCCTACCCTTCACTACTTATTTGTGAATTTTATCCCGTCTACAATTTTACAGTTTTCGATGCTCTTCGAAAAAAGGGATAAGTACTGTTATGTATGGCACGCCCAAATAGCAAAAAGAGGTAGTACAGAAATAGGAAGCTGCTTGCTAGATTTTTTTTAAACTCAACACGAAAATGGTATTTCCACATTTTCACTTTATTCTAATGGGTGTTATGGTCAGAATAAAAATAGATAATATTTTTGCTATGTATGTATATGCTGTCAAACTACTTGGCATTTCTATTAACCATAGGTTTTTCGAAACAGGACACAGCCAAAATGAGGGAGATTCCATGCATGTATGCATTGAGCGGAATTTATGGAATAAAGTGGTGTATACTCCCGACCAAATATATAACATAATTTTGAACTCCAAAGTTACCGGCGATAAGTATTCTGTTAAAGAACTTGAACAACATGAAATGATAGACATAAAACAACTTGTAGACCCTGTTCATTGGAGGAGGGATAAAGATGGCAGGACAATTCGCTGGTCGGATATTATGGAGGTGAAAACGACACACTTACAAGAGAATGAACTCTTTTTTAAATACGATTTTAATGACACTTTTTCTGAGCTTAACACAATTCCCCAAAATCCTCTATCCAGACAGCGTGGATGTAAAAGGCCACAAAGTGTGCTTATGGCAGCTAATATTGAGTTGCAACGGGCCTATCACCAGCCGATTCCAATCAGCAAGCCTTTGCATGCTGATCTGTTGGGTCTGTGTAAATCTGGAGCAATCCAACGGTTCTACCACTCGTTCTATAACCCATTAACATTTACTGATAATGTGGACGCAGTAGAGGGCAACCTGTCGGATGGTTGTTAAATTTCAATTTTTTATTTTTCAATTTCAAATGTATATTAGAATTTACTTTTGTTTAATTAATACTGATTTTGTTTAATACTTACTCGTATAATGTTAGAAGCATTCGAAAACAACAGGCTTGCTTGAAACGTTTAACGTCCCCAGAAAAAGCTAATGATGTATGAAAGGACAGAAGCAGATGCTAGGCTTTTGTATCTGTCTAACCCCGATGTAAATAGGCGTAATCACTATGCATAATATACTCGTATGTATACGTTGTGTATCTGCCTGTCTATTAAATCAGTATCTTTAAGGCTTTTTCCTAACTCAGTTGGGGATGGCTTTCTAGTCATTTTAGAATAGAATAGAACACTTAGGTTTTATTTACTAATAGACATGGCAGACATGGTATATCTTAGGGTCTAGGTTTAGGTCTAGGTCTAGCCTTAGGGGCTATAGAGCAATTTTGCTGGCATAGGTCTCGCTCTGACTTCTTCCTCGTGTAGATTAAATTATGTGACTGCTTTTCTTAATTTGTTAAACAGGTTATGTTTAAAATATGTGTAATATTTACTGAAATATTGTTTTGGGCATTAAATCGATTAATCTATTTATTTTGAATTATTTAATTAAAAATACCTTAGTTTATTATACTTAAATGATTTTTGGAACTGAATGGTTACTGAAAAATGTTGTTGTCATATTTCCGGAAACAACCCTGTAATTTACTTGTACAGTATTTTTTGCCCTATAATATTACTACAATAACTTTGTAATGATATATTATGATCACTTGTTGCTATACAAAATAACGTTATAAAAGTCCGCAGTATGCTAGTACGTATCAACACTTTTCAAAAAATTACCGCAATAATCCGGTAAGTTACTATTACAGGAAAATATAACTTTTTTAAAAACCGTAAGATTTTTCTTCTCAAATTGTAACTTACTAGAAGCATGTAGATTGAAACTGATAGCTAAATACTATTTCATAAAAAATTAGCTTTCACTTCATGTATCAATGATGTCAATACTCCCACTGGTTGGAAAGTAATTCAACAAAAACAGTAAATCATTTTTCCTGTAAAATTTGCTTTTTTCGATTACCGGTTTATTGCTTGGGGGGGTCGATAGATAGATATCTACTGTAGCTGAAATTAACAGATACTGGTAACCGCATCACATTTACTAAGCCTTATACTTACTTGCCACTTTAATGGTATTAAGACAAAACATAGATAGAATGCAACATTGGTAACATATTGGTCCAATTCCTCAATATTTGCTCAAACGTTCGTACAAAAGCCAACTTTTATTTGAGGGCATTTTGCTCACGAGGGTGAGCAGTCGCCGCCCAACGCCCCCCAGTGGCGCGGTGGGCAGTAGTACTGTAGTGTAGTGGTGTACAAATATATATGGGTCATACGACATATTAGTACAACAAATGTTGGGTATGAGAAATGTGTGTCGCTCAGGCGAAGGTGAATTAGTTGGCGCCGCTGTAATGTCGCAGTGAGCCTTATTAATTGCTTGCTGCCTTTGACGATGACTTCGAAGCGGTTTAGCAGGCGCGGGACGACAACGACACGACTGACCCGAAGCTGAAGAGCTGAAGTACACCGTCCAATATTCGGCATCATCTTCAAATAACGAAGCGGTTATCAGTAGGTAAGTATTTTCGTAAGTATCTAATATTACCATACTTAAGAGCTTTACTGATTTGAGTTTAGACTCAATAGAGTTTCAAATACTGATTTGAGTGTAAAATCACAGGTTCAATTCCTGGATGCGGCGATAAGTGGTTCCTATGGAATATATGCATGCAGGCATACCCGTAGTATCAACTGCTGCTACTGCCATATTTCATAACTTAATATCTGTTGTATTGCTTTTTCTTCTCGCACGTACAGTTAGCGTCAAAAGTATGGTGATGCTTATGAGATTTTTAAAATTTTGTTTCATGCAAAGTAATTTACTTATTTTTCGTAACGGAAATACAATTTATCTATTAGGTTGTTATTATAATTTTTTATTCAGTAAGTACCATAATTTTAAAATCTGTACCATCATCAACTACTTTAAACTCTGACTGTACGTATACATTGCGACATAAAATTGCGACTTCACACATACATACACAAGCTGTGCCATGTATCGCGTACCTACAGGCTGTGATGGCGATTGTGGCGCGGTTTCCGTTTCCGCGAGCGACAGCCTTCGATCACGTTCCACATGGCCACATAGACTCGTAGCTATCTTTTGGTGAATGCTAGAGCACAATATATTATTGAAAATATTAAGCTCAAATTCAAATTCAATTTCTTGCCCAATTTAGTTGGGATCGGCTTCAATATTTTCCGTGAAACAACTGCCATCTGACATCCACAGCCCACTGATGATATTGAAGTGTCATTGAGATTATGGCATCAGCAATGAATTAAAAAGAAATGCATCATATACCCCGTAAGGGGTAGGCAGTGTTTCACCTGATTGTCATGATTTATATTATGATTTATAATTTACCTAGTACTACTTCAGACTTTATTGCCACTGGGAAAATTCTAGCGGAAAAGTTCAAAAGATCTGGGAATCGGACCCAAGATCGCTACGAAACTGAAAGTACAGCGGTAATGACAACAAGGAACTATGGAGGCTAGCAACACCAAAGGTATGCTGAAGCTTTTTTCCTACATCACTGTAGAAAATGATAAAATATATCGCATAAACTAAAAGGCATTTTGTTAATAAAGCTAACATGCAAATCGTCCTATTAATACACGTGGAATTGGAAAATAAAATCTTCAATTATAAACATGTGACGTGGGTACACTCGGGTACTGTAGCGTTTAGGAAAGAATTCCCCATTAAGCAGATAGGCACGGGGCGGGCGGCGGAAGGTGGAGCCCTTCAGGCGAGGCCGCAGGTCGCGATAGTACATCTGTGGCGTTTCCTTTGTGCTCGGCGTGTTCGTGACGCGGCGCTGACGTCCCGTCACACGTCGCACGTGAACCAGCGTTCAGTTTGTGAACGCCACATATAATGAAGGTATTTTTTGTTAATGTCGTATCGCCATTTAGCACTGCTGTAATTTTTGTGCTATTCTGTAATATCGTATTTAAGACTATTGCTGGACATGCTAGAAAGATAAAAGCAATATCAAAAAGACTAATTGGGCTAACTGTGAATATAGGAGCAGCCTTTTCATAGTTGCACCTGCATACATACATACAAACAGCCAAGCCTCTTTCCCGGTAGTTTAGGTAGACATCACATGTTTCCACCTGCTACGCGTCTTATTTAGCAAGTAAAGTGTAGTATAAGTAATTTTCTATTTTCCTATTTTTTTGATGCTCAGATTCTTGAATCGTTCATTTAGAGGTAGGCACAGACATACTGTATCCTCACATGTATGGCTCCGTGTCATAGAGGACGAGCCTATTGCCGGCTATCGGGTATTTATCCGGACTCCATGCTTCTACAGAGAATTCTAGCTACTATTCTACTTCTTGCTAGACTCGTGACTCTAACCCGTTCAGCCATTGCTACCGTTGCGTTAAAGGTATTTCTAATAACGTATTTTCCCAGATACCTACAAGTCAAGCGTTAAACCCAATTACTGTTGGTGGGGTATTTATAGAGTTATGAACAGTTAATTAGAGCTGTAGTATGGCGGGAATGCTCAGCACCGTGACGCGGCTGTTCCTCGGTGACCAAATAACTACACATAAATAATAATTTTATTGCAATGACAGCTAACAGTAGTAGATATCGTTTACAAAAAAGCATTAAAATGTAGTAAAGTTGTTCGTCGCAGGTGCGCGGCGCGATTCGCGGCTGCGCGTGCGCCGATCGCGCGATAACGTGTTTCCTTCACGGCCCTTTGCTGGCGTCACGCGCTGTTATTGCTGTTTAGCGGGTACCGGGGAGTGGCCGCACGATAACACCTAAATGTCGCACATGTTGTACTAGACATGTCACCGAGATAACTTAATGGCTTCATACGATTC
The DNA here is from genome assembly GCA_914767945.1 of Eilema depressum. Taxonomy (NCBI): domain Eukaryota; kingdom Metazoa; phylum Arthropoda; class Insecta; order Lepidoptera; family Erebidae; genus Eilema; species Eilema depressum. The sequence continues at coordinate 23,100,279 of OU612018.1, read as the reverse complement.
CACTTTAATTTGTACGACTGTCACCAGTTTTATTTTTTTAATTTTAAAACGTAATTCAGCAAACAAAGTAGAAATTAAATACAATGGCGTTTTAGTAAAAAACGTGTAAATAAAAGATAAATATTTGCTTACCAGCGTCATAATAACCCTCCGTATTATCACCGACGTTTTCAACGTCACTAATTAAAATATCTTGAACTGGTGGTTTTGATGCTAAAAAGAGGTTCTTTTTTGTTCCGGTCACTTGAAGTGTTAATTTAGATGATTTCCAAAAACTTTGTACAGAAAACAGGCACTTGGACTCCTGGACCTTCACGACTCTCCCCTAAATTCTCACAAAATGGAAGAAGAGGTTGCTATAATTTTACAGCTAATTAGGGAACGTACATAGTCTTGGCGAAGTGCCCGGCATCAGTCCTAAATTAAATTGTACCCAATGCTTTTCCCCGAAAGATGTACCTTCAGTGGAAACCTGTTCATTAATCACTAAACTTAGTTTCCGGTATCACGTATTAGACGCTAGACTAGACCTATGTCCAACATAAATAGGCACTCCTTGGTGACTCCGTGCTGAAGATTACCCAAAAGAAATAGGTAAGTATCCAATAACACTTTGGTCGATTTTGCTGGTGTGGAGGGCATTACCAACATCCTTGTGTCCCAAGTCAATACCACCTGCTAGTCGGTGCACCTGGTATATGACGGACGATGTTCCGGCGCAGGCATTCTCCTCAAAGTTGGAAGGTCTGATGTCAAATGCTCCCGGAAATGTCGACATACCAATAAAAATTATATGAGAACCTTGGGCTTGCAAATTTTGGATGCAGCTGTAACTTTGGTCGATCTGAGAATCGAACCCAAGATTAAATAGATACACTTCAGTTAGCTTCCAGCAGTTGAATAATATTATAATTAGTACGCATTCAAACTAAGACTTTAAATAGAAGTGTAATCAGAGGAAAACAGAACCTATAAATAAATAGGAAACAAAGCCTAAGGAAGAGGTCGATAGAGCCGTACGTACATACAGTAGGTACAAGCGGCCAATAATAAATAACGTGTACGGAACAATGTCAGTAGTCCGCCTTCCTGTTCCGGTGACAGTTGCCGACAAGCTGGCGACAATGCGACCCGCGACAACTGTCGGCGCACCAGCCGTCGCGCGCGTGCAGCCTGCCTACGCGAGCCTAATTTGTTGTTGACACCTAAATTATTGTTCCGGTCGTTTACTTGATGGCTGGTTTGCATTGAAGCTAGTTCGATATATCATTATTGATTTATAATAAACCTTTTCATTTAAAAAAATGCATGTACGAGACTGAAATAATAAGTTCATGATAATCATGTAATTACAAACCTTTATTCCATTTTTTTTTGGTCAATGAGTAATTTCGTACATCTAATATAGGGACTACATACAAACTCAAGTCTGGATATCCAAAAATAGCTAGAAGTTGGATAAGCAAATATCCAACTACGTTTTCCTGTTCAACTTAGAAGTTATAGAAGGTGAGCCTCTTGTCATCAACTGAACACTGTTCTATGAGCTGTATGGTTACTGTCGGACGAAGAACAGCCCTATTCCTCAGTCACCTTGTTCGACACATATGGCGAGAGACGGCGTGGCCCTCGTACTCTACTTCATCGGAAGCAAAATTATTTGGTTACCTGAAACAAACTGCGGCTGTAGGTACAGGTATGCTCGTATGATGTTACATAGAATTTATTATTCTACTTTCACCTTTGCGAGATCCCATGCTGCTGCTGAGAATACACAAAAACTTTGAAGTTGGTCTTCGGAAATCAACCCTGGAACCTTATGCACACAAACTCGTGACTTCTATGTTACTGAACTTGTAGACGATAGGTAGGTTGATGGTCTACTGCAGCTGCACCAACTGATCGACAGACGAGGCTCTCGCGTACACTTCGATGTCATGCTGATTTGAACAGGGGCTTTTGCAATGGAATGTTTACAATTGCTAAGCAAATTTGGTGCTATTTGCTTGATTATTCTATCGATAAAAGTGACATCTAACAGCATCCTTTTAACTACTAAGGCGGCAAACAAGCATAAGACCGCGTTCGAGCCGTGGCCTACGATCAAATTGATCGATTGCAACACCAAAGATGTCATTTATGCCCTTTCAATTGACTGAAATTCTGAAATGATTGGTATGCTAAATATTCAAATAGATTATGATAGGAAAAAGAGACGCAACTCAGATAGGACTCGAACCCGTGACCAGGGACCGAAACAGTAACCCCTATAAAGTGTTTTAACACTGTTTTTTGAAACTGTTTTAGAAGAAAACCTTTTATAAGTGTAACCGAAACGAAAGTGTAACCGATTGAAAGTGTTAAGGGTTTATATCTGTTAATAACGGTTAATAAGTGTAACCGTTATAGATATATAACGTTATAACGTAATGATTTAAGTATCTGCACGGAATGGCAACAACACGTCGCGTTCTTCTATGTAGGCTCACACCACAGAAAAAATACTCACACCAAACTTCATGGCCGCTTTAAGTCCGTCACACGCGTAGCTATATTATAGGATACCTATATACCTATAAATATCAATCATATAGCAAGGCACATTACTAGATACATATTGCTCAGGAAATTATATCTTGGGCCTAAAATGTGCTCAAAATGTGCTCTATACGCGAAGTAGGTACTCATTTTATGGGTGACTTTTGAGGATAGCACGGGGTGCTACTGCGGTGAAAGAGCTTCATCAAAAATAGACTATTACAAAATAATCTGCGCTCGGCAGGACCTTATCCTTTCTTAAGGTCTAAACTACCCCTGTACCAAATTTCATCAAAATCGGTTCAGTGGTTTAGGCATGAAAGCGTAACAGACAGATAGACAGAGTTACTTTCACATTTATAATATTAGTATGGATATGGATTAATACGAAGTTATTACACTTATTACGCACACTTATTCACAAAATTTCGTATTCATGTATTCGTTTCGTATGTATATCGTCGCCTACTACGCACCTACTAGTTATACCTAGATGTCTTAAAATGATGGCGAGAGGGTAACGCGCGTGAATTCATCTCCCGTACTAAATACTCGAAAGCGTTGATATATGGGGACATATATCTTGGACCTAAGTCACGAGAAAAACGAAGCTTTGGCGCGCACGGATTGTTTTGTACTAATAATATCTTTGATTGGTGAATTTGAGCTCGTCCGCCGCCGAAGCAATTCGTACTATCCTCAAAAGACACCCAAGAAACGCGTATAGAGCACATTTTGAGCGTTCAAGATATAGATATGTCTCGCTGTATACTAATATGTTACAATCTACAGACACATGGACCTACTGCGTAAACCGCAGGGGATAATGGCCTCTAGGGCCATCAGAGGGTACCGCGCGATATCCTTTGCAGCAGCGAGTCTTCTCGCTGGATCGCCAACGTGGATCCTGGAAGCGAGAACCCTTTCGGCGCTATATCGGTTCCGAAAAGCGGCGCGGGAAAGGGGACACGATCCCGAGCCTGAAAAACTTCGGGCCGTGAGATCCCGGCTCTGTGAACTCCGGGCGATATCTGCATCGGATCGTCGAGAAAGAGCCAACGTCCGAGTGCCATCAATGCGACCCGAACGAGGACTTGGTGCTACATACGCTCACCGAGTGTCCGGCATGGGAGACGCCGAGACCGGAGTTGGTCGCGGCCCTGGGCGTTAGAGCCGAGTGAAGGAGAGACGCAAACTGCGTGGCCCGTGACGAGCGGAGGCAACTCGGTCGTGGGAGGTCACAAAAGTACCTACGTCCCCCATGAGCCTGGGTATGACGGGTGAGGCCGCCTGTGACCCTAACAGAAGCAGGCCACAGCGGCGGCGCGCATTGCGTGCCTCCCTATACTTGGGGGCGAGGTGGGGACTCCGTGGCGCCACTCCGGGAGAGGGCCAGCTGGAGAGATAAATGGTCCCAGGGTCGGCCGGGGTGCGAGGGATAGTTATGTTTACGATTACCTCACCTCTGGCAACCGACGGCCCAGAGACAGCGTGCGTTTTAGTCGGTTCAAGTCCGACATGATCTCCTTCACCGGCTCCGGCGGGGGACTTTTCACACGATAAAAAAAATGCATATATCAATTAGTGTGAACATATACAGGATGGAAAAATAAGTCGGGCCCTGGATGGAAACTACCATAAATCCTTAAGTTGGCTCATTTTACTTAAAGAAGACATTCCTTTATTTTCAAAAAGAAATAAAACTGCATTCAAAAATTTTCTAAAACTAGCTTGGCTCACCCAGGCAGCACCCTGTATTTTTAAAGCACCAATTGATAGTGTCAATCATAAGGATCAAATGTTGCCCAAGGTACGGTGCTGTGTACCACGTGAAGGTTTCCGATCAAGAATCTATCTACCCCAAATTACTTTGGTAATTTGGGGTAGGTAGGTACTTGGTCGTAACTCATGCAGTTACCCAATAACGTCACATTGTAAACAGGAATCAAAGTTCAGTCATTTAGTACTTATCTATTTTAAAAAGAGGTGGATACTTGGATACTTATCCATATCCATACTTCCATATCCATATCCATACTAATACTATAAATGCGAAAGTAACTCTGTCTGTACGTCTGTCTGTTGAACAGATTTTGATGAACTTTAAAAGGACATAGGCTATGTTTGGTCGGATAACCGACATCGACGTGGGTGGAGCCGCGGGCAACAGCTAGTAATATTATAATAACGTGTCATCAAACTCTCAGTTCAGCTAAACACCTCTCTTCATCGAATAACACACGGCGAGGCCAAGTGAGGTGTACAAAAAAATGCCATTATTTCAAAAAGTTAGCTAAATGATAGAATAGTAAAAGTGGCAACGTAGCTATTTCGGTGCACCCTTATAAACCGGTTAACAGTTTGATATCGGTTAGGGTTCTGTAACGGTTACACAAACGTCCGTGGTAATGGTTAACAGTTTCAAAAACACTTTTATAAGGGTTACACATTCAATGTGTAACCTTTTAAAAGTGTACCCCGTATATTTCTGTACCCTTTATGAATGTGTTTTTAAGTCCCTGCCCGTGACCAGTCCCTTACAGGGGAATGCTCTGTCTGACCACTGAGCCATCGAGTCACGCTTTGCGTGCTCCAAATCCTATACAACCATCTTGGGCCGACGATGAATGAGTTTTCCTATCTTAATGTGTGTACATACCTTAGTTGCTTTTTTTGTTTTATCGATGAACAGATTCGGAACACAATCTGTGAAGTATGTAATTTCCCTATGAGGTTCTGCCTCACATATGAAATTCTTTATATTCCCCATGTTCCATTCCTCTTTCCCCAGAAACGTTCCTTTAATTATTTAATCATTATTTTAGTCTCTTTTGCCCCAATTATGCAGAATCATCTGAGTATTTCGAGTGGACTTTAGACTGCGTGTTCTTTACAAAAACATAATGAATAGTTAGGATCTCTCAGTGTAATTGTAGTAATGGTGTTGAACTTAAAACACAGTGGTGGCGAGTAATTGTGAGTGCGTGAGGGCGGCGCGTGTAGGCTGCGGCGGAATCTCGACGCGCACCTGCGCCCGCGCAGACGTAAGGCCGGCCACACACGCGCGACTGGAGGTAAGTGACGAGGTAGGTCACTGATAGTGCCGTCGTTATACGGTTATTAGCCCAATAAACCGATGGATTTTTTCTTTTGGAACAGATATTGGCAGTAATATAGATATATCTAATTGTCGTTTTATTAGGAAAGTGAAGTGTTTTGCTGTTATTTATAGAGATGTTTGTTATGAGATGTACTGCCTTGGACCAATTAACTTATTTTTGATAATATCTAAAATTCATTTTTTTATATAATTTTATTGATGTAATGTAGGCATAGAGAATGGCTAGTTACCAGTGTATCTACTCTATATCGTCACCACAGTTTTTGCCCAATTCCATTCAAAACTGCACTTCTATACACAGGATCCGCTTTCACACTCCTCCACTTGATTTGGCTTTTACAGGAGTGATTCATGACTGGCGTCTGGACCCTAAACTGAAAAATAATCACGTGAGTAGATGCGACAGTTCTGTTGTGTACCTCGTAGTAACGAGAGAATGCAGACAACATAGAAAACACATAACCCTTTGTTTATAGCTGCGCCGGAGTCGGGTGTAAAATTGTCGAAAGAGCAATGGTGCGTTGGAGCACACGTCCTTCAGACAAATGTTCGCGAATTAGCGCTGGTGCGCGCTGTAGCCAGTGCGCTTAATATAAATAAAGCCGATAAATCGCCAGCGCCGGCGGCCGTCAGTAACCGATATTGATTGTGCGCCCGCGCACAGATGGCGCGCGCACACCCAGCAAATGAGCTTTTTAATTTTATTATTATTGTAAATAATTCTATACAGATGTTTTGCTCTCGGCCACAAAAAGTATTAAATCAATTATTTTATTTCATTTTAGTATGTCATCGGTACGCTGATCGGGTTATTACTCGTTATGATGGTGAATTTGATAAAACCAGCAACTTTTTTAGTAATTACGAGTGGCGCTGTAGTTTTAGCCAGATCGTCTCTAGTTCTGCGCAACGAAATTGATTCCAAATTTTTTTCTTCTCTTACTTTAAACTTTAACCGTTGAATTCTTTTGTTCCACACTTCCATAAACTGATATTTTAAAACGAATAATAGTAAGTTAAGTTAAATTATGTGAAAACCATACAATTTCTCGCCAATAACCATTGCAGTGATCATAATCAGGTAATTCATAAAGGAGGTGGACGATGCAACCGTACAATATCTGTCGACTAAGTATTTTTACCTTAGTTGGCATTTGGCATAGGATAACACAAAATATCAACGAGGTTCTTGTTGTGGCTGTAAGGACTAGATACTTGTAGATACCTACCTGATAGCATTGCCACAAATAATACTGAGTTAGCCTGCTGATAACCCAGTTTTGACAACACCATAAAATGCACCATGTTGTCTTGCATTCTTAAAGATGTAAAGGGTTATAACAGCACTCCATACCTACATACAAAGCTTTCCAACCAAGTTGTTGTGAAATGAAGAAACTTACAAATGTACACGAACCCTGAAAATGTTACACTCCTTTTTGGGAAATCGTGTAATTAGTACTTACGCCACTTGACTCATGTTCAAAAATGAAAGGGTAACGTTGAGGGTCACGGTGTGCGCTGTCCAAACTTAAAGCCACTCATTAGGTGCACGCGGAACAGTGCAGGCTGTAACTGATAGTATGTTTTTACTCGAGTGCTAAGGTGCGCGGTCACCTGCGCGAGCGCATCTGCTGCGAACACGGTTCCGGTTACACAACAAAGGATGTAAATCAAAATGTTTGTCAAAGTAATCCGTACGATCGACTGTAATTAAGGGTGGAACAGGTAGATTGAGACGTGGACCTTTGTACAAGTTACACTAATTATATAGGTAGATAAAGATAATTGTACTAACTACCATGACATACACGAGTGTTAACGGGTTCAGCCCCCCTAGACAAGTGGCAGTTCGTTTTGTGGAATAGAATGATGAATGTACTGGTTTAGTTCGTACTTTGACGTTAATGATATACGTTGACAACTGTCATATACGTCTAATCTCATTCATTCAGCATTCTATTCCAGTCAACGAACTGTCACTTGTTAGGTGGGCAGGTCCTATGTACTCGTATATACGTTCGTATTGCCTGGTGTTTCGAAAAGGCTGCAATGGTCGTGGTGACCCCAGAGTATGTAGCATATAAACCTGTGTCATGATTTAGTTCTAGTCTAGTTAACATTGGGCGCAACAATAATTTCCATTTTAGGCATATTTCGCGATTATTACTATGCTACTAAGGTAGCAAATAGATAGATAATATCTGCAAATAGAAGAAGGAGGGAATAAAAGAGAAAAATTGTAAATGATTGTGTATAAAGTTTCAAGCTGCAACCTGGCGAGTACCTACATGTACCTACAGTATAAAATAATGTTTAAGTCCCAACCGACCATGGTGATGTTCAGCACTTCGAGAGAAAAATACAACGACACTTGATGACTATTTAGCAATTGATAAGTAAGTACTTCGTTGGTCCCGTATCATAAGTTAGCACTTAGGTATGTTTGAGTGCGGTCGTGAGGTCCTAGGTTTGGTTCCGGGGTCAGGCAAAACTTTATTAGGTTTTCCGTTAGGCACGGACTCTGAAAACGAGTCGGTTCATGACTATAGCCTCGTGCCTTATTACGCCCGACCATAAAATACAGCTGAGTGTTATTATAATACACCTCTACAACTATCCCCCTATAATTAGTTTATTGCAGTCCACTAACTACTGGGTATTCCTCGCCCGATTATCCGTCTAACGTATTCTTTTAAAACACTTATGTCGCAAACAATATGGGGTTCTTCAAAAAGGGTATTAGAAGGTTTCTTCAGGGTTGGCAGCGCGAGTGTGACGCCCCTGGTGTTGCATACGTCCATAGGCCACGGTGACCGCTTCCCATTAGGTGGGCCGTGTGCTTATCTGCCAACTAAGTGGTGTAAAAAAAAACAAGCGCATGACCCACCTGATGGAAAATGGTTACCGTAGCCTATGGACGAGTGCAACCCCAGGGGAGTCACACTCGTGCTGCTGACCCTTTAAGAACAGAGAGATTATGTACCGTCAGTGACGAAGACAAGCAGGACAAGCCTTGGTCTTCTCACTGACAGCACAAAACCCCTCCAGTATTTTTTTTTCTTTTTCATACCTAGACCAAAACATCTGAAGTATTCCATATTGGGCACCCGTTTTAATGGCACCTGAGTTAATGGCACCTAAGGTATTCCACATTGGGCACCTACCACATCTGTCCAGCTATCCCTTCGAGAATGTTTATAGATGTAGGCGTACTATGTGACTTATAGTTGAATATTCTTTGAAGAATTGCTGGTAGGTACTTGGAGCACGGTGACAGGTGCTAGTAGGGTGGGTAAGCCGAAGTAGGCGTCTGAACTGAGCGAGGGACAAGGTCGTCTACCGTGCGGCGCGCGCGCACCCACAGCTCTAGATAGCCCTCCGATGACGAGATTTCCTTATAAGCTGTCACCACTGCTTATAAGGAGAAGTCGTACGTTGGTGTGAGCACCGCCTTGCATATTATGTTAAATAAGAACTATACACTATTTGAAATATGCATCGATATAGCCATAAAACACTATTGTAGACAAATTAGGTGATAATTTAGGTTCTTCGTCAACTAACGATTGACTCACCATACTAAAGTAGGTACTCGTAGAGTTGTGTTATATTTCGATAAGTATTTGTCACCCTGTATAAAGCCGAAAAAAGTATTCAAGCAAAATACATTAAAATTTAATAAAAGGTAATTCGAGTCAGTGAAAAAAGAATGTATAGAACGAGAGTAAAATTAACAATTAGTAGACAATGGGAATCGATTACCTTCGAGGCCATAAAGAGATAAACGTAGGTATGTCACACAACAAAAAGACTCGCCCGGGAACCTACCCGAGCGCCATCAATCGCCCCGAGCGCGGAGACTCCGGCGCAGAACAAATAAAACATTAACCGCGTCAAACTCCAACAAAATATAAACCCGGTATTAATTTGACATATACCGCTCATCCATAGTAACAGCAGGTGTTCCTAAATTGTCTATGATAAATATACACCATCAATACCGGCCGAGCACCCTTCCGCGGCCGCGAGACAGCCGTAATTGTGCTCACGACGGTTTATCCACCATACTTATTGGACGGCCAGCAGGTACCGGCCGCGGTCGCCGCAGACCCCGCGGAGAGCCTTCTCGAATGTTACCTACAGTCTAACCGTGAAATCTCAGTCATTCGAAATTAGCATAGAACTAAATCATACGACGAGTACAACGTGAGGGTAGATCGTTCGGCAGCCGCGGCAGAGGTCACGGGATCAAACAAATAAGTACAAATCTATTGAAATAAAACTACTTTTTAACGGATTCTATTGCGACATATTTGTTAGTATTTACTTTTAGCGCGACGTTTCGGCTACATTTCAGCAATCATGGTCGCGGGGGGACTGAAGAATAAAGATGGTTACTATATATACCTTTTTAAAAACAATTAAAATTCTCACAAAATGCTACAGAGTGATGTAGTCGATGTACATATTTGTATATTGTGATAAGATTAGCTTTTAGCCCAGCTGTATACTTACTACCGCTGACTTTACTGAAACTTTTTAGACTCGAACCGACTAAAACGCACGCCGTCTGTGGGCCGTTGGTTGCCGGAGGTGAGATTGTCGCACCCGGTCGACCCAGGGCCATATAATAATATATCTGAAGATTACAGATGTTCTAAAAATGTAAAACGTTGAGAAAACACCTTAAAGAAAATCCTTATAATACTACCCAACTTGGGAATTGAACCTCATGCACAGCTTCTGCATTTCGCTACACAGTGGAAAAAGTGCGTTCAACTGTAGACCCAACAAGACGGTCAAATAACAGATAAATAAACTAATAAAACATGAATACGCTTTACGAATTACATTAATAGTTGATTCGAAATGGTAGCTCTATTCACTAAATGAAAGATTGTTGTGAAAAACTTTAACTAGTCAATAATCCTAATATAGTAGACAGTTAATGACTTCGGCACAAATTTGATTCTAAATTAAGTTCTAATATAAAATCTTAAAATATCATACAAACGACAGTGCGGGGATTCGCTCGGTGTTCGGCTCGCTGAACTGCGACGGTTTGTTACGAAACTAAAGTTTTTAAAACTCGTTTCGATATCAGAGTCCTTAATTGGCTTTAGAAATGTTTGGCGGCGCATGATCCGTGATTGATAAAACGTACATTACGTGCCGATCACTACCTCACTGCATTTCGAGAAACGCTGACTGGACCTACTTCGAGAGAGACGTACCACCGACCTCTGTACCGTCACGAATACGAAGTAAGGGCACAGGGCGAGGGTTTCGTTGCATTCAATTCTATTTAAATAACTTACCCTACACTTATAAAAGTCAAGATTAAATTCATTTACATATACAACTAGATTTGCCCAAAGGCAATTCTTTTAAACAAAAGAACCTGCAAACAAAAACTCGCGGTCACTCTTTGAAATCAACCTCTTTATATCTGCTGTCTTCATGAGCATCATTCTTCTTTCATTGAATATTCTCATATTCATTATAATCTACTATTTTTCCGATACGTCACCTGCTGAACTGTTGTCTCTACTTACCCAGGAGGAAGAAAGGCGTAAGTGCAATTAACTGTGTATGCAAGATACTACATTCAATATACCGACCGCAAAAGAGTGACATCATGTCGGTACTTTAAAGTTGAAATGAGGATAACGTTTGTGCCTATGGATTTGGGAGTGTACAGGCTCAAGGAGTTACGGTTTCTACTGCGGCATTTGTAATCAAAAAGTGCCTTTAAACCTAGCTGGTTTGGATAGTGTTGCCTGACTCAAATATAGTAACGATTAACAATATCATGCTTAGAAGTGAATGTCAGTAACTAATTTGCAGGGTTGCAACAAATTTTAGTCATATTCTTCCCCTTGAATTTTATGAAGTCCTCTGCCAGAGGATCAATAGGAACAGATGCGAGATAATAGGTATATTATGTTAATAGTTAATCTTCGAACATTTCGTAGTCGACATACTTGTTCACCACCAACGTAACAGCACCGGCCATTAATCGACGAGTCTATCTATTTCGAGTTGACGAAATATGAAGATGCGCCTGCGCAACCAGCGCGCGCTCGACAATATGTCGCTGATCAAGGACAACATTTCTTTGCACAATCTGAAACATGTTTTGCTTGACCTGGAAATCGAACCCGATATCAATAGGCCGAATATAGTAACGAGTTGGTCGTTCGTATATCGCAGGTGATATTTTCAAAGATACAAATGGGTCAGTGCTAACATATCGCGTCGACGCTCCGCCGCAACTCACGCGCACGTTCGTGTTGCGCCTTATGTTTCAGTTACTGACCACATTTTAAGTACTATACACACAATAATTTATGTCAACGAGATTCTTAATCCGCGGTAGTAAAGTGACAAACTAAATAATTCGGGCCTCGGTATAAAACGTCCTAAGTGCACATGTTAGTGGAAGCACCGGCGACGTTTCGGCTCTTGCCCGCAGCGCGCAGACCCATAGATCCCACGCGCCTGCCGAGCCCGCGCCAAACTGGTCGATCGACTCTTGCGCAACTCGGAGACTACAGTTGGTTTCCAATTTTATGTTGACCGGTTTCAAAGTTGTCTTAGCCTTCTAATTTCGGCTCGTTTAGATTGGAAAATACGTCGACAAAGATACGAAATGAAACTCAAGAGTGAGATCGGCGCTGATGTTTTCACTCACGTATGGCTGCGCGGGCGCCGTCGCAGCGCCCGACGTCCGCATTAACATTCCTACCGATCATTGTTTGTCACCGATGGTAAGAGATTAATTAAACACCTCATGTGTTGAAAACGCGCCCAACATTCGCGTTATCATTTGACAATCGGTTAGAGTACCTACCTACCTACTGTGTGTCTGTAAGGCATTGATTCCAGACAATACTGCGTGATGCTCTCCAAAGTGTCCAAAGCCTTCAGCTTACTATCAGGCGAGGCGAAGTCAAATTGACGTGTCCTGTATAAATAAAAACACAAGCTCCCCTTATCGTCTCTTTTGGATGTCATACAAAACAACTGAGGGATAAGACCGACAGCAAATACCTGGGCACTGGACAGCCCATAATCAAGTTAATGGTTTACGCCAATAAGCTCATCACTTTACATGTGACCGATAAATGGCAAAATGTCGGTGCTAATAAAACCCTGTTCACCATATCGCAGTAATAAGCGTGTATGACCCTTTTTTGAACTTCCAACTTATTTCAGTCATCCGAGTATCAGGTTTATTTATAACTTTTATATGATTTACAACTTGCGACCGCAACACAATCGTTCTATTGTAGATAATTCTCTTCGAGACATTTTGTTCATATGAGTAAGTACCGAATACGTTGTAGCGTCGTGTCGGCCGCGCGGCGCTGGCCGCGTGTCGGCGCGAGGCGCGGCGCGGCGCGGCGCGGCCCACGCGCGCGCTTTGTACAAATACTGTCGGCGGGAGTCCGCGCACAAATCAACGCGATCGGACGCGCGCTCCGGACCCCCGGTGGCTCACACACCAGCAGGGCTGGGCGGCTGCGGCGCTAAAGCACAGGTTTTCTTTCTAGTCCTAAGGATAATTTCCAAGGACCTAAACAAAAATCTCTTCTGGATACACAAGTTGTATCAAACATGGTGTAGACATGGTAAACTATATCTATTGTTTACGTAATTATAATTATTAAAATCAGGCATAGCAGTGGTAAATTTTACAAACTGTGAATAGTAGATAATATAATATTACTGTACAAAAAGTAACTGTTGAACTTCCACAGATGTGACATTCGCGAGGTAGTGCTGTAGTGCTGTGCTGAGGCGTTGCGTCCGAGGCAGCCCTGGGGCGCGCGCCCCCCGCCGCGGTGACAGCGCCAACATCTCTCACCTCCAGGGCCCGTAATGAACAATATAAATGTGCCATTTGGTCGGCACCACATCGCCGCGTCTCGCCGCACGCCCTCGCCGCGCCCGTGACGCGGACGCCACCACTACACCACTACTAACAGGCGCAGCGCAGGTACGAATCCCGCTAATAGCTAATGGTAGGTACCGAGTACAGATTATGATTTACGGTGTTGTATTCGCTACTGAATCTATAAACTCATAATTTAACCCGAGTGCAATAAATAAACGTTTAAGTGCAGGCAATCTGTCGTATCCATCTCAGGATTGTGTATAATAAAATTGTTGACGATATGTTCGATCCCAGGTGGCACGGACCGGTTCAACTGTAGTTCTCGGAAAGATATGTTATATTTGATTTTGTCAAAATGTATAACGACGACTTTTATAGGAATCGTTCGCTCGAGGCGGACGGAAACGTTCGCAGTTAGCTGCACACCAACCTATTCCAATTAGATGCCAGCCGTCCAATAACGAACATAACCAAAAGGAACATATAACTTAACGACCAATTTTTCTAAACAACTGCCAAATTTTGTCGTCCATTATAGGCTCTTAAGAAAATTGTCCTTTATAAAGTCGATCCCTTAAAGGGCTGTGACAGAACTATTATATTATTAGGATCGTTTTTAATAATGATAGGGCCGGGGTAGCGACCTTAGATCGCCGGGAGGGACTAATCGTGAGACGCACAAAAAACTTGGGCACTTCATTATAGCTTTACGTGCGCTTTATTAAAAGCTCGCTCTGGCGCGCAACTCCGCAGGCCGAGGACGGCGCGCTCTGCGCGATGTCTGCAGAAGGTTGACTTGCATTCCTTTGCGGTGAGTGGAGCGCAAGCTGGTGAAGGAAGCTTTGACGATGAGACACAGGAACCAAGTGATCGCAGATCAATTTATAAAATTAAAATCTCACACGCTACACTACCAAGTTAAAATAAAATTATATGAAATTTGAACATGTTGCAGAAACCAAGCCGACAAAGCTTCAGAGCAACAGAATCCAGGACTAAAGATAAACAGACAATAGTCGCGGCAAAAAACGATGGCGGGCCCCGGAGCTAGTGGAATTTGGAAACGAAATTCGCGGATCGCATTTTGCGAATACTCTCGCGTGTTACTGCATTATTATTTAAGTTGGGGCTTTTAAAAAATGGTTCGGATCGTCGGTTGGTGTTTTTTTGGAGGCGCGTGCGCGGAGCATAATTGGCGCGCCGGACGCGCAGGAGCGAGCGCTTTTTGCGCGCCGTGGACTCCGTCGCCGTTTGATAACCGTCCTGTCTAACGGTGCAGCGACATACTAGCTACACTCGTATCATATACACATATTATCGTGATGCTATATTGGTATAGTACTGCGTACGCATATGTATACATATATGTATATAAAACCTCTCAGTCGTCCAAATATCGGTCATAATGGTAAGTTTGTCACCATAGGAGGAACATTACACTCGCCGTGTAGGTGTACTGATAATATAATTGTGAAACACAAATACCCATGTTTCTACGAAAACGGAAAGGTTTGACATTTCCCACCTACGAGCTACGGGGACAATGAATGAAGTCAACCGCCTAATGGTTAAGGTTTTATGATACCCTGCTAATTAGTTTTCTTAATAGAGTTATGGCAATGGGATGAGGCAATCTATATAAAGATACACTAACAGCAGTTAAAATGAATACCAAAGATATCCTTAGGTGCAGGTAAGAAAAGGGGTACGCAAGACCCCTAAAACGAAAATCGGTCGAGTGTTGCTCCGAGCGATGGCTGACCGACGAAACGTTTCGTTCGTTTTATTCCACACAAAAACTAATTTAGAGCACGATGACGGGATCCAATATGATAACAGGAATCCCGTTGCGTAGCCTCCGGTGTTCGCGGCCCGTGGAATTCTGTAAAGATGATTCGTAAAAGCTGATATAATATAAATTCGTTTTTGTCATTGCCGTAAGGTCTCCGAGCGCTGTTCAAACGGCTGACCTCAGCGAGCGCTGGGGCTGGGGACGCGGGCTGGTATCACTCACCCGCGCGTCCGTCAAATGTCATTGGGTTCGTAGACTTTGCAAAAATGGGTACGCGTGTCGCAGCCCCGACAGACTCAACAATGGAACGAAAAAACAAACAATTGGAATAGAAATCGAAAACAGAGATTCTTGCCGGTGCAGCAGCAGCGAAACGGGATTTTGGAAATCCGGTTTTGATTTTGTTTGGTTTCGTTGTTCATAGCTCCGCCACCACCATTGTCAACATGTCATTAGTTTAGGAACACAATAATGCCAATCCAACGAATTCCGAGGATACCTTCGATTGAATTTTAATAATGGTCGTACTTAAAGCATGTCACTGAAGATAAGCCAGGACGAGTACGCGGCGGAGGCTCGAGGCAGTACAGACAAACGACGGGTGACAATACTAAATTGATCTGCTCCTGAGTGCTATTGATGATCATACAAGCCTTATTATGAACCGATGAAAGAAAATGGTTCCAAACAAATCCTTTAGTTTTGTCCTGCAAGTCTATTATATTGTAAAGCAATGTGAGTACTCAAAATGTGGGCCACAACATCACCGGAAGCAGCAACGCCTCTATCAAAGAATAAAAGAGAGGCGTTGCTCTTTCCGTTACCCAGGATACGCTGCGAGAAGATTTTCTAGCTCAACACCCCCAAATAACCTACCAATTTAAAAAAAAAACCATTCACAGCGAGTTAGATAATGCTTTCAATAAAATGTTACTAACGAGAAAGGTGCACGAAACGCGTACACAAAACAACTACAAAATATTGTATAGAATGTCTGTTTTTGCAAGTCCGTCCCCTCTGTATTTGTTTGTAGGTCCCCACGGCCACGGCAGGCCAGAGGTGACGGTGTCACCCGTGCCAGGACAACTACAAGTAAGAACATACTGAGCCTATTTATTGATTTTTTTAAATTCAATCCTCCTTATATCTGAAATGTGAAAGTTTTTTTTTTATATAATTAGATTATTAATAAATCACATACAATGGCTGGACGGATCAAGCTAAAATTTGGACTACAGATGAACTATGACTTGGACATGCCTCTGTAGATAGCAGGACTACGTAGTACCAACCTCACGCACGCGGCGACGCAGGCATAGACTAGTGTTTTAACTTCACGCTAGCAATTATTAATTTAAAGAGTTGGAGTTTATTCATATTTTGATTGATAACCCATCTTGTGAAATGGGAAAACCGTATTTTATTTTGTTAAAATTACAAAATATAAAAAATTAACACGTAGGTATGTAGGTATTAGTACTCGTATATACTATGCCGAAGATTTTTTAAATTAATGGACTTTGATCTTGTCTGTTGTAGACAAACACTTTCAATGTGACATTCGACAACAAAACACTACGTAGATACGTACCTACGTACCACACGTACGCCAGCCTTTTGACCTCACCAGCGAGTTGTTCCGTCGAGTCATACAAACATGTCTACTGTGCGTTTAACGCATTCATAGTTTTTGAATCACTCATTATTGGTAGCGAACAATTAAAAACTTTAATTTTTTTCAAAATTGCATATCTTGAAAAAAATTGAATCTATTTCTAAGTGAAATATTATCGCTTCTGTATGCATCATGCTAAACTTCAAAAATATCGAATTAAACTAATGTTTCTCCAAAGGCCTATCCTTTAGATATCTATTTAATAACAATGTACCTACTGTTTACAACTATGTTACGATGACGTAGCGATTAGTACTGATTAGTAGCGAGTTTAGAAAATATATACTCCAAAATAGCGAGCTTATTCTGACGTAGCGGTAGACGTTCGACTGCTACGCAGGGGGCGCGAGTTCGTTTCCTGCTCAGTGCGAATATTTGTATGCATGAATAAGTATATTTGCATTGGTCTACAAAAAAATGTACTTAAGTATGTTAATCTGCATGCTATTCCATAACACAAGCTAATTAAATTATGCTTGCTTTGGGTCTAGATAGCGTTGTGTAGAATGTAGTCCAATGCAAATAATAATCTCATTCAAGCATTACAAATATTTGCACTGAGCGGGGATCAAACCTGCATCTCCTGCGTAGCGACCGCGTTCACTACCGCCACGCCACAGACGCAATCAGATCTATAAAGGTCTGAAGCACATCGAGTCGAGCAAAGCGGAGGTACCCTGCAAAAATATATTCTATTTTTATGAGTCTGAAAGTAATGTTAATTAGTTGTACCTCCAAAAACGGTGTCGCTACTTGTGATATTCGCCGCGCAGTGTACCGCGTGGTGTGTAGCTGGAGTGGTGTTATCAGTAGGTAGTGCGTAGACAATGGCGCGAGGGCGCAGGTGGAGGTCGCGCCCTCCGCTTGCGACACCGCCGCGTCGGAGGTAGCCACCATTGTTATCGAACTTAGTTTGCAGCAATAAACTATTAATATCTTTATTAGTTACGATTGGAAATAATACTTCTATACATTCCGTAATTATTTATTATTTAATTCCAGTATGTCCGGGTGTCTCTTTCACTATAAGGTGAGGGGAGTCCTCCACCTTTGCATTGAAATGACTGAGACTTCGTCATGCAGGCGTTCACAGATCACGGTGACCGTCTGGTAGTCCAAGTAGTTTTATAAGTATTCCAGAAGTAGAATAAAAATAAAAAATAACTTTAATTACTGCTGCTCTACTTTTTTCTGCTTCAGTGGTTTGGGACCGAGATATTGTGCTTATGTTAGTGAACAGTATGACCGTAGTGGAAACGTACCCATTAAATGGCGATAGGCAATAGACTAGCTTGGGGCCAATAAATGTAACTGCACTCCAAGTAGCAAATGTGGTAGTGGTGCCAGTTTTTAGTTTTTGGGTAGGTATATACCTACTCTATGATATCTATTTATATACTTACTATGCACAAAAAAAACAATTTTATATCCAAGAGAACTGCTGTATTATGTAGGACACCTCAGCATTATTTTTTTCTTTAGGAATGAAACAGGGAATTCACAAACTGCAATAATGTTATTAGGAGCTGCTGTCGTAGTTCGCAGCAAAAGTGATATAAAAAAAGTTCGTTATAAAAATATGAAGGTACCTAGACAAAGTAAATCATAACTACAAAAAATGTTCAAAAAACCATCAGTCACATCAGAGTGCACTACAAAAAATAATGATTGTCGAAAGGTGAGAAAATCCGCTAATTAACACATCGGCGGCTCCTTCCCGGCGATTGTTCGCCACCCATTGTCGCTCCCGCTTTTATGAAAGTATAATTAGCTTTTGTTCAGGTATATTATTTTTTGAGCAAAATCCTCGATCGAACTCCCCATTCACTTGCAAAACAGGGCAGCCTGTGTTTACGTGTCGATGAACAGTAATTATCGGGGAGAAAACTTTTTGCGACCACAATTTGTCACCCTCGAGAAAAATCCAGTCACGTTTCGTAATTGGGTTTCCTTGTTTGGCCCAGCAGCTGTTGTTGGTGCTTTGAGCCTGCCACTCACTGATAGCACATGTAAATATTGCAAGGAGATGCAGAGGAGTTTGTCGAGAATCCCTTCGGTGCAGCCAGCATGTATTGTGTTGTTCTTTATATCCGTAATTAATTTGCTGACGAGCGATACCTGTGCACCACTACTGCCACTGTATGCACCGGCGCAAGGGAATGCGACATCAGGTGCTTAAGCTTTATTCGTATTTTTTGCTTCCTCTTCCCCTTTGCATAAATTAACATTTTTGCAATAGTAATGAACGAAAGGATTTCTTTAGACCTGTTGTTGTCACCTTTAAGGCACGTGGGGTAGTGGCCGACCTCTGGCTACTCATTCTTAGATCAAAATAAATTAAGGTTTGCTATAATTTTAAGCACAAATCTTGTTGTACAAAATGCGTAAACAATCGTAAGGAGCATAGACATGCACTCATAGAATCTCTGTCTGTAATTATTTTTATTTGTCGAACTAGTTACAGATCACTGAGCGCTTTGTTATCTATTGCAATCATCTCAAAAACTATATCCTAACAATCTAAAACCAACCCTAAGAATGTCGCATTAGGTTCATATTTATCCTTTGCTACATCATCTTGAGCATCTTCAGTTCTGGCTCTATTGATTACGACTATAGAGTCTATAGTAGGTACGATTACGTTTCCTTTTCGTTTGGCAGGGCGTCGTGGTGTGTCACCTGGTGGCCGCGGGTCGGCAGCTGGGCTATTGTGCGGCTCATCACTTGACTCGCGCGAAAGGGATGCGGCGCCATGTGAACCACTAACGGAATCCTGGGAATGATGCTCCCGCGCAGATAATGCGCCGTATCTACTGTACCACTATACAATTGTAATGCGATAAGTATTTTGTTTGGAGGTTTATTACACTATTATAATTTAATAAATCGAAAATATTTGAGTAAACGTGTATTAAATTATATACTCGTATTCATAATCAATTAACTAACTATACTGTGTTTTTGTTACGCAAGTTAGTTTATTGAACTTCAAATGCAAACCTAAAAAGCAGAATTTTTCTTCCTCTACCAGCACTATGTGTAAAGTCATAGGATTAGTAAAGGAACATAAATGCTACTACTGATATCATATTTGATAGAAATGTCCGGGCACATATCCCGTAAACAGCCTTAAAAGGGGCATATTCTTTGAAAAGTGGATTAATAGAAAAAGAAATGAGAATAAAAAGCGCGCCTACAAGTAGTAATGCGAGTGTGTGTGGATGCGTGTTGTTGCCGATTTTCTAATATATCACAAACATTAATATGCTCTGGACCGGTTCTCGCGAGATCCGTTAGTGGTTTATGTAAATTATTTGGTTTACGGCGTGCCTCCTAGTTTACATTCGAATGCTTTAACTTAAAAACATACCTAACGTTGGCGTATAGGAACCAATGTCGCATTCGCGGATAACTCAGAGAAATATCGGAACGGAATTATAGAAAGTATAATTTACGAGTGTCGTAAACGGTGTCGCAGCACAATGATAACAGAGCTGTTCGGATGTCATCGATGTTCTTAATGGTAGGTGTTGACTGCTGATAGGCCGATACTGATCAATGCATCTGTGTTCTAAGCTATTTGGTGGTTTGGAAGAGGCCGTTGGTATAAGCACAAGCCACCTTCAGAAAGTGGGCAAAGAGAATAAACATTTGAAGTCAAGATGATGAGGTAGGTACTACTGATGAGGTACTCTTTGAGAAATAAATAAGACATTCAAAATGTAAGTACTTAGTTTTTAAAACTGAATGTTATTCCATAATGTGTTTGATAAAGAGATTTATGTTAGATTATGTCAAATAAATTTATTTCAGCTATTGAAACCGCGTGTAAACGAGATTTAAGTGAATTCCTATCAAGAACTGATACCGTGGGAACAAATAATCTACATTTGAGTTAGATGCTGTTACATGTAAACGTGACATTTCAATAGAGTAGTCGTTTCTAATGAAAAGAATTCGATTACTATGCACCGCGAAGAGGTCGACAGCGGCCGGCCGGCGGAGCGAGAGCCGCGCCTAGGGAAACGTCGTCCAAACTAGTTTGTGACCAAACGGCCATCATAGAGCCACATTGTCCAGATTAATGCACAAAACCGGATGCTGCGTCTCCCGGCCATCGATAAAACGGTCACAAACTCTATAAAACCAGCCCCACACTTCTTTATGTGATCTCTAGCGCTGACCGCCCTTTCATAACGCTGCGCGCTTGTCATTCATCAAGCGAGATGAAAGGAATTCGTATAATCAGCTGATAGACGAGCTCCCGGGCCACTCGCCACTCGCTAACGGTACATCTTTGATCAATTATCCGATCGACTAGTCCTATCTCCCTAACCGGCTCGTCTAACGAATTTTAACGCACTCTCATAGAAATTGAAAGCTAACCAGTTTTTTTATTTCAATAACCCATGACTCTCGTTCCAAAATACGCAGGTTATGATTGTTTAGAATATCCGTTGTAACTGGAGATACAATGGGCTCGGGAGAAATCGTCGGAGGATGCGCGGTACAGAGGGCTCAGATAATATCGTGTTTCGTGAACTCTGCGCCGATGTCTAATTTCCAATACAATGGGTGCTGTAAAAAAGTGGCCTAAAATAAATGTGTCACAGTGCCACCCTCAGGCGGGCAGACAATGGACAAAGGAGCCCTCGAGAGCGTGCGTGAGCGCATTTAGCGACGCCACAATGCGCTGCGCCCACGCGCTTTGTCGCGCATTGTCGCACAACACAATCGTGCACCGCCGATCGAGACGATCGCCTGCGTCTACTAGAGCACACGTGTGCACTACACACGAAAAACATGTAAATCACATTATTCTCGAGGTGAAAGTTGAACGAGACGAGAAAAGTAAAAGTCTCGCGGCAGGCGCGGCGCATCTGCAGCGCCGATATCATATTATGTTAATGCGTTTTGTCGATATGCGGGGGCGGCCGCCGAAGGGTTTGTCGCGATTGTTGGCCCTTATCTCGTGTTTTGGGTACACAATGCGCCGTCAATTGTATTTTTAAAAAGAGTCAAGAGACCAAAAAAACTCGAGACCTTTCGTGGCGTATTCATTTAGTTCCATTTATGCTTTTCAATAATCTACTACAAATCGGCCAATCTCTTTGTAACATCGTTCTCATAGCTATAATGCGCTATTCATTATCTATTTGACATCGCGTTTTGTGAAGGTTTGAATCAAATGATTTATGTTTCTTTTGACAGGTCACACACGAGACGTAGTAGTCCTGCCTTATCACGGTTCATCGCAAAATCCGCTTCATTCAATACTCAAACTTTGAAAAATTATGATTTGCATTGTGGTTAACATTTTCTCATAATATATTTTAATTAGAATAGTCTTATCGCGTGTTTCTGCGTAATATCTATCTAGGTATTAACTTCTATTAGTAGGTTACTCTAAAGCCACCCGAGATATGTGTACCTA
Source organism: Eilema depressum (assembly GCA_914767945.1). NCBI lineage: Eukaryota > Metazoa > Arthropoda > Insecta > Lepidoptera > Erebidae > Eilema > Eilema depressum. The sequence continues at coordinate 23,077,816 of OU612018.1, read as the reverse complement.
GACGAGAATGTCGATATGAGGACGGGGCCTTAGGTATCTCAGTAGGGCATAGTATCTATCAAATGTAACGGTATGAGACTGTTGCGGATTCAACACCTGTCCTAAGTATTGACTGTGTGTAATTCAAAATTTAGATTCCATTTCACCAAATAATACGAAGAGGACGTTCAATAAAACAGCCAGGCGCTCGCGAAACCGAACGTGTCGGATGAGATATGATGCACTAAATCGTTTTTAATCATGTTTCTGATTGAATCGCAGGCGATAATGATCTTCGATTAGCGCGACGGTCTGCGGCCGTAAGTCACTCTGTCCGCGGTCCGCCGCTCCAGCCGGCCGGCCGGCCAGGCGCAATAACACCATTTGTTCCTAATGGATCGGACACAGTGCTTCTCGTATTGATGGCAATCTCTTAAACGCGAATTAGCGCGGGGAACACGCGCCATATGTCGTCCCGCGACTCCTCCGTTGCGGTTGTAATGTGGTGAGCACATGCATTTTAATTGTCCCATTAAGTCTTGTTAGGGGTAATGGCGACACGACGCGTAACAATGCTTCCACTCTGCAACAATATGGTTTCCTGGTCGATCTTGGGCGTCAATGGATCAATGTTGGCGAAGTCATACCATAAAATTACAAAGTTCAAGTGCTGGTCATTAACCCTAGCGAACAATGGAAGGGCACCCTTAATGACAAATAGAAGTTATCGTCACGTGAAATAGTGTAAATAAGTGAAATACGCAGCTAGTGTGGCAAAACAGGGTTCTGTGATTTATGGTGACTACATTTATCGATGGATTAGTATTAAACAATGTTACCGCGGGAACAAACCGATTGATGGGTGATTGATAACAAAATGCTAGCTTCCTCCACCCGTTTGTAAATTTCATGAGAGTCCAATAAAAAGAGTAGAGCAGAGGTAATAGTGATACATTTTATTGCAAGGCATTGGTGCTTGGGCAGAACTAAATCAGGGCAAAAGTAGGTTAGGCAAATGTTGCAGATTTTGCGCGAATCGAATCAGTACAGAAAATCGCAACTCTTGCAAACCGAAGGTCATTTTCTATTCGATGTATAAAAAGCGTGTCGAGTCGACTGTGGCGCCCCCGGCGGCCGCGGGCCACATTGTGAGTCCGTACGATTCGCCGCACCTATTGTGCGACTGTTTCCAGCCAAAACGTAAATAAAGGCAGATGTTACCGTACTCCAAAATGTAGAAACCCATTTCATACGGTCACATGGAAAAATTTCGCCACACAAACTTGGACCGAAATTCGCAATACATTAAGTTGAATATTTGGAATCTGTGTTAGCATTTATAGTCATTGTGGTGCAGGGGCGGCCTAGCGGTCCAAGGTCCGCGGCTGTGTGGGTAGTTTTACAAAACTGAAATAGTACAGTTTAATAAAACTCATATTAAACGCTTGTGGTATTGACAGGATGTAGCTATGGTATCGACGTGACTGACGAGTGACGCTGCGGTGCCCCACAATTATAGCTAGTTTATTGTTATATTTATTTTGCAATAGCAATATACATTTAATATATATTTTTAAGTTAGTAACATTACTCATTACTAATACTTATTAAAAAAATAGCTAGATATATATTCGACAGAACGCCCCTCATACCTCTTCAGTGTGACTATTCCAGAGATAGCAAACAGTCTGATGATTTGAGTCCTTTTGAGACATTTGAGTACTTCTGTCTCAATTATGCTACTTCAAGATTTAGGTCAACTGTTCAGCGCGGACAACGCATTTTCACGCTACTTACAATGAAGTTAGTTCCTTATGTAATCGATAAACTAGTACAAAATGTTGATCTTAATTCTTGGAAACGCGTCGCACATTCGCAGTAACAGAGCTGTAGCCGCTCGCCGCCCGCGTCATACACTGTACACTGTACAGAGTGCCGCTGTTTACTTGCGCAGCAAACACTGCGGCCGACACTTGGACAAATAGATGACTCGCCGCGCGCCGCGCCGAGCGGGATGCTCTTTGTATCCACCGATCGACAGCTAATATTACATGAACAATGTACATATCATCACGCTTCCTTCTCCAAGGGTAAGGTAGAAGACACACTTAAAGAATAAAATGATTGACTTTTTGATCAAGTTAAGACCCAGTGGCGTAGTAATTCTAGTTATATTCCTGAATTGTGTGATTATTTGGTCATTTGTTTCAAAATGGTGAGCGGCATGACGTAGAAGAAACCGATTGAAAAACTCTGAATTACACAGGTAAGTTTTTATTAAAAAAAAGAAAGAAAAAACTGCTTTCAATTACTTTACCTCACTCCTGGAATACTCTACAGATGATAAATAATACATCACCATAAATACATAGTTTGCTAATGATTATTACTACACACAATAGATATACTGGGAAGCTCAACTGTGCTGAAAACAGTTGGTACTGTTTATTAAACACAATATGTTTACTATCCCATTCTTGTTAATCACTCACCGCAAGGAACAACAGAGGCCACAATTGACCACCGTACCACCACCCTCGCGCCAGCCAACAATTGAACACAACAGTGATTTGTCCAAAAATAATAGTTGTTGGCTGATCGATCACCGAACATTAGCCGACGAACAATGACGCCGACTGCGAGCCTGCGACCCCAAGGAAATGATGTAGCAGCTTGTTTATGGCCAATTTATTGTTTGCTTCTCGTCACTCTGTGGATTGTGTAGTATGTGGGTCGTTGCGCGTATGTGGTAGACTACCGGTTATATGGAAGTGCAACTATCAATAATGGTTATTATGTTTGTATATAGCTGAGTGACAGCGAAAACAAAATCATAGTGAAACTACAGATGAAACCCTAGCTGTTGACAGGGCTATCTTGAGCTTAATGATGGTGATGATGAAGTCATAGTCCTGACCCAGGACACGGTAATACTTATAATTACCCTACCCAGGTGCTTACGTACGTAAGTAAGTATAAGTAGTAAGTATTCGATTCGGGATAAACGAAGTACTATTTAAGTCAAACTACCAACATACTATTAAATACATGTATGCGCCTTCATTCATATCAACACGATCGTGCGCGTCTTTTGAGATGGAACAAATATTAAATCAAATATTTGTCACAGTGGCCGGTGCTTTATCGAGCAGAAGATATCGTTACGAGAACCATTTGTAATGTTCAATGTTACAAGTGATTATTTACTGCATGTAACTGTGTTACAGTCGAGACTTGTGCAATGTAATGCTATTGCATGTAATGTAATTAGTTAGTTAACAGTCGCCGAACCGAGTTGTGTGGGTGCGTGGACGGACAGTAATCGAATGATGGAATTAAATGGAACTCGTTGACATCTGTGTGACTGTGATGTCTAGTATCCACACTTATTTCAAACGCATTCGGAAACATTAAAAAAAACTGTCTTCATCAATGTCTTGGATACTTTCTCACCGATGCAGCATAGCTTGTTAAAAAGAATCCTTCTTCTGAAACGCATTACCCCCGAACTTCATACAGTAATAGCAACTTTCTTCACAATATGTTCTAAAATATTGTTATCTTGGTATCTGCTGATAGCCAGTTAATTGGAGAAACTAGTCTATTGCAGTCAATAAGCCTACGCGCCAGTGGTCTGCAGAAATGCATATTTAAAAAGAATGTTATCATCACGCTACTAGCCATATACGGAGGAACAGGCCTATTTCTATCAGCCCGTAAACAAGCAAAGGTGCTGCCCCGTATATTTTTTATCCACAGCGATGTATCACACTTGTACTTAGCGGGGATAGTGATGTTCTAAAGAATAATTTTATTTTACTCAATACGGATTCCGGATGTGCATATATCCGGATAACTGATTAATATAATTGTTTGAGTAAAAACATTCAATTTTTGCGCTTAATTATATGCAATTATTTTTACAGGAATTAACACGATTAAGGCATACATACTTGAGTTGAAGCACTACCTGGTCGAATACTTCAAATGGCATACCTTTGAAGTACATACATTATTAGATACATATCATCATGTTTATGACAGTAGAGGAAGCGTTAGAGAGATAGCCAAATCTGCAGTTAAGACTGGTAAAACGGACCCCAGACTCCGAGGCGAAAAGCATCGGATGCGACTGGGAATTAACGCTAGGAAGAAGAAGAAGAAGGAAGCGTTAGAGAAGAAGCGTTTTTGAAGTAGCGTAAAGTATGTGAGGATAGAAATAGATGGCGGGCTGTTATCACTGCCTACGCCACGCATGGAGGAAAATAGACGTGAATATAATATGTATGTATAGGTATATTATCGTGTTAAATCCAGCAAAGATAAATTAATAAAATTTATTGCAGTGTCTTGATAACGTAAAGTTGTAAACACATTTAAATTTTTATATTTTGTCTTGTTTATGTTAAGTCTTGGTAGGCTAAAGAAAGTTGGAATTTATAGACCTATCAGTCTATTTTTAAAGAAAGTTAATACCTATTTATAGACTAATATCCGTTAGTCTCTAAGTATTAGCTTTCTTTAATTATAGGTTACCTTTAGGTACCTACTTAGTATGTCACTTAGTTAGATCTACGCAAAAAGTGACTGTAAATCGTTGCTAAGTTTTAGATTTTTCTTCTTTTTCTAACCTAAACTAACAATGAAATTTCGATAGAACCTAACAGCTTAACACAAATTCTGAAAAATTCTCTCTTAAAATAGGTCGGCTAAAGTGTTGTGGGTTGCTCGAATTTGTTTAGATGGGCAAACAAAATAGGTAGGGATACCGGACAAGAAAAGAAACTCTAGCGCGTACGTTGTAATATGCGGGCTTATGTCAACGTTTTACGATCTTAAACTGTAACAAATACATTATATACCTAGGCATATGTATGTGACTGTGTTGTGTAGCTCTCTTACAAATATGTAAACTCTAACATTATTTATTATGTACCCAAGGGATCGAGAAATGCCTAACTGAATGCAGTAATAGTGAAATCTATTTTGTCTTTTTGCCTGTTGACTATTTTGTGGCGAGTCGTGTTTTTAATTATGTTATTCCAGTTTTAGATTAGGTTTTCGAACAACTTGCAATAAAACTGAACCGAATACCCTCCCATTAATTACCTACCACCACTGGGTTCAAAGCGATATCAGGGTAAACAAGACATATTTATTGGTTATGGCGATCGTGTCCGGCCATATTGAATTATGACCGCTCTAATACAATTACATGTCCCTTGTGTTTTTGTGAAATTATTTATGAAGATCACGAATACACTACAACATCTTAATATTGAGGATGGACTACATTTTAAGTACCTGACTACTTTCACCAGAAGTGTAATATTGTCCTTAATTAACATTTGTTCCATTTCCTCATTATATCGATATAGATCCTCGCTTTTCTGTTTGAATGGAGCGACTCATCTGCAGCAGTACCTACCAGTTGTAGGATACTTATTGTATTTTGTGTGCTTTTGAGGGAATCAGATAATTATGTCCCCTCTTACCTCTCTGTAGGTGGCATCTGAAGTGTCAAGTAGGCATTTATTTACTGCCTTATATGAATATAAAACATCACCATCACACTGCACTGGTTCGTACTTGAAATCAATCAAATCGTTGCTTGTTGACTTAAAAAGCAATTCTTGAAAATCAACTTAATAGTATTTTAGATCGCTAGTCGTCACTAGTGAGCGATAAGTACCTACCCCGTCAAACCGATCGTGTGTCGTAGCACCCTTAACCAAACTCACTAAAATGATTTAGATTTTTTAATTAACACAATAAAGTTTCAACAAATGACACACCGCACAGTTGCAAATCAGTGCTCGCTGGTAGCAAAAAACCGCACGTTTAGCTCACTCCGCTCCCTCGCACACAAATCGAGTTAGAAGTAATCACATTAGGGCCCTTCTAAATCCGTCACTTGTAGCAGCCCCGCCACCGCACGCCGCTGATGAGCTATTCTTTAAGTGAGGGGAATAGGCTCTTCACAATCAAACTAACTACGCGTGTACAGGTATACAAGGTTGTTTTGAATATCTCAATTTTAAACAACAGTCTTAGCTTGAAGGGTCATCTCACCCAACCGTGATCAAACTAAGCATTCCAGCTCAATATTAGGTATATGCATTCTATCAAAGGTTAAAGTATCATGATACTGTCTGAAGCTCGACCATGGCCGCTGAAAGTAGCCGAAACGTCGTCGCTAAAAGTGAACAATTACAAATACATATTATCACGATGGAATTAGTTAAAAAGTAGTTTTATCTCAATTAAAAACATCAATAAGTAACCTCGACGGGATTTTTTGAGAATCTATGTTAAGTACGTAGGTATATGAGAGAAAAACCTATGTACCTACTTACCTTTGTGTATGTCACTTAAATCCTTCTAAAATCACCAGTTATATACATAAAACTAGGTCTAGTCTAGTAGGTAGTGAGAACTAAGGAAAAAAGCAGAGGTGAAGGTGATGTTGTTTACAATGAAATTAATGCACACATTTGGTTATCTTTTAACATTGGAATTTTAAAACGTCACACATTGTACTAGCATAGTGTTAACTGCTGAAGGCCTTTTGATCATTTTAGCAGATAGTTTATTTTTATACCAATTCAGAACACATTGAGAAACCACTAATACTTATTTAAAAGAATGACATAAAAAAAAAAAAAAAATAAAAAAAAAAAAAAAATTCGTTTATTGCCAAATAGTATACAATGTTGAGTATTATACTGTGACCCCACACTAGGCAAAGCCTGTCCTGTGGGTGCCAAATACGTTTACAATTTATGTGAAACATTGTTTGCTCGGGCGACATCAGAGTTTTTCAGCTTAACACAAAATCAGAACTATACCACTATAAATTCATTTACCAACAGGTTGTTTTATAAATTAAAAAGATCCAATGATTGAATTACTTGACAAATATGACAATGCATTCATTCTTCTACTTGACAATCACCAATGACCACAACATTTATGACACATGAGCAATGAAACTTTCGGTAACATCGTACGAAAGGGAATTGAGCCATTTTGTTACTTTCAACCTTGCCTCTTTCACAGAACATAGCTTTATATTGCAAGCGCTATTTGTCTGATTATAAATGTGGATGTCTTTAAATGGACTAAAGCGCCTGGCAAAGCTTGTGTTGACTTGGGGTAGTGGTAATTTGTACACTCGTCTCTTAACTAAATCCTTGTAGTCTTCTGAATTTATTGTTTTTTTATGAATGTTCAGAGCTGTTTTTAAAATGTGTAGTTGACGCACATTTAACAATTGACTTTCATTGTACAAGGTTTCTGTAGGATATCGGAAAGGTTTCCTAAACATAGTTTTAATTACTGCTCTCTGAGCTCTTTCAATTTCAATCATTATTGTTTTCTGAGCACTTCCCCAGCATGTTATGCAATATGTTATAAGTGATTGACACAAGGCATAATACACAACTCTTAAAATATCCGGTGACGCCGATGAACGAAGTAATTTTAATATATTTGCCGTTTTTCGGACTTTGTTGGATAGGTCTTTTATGTGTGCTCGAAAGCTAAGATGTTCATCAATAACCACACCGAGGTACTTTATAATGTCGGTTTTTGATAACTCTTCGCAGTCACAGGACTGCAATCGGTCTGCACACTCATGTATTTTAATACTTAGAGTCATACTTGGAGCTGTTACCCGAGTTTTGTGGAAACATATATACTTAGTCTTTCGAGCATTTAGGCTAAGCAGATTATATTGGAGCCATTTATGTATCTGTTTCATTCCATTCTCTGCGTTAAGAAAGGCCTCTTTCCAAGTTACGCCTTGGTAAATGATCACAGTGTCGTCCGCATAGCATATAACGTCCGCATCTACACTATTATGTATGTCATTGACATACATTATAAATAAAGTTGGTCCCAAGATGCTCCCTTGTGGCACACCATAGTGTGTAGCTCGTAGCTCGCTTTTATGGCTATCGACGCTTACACATTGCCTTCTGCCAGTCAAATAACTTTTGAACCAGTTAAGGGCAACACCCCTTACGCCGAAATAATTTTCAAGCTTTCTTGTTAATATTGGAATTGATACCGTATCGAACGCTTTTGCTAGATCCAAGAAGGTGCCAACGCAAGCTTTCTTACTGTCGAGATGAGCTGATACGGTCGATGTCAAAAGTGTGACAGCTTCTTCGGTTGACTTGCCTTTTCTAAAACCAAATTGTCTTGGAGAAATAAGTTTGTTGATTTCTATGTACTTGACAAGTCTTTTATTAACAATCTTTTCTAAGAGTTTAGAGATCGCAGTCAGGAGTGAAATAGGTCGGTAATTTTCTACAGAGTTCTTAGGTCCATCCTTATGGATAGGTGATATGGATGCTATTTTCCACGAATCTGGAAATGCACCCACTTCCAGGCTGGTGTTAAATATTATTACTAGAGGGTAAACAACGACATCTCTGATATCCTTCAAAAGTACATTGGTGATACCATCAATACCTGGAGACTTATCATTTTGTAGGGACATTATGAGCGAATCAACCTCACATGCATCAGTTGGCTGCAAAAAGAAGGAGTTTAAAATTTGCTTACGATCGATTTTTGCAGCAAGTGCTTCCTGGTTTAACTGTAGTTTATTGAGAGTATTATCCGCTAACTTTCCACCCAGAGTTGAAAAATAGTTGTTGCATATATTCAAAGATTGTGTGGGACTTGAACTATCCTGTAGTGTAAGAAGTTCTTTTGGCTGCTTGTTTTTTTTCGTCATATGGCATACAGTTTTTATTGTTCTCCACATCTTTTTTGGGTTTGATACACTGCTAGTAAGTGCACTATTATCATGCTCTCTTTTTAGCTTACGTAATAGGTTATTGCAAAAATTCCGATACCGCGTATAAACTATATGTAAAACAGCGTCATTAGGGTTCTTTTTTACTTTCATAAACATACATACTATTAAGGATATAGGGTTGGTACACATTTTTTCTACAAACCTAAAATAACAGATTTTTGATGATTGCTTTGTGTATATATAGAGGACCAAGATAATTAAATTTCCAACAGTGCAATCCAATGCACTATAACAAGCTGAATAAATATTCTCCCAGACTGTGTTGTTTGTTGTTCTTGGTTTCAGGGAGAGTTTCAGCGCACTGGAGATCCTATGATGAAATGAAAGTAGGTACTAGTAGACTAGAGTAATAGTTAGGTCTTCTTCATCGTGTCATCGCCTAGCCCAGAATTCGGCGACATTGACTGCACCTTCCGTCGCTTCATTTAGGTCGGCAGCCGTGCAGGTGTAAGGGCACAATGGGCACGACAGGAGGTGATCCATTGACTGCAGAGGTGCTCCACAGTCACAACCACCACTCTACACGTCCAGGTAACCCCATTTTACCCGGTAGGTACTACTCGTGGTATGACAGGTGCCCCAATAGTTGCTGGAATAATTGCTTGATAAAATTAATTCATCAAGTAATTTCATGCGAGACTCTTGGAGGTGCTGGAGGTTTTGGCCCTTCCTTACATTTTCCCCTCTTCTCCGTACTCTTGCTCTCCGCTGATAGCAATGCACGTGTGTCACCTCTTGTGCTGCAAAAGGTCACATCGATAACGGATTTGCTATACGCCTGTGAACTAGTTTAGTAGGATAAAAAAACGCATTAAAATGTGTTTTTAAAACGCCAAACGGATTTCTACGAACTCATTTCAAAAAGACTTTTTAATTATAACCTGTTCAGGTTTTTGATAAAAAAAAAAGAAATATATTTGATCACACATTTTAGATGTCGAATAGATGTATATTAAAAGGCTTATGATAGTGGTTCAGTTGTGTAAATGTCACACAGTTGTCGGTACCTACTCAGTATGGCCGAGCGCGATGGAGTGATCTATTACCCGCAGTACGGTTAAGATGTCCGGTCAACCGGACTAGTCACCCGTGCTCTTGATGACACGTCACTCGTCGAATGCCGTGACATAACATGGCAGTGATGACAGCGAGGCTGACGATACAAGCCAATGATGATGAAGATTAGTTAGATGATGCAAAGTTACAATGCGCGAAGCATAGTTTTCTAGTCGGCATAGTGCGAATATAGATATATGTAGAGTGATGGCCAGCTCAGAATATAATCAAGTTAAGTATATCTACCTAGGTAATTTATGTTATCCGAGTAAGAACGAAACTATAGTCTAAAAAGTCTACAACTGCGTATGATACGACTGTACGAGTCTTGTTACATTACAGAGGAATTAACATCAGAACGTTCTTTGCGCTTTCTAGAAATACCACTTTGAAACACTTTAGGTCTTTACCGCATTGATGTGTGAGCAACGAAGGTATAGTGATGATGGGTGAGCAACCCAATTTGTGTTGATGCCTAAAGAACAAGCAATATGGCATGCAAATGAGGTAAAACAATGGTATTTTAGACCAGAGACGACCGCGAGCGAAGGAGCGCACTCACGTAGCGCGAGCGTAGGCCTTGTAGCCAACTAGCTTAGTTATGATAAAATGTTAATCCACCACCATGTTCAAAATAAAATAAAAAAACAATATGTCACACTTTTATTTCGAACCTATTTATACAAAGCATAACATAAATTTTCTTAATTAATTTATCATGTTGGTATTATTTATAACTTGTAATTTTTTTTGTATTTTAGTAGTTTTGTATATATTTTATCTGTATATTTATACAACAGATTAGATAAATAGATGAATGAATAAATACATAATAATTATAGTAAATCATGTCGGTATAATTAATAATTATTATGCATTATTTCATTCATGTTTGCAATACTATAATTGAACTTGCGATCGTCAACAGTTGCAAACTCGATTGTTTCAATATTCTTATTTATATCATCACTAGCCAATGTATAAAAAAGGAAAGGAAAGGCAAATTACTGATAGGTAAATCTTGTTTTTTTTTGTTTATCTTTAAATATCTTTCCTGTTTTATCTAATTCTATTTTTTCCTATTCTTTACCTCCCAGCTCACAGCTATTATATAATTTTGCAATCTTCAAGAGTTTTAATAATTAGGTTTATCAAATTGGATTAATAAATAAGTGGAATTAATAAATATAAAATAAACAAATATACAATATAAAATTAATAAATCGTTTTATCATAATGTAAATTACCATTTGTCTATTAATATTGGAGATGACAGTATCTACTTCAATCATTACACTAGTCTGTTATGCTAACACACAGTCTGCCACACATCACACAGTTATAGCATAAGAACACGTAATTATTAAGCACTTATCGCTTTCAATTACAAAGTCAATTGCGCACTTAGCATAAGAGGCTGATTATAAAGTTTTTACACACAACCCGCTACAATAATAGTAACACAAATATTATACAATGCAAGCGAAACAATAAAAATATTATAAATTCAAATCTGAATGGTGGTCGAGAGCGTCGGTGGCGTCGTCGGTCAGCGACACCGGCCGACAATGCGCAATAAAAATTATAATACCATTATTTGTTTATCAATAAACGATTTGCATGTGTTAAGTGCATCGCGCCAAACATTGTCGTCAGGCGGGATTAGCATTTGAATGCGCCTGCGCCGTTACGTCACACCCGCTGCGCCGCCCGCGCCGGTCACCGAGAGGTAGCTGGTAGCGGCCTCTTCATTGAGATAGTGGCTAATCATGTCTACATTGAGTCTAAATTGACTTGGTCCCAGAAGATCTTGATAGCAGCAGCTAGGCAGATATTATATTAATAAGCCTTTATTTTTGATATAGGTACATTTCTTTGCTTAATTATTTAATCAATTACATCGGTTGTGCCGATTTTACGTGATCAGCGTGTCTTATGTTATGATTATGACACATAGGCCTCTCCCAGCTGCTTCCATTCTATTCTATTTTATGCTGTTCGGGTCCAAATTGAGCCTCCTGTTATTTTTATATAGTCTGCCCATCTTTTGATCTGTCTTTCTCTTTTTCTTTTTCCTTTTTATTTTGAAAGAAAAGAGGAAGTTAGGCAGATATATGTTATATCTAAAAGTACAAATTCTCAAGTCGTATCATTTAAAATTAATGCAGGGACATACCTACTACGATTTTGTTGACAGAGACATAATACATGTTATCATTTGCTGTGATATTCAGCAGACTGACTACAAAACGGCTTCAACAAGGCGGCTTATTAGTACTATTGTGTTGCGATTGTCATCTAACCTGCGCCACTCAACAATGACTACCCCGATAACCTCAGGTCACTCAGAATGCCACAACTTTGGTAGCTTTTCACCCAACTTACGAGATTTACCTGCTCTAATCGTTCGTTTATATCAGCCCGTAACATTTACGTTTAGTAGATAAGGCACAATCGAATATTCTGTTGGCCTTGTATCTAAATAACTGCTTAATAAGTCTACAAGTAGTGGTGTTTGAGTTCCAACCGGGCGTCAAAATTGTTATAGTTTCTCAAAACAAACATATTGAGTTATTCCAATTCAAAAATATTTTGACACGCTCGGAAATCGTCAAATGATGATGTGTGTAGTGTAACCCTCTTAACGTCAAGTAGGTGATACGCTAGTTTGCCAACTCAGTGAGACAAAAGTAAAAAAAAAGAATTCATTAAAAAGTAGACTAGCTGTTGTTGTAAAAATATTTAATGACCGTATCACCATCTTGTATCAAGTTTCAATTAATTTTCTCGTTTAACTCAATGTATAAATTACCCTACACTTAAAACTACGGAAACGGTTCGTAACATATACGTAGGTACGTACACATAACGGTTACGACATGTGTTCGGTTGTGATTTGTTTTCTCATTTGGGCACAGTTAGAACTGTTGTGTTCAACATGGTTGCCATGAATTTAATTAATAATTAAATTGCTCAACAAAAAAAATCATTACTTAATTAGTGATCATCTTCGGAAGGGGTTTACGTATATTATCTAAACGATAATAATATATTTGGTGAAAAGAAACACATCAGTTTATTAGATGCAAAGTGACATTAATTTAGGTAGGTACTTATTTAATAAAGAAAGTATCGTTATGCTAGCAAGTGACTGAAGGAAAAGAAAGAGGCGAGGTCCGTAAAGAAAGAAAGTTTTTCACTGTAGGTACGAAGTGTACAATGAAAGTGGGCTCATGTGCAAATAGCTACAAAATAAAAAGTGTCGCACTTTTCGGGTGACAGCGGGCTGTCGGCGCGTGCGCACCCGTTCCTTCACCGAGCTCGGTTTCGTTTCCGCTTGTATGGTTTTGTAAAAATCATATGAATAGTCCGAAAGTGAACCCACCTTGAATATATTTAAATTAATTACGCACCGCTAATGGCGGCCGGCCCAAGGACGATTTTTGCATACGATTGTAACGGAACATAAATTGTTATCGCTGGCGCTGTGGCCACTTTTTATACATCGCGTCGTCGTCAACGGGCTAATAGTTTACTCAATAATACAGACTGTTTTAATAGGAACACATTTATTTTTTTCGTGAGCATATGTTAATTAAGTAGGTACCTATCTACCTCTCCGCGACTGCTGTGGCTCGGTTTAGCATTGACTTCTTCAACTTTGGTATTCACTTCAATTTATGTGTCATGCAAATAAACTAAAAACTATCACTGTGTTTCATGCAAATAAATATTTCTATTTCTATTTCTTCTATTCTATGATATTTGGTTTGGAAATGTAGAAATGTTTTGTTTTAGCAATATTTTAGTGTTTAAATAGGTAATAATGTTAGTGTCTAAATTTCTTTTTTTCTTTTTGCATAAAAAATTATTAAAGAGAAAACTAATATTCTATGTTCTATTAATACAGTATCTATGCAATTTTGCCGCCATCAGTATGCTAACGTTTTATATAAATTGAAATCGCCGCTGGTAGTAAATAAAAGATTATATTGTCCCAGTTATTTCTGTTTTGTTTTTGGAGAAGAATTTATTTCACGAAACTAGATAACATAGCAAAATTTCAAGAAATTTTGAGCGCATTCTTTGTAAATAGTATCTTACAAAAAAAAAGAAAGTTCAGGCGTTTTTAGATTAATTGACATATCAAGACATGAGACAATCCCATCATCTTATACTGTCTATCCAGTGTCCATAATAATTGGCTGTTGAAAACCGCCCGAAACGTCGGGAACAGAATAAGTAATATAACACCACATAATGAATTAATAGAATTCGTTAAAAATCAGTTTTATTTAAGTAGGATAATAATACTAATAAAATAGTTTTGTAGCCAATATAGTTTATCGACATTGTGCGTCCTGCGCCGGCGCCGGGTGCGCGGTGCGCCGCTGGCCAGGAGGCTGACCGGTGACAATGCAATGCTGACTGGTGAGGGGAGCGCACCAACCACCCCTAACATCTGGAACAGGTTTGGTACAAGTACACTAATTTAAATAAATTCCCATACGGCGCACACGCAGCGCAAGTGAATATTTGAATAATTTCGCTCGATGCTGCATTTGGGATCAAACCCGTTAACAATAGGTAACATTGTTTGGTTTTGGTATACCACTGCAAGTGAATAAAATCGTTTACATATTAAGATAAAAAAAACATTACGTATTGGGTTCGATTCCCAGGTTGGACAAACTTTCAATAGGTGTATCTGTTGGGAAATTATTCGTAGCTGATTCGTAGACATTCTGAAGGTGCCCGATTTATTACAATACTTTCCTTATTATAAGGCATATCGATATGACTTCACCTCACCTGATGGTAAGTTAAAAGTAACGATTCAGGGCGAGTCCTCTATCATTAAAGATGGACCAATGGTGTTCTTCAGTTTAGAGGTCCTGTGAGTTGCGTTTTCACGCTCTGCAACGTTGGGAAAAGGAAATGTGTAAAGAAAGAATTCCAATTTTTTTTGGTGCGACAATGAATAGGCCTTACCTTATCCATAACGAGGTATCAAAAACATATGTATGCTAGTTAAGTTACCACAGCCTACACCTTTGGATATAAACACGCGTGAGTATATAAAAAAACTAAAATCTGAAAAAACTAACACTAAAAAATCTAGGCAGGTTGCGCAATAACACGGTCGGAGCAGAAACAAACTACGTGTGTTGTACCGCACGTTGTGTCGCAGATCATAATTTATTATGTATTTAGAAGATATTTTTTATCTCGGTGAGATATCGCTGCAAAAAACCAGAACTATTTAGAATGGAAACCATTCAAACCAGTAGATATAAGTTTTACGACACATATTTCACAACAAGTCCTTCTACTAAAAAAATATAAAATGTATAAATAAATAACGTTTAATGTCCGTCCACCACATATATTATTAGAACACATGTCACGTTTACTTCATTTTTATATTTTTTCAAAAACTATTAACATATTAATATGGTCGGTGTCGAGTGACCAGACATTCGCGTGGCCGACTGTACCTACTGCCAACTAAAGGGTGGTGTGTCGGACGCTACACGTTCCATAATATGGCTGTTGTTAAGCAGTCTATTGATGTGATAATGTTGTATTATTCTACTATGTAACTTTACGAATCGGGAATTGAAAAACATCCTATACCTACTTAAAATACTTACTTACTTACTTACTAACTATACTTACTTACTTACTTACTTGTAGGTAGTTGAAAATGTCAAAAACTTATTATTATGGAATAGAAAAAGAACAATAAAATCACGTCCCTTCTTATTTGATCAATATATTATGCGGACTATGTTTGAAAACCAATCAATAAAATAAATTGTTGGAAAATAACAACATTATGACGTGAAACTCCATAATTTCACACAATTTTCCACAGGACTTGTCATTTTGACATTTAATGAATCTAAACGGATTTGTGTGGACAGCTGACAGTCAAACCCTACGAGTCAAATGCGGACTATGTGTATATTCCAGTCAGCTAAGTCCTACACAATGTCCCAAGTTTGATTTTTGAATCGAGCAAAGTAATAGGTATTAGGTTTTTGTAAGAGACTTTTAAGTATGGATTATGGATTCTGAGAAAATGGCTATTTGACGTCAATGTAATAGTCATTTTGACTCTATTACGTGAGATTGAATACAATCATTATTGTCGTTTACGTGTTACTTGTTAACAGACGGCCTCTTTGGCGTAGCGGTAGTGAATTCGGCTGCTACGCAGGAGGCGCGGGTTCGATCCCCGCTCAGTGCAAATATTTGTATGCATGAATATGTACCTATATTTGCATTGGTCTGGGTGTTTTCTATGTATAATATGTATGTATTTACAAAAAAAAATGTATCTAAGTATGTTTATCCGTATTCTAGAACTCATAACACAAGCCAGTTAAGCGATGCTTACTTTGGGTCTAGATAGCGTTGTGTAGAATGTCCTACAATATTTAAAAAAGAAACTCCTGTCTCTGCCCTCATAAATATACAGTATATAAGAAATCTACGTCCACGCGCAGTAGTGTAACCACTTTCAATCTGGTAACTTGTGTTTGCCGCTGAAAAACTTTTGATTTTAATAGCAAATGATAACAGTATGATGTATTTAAACGAGTACATCTACAAGCAAGTACAGCAAGCATGCCATGCTGTATGATGTTATAGTTAAGTAGTGACTATTTAACTTTAATTGACATAGCAATAGTAAGTTAATGGCGATAATGGATATCGTTAAACATCGCTCAGCGCGCGCATTAATCAGGCGCGCGCGCACGTCAGCCCGCATCGACTGCAAACGTCGGCGTTTTGTCGCAGCGACCGAGGTAACACGATCGTTGCCCGTGTGTAGGAGCCCTTATGAGGTGCTAATGAGATGGAATTATAGTTCTTTTTATATGAAAATACTTAAAATAGACACACATGGTTCACTCTGTAGCAAGCAGTTACCGTGGCCTGTCGACGTATACGTACCTACTCGAATATAAATATGTAAAATGTATTTATTTTACATTGGTTAATTTACACAGATACTAAAAAAAATTAAGAAAAAAAAATGAATTACTGATTATGTATTAATTATATTAAGCCACAAGATAATTGGCAACCTTCCGCCTGTCGTACAGATTGTGTATAATATGAAGTCCGCGGTCGGCGCGCCGGGCCGCACAATTAATCAGCCGAGGGTAGGCCCGTCGACTCGCATTTGTTTTACATACGCAGCTAAACTGCGTTTTGTCGAGACGTACGCTTAATGAACCACCTCGCAGACGAGCCTGTTGACTTGCCACATTATCGCAATAGGACAACAACTAATCGCTAGTGTACTAGTGCCCTTACACGGGGTTACACAATCTCTTTATCGTTTTTTTTATATATTTACACGTGTAGCATATACTCAATGTATACTAGTATACAGGGCGTCCCACGGCGATGCCACATGGAGGGCAAGTACCTTAAATCCTTAAGTTAGCTCATTTTGTTTAAAGGAGACTTCATTTTATTTTTAAAAAGAAACAAAACTGCATTCAAAGATTTTTAAAAATTCGCTTGCCACACCCGGTAATCGAACCGACTAAAAGCCAAAAAGTAACATTCTGTATTTTCATGGCATCAATCGATAGTGTCAATCATAAGGATCAAATCTCTCTAAGAAACATGGTAAATTAAACGAAAGGAAGTCCTTGAAATCTAAAATTATAAATTCAATTTGGCAAAATAAAACACTTTAACTCAAAGTTCATCCATCCATCTGATACCATATTAACAATAAAATTACATATTTAAACTACTTTTCTTTTTTTATCGTGCTGACACCGCTGCTGGTGAGCAGTAGTATTTAGGTATGTCGAACTCAAACCGACTAAAACCGCACGCCATCTAAATTAACAGGTTATAAGTTGATCCATAGGGCAATTCTCTTGCCATTTTCGTTGCACAGGGTACACCGCGTGCAGGTTTCTAATCAAATCAAAGATATCTCTAGTTAGTGTTGATACCTTGTAAGAATTTCTTACAAGGTATCAACACTTCAAAGATATCTCTAGTGTTGATACCTTGTAAGAATTTCTTACAAGGTATCAACACTAGAGATATCTTTGATGAAATTTATTTAGTAAAATGAGTACTAAATGAATGAACTTTGTTACCTGTTTAGAATGTAAATTTATTGGGTAACTGCATGAGGTATGTGTAGGTAGGGTAGGTAGTTATTTTTGGGTGCTTGATTAGAAACCTGCACGCGGTGTACCCTGTGCAACGAAAATGGCAAGAGAATTGCCCTATGGATCAACTTATAACCTGTTAATTTAGACGGCGTGCGGTTTTAGTCGGTTTGAGTTCGACATACCTAAATACTACTGCTGACCAGCAGCGGTGTCAGCACGATAAAAAAAGAAAAGTAGTTTAAATATGGAATTTTATTGTTAATATGGTATCAGATGGATGGATGAACTTTGAGTTAAAGTGTTTTATTTTGCCAAATTGAATTTATAATTTTAGATTTCAAGGACTTCCTTTCATTTAATTTACCATGTTTCTTAGAGAGATTTGATCCTTATGATTGACACTATCGATTGATGCCATAAAAATACAGGATGTTACTTTTTCGGATTTTAGTCGGTTCGATTACCGGATGTGGCAAGCGAATTTTTAAAAATCTTTAAATGCAGTTTCGTTTCTTTTTAAAAATAAAATGATGTCTCCTTTAAGTAAAATGAGCTAACTTAAGGATTTAAGGTACTTGCCCTCCATGTGGCATCGCCGTGGGACGCCCTGTATAGCCACATTTCACCAGCTACATTTTGTGGTCCCAAGTAAAGTGTGTGACCATATTACTGGTTTATTTTGGGATTTAAACATGTCACATATACGTATGTAGGTTGGAAGGAGCGTGTGCGAAGAACATAAGATGAATTCACGGCTAGTTTTAACAACACCTAAATATTTACTTGTAAACGGTTCACACCTGGCCAGAGAGGAAGACGGTCATTTTGAAGGCTTCCGATTGCATGTGCAGTGCGAACATCCTTTTACAAAACTGTTCAGACTTATCGATGTGCTATAACGTTTATTGGATCCATTACCTATAGCGGACTTAATTAATTAATTTCAAACGTCAAATTCTACGTTTCTTGCATATCTATAGACGTAACGAACGTTGTGGTATGGCGCAAGATAGAGAAGCGGATGAGTATGTTGTTCTACGCCAACAAATGAACCAATAGCCCTATAGGAACCTGCAGGCTCTACATTAAAGCTGTTATAGAGACGGGGAGACAAACTGTAATCGAGAAACCGCTGCCGGTTGGTATCTTAATCATTAAACTACTTAGCTTAGTGGTTAAGGAGTCGGCCTTACGATCGAGAGGTCCCGGGTTCGAAACCTGGCCATTACACTACCGACGTGAACCCACTCCTAGCACAAGCAATTTAGCTTAGTTGGAGGGTTTAACGGGAATATTAGTAATTTCGGTTGCTAATATTCTTTAAAAAAAAAAAAAAAATGAACCCACTTATAACACAAGCTATTAGAAATGTGAAGTTAGTGTGTTTGTTTTTCAGTCACACTGAACAGTTATTATGATACTAGTATTGACTAAAATGACACATAGGTACTTCTATAAAGCACTACGGACAATGCTGCAAGGTGCAGTTAGTGCCATTGCCACACGCTGATGGAACAACTCTGGAACAATTATCAAATCAAAGAACTTGACGTTCAGATATCTGCTAACCTTTTTGCTTTTTAAATTTATAGCCCCGTCCAATCTAATCTCGTACAATAATATAATAAAAGCACGCCCATGTTTACTTAGTTTAGTAGAATCTCTCATATGAACCTTGGCTGGTGATGATTACCGTCACGCGACGCGGGCGCTGGTCAAGGCGCACCGGCGCACGCGCACGCCACCCACTAACACGACAGTTTTTTTCTACCCACATTTTGTAGACGAAATGGCGACCACGTACATCTATCGCTCATGCAAGTTAAGCCACAGACGGGGCACCTTTCGGGCATCGCCTGCTTAGAAATATGAAAACTATTCATGTCCTCCCCGTAGCAGGAACCTAACTTGGATAGGTTTTATATTAAGCCTAGTAAGTTGTTAATGGCTAGGTCTTCGTGATGACTAACATGATTTTATGTATGTCCTTTTTCAAAAATAGCGTAAACGCTGTAGTGGTAGCGAGAGCAATTTATTGGATGTGAGGTCCTAAGTTCAATTCCCAGTTCCCAGGTCAAGTAAAGTGTTATTTAGCCTTCCTTTTTAGTAATTTCTCAGAGCACAAAGCACTGCTAATGCATAAAGAATTGTGAAATGTGAAGTTTAATAATAGGAATCTCTTACCATCCTCCTTCTATTTATCTGCTTTCCTATCATTTGTAACTCGTTTAAAAAAATACTTTTAAAATCGTTACGTTTGGAAAATCTCTAGATCCAATGACACGAGGAAAATAATTTTATGTAACAACTTATGTATTTTTCTCGAGTCAATAAATTAATAAAATACGTTATCAGAGATATACTTCGAAGTATATGAAAAGCAAAGATAACTTAACCGTAGTGTACGTTTCTTTAATTGGCAACAACCGCCATTGATTACGCTGGTGGTAATTACAATAAAAGAATACTCAGTAATTTATTTAATGACGACTGCATTCAATGGCGACGATAATTGTGACGAGCTATGTGACAGCGTGGGAACACCCTAGATCCCACCCCGTCCTCACCCCCACTTCCAGAACAACAGGGCTGGGACATTACCGATATAAGGCGCAAAAATTTCTAGGTCGCTAGGAATATCTCTTTTCTTTGCCGCACGATAAAGAATTGAAATTATAACTTAACTTGACAGTGTCCAAAAAAAAGCTAAGTTGGGCAGTATTGTCATTGCGCATGTTATAGCAAGCTTTGTAAAGACACAAGTATCCAACCTGTGGTAAGCAATGTATGGTATCAAGACGAGAATACTAGGAGAAAATTTTTTTTTGAAGCATGTAAGGATAGAAGCCGATGACGGGGCTGTTGTCTCTGCATACCCTGGAGGGACATAGGCGTGAGCATATGTATGTATGTCTATGTTTTTCTTTTTACTAGTAAATTATACATTTTCATCATTGAATACTGATTTTTTATCTGGTTTCAAAATTTGGTTAAAACGAGTGTTACTGAAGTGTCTTTGGCCGTTTCGAAACCCAAGCATCACCTATTTATTAACTAGATAAATGTAATATAGATATATAGTTGTACTGTACACTAAAGCTATTTGACGCAGGTACAAATAGCTTGTAACAATTTTATATAAGTAAGTTGATACATATATTTTATTATTATGTAGAAGATTATGTAATGGGACTGAGATTACCGATCTCCATAATGAGAATAAAATCATCCAAAATCTCGACGTTCATGATCAGCGTAAAATGACGGCACGCGGCGTATCCAGATGAAAAATGATTATAAACCGAAATCGCTCAAAATCCACAACGACACGGCGCGTTACGCGGCTTTGTTCGCCTGTCGCGCCATGATTTATCGCCGCCCGGGAATCGAACGCCATGCAAAATGTTGCGTCACGCCGCGAACCCCGTACACCTACAAAACGATTCACTGGATCACATGCTAAAAATATTGATAGAAGGTCGTTTGTATAACTAGAGGTTTCTCGTTGAAGCTTGTAGGAGTATTCGCAGGCTGTGGTCGGTGCTCGCTCGTTGTGTACGAGAGCTATAAATCGGACGAATGAGACGTCATTCCGATTCGATACGTATCGGCGGCGTGGGGGACTTAATGCTTAGATTCTCATTGATTAAGTATACCTATTTAGTGAGACGTGGATTATACTAACTTTTTCTATTGGGGAGTATTAAAATTTTGTTCTTTGTTGTGCCGAGTAATAAATTGCACGGGGCAGTAGTACTGATTGTAAAGACACGACTTGTCGCGGCCGCCACAGACAGTCGCGCAACTTTATGTAGCGGGTGAATTTATTACTCCTTCGTGTGGAATCTCGTTGTTTATGACTAGACGTTCGCTAGTGCTAGATGTATTGAGCTGGAGAGTTACGATTATCCTTGGAAGCAGGGAAGTGTAAGCAAAGTCATAATTCTCACTCGTTCAGCGGCCATCGCCGGTGTCTAGTAAAGTTGTATAACATTCAGACTTCAACAGAAATATTCCTTACCTATATTGTTAGTCGTTATTCTTACTAATTGCTGATTTCCTGGTCCACACAACAGAAGCAACACCAGGTTTTATAAAAGTATTGAAGACACCAAGGTATTCTAGCGACACATTGATACAAAGCCAGGCTCTAGTCTCTGTGAGGTGGGAATGCATTGGGATTGCTGTACTTGAACTACACATAGAAATTTCATGTTGCCACCTGTATCTAGGCATATCCTATCTATTACCGGACATCTACGTATTATCACAAAACTCACCATTAATTTGGTTCTTTCTGTATTTGGGTAAATATTTGACCAAAGATTTCAGTAATAAAAATGTCTCCGTACGAGTTTCACGTTAGATCAAACATGTGTACAATTTCAAGGCAATTTCAAAAACATAATGTTCTTATTTAGGTACGTGACCTGACGCTCACTTACTACCAGTTATCAGAACAATCAATTCCTCTCAGTCGGCTGGTACAGCACAGATTAGTCGGCCTGTTCTTACAGCACTTCGATACGGTCTATATTTCTCACGTCACAAAAAGTAGACGCGTAGAATGCGATACTAATATTATACATGAGATATTGTATGGGTTGGTTCGGGGGCTAGCTCGGACATTTGAGTTCAATCATCTTTCAATAATATAAAACGTTTTTTTGAACACGCTCTTATTGTTTTCACCCTGTTTAAGCTGAACTGAATGTGTATTGAAGCAAATCTTGGGTGTCGACTTTAACTAACTTCTAGTGAATAATATTAACCGCAAGTATGTAATATACGGATGAAAATACATTAATTTCTCACACTTGAAAGAATTAATAACAGTAGTAGGCTCTGTTTGTGCTAGTGGAATTCTTTAATCACTACTAGGTAAACTATTTTGATTGAAGTAGCAATGACTTAGGGAAAACCACTTCTATTAGAATTATGGACTGAATTTAGACAGTTGATACAATACTTCGACATTTAGCGGTTCTAATTTATTTGAGATGTCTAAATATCCTCATGAATTTTATTTCTAAAGTCGGGTTTGCTAAGTTTCCATTTGCTTGCATTCTGCATACATTCAGCAAGGTAGACTATGCCCACTGATATCGTGGATTATCAGTGACATACTATCAGAACTTTGTATATAAAAATGTTTTAAATCATTGCGTACTGTCTACGTATAAATATGGCAACAGTAGGTCCATACATGTACAAGAAGAATCCACTGTTTTGTATCTGCTGACCTGCCGACTGCCATTGTTTGTCTAAGGAGTCACCGGCGCGGCGTGGTGGTGGATCGTGGCCCGTGGTGGTATTGTGGTGGCTGGTGGTACAAAGCGACACGTATCGGCAGCGCGGCGTGTCTAATGCGGACTAATGCTACTCGGAGCAGCACAATGACAGACGCAGACAAAACTGTAGTCTGCGGTGTGTGCGCGTTGTCCCAAGGCACGGGAACTGACCAGAGCTGTACTTTCGGTTACCGTTTCTGTTTTGTATTCTTACATTTTATAATTATCACAATAAACTAATTTTGGATCAAATCTCTACCTAATCTGGAAGGAGGAATGCGTAAGTGTGTAGTACCCACGAACTTTATAAAAGACATTGTATGCTCTATTGATTGTTAAGGTATAAGATAAGGTCACGGCCTCATCTGATGATTAGCGGATGTCGTGAAGAACTGGTAGAAAACTATCAGAGGTGTCAATGAACTCCATTCCTTTAAATCAAATTTTCTTTAATATTTCATTTTCCTTTCCCCAATAAAAGTTTACTATCTGGTGGACATTATACTTGTTTACTAGGTTTTTAATGACAGTATTAAAAATAATAATAAACGAAAATGTATTGAGGAACAAAAAGTATCTGTATCCCATAACTCTTTACTATCGGTCTAGAATTCTAGATAGTGCTGTGTGAATATCGTAGAATATTTATTCATCTACTTCATTAAAATATCTTCATTGTTAAAAGTGAATATATGATTTCAAGGTTTTCTAGTAGATGACAAAATGTACTGAAGTACGTACTGTCTATCGTGTGTGGTGTACTGACCAGGTGCGGTAGATACTCCGGTCTACGAATTATCATATCAATTCTGTGAATATAGATTAAGTAACAAAACCGTTACACAAGTTTTCTTTTCAGCAATTGATTTATAAACAACATTAGGGTCGGAATTCCGTTACATACCGTTACTGTTGTTAAGTACGTAAGAAGTCTGTAGGTTTAATGAACAAGTCAATGCTCACTTAGTAGATATTTCTTAATTGATTCGGTAATTTTATTGAAGTAACATAATAACAGTTACGCCCAGTTTTCGAAAGGCTGATCAATGTCAAATTAACTAATCAGCTGTTAAATTTTTTTTCAAGTAGCAATAGGGTTGCTAAAAGTATGGTTAAATAGTATAATTTGATCATTGTGTTGTTTAATCCGCTATTTTAACCGACTGCCTACCCCTTCGGGGATATAGGCGCGAGTTTATGTTATGTTGACCGACACGATGATCAAATTAAACTATTTAACCAAGATTCTAGCAACCCAATTGCTACTTGAAAAAAAATTTAACAGCTAATTAGTTGATTTTACGTTGATCAGCCTTTTGGAAACTGGGCGTTAGTCTCTAATTATTAGCGATATTTCTATTTAAAATCTCGTGTCGTGTGTCGTGTGACAGCGGAGGCAGTCATCGGTGTTGTACAGCGCGTCGCCATTGCCTCTAAACTATTCGGCTCACACGTAAGCTGTTAGGAACGACGCGGGATAATGAATACAAGCTATTTAACTTCCTCGCTCAGATCACGAGAATATTAATACAGTTTTCGTTTGAACCTTTTATTTCAAGGGCAAGAGCTTTAGCCTGGGACACGTCCACATGCCACCGGCATCGGCGGAGCGGCTGACCGCGCCTTGAGCAAACAATATTTGGAATTTATAATTAATAAATAGTTAGAGTGTTTTATATTTATGTCTGTAAATCGAGGCAAGGGTAGGCGGAGGGGTAACCAGCAACTAGGCACTTTTTCCCTTAATAAAGTAGCGGCAGATTATATTAGGACGGTGGTTAACATAAATACTAATGGTAACACGGCACCGCCTGCTAAGCGAATGAACTGGAGAAAAGAGATCGAGCCATCCCAATCGTGCTGCAAAAGTCAAAATCCTGAACCTGTCAAACGTCATCTCCCGAGTCACTCCATCACTTGTCATTACTAAGCGAATGACACACCAAATATGTAAAGCATATGTACGAGGCTTACTTGAAAGATTTAATGACATTAGAGGAAGCTTGTAAGGTGTGGGGGCAAAAGCAGATACTGCTGGCCTCTCTGCCTATCACGACGGTGAATAAGTATGTATGTACGTTATTGTCCAAGAAAAAACGTTTAATAAGTAGTATTAATATGTAAGTTCCATCGCATAAACATACTAAAGATTATTAATTTATTTGCGATGTAGTAACGTAATACGATATATTGTACAAATGGCCGTGTGATAGCCATCGAGGACATCCGCGCACACGAGTGTGTCGGCGGCGCGGTGGTCGGCGCGACACTCTGAGTGCTTGTATACCTACTTAGCTCAGCTCAGCTCAGCTCACCCACCTACTTACATCAACCACCAGCTTAGAGCATAGTTGGATACCGCTCTTACACCTTTTAAGAACGATACCCTAGGTAGGTCTACTAAAATTCATTTAATTGTTTCTGAAAATTTTACTAGATTAAGTTATCATACCATGATGCATGGGGCTGTCTAAAACAAACCAATTTAGCTCCAAGTACTCCCTGTACTGTCGTGGTTTTTCCACGACACTGCAGTATAGGGTTCTTCAATAAGGGCATTAGAAGGTTCTTACGGGGCAGTGCGAGTGTGACGCACCTGGTGTTGCATACGTCCATAGGCCACGGTAACAACTTTCCATCAGGTGGGCCGTGTGCTGATCTGCCGCCTAAGTGGTATAAAAAAAGAAAATAGAGAGTTTCCTGATAGCCGTTGAAGAGTACTGTTGATCACACTACGGCTCCTTTTTTAGATCAAATTTCAATCTCAAAAGTAAAATGTCAATGTGCGTACGTCGCGTACGGCGCGTAGCCGTCGTCGTAGCGATTTCAACAGTCACCGTCGTCGCGACGATTGGAAGTTGGTTGAGCTCTATTTACAATAATTGTTTACACACACAATTAGTTACAAGTGAAGCAATAAAATTGAAGTCATTCTGAATGAACTTGGAAATAATAACACAAGAATAACACTTTCAATTTCCGACTGTCCGTCAAAAAAAGCAAGTTGATGTGATTGTGAAATGAATTATTAATAAACCAAAAAAATCCTGTAGTACAGTAGTAGGAAAAGAAACTGACAGTAATGATGTGCTAACAATTAGACGTGGCGATGGAGCATAGAGGTGTTCGTTTCATAACGCGCCAGTGGCCGCTGCGCGCTTCCTGCCGCCGGAGAGCCTGCCGTGCCGCCCGCGCCCGGATGTTGGAAACCAAACGATTATCAACAAATCCTTGCGTCAGACCCGGTCTCATCCGAAGGCCTTCACCTCGGATTCCGGAGTCTTCGTATCCCAGTCAAATTGCGACGCGGCTGAACTTCGATATTTTCCATTGAACTAGACTACCGCTTGACTCCCATATCCAATATTAGCGATATAGAATTTCTGTAGTTAGACTAGAGGTCAGACTTTTTAGGGCTCCAACTACCCGTAAAGAATGCCATAGAGGTTCGTATGGCAACCAGGAGCTTTGAGGCATGGAAAGTACATTGTTTTAACTTTTATACACAATGATTTATTTTGTGACCATCAAAAAAGTTAATGACTTGATGGTACTGCCATTCTTTTTCTAATTCGATTAAATCATTGAATTAAATTTTGAAGCATTTATTATGCTGATTGTTCAAATCGATTTACAAAGAGAAAAGAGGATTCGAACCCGCGAAGAGAATTTGATTGAGATTTGATTCTCTTTACTCTTTGTAAATCGATTAAATCATCTTGACCAAAAAGTTATGAGAGAGTTACCTTTCTTTTCTGTTTTCCGTTTTTTTCTATCCTTCACCTTTAGGTAAGTATAGGTATGACTGCAGGTGTTGTAAGATACCGGAGACCATGGTAACCATTCAGCATTAAGCAGGCTGTTTGATTCCTTGCTACTACGGAATACCTTACCGTGCAGACTAGGATGCCCTCTAGAAAAAGAATAACTTAGTAACGTAGCTAAACACGTAAGGGTTTGCATGTTGGTTACAAAAATAACCGACATGCTAATCCTAGCGTGTATGTCATGAGAATGTACAGCTATCCTCGCCGGTACGTGCAACTCGACGAATATCAGAATAGATATTTTTTGCGGCTCTGCTCTATTTGTGCGCAGTCAAAACTGATCGTGTGTGACTCTCGCGTGCTTGCGTGTGAAGTTCCAGGGTTTTGATTGTCTGCGCCATTCTCAGCAACACCGTGCACAGCAGACTACCGTACCCACAGGGACAAGCAGTCGTGTCTTAGATGTATATAGCTATAGTATAATGTCTATGTTTTTTCGAAAATACAAAGTAAGAGTTGAATCACCAGAAATGTACCGAGCATATTAACTCACTTATATCAGCTAAATCGGCTCTGTTTTCCTGGCGAGGTTTTTCCCGCCTACCTGGCAAATGAGTCCAGGAACACAGCAGCCAGACTTACTACCAAGCAGTGGTGAAGAGTGAAAATTTTGAAATGGGAAATTTGGAAATGGGATGCCGTTGGGTAAACAATCTTCCACCTATAGAACAACCATAGCAATTTTGTATAGAGTTCTACCATGACTTTTCTTTGCAGAGCGAGCCACTGCTGCCAAGGGTCACTAAAATAGTAATGCTTGCTACATTAGTAGTATAAAAAGTAAGTACAATAACCTTAACAAAAGCTCAGTTGTCTATTATACCGTAGCGCCACATCAGCGCCGCGTTAGGCCCCCCGCACACTGGCTACTACGCGCGGCGACGGCGAGTCGCGGAGATGCGCGCGCGTGACGCGCATACCACGCAGCTAGAGGTGATTACACTCCGCTGGCCACGTTATTGTACTACCTAACATGCTGTTATTGTTCAAACTGAGATTTTGGACTTTGAAACGCCTAAATAACTGAAGGCCGAAGACGCTGTCTCTTTCGGTTATTGTTGTGTCATTCTCCGAACCTTTAACAACTTGACTGGGGTCGATTAACAGTCTGTTCCGAAATGACTGAACTTCAATATATCCTGAAGCGACTGCCTGACCCCCACGAAGAACCTAATGCCTTGCTGTAGAAGAAATAGATTTACATTTCAATTGTTTATCTGACAACTTAGTGACATTATTTGTACAAAGATCACAACTTACTTATCTCAATTATTCATAGATTCTTTATTTTTGTATACATTTAACTAATTCTATTGCTGCTAAAATTTGATATGGAATAGCTTTGCATTAATGTTTTAGTAATTCTAATTACATTAATAGCCATTACTTACGATCGCAGAGATAAATAATTAATGTGCTGCACTTAGCAATCGACAGCTGATTTAGATCGCGATAGATTTATCCGCAGACACGACACTCTCAGTTCCCACAGCCAGGCGTGGCTCAGCATAGAGCAGCACCTACTGACGCTTCCCAGAAACGGACCCGCGCCGCGCCGTCCCACGTTCGAGCCTTGGCCGGCAATCACGTCAATAAATTTGCACAGTGATTGTGCACGGTGTCACAGTATTTGTAAAATAGTTAAACAATGCAATGTAGAGTCCGTTCAGGATAAACAAATAACTTGACGATTACGACTCACGATTGCTGTTACTGCAGCGTACAGACAAACAGAAGGCCAGCTGCATACGAGTGACGACGAACTACACGCGAGTATACGCTGCCAATATATCTATTTACTGCCTCGTTGCGAATATTTGCACTTTACCAATATACGCCTGTCAGTGCGTAAGCGTGTGTTTTCACTCGTTCTATGGCAATACAATAGAACCGAAACAAATTTGTGGAATATAATAAAAACAAGCTGCTACAAGCTCTTCCCATGTAGTAACCGTTTATCATGAAAAATGCAATTTTCCGAAAAAAAAATATACAATACTATGTTTTAGATGTGAAAGCGTGATAGACAGACATGCTGTTCTTTCAGGTCCGTAAAATAACTGGTTGATCCGCTGTTTGACAACAAGCTGTGCCCACAGTGTAGCATGCTTCTCGCGGGTAACGCCTGTAAACAGTGCAATTAGCAGATACGCTAATAACTGCGATCTAGCGCAACGCGACTTGCGCGGGCGCACGCAGCGGCCCAGCGCCACCAATAACCCACGGTTACATAATAACTTCAATAATAGGCACAGTTTTCCCATCATTTACTTAGTATTGAAGTCTAGTCATCAATTAACCATTATTCAAATTAAACTACTTTAGAATAGACACTACAATGTTTAAAGTAAACAAACAATATGGAAATCCCTAATAGTGTCGGAACTAAACAGGTGAAACAGACTAAAAAAGGAAAAAAAGCAGCTGTGTATATAATAGCAGCTACTAGCTAAGAAGCCTGAATATAAAGAAAGAAGAAAGAAAGAAATAAAAGTTTTTTATTATGCACAAAGATGCACGAAAAATATACAGAAAAATTTAAGTCTAGATATTTAAATAATTTTTATCTTGCACACATCCATACATAACAACGAACGAATATTATATGATAAAGAATCCTCCAAACCAAACCTAGGCTACCTGTCGAACGATTAGCTCTCAATCAGACCAGGGAGATATACCTGAACATCGAATAAAATCGTGGTACATAAATAGTTGTGAATAGAATAACAATACGTTAAACGTTAAAACAAACAAAAAGTTACATAGTTTCATTTGACGATCTGGAGTATACCTGTACAGTATACTACAGAGATATAAAGCAGATAGATATGTAATTCTATAATTAGTGCAATAAATCACGCTGTAGGTGTCTTCCTAAAGAAGTAGTGTTCTCAGGTTCACAGAGCATCGCGTCACAGTGACGCAAACCACTACAACTTGAAGTAATAAACATACCACCGTCCGTCTGTGCCGCCATTCATAATTGTGGAGAAATAAAATATGATGTAGTGTATAAAGAGCTGCTCAATTCAATTCTGAAGGCTAGGGATTATAATGATCCTGCAATCTGATTTCACGGTGAAGTCTGTAGTGATGGTGCGTATACGCACGCTGCACCCTCGCACTGCATTGTTTGTAAACCACACTTACAAATAACAAGGTATAATCATTACTAAATAATACCATGTAAACTCGGTATTTATGCTATTGTATTATAACTCGAAGAAGTTATGAGTACTTTAGTGCCATGCTATTTGGTAACAGGAAAAAAAAATGTTAAAGAATATAAAGGAGAACGGGTTAACGATTCGATGATGATTTACTTACTGTTATTTGAACTTATTTGTAACCTAGTCAATATTCTGTTTACAATGATGTTTACTATTAAGTACCTCAAATTCCTGCATTTTTTCATTAAGTCCAGGATCAACAAATCGTAAATAAGACTGGAACACATAATTAAATTCATATTCATGAAACTAAAAATTTAAATAGGTAGGTACAGTTTTCAAAACTATCAATTTAATATTTTATCTTATGAAAATTTTACAACTCAACGCCATCACAAAATATAAATCCTAAGTACCTAAGAATATTTACACAGTAGTCAGAGATGATATTTATTCTAATAAATGTTCACGGTAGTAGTTCCTAGGTTTACACTAAGGTAAGGCACATATAGGGTTGCCACCGTTTTTTAAGAAAAAATAGTTTTTTTTCTTCAAGTCTCAAAATATAGTACCTTTGAGAATTTTTTTTTATATATTATATAGTAAAATTGGTTAAAATATAGTACAATACTATATAATATAGTACAGGTGGCAACCCTACGCATATAGGCTGTATTCGACTCTTAACCGCAGCGGTTAGAATGTATTCAAACTGTTATCTCTTTCACGAAACTCTCTAGGATGCGGAGGTAGGTACGTCATAGTTCGCTGCACACAGTTTTCGCCATACGCCACTCGTACAGTCGCACACATAGCGGTGGTGGCGCGTGCGACGAGCGGTCATTACCCGAATTCGGCGGGAGCGCGACGGACAAAAACAGAAGACAAAGAAAGTGCATTTTCCTACAGTAATCGTATATTATTTGGAGCGAGATACATTATTCATGAAGCTATGATACGTGGAGTAAGGTTCATGGAGTACCGTCAGCAGCTCAACTTTTTATACAATATTTTTTGTTACACCTTAATTTTGTGTTCCTCGATACTTGAATTTTTATTACAACCGCTTACAATTTTGACCGATTTGCAATAAACTAGATAGATGAGCACATCTTTTTGATATTAAAGCTTTTAATATCAAAAAGATGTGATGTTTTAGTTACGGTCTTCTGAGTGGTATCGACTCAAACACAGATTCAAAATAGAGCTTCTCGACAAAGCAATTACTTAATAAACTATATTATTCTTATATCACTATCACTTATTGAAAATCAGGTGGGGAGAAGTCAATATTAATACGTCTGATATTTAAAAAAAACCAAATAAAGAAACTTATTATGTAGGAGATAGTATTTGCATATTATGTACAACCTGTGCTAATAACTTTTCATTGGTGATCAGATCGCTAAATTCCTCGGATTTTTTGATCTTAAATTTATATAGAAAACTTCGTAGCCGGTAGCGTTATGCTGACAAAAAATTCTATTTATGTTCTATATAATTATGAGCTTTAACTGACATAGCAGAGCACACAGAGCATGGATTTAATAGCAGTAATTCGAAATAGCGTACATGAGATGGGAATCAGCACGGATTTATCAGCCAAATGAACGCTTTATACTGCTAAATGATTTGACAGGAATCTAAACAAACAAGCCGTTTATGAAAAAACAAACGGCGTAGCGTGGGCCTGCGCATGCGCAGTGATAGCGGCCACCGGCGTCATTATATAGGTATTTTGTAATTAATAATGTGCAGAATAAGTTTGCACGCAATACATACGTGATGGGTTTTTATGTCAATTCGTAAGATCAGCGTGTGTTCATACTCTTGCGAATATTTCTTATAATTGTTTTACTTGATTACAATAAACAGTTAATAAGGTTCACACTGAAAATATTAAGAAGTAGGTACCTACATTTTGAGAGGCGAGGACTTTATTTGTAGGACGTAGAGTTTTAGTGTTGTAACTGCAAACTACATGCGGCATACGTCTATAGTCCACAGTAACTACTTCCCATCTGATGAGCTGTGTGCTTGTCTGCTACCTAAGTGGTACCATTCCAATATTTAAATTCAGAAATATTGTCTAAACATTCATTAAAAAATTAGACAGCTCTTGGACAATTTACGTAAGTATTTACTGCCTAGTTTTTGACTTTTTAGCACTATTTTTTCAGGCAAAAATAATTTTCTGGAAAACCACTCTAATTTCACTTTGAAGTAAAGCATAATTATGATACCTATGAGAATATTCAAAAGAGGAGTTACTGCAAAAAAAATTACACTCTGAAGCTGTAAATACTTTTACGAAAACCGTTGACTATTAGACCGAAAGCTGTCTCAAAAAATATTCTCATTTATGTGAGCGAGTTGTGTTGCTGTCGGTACATGTCGGCGGCGTATGTCGGTCGGTATCTAACGTCGAGGTTTGAGCCGGCGGCACTTATCGCGCTTATTGTTGCTAAGTGTTTATTTAAATATCGCCTACAGTAGGCTACAGTCCGCACGGTACGTACCCTCCCGCTCGTTATCTGTTCATCTCGCACAACAAACTATTACGAACACCAGGCACAGTTGCTGACGGTAATGCAGGTCACTGAGCAGAAAAACAATAAAAATAAAACAAAAAATATCAACATAAATGGAGAAATAGAATAAAACATTAACGGTGAAATGTTCTAAGTGTAACGCTATAATTTGGTGCTAAACTTCTCTTCGTTTGAGTTGTGAAATAAATTGTCGTTTATTGAAATAAAATAAGAAAATACAAACATACGCAATCTTGTTAGTAACATATTTGTTAAATGGCAACATAAGCAGCCATTTAACAAACATGTTCTCGGACGTAAGTGCTCCCGAATTTAGAGTAGAGTAATCTCTTACTCGATCGGAATTCGAATTCACAACATTCGATGCATATGCACCATCGACTCACTTAAGTTTTATTTATTTTAGTGGTTGGTGATTTTGGTTTGTCAGGCAATTTACATATTTTGATGATTGTATAAGCATTGCGTTGGTTTATCTCTTTTAGATTTTCCTTGATTTCATTAGTTCTGTTGGTAAATTCAGCGAATTTATTGTAACAAACGAAAACTCAATTCAGCGTTTTACGCAGAAGTGTTATTATTAAATTATGGCAGTAAATCCACATTTTATCGCAAAATGTTTCAAAAGGTAACCGTTTTCCTAGTAGCTAGGTAGGTATATAAGTATAGGGCACCGCCGCCGGCTGGCGGGCGGCGCGGGCGGCGCGGCCGCGGCCACACTCGCCCTCTACGTTTATTAAATTTTGTTAAAAGAAAATTTAATTAAGACACTTTTTTCTTTTTATTTCACACCCCAGATTTCATTATTGGCGCGGACCCCGCGAAAGGGTTTAAGTTCGAAGAATTAGAAACATTTAGAGCTGGCTTAACTTGTGCACAATGAGAAGAGAATCTTAAACTTTTGATAATTCTGTTACTAGTGCAATAAAATAATTATAAAAAGAATTGTTGTGTATTCATATTTTTGAAATAATTTCCTCCGTTCATAAAGTCACCCTTATTACCTATTGGGCTAGGTAGATCTTTCCGTCTTAACATGGTATAGAAATACTTAAATATGGTTTTAAATAGATTATAACATAATAGATAAATATATTTCATTGGATCCATTGTGACAATAAATTTTAATATATTTCTATAGATAGATAGTGATGGGCATGAGCACTGTAATCTTGTTTTAATATAAACAAGATTACAGTGCCTAAGATATTACTATTATAGATTTTACCACGTTGGATACCTGATTTATTTATTCGGTTTTAAATGATAAACATTATGTCAGTATTTATTGTAAAATAAATATTCCGCGTGTACTTCTTGTTAAGTCTACGTCACTTCAGCACAGCGTACGTGTAAAAAGTGGAAAGTGAAATATAAAAAGTAACAACAGTTCGGTCGTAATTCGGGATCTGTTGTTGAGTACGATTTACGACGGCACTTATTAGCAGTTTGCAGCTAGGCCTTTATTAATAACGACCCTTCGCCTTCGGTCACTCCATCATGGCTAAAATATAAGTTTCACTTTACTTTTTATATTTGGTATGTATTCATTAAGTAGGTAGGTAGTTTCTTTTAGGACTGGCATTATACTAGAAATTCTAAAGAAATTCAGTATAAACAGATGTGTAGATAACCCGCATGTTGTATTATTATACCTATAGGATTAATATATGTATTATGTGTAATAAGGACTATTACTTATACGGTTTAATTGCGGTGTGCGGAATAGGGTACAAGGTCGTATGTGGAGCGGAGGTCCATGTGGATCTCTCACATCCCCATTCATGGTGGCTGCTCCTTTTCACACGTAATTCATCCTAGCAGTGAAGATCACTAGATCAGTCAGAATTTATCGAAGTGACGAGTCGGTGGTATATAAACCTTACTGACTACCCTCCCCGCATACCTAAGTTGTTTTTTTTATACAGGACTTGTCAATTTGACTTCGCCTCGCCTGATGGCAAGCTGAAAGCAAAGTCTCGGAAAAGAGGATCACCATTACAGACACGTACCATGTTACAACGGTGGCACTCAGCTTGACGGCCTCATCAGATGCTTTTTCACGCCTCGCTTAAAGGACCCGGGACTGTAGGAAGAGGTTATTAAACGGTAGAAAATAATAAGTTGAAATCTAGACAAAACACTATTGTTTCCCACCTGTAGCTATCTACCTACTACTTACTACAGTACGTATTTTGACGAGTTGCGACACACCTGTTACATTATCAACGTCCTTGCCAGGTCCATTGCCATTCACAATAAGATCTGCTACAAACCACAATAATATAAATTCATAATAAAATTAATCTCTCGTCGATTCACCTGTCATCATATATAATGTGATACGCAAGAAAAAACATATTATGAATATTTAACACCAGAACTCTATAATAAATCTAAGATTATATATTACGGCGCTGTTCCGTCATTCCCAGTGATATGATATACAAAGCTTGCCCTTGGGACCCCAGGGTCTGCCTGCTTTTGATCCTGAATTGGTTTATCTGTCTTTCGCTGGGATGACTACAGACTGATTCCCGAACTCTGAGAGGAAATTGTAGAAAGGAATTGAAGATACAGTTTTGATTTCTAGGTTTATCTATGTAGTTATCTATCCTGAAGAATAAAAACCAGAGCGAAGCTAAATGACTAAGATAAGATAAGATGTTTTTATTTGCTTAAACATGAGTATGCATAGTTACGGAAATACTATGCAAATTATTATGAAATATTTTAATTTTAATCATTAAATAAAACATACCACACGCCGCTGTCTACACACAAACCAGGCATAGCTTGTAATGTGGATCCTAGAATACGGGTAAACACACATAAGTACATTTATCCCTACTAATATTATAAATGCGAAAGTAACTCTGTCTGTCTGTCTGTCTCACTTTTACGACTAAACCGCTGAACCGATTTTGATGAAATTTGGTATAGAGGTAGGTTAGACCTTGAGAAAGGACATAGGCTATGTTTGGTCGCGATAACCGACATCCACGCGGGCGGAGCCGCGGGCAAAAGCTAGTGTAAATATAAATATGAATGTAATGCCTAGACCGATACTAATAGACATATTGAAGCATAGTAATAGGTATATGCACTATGTAGGAATCGAACACGCAAACCCTGACGTAGCAGTGGGACACTCTCTACTCTACAATTCATAGAATTAAATAACGTCTAAATACATATAAAAAAACGTTACACAAGCGTAATATGACAGTAAAAGTTACAAAACATTACAAATAGTTGAAATCACTTTATGATTATGACCGAGAATGTCAACAAGTTACACCAATAATAGTATAATTAATAATCCATATATTTCACTGATGTTCGCTCCCGGCTTGCACCTTCGCGATGTTCACATTTAGAAACATCCAACTTGCAAAATAATTTCGTTACTTTTCGTACAACTTGTTCTGATTACATGGTTTAGCAATACGATATAATATGTTTCCGCGTTATATTGTGCTAACAGAATGTGCCTAGCTTATGCGATCTCCGTTTAACCTATCTAGAGGGGCATATTAATTTATTATAATCCATTTTATAGCTTTTATGTTTCTTATTAATGAACAGTCGAGAAACCGAACGACTGTCAGAGTATGGACATTGGACATATTTATTAGAAGAAGATGAGAGTGCCCAATAAGAAATGAACACAGTATGAACGGCTTTCTGAATAGAAAAACAGGCACAAGAAAAGGCGGATCAATTGGATAAAAGTGGATATGGCAAGGAAGGAGTCGATGAAGAGTTTAAATTAAAGAACTTCAATTTAATGTTTTAAAGGAATTTATGGAATTGGAACAGAGCTAGCCAGGCGATGATGATTATACACTTTCGGTATCATTGCCATCAAGAACGGTGTTATTTATTTATTATTGGCATTAGTATGGGTGTTCTGAAAGGCGATGTGTGATAATGTCCTAAAAATATTTATTTATAAGGTATGATGATGTGGTGTCTTCTCTTACCGTAGGAGGAACAAAGCTGTGAATTGCTTCTAAATTAACTGAATGTAAAGTGGACTTATTATACTTGTACAATGCCAAAATGGGCGAGCGTGCTCGTAAAATGTTATGGATTATAAATCTATCAAAATATTTCGTGGCTAATGGAGAAAACGGCCATAAAACTACAATATTGCTTTATATGAATCTGTTTATCAGGTTTTTTCTATATGCATCGTCTGTAAATTTATATAGGTATCTACGTATTATAATTTAGCAAAATCATAGATGTAAAAACTGTTTTGTGGCCTTACAAAAACAGGCTCGAGTAAGATATAAAACTACAAGAAGGCGAAGAGACTAGAAATAAAACTACATGAATGAAATAGTTTTACGATTCACATTTCCTGCTTCTTTATAATGGAATAGAAATAATCATACTTTATGGTACACGGATGAAAATAGGCATAGATATATAGAATACACGTCGCCACGTGATAATGGCGAAAGGAAATAAAACTAATGATTATTTTTGTAACCAGTTCTACTTAAATAATGATTACCCTCTACTTTTTTCTTTTGGGGTTGTCCTATGAAGTTTTTCAGCTTGGAAATTCTCCCCTGCAATACAAAATTAGGAAACCAACGTTGATAGTAGCCCTTGACCACAAGCTAGACAAGGGCATATGATATATGCCTATATCTTGGTAATATATACCTATGTATGTGTACCTATTATGTGCACAGATTAATCTCAAATTACTTTAGAGATCCATCATATGCAAGCACAAAACTGAATTAAACAAATGAATGAATGAATTGACTAATACGTAGGTAACTATTCGTTCGGTCGTCGTTTAGTCGAATGATCGAATTAAAATGAGTATCCACCGAATACCAATTTATTCAACGATTTCATTGTGGTACACTCGATTGCCCCACTCGTACAGGCTAACAGTTAGTAAATAAAACTGTTTGTACTATTTATACAAGACAGCTGATTTATTTAACAATATGTAAGGAAAAAATCGATTACGGACACAAAATGTACAAATAATCATTATTCTGATTTATATAGCAATTAACTACTTTCTATTGATTTATTATTATTGCCGTGCGCTACATACTTAAAGTATCATAAATTAGAATGTGTGCGTCTCAAATCAACAATATTTGTTTTAATGCACTTCTAATATAATCAGATGACATGCCATTAATATGTTAATTATACAATATGGGATATCATTAGCATTTCACTCTTGTAATAAAACCGAAAGCCGAGGATATCGCAGATTGAATCAGTGATATGATATCGCAAGTCTACAGTTTATGTGGTGGCACCGTGGGCGATATTGGCGTCACCAGTGTAAACGCAATACAGTAGCACAACTAAGTTGTCTGATCAAAGTTGATAGTTTGAAACTGAAACTGTTGCAGGCGACATTGTACAGACATGTTTAGTAGTAGTCAGCTCAGTACGGTATTTGGGGTCCCATAATGGAATTTCGGGTCCAAGTCAACATTTTTTCATACCAATTTATGATTACATAACATTATTTTGTAGTCGGTATTACCTAATTAATGAAGAAGACTCTTACGCAGACTTTTCTTTTGGGGTTTAGGTGCCATTGCTGATAACTTTGGGACAGGACTTTTCAGTCCCATGGAAGTTGGCGACTTGCTTCTGCGCTATGGATTTGACTATAACTATTGAAATGTTAGATTTTTATGAAATTTCAGAGCAATTGGTTTGCCAACGGTTCCAATCGATTTATATTGGAAAAAGTAAATACCCAAGACGGTGCAAGAAAAAGTACCTAATATGTAGTTATGTACATATTCCCGATATGTGCTTTTTAGTTGTAGAAGTTCATCATTGGTCCCGGTATCATCCGAGGTTTTCACTTGGGAACCCAGGGTAGTAATCGAATAATAATCGAATAATAGTAATAGTCAAATCGAAAGTAGGAGGAGGATGAGGAAGTCTACTTCCTCATCCTCCTCCTACTTTCGATTTGACTTATCTTACCTCTATGGGAGCGACTGTCGTCTTTCTGAGAGGTACGTGAACCTGCGCGAGAACTACGTCTGTCAATCAGCAGGTTCAACAGCTTGAAGGTGAGGTTAGTTTGGACCCTGTAGATCTTAGCGGGACTATACACATTAATTAGGTAAATACACAAGCTTAATTCCATATTGGCATATTGTTCAATCCGCATGCGTGTGATGAATACAAATGCGGAGTTAGACTACTGATGTAATGAAGTGTGCAAAATCGAAAAAGTTTCGAAAATTATTCAAATATGTGCGGGTTTCTAAACGAGATGATCCGTCGAATTAAGATAATTTTAACGATCTAGAAATTTTGCAACAAAAACTGAAAATCACAGAACGCCATTAGGACCGGTGACATTAGCTTCGAAATTTTTATTTCACACATTTTTGACGTGCTTGTGTGCGGTTATGTTGGGCAACCGAGCCGAGGATGCGACCGGATCGCTGACCGGACCGGTGCCGGAATGTGACCACCGTAGACCGTTGCCGGCTGACAAAACGTGTCTCGCTTCTCGAAGTACGGTTCTCGCTTGACATAATTTGATTAACGTTAATGTTTAATGACTTTAATGTGATGGCTCTGCGTGTCTTGGTGACCTAAAGAGGTTAATGGGCTATCTTAGTTATGTACCACAGTGGCATGCTTAAAGCTTATAGCCACAGTCTTTTCTCATAGTCTCTGCCTAGAGGTTTTGCGAATATGGCAGTAAATGTAATTGAAGAGGTTGTAAGCCTAATATTACCTACATAGTAATACATTGAAATTATAATTGAGTACTGACATGGTCGGTAGTGAGTCAAGCTAAAATCTAACTACATAATTTCTTTATCGCCTTGTTGGGATTGTGAAGGTCAAATGGCAGTCGCTTCAAGGAAAACATCGAAGTTCTGCCGCACCACAGTTAGACTGGAAAGCCGACCCCAACTGAGTTGGGAAAAGCTTAGAGAGAGAATGACGGTTGGTCAAGCAAATGATGAAGATTGAAATCTTGAAAAGTGAATCATCTTGATTGTTTTTCGTAGTAGGTACCTATTAGATTAATACATTGACATTAGATTAAATTTCAACATTTATAAAGCATTATTTTTTGACTTAACAGCACTTAAAGATGCAACTAAATTACGAAACTAGAATAATTTATGATATTGGTGACATTTGAATATTTCAGCACACGTTACATACGGATTTGGGTGACGAAATCGAAATGCTCCACGAGGTGACTTGACGCAAACACTGACCGTGAACCCGCCGACTAATGTAACGAGTAAAGCATAAAATCACTCAATAATTCAATAATATCTCCCAAATAAAACGGGGAGAGCCGCGTTACGCGTAAGGGTAGCGATACATATCGAAGCGATAATAAATCGCGGTTGTAACCGATCGCACCTGACTGCGATTGGGAGGATTCATAGTTTATGAAGATGTAGGCCGATGTACGCCAAGGGAAGGTGCGAACGGGGCTGGAAGGGGCACAGGAGAGGGGAAATGTGTGTCGTAAAGCATATTCGCGGAATTATGCATCCCGAGCGTGTAGTAACGCGGCTCGACGCGTCAATATTTGATGGCTGCTGCAAATCGATGCACGCGCGTGAACCCTAATCTGTATTTACGATTCTCGTAGATGATAGTTTCTGTTGGTTTGGTTGATGGATGGGCGGGAAGATATGGCGGTAACGATACACTCCAATACAATAGAAGTTTAACTTATACATCAACAGCTTTTGTATGATAGGATGTGAAAAATAAGTTCGGGTACATGCAAAACAATAGATAGATTAATATCAATGACTAGCGATTTCAACTCTTTTTGGTGATTATTTTAAGGTTAGAGTACATGCATAGCTTCGTTATTTATGTTGATGCCCGTGTAGATGTCCTTTATTCCTGCCAACATCAGTTTTGTGAGTAGGAGACAGAAGTGTGTCGACTGAACGTCTCGTACCAGAAGTTTGCACTCGTGTTTGAATGTGATTCGTGTGTCTCGTCTTGGCGGTGTGCAAAATGGTACATAATTGGGTTTTCTATAATAAGCTACTTATAAAAGAGTCTAAAACGTGCCAGGTAGACGGAAATAGGAATGCCCTCAATTTATGGCCCCAAGATAACAACAGCTAGCGAAATGGCGTATGTTGTAATTCTGCTTATCATATTCGTAATAAAGCGCGACTAGTTCTACGGAATACTACCGATATCAATATGGGGTACTGTTAATTTTGGAACTAGAAAAGTATTTATACAAGTGTTACTTTAATTTGTATGTTACGATAACGGCTAACTACAAGACTTGTTCGACTACATACATGTACTCACGCATACTATCTAATAATTTATTAGTAAATGTCATTGGTACATAATGTATATTTGTATGTATGAAGTCCCACCAAGACCTACAGGGTCAAGTCTGACTAGCCTACTTTGGTGCAGGCTTATCTCTTGTGGTTGGTAGGTCAAACGACAGTTACCCCCATAAAAGCCAAACCAAAAGAAGGATAGGAAGTTAGCGGGTGACATACATAATATTTATTCATACATAAGTTAAATTATTCAGTGGAATATTGCATTCATAAAATCTACGATTAATAATATCATAATAAGATACCTCATATGACACATCAAATATATTACAAGGAAATAAGGTATAAAAATAGAATTTAATAAATACTTCAACAGTAAATTATAATTATTTAATCAAAAGAGTTGTCCATGAAAGTAAATACATTCTTAAATACGTCGATAGCCCACAGAATACTAAACAATAACAAACGTATTGAGATTCACGAGCTTGTCATGACGGTGATATGCGATATTGAGATAATTTTAAAGCATTTAGATTTAGTATGCTTAACTAAACAAATTATTTTAAATTGGAAAAAGCGAAATCAATACTCGGGCAGGACTCGAACCCGCGATCTTTCCCTTACAGGGGGAATGCTCTGACCACTAAGACACCGAGCTTCGCCCGAGATTGATCCAAATTTTCCAATACATTCATCTTAGGGCGATGGTGGGAGCAATCTATCGCGGGTTCGAGTCCTGCCCGAGTATTGATTTAGCTTTTTCCAATTTAAAATTATATACGATATTGTTCTAAATGCATGTTGTAGCTGTTTATTCACTGCACTCTAAAAAATTAGGTAGTTACGTTAGTTAGGTTATTTATACATTAGGGTATAAAATGTGAAATGGAACAGATAACACAATCCTCAGTATAAAATTTTCTAATGCCCAAACTCCAAGCCGAACTCATCTATACGCTGGTACTCCTGGTGACTAGCGGACGTGACTTTCCACTCGTGGTTGGGGGGTCAGACGGCATTAACCTTCCAAGCATTGAAGGAACAATGTTAGAGTGACGCTATTGGCTTTTTTTTATTGTAGTGCGTATTTTTTAAATCAGAGCTACTGTAAAGTGGCATTCGACCTTACTGCTCGCGTGATAGTAATTGTTTCCGAAGACCCCAGGGTACGGTGAGAAAATTTTGGATGGAACTGGGCAATCGCTATGAGGCAGATTTTGACAGCTTGTTAGTATACTAGTTATGTTTACAGTATCGTTTTATACTCAAACTAATTCAGTTTTTAATGTATTTCATTAACATGGCACTTAAATGAGGAACGAGTCTGTAAATTACTTTAATTAGCTATTCGTCGTCTGCCGCGCACCAGCTCCAATCGCCAGGGACACGAGTCGTTATTTATCTGCTTCGAATAATATAAAACTGTTTCTTATATGTCGTGATCTTAATCAACAACTCAAGGCTTATGTCTTCTGGTACTCGAATAAATTTATCTATCCAGTAATAAACATTTTTATTCGGATTTGATTCATTCCATAATACGCTATAGTTAATTCCAATGCAAATAAAAAAGCAATTTTTTTTTTTTTTTTTCTTTTTTTTTGTTATTGCAATCTGTCCTGGAGACATTCAACAATAGTTATGTAGTGATTGATGGTATGTGAGGTACAGGTCCAGTGACATGTCCTCTTCTCAATATCTAGAGTAAGTCTTGAGGTACTCTTTTCTTTAATCTTCTTACACTTGGAAATGTTTCGTCCATAAGGTGATGTGCCAACATGTTTGGATGAAGCTGCAGTCTGTCTTTATAAGTTGTGACTCTCTCCTTTATTTCCTCTTTTACAGTTTTTATATCAAGCTCTCGATGGAGTCTTTCATTAGTGACATACCATGGTGCGTCTACTATCATCCTTAGCATTTTTGATTGGAACCTTTGCAAAATTTCTAGGTTGGAGTTGGCAGCCGTGCCCCATAGCTGTATTCCGTATGTCCATATTGGTTTTATTATACTCTTATATAACAAAAGTTTGTTTTCCATCGAGAGCTGGCTGTTTTTATTCAGCAACCAATACATCTTGCGCACTTGTTGTCCCATTGCTAGGCGTTTGGTAAAAATATGCTTTCTCCATGTTAAGCGTCGGTCTAGGTACATTCCTAGATATTTCGCTTCGTCAGATTGTGGAAGCTGCACAGCGTTTAATGTAACTGGAGGACAAGTCTTTCGCCGGGTTGTAAATGTTACCTGGATAGATTTTGTTTCATTGGCTTTGATGCGCCAGTCTTCTAGCCATGTTGTAATTTTATCCAGGCTATTCTGTAGCTTATGAGAAGCTTGATTTGGTGAGTCATCTGATGCCATGATTGCTGTGTCATCAGCAAATGTGCCCATAACTACGTCGTCAGATATGGGCAAGTCGGCGGTATAAAGAAGATACAGAGTAGGTCCCATTACACTACCCTGCGGCACTCCAGCTTGGATTTCTTTAAGCTCTGTATTTGCTTCACCTTGACTGACAAAAAAGTGTCTACCGAGCAGGTAAGATTTTATTA
Source organism: Eilema depressum (assembly GCA_914767945.1). Classification (NCBI taxonomy): domain Eukaryota; kingdom Metazoa; phylum Arthropoda; class Insecta; order Lepidoptera; family Erebidae; genus Eilema; species Eilema depressum. The sequence continues at coordinate 23,034,084 of OU612018.1, read as the reverse complement.
GATTGTAAAAGTTGATAGGCAGCGTCTTTTTTATTTTGTACAGGAGTCCATCATGCCATACTCTGTCAAAAGCTTGTGATATGTCAAGGAAAGAAGCAGTACAGTATTCTTTCCGTTCAAATGACTTAGCAATACCATCAACGAGTCTGTGAATTTGCTCAATTGTACCGTGCTTTGCCCTAAATCCAAATTGATGGTCAGGTATTAGTTCGTACTCCTTAATAATTGGATTTAACCTTCCGAGAATCAATGTCTCCATTACTTTGGATGTAATTGGGAGTAGGCTAATTGGCCGATAAGATTTGGCTTCCTCGAGGACCTTTACTGGTTTTGGGATCATTATGATTTTTGCTACTTTCCATTGTGGGGGTACATATTCCCTTCGTAGGATGGCATTATATAATTGCGTCAGGAATGTTATGCCATTCTCTGGTAGCTCTTTCAGAATAGTTGGTGTAATAAGGTCGTATCCAGGTGCTTTTCCTACCTTCAGTTTTCTGATTGCAGATTTGATCTCCGCTTTGCTAAGTTTCTGAATGGGCAACTCTAGTTGATGAGTCTGGTTCAACAATTCTGCAACCATTTCTGTCTTTGTGGAGCCATTATTGGGATTTGGTCGGAAGACGTCCTGCAGATGCTCCATGAATACATTGGCTTTCTCAACATCATTCCTAGCCCATGAATTGTCTACTTTGAGTAAAGGTGGTTGGTAAGTTATTGGGCGTTTGAGACTTTTTGTTGCTTTCCACAATGAGTAGTCTGTCGAGGGTTTAGCATCCAGATGTTGTAGGTATGTAGCTAGTTTCTGGTTTCTGTCATCACTCAGTAGCTGCTTAAGTTGTGCAGCGAGACTGTTGTATATTGTTTTATCGCCTGGATATCGTGTGATTTGCCATCTCTTTCTAGCTTTACGCTTCTCCTCTAATAGTTTTTTGATGGATGGCGAGCATTGTGGTCCATCTCGTTTAATGTGGCTTGGTGAAGGCGTGGCTTCCCATGCAGCCTGCTGGATTGTGTGGTTAAAATGCTCAACTGCGCTTATGATATCTTCATCCTTTTGTAATGGTATTTTGTCATCAAGAGATATGGTTATTAATTCTCGAAAATATTCCCAGTTAGTTCTGCGAGTATGTAGGCGGCATGGTCTTTCCTTTTGCAGAATTCTTCGTCTTAACAACACTTCAACAGGAGAATGGTCAGAGGACAGGTCAGTACTAGATTTGCAGCTGAAGTCGGTGCTGCTAAAACCTTTAATGACGCAAAAGTCCATGAGATCTGGCTTCCTTTTACGGTCAGTGGGCCAATATGTTGGTTCTCCAGTTGAGATAACACCCAGTCGGAGTTTATTTATCGTGAGTAATAACTGTCGACCTTTTGCATTTATGATCCGAGAACCCCAAAATGTGTGCTTGGCATTAAAGTCACCACCAGACACAAACCGCTGTCCTAATGTTTTCAGATAATCTTCGTATTCCTCCTGTTTTATGACATGCTTTGGTGGGCTGTATATTGCTGATATTGTGACAGGTCCCGACCAGTCCTCTATAACAATATTTGTGGCCTGAATTTTCTCAGTACAGTAGTTATGAACCAAGTGATGTCCAACATTGTTCTTAATCAGAACTGCACTTCCTCCATATCCTTTACCATCAGGATGCATAGTGTGATAGAAATTGTATCCTTGTATGTTAAAATAGCTCTTCCTTGTAAAATGCGTTTCAGAGATTAACATGATGTCGATGTTATTCAATGTAATATAATTTTTCACCTCAAGGGTATGTTGTGACAGCCCATTGGCGTTCCAGAGCACCATTTTTATGGAGTCCAGTGTGCAGTTAATTTAGTCGTGAGATTAAGAATTAGGTTTGTCATTGCTGTTAATTGTTCCATCATTTGTTTCATTGTTATCATTAATTCTTTCATGTCACAGTTTTGGTCATTGCTAATTTTATTGTTAGGTTCATTGGCTTGCGGTGGTGTTTTACCTTGCAGTATTTCGGCATATGTTGTTCCAGTTGTTGATGGATTGTATGATTGTTTTGTCCTAACATAATATGGTTGTTTGTATTTTTGAACCTTTACTGGTGCTGGTGGAAATTTAATTTTTTGTAGTTCCCGGTATACTTTGCAGCCTTTATAATTTGCTGGATGGTTTCCTTCACACAGCACGCACTTAACGCTATCGGATCTAGTTTTTCGTTGGCATTCAGCCGACAAATGATCCCCTGCACACTTGATGCATTTTGGGCTTCTCTTACAATAAGTTTTCGTATGTCCATATTGAAGACAATTTCCACATTGGGGGATTTCCCGCTTAGGTCTTGGCGGTTCGAGTACAACCTTACAATGCAGTAGATACTTTATGTCGTATACGGTTTTATTGTTTTCTTTTTGTTTTAATTCCACTATAAACATTGGTAGTGCTTTTTTAGTGGTGCGCTGTTTGATGTTCCAGACGTTAGTACATTCGTGATCAAGCTTATATAGTGCGTCTTTTATCTCGTCTATACTGGTAGAGGGGTGTATGTTTTTTAGGACCACTTTGAAACTCCTGTCCTGCTTTTGTTTGTATGTGTAGAATTCTGTTTTCTTTTTTTCCAGTTCTTTAACCACTGCAGTGTATGTTTCAGATGATTTAGTTTGGATTTTTACCTGTTCATTACGGAGCACTTTCAGATCATAGTTGTTATATGCATATGTTTCCATAAGTTCTATGAGCGGCTGGATGTTGCTTACTCTATCAACAAAAATTGGGGGTGGCTTATCTACTTTGGGTTTTAATATTGAGGGCTTGTTTGGTTCCTGCAATTGGTCGCTTTCCAACACAGCAAAGCTGTTGGAAGTTGATATTGGTATGGGTTGGGATAGCCAATATGTTTCAAGCTTGCTTTGCTTTTGTGACTTAAGCGGCTCTGGGCTTGATCGCTGCCGTTTTTTATTTGTGGTTTGCACCCATACCCTCTCATAATTATTTGTTGGTGTTGTTGGCTCGGTAGGTGAGTCTTCTATAATGTGTACTTCAGTGTTTGTACTGATACTTGGTAGGATCTCATTACTAGGAGTTGATTGTTGGGAGTCTTGTAATTCCCTGTTGGTGGCATGTGATGCACTTCCAACTGAGGCACTTCTTGGTCTTTGGAGAAGGCTTGGGTGAAAGGCTTGCTGCACATATCTTTTGTTTTGACCAGTAGCATGCAAAAAGCAATTTAAAATGATTTATTTATATTAATATAGTTAGGGTGTTCGATCCAGGGATATCCTATCCTAGGTTCGCCAGCAAGCAGATGTGAAGTAAACTCGTGGGACTTACTTCCCTTACCGTTAGCTCCGGTGAAGGTTACCCCAAGAGGATCTCTGCACGTAAAATTATGGTAAAAAGTAAAAACCACCTTCTCCACCGGCTCCGGCGTGAGGGGGAGGGTAACCGTGGGGATTTTTCGCACGATAAAAAAAGGTACCTGTATCACAGCAGCAATTTTTGTGATCTATTTACAACCTCATTGCAATTTTTATATTCGAGTATCCTAGTAGGACAATCAGCTGATTTCCAAACCAGTTCCTCCGATAAGAACATAGCTGTTCAATAAAAGAAAATGCAGTTCCCCATAGCATTTTCTTAACGACCGTCGTAATACTACACCACATGATTTTCTTTTCAATGCCCACCTCGTGTTTCTACTCTGACATAATCACTTAGGTATGCTTTCAACGAGATGGCGTCCGGAGTCGAAGGTGAAATCTCCATGTGTGAGAGCAGCATTCTCAAAATGCGTGCCATTTTCTTGGTAACTGATAGCCATTCCATTAGTGGAATGTGCAGCGATTGATAAACCATTTATGGTAGAATTTCGTAAAAATAACTTATCTAAATTTATCTACAGATTGTTTTTATATTTTTTGGACATTTTTATTGCAATACTACTATCTATATGTATCTTAACTATGTATATTTTAGTGTGGGCTATTAAATTTCAACTCTAGATTTCTTATTCTTTCGACTTTTGAATGCCTATACTTTTTCTCATTCAAAGTTTTTAGAAATTTAGTTGAGACTGATTCGAAGTATATCGTGTGTGCTTGGCGCACTTGAAACTGTTATTAATATTTGAACTGAAGTTGTTTTTCAGCTGCTATCCAATCCCATCGAGGTATACTGACTAACATACTTAGTATTTTTAATTATATAAAAACACATCAGAATTACAAACCGAGTTTTTTTTATCACAACTTTTAAAAACGTTTAGTAAGCACACAAGTTTATCATCAACTTTAATAAATATATAAATCAATGATTATAACTCTGCCAAATTAGCTAAGTACAATCGTTATTAAAACGTGCAAATCGCGTGGTGTGTTGTGGCCAAAATATGTTGCACAGAATTGCACCAATAGGTACTCACAAGTTTAGTATCAAATGCCCAACTTGTAAATAAAGGTGAACGTTTTACGTACGATACGATCGGGGCATAATGATTTAGCTGGCGACATGTAATAATTTCTTGTACCACTTGTATATTTGGCTTTCACACAAGTGCCATAAAATTAGAAGTGATGATAATAAATTTCGTTCGATCTCGATGGGGATTCTCGGTTGTAAATATTATTAAGTTGACTAAATTAAAATCACGAATGACGAATAATTAATCTACCTATTTGACTTTCTACAGAAAATGTCGTCAGAATTTACCTATCAGTAGATGGCTGCAGCATCGCCCCGAGACGCATGAAAGTGTCCAGGTAGCTCATAATAAGCTAGTCCCGGGTTCAAGTTTGGTTCTGGATGTGGACTTTTCCAATGTAAATCTACAGAATTATTGAAACTGCTACAGTTAGAAGTATAACGTACTAGCTACAATGAATTTGAATCGGCTGAAATTGGCTCTTCATGAATCGGCTGACTTGATTAAGGATGTGCCAGCTTAACATTTCTTAAATAGCAGTATGCTATATCTGTGGGAGTGTGACATCTTCCTCGCTTCCTTTTGTGTCCCTATTAGTTATCATCCCAGGCAGACAGACTTCACTTATCATCTGGTTGGTTTTGTGTTGAAATAGTAGTAGATAAGGAGTTCAAATGAAACTATTTTTAACGGATTCTATTGCGGTTTATAAATGTACTAGTTACTTACAAAAGTGAACCTTACGTGGAGAACCAGACAGAAACAATGGCGACCATTTAACAATCGTGTGTTGTTTCAGTTCTCCAAAAGGGATATCAAGCTTCACTCTAGCGTATTGTTAGTGTTGATGTAGACCTCTTGAAATTTCTGGGACACTATTTTATTCTTCTTAATTTTTAGCCGCACTTTTATATTTACTGAGTTCTTTTTATCTTATCATTTTCTGGAGGCTGTGTTCTAGCACCAGGCTCTTAATTATTATGAAAAAAATATCGTTAAAATACGTAAAACGACTTTTAAAAATTACAGAATATTGTTACGGTTGCAACAGTAAAATTTAAAAATATATCTTTGAAAGCATTTATAATAATATCTATAAGCACTATATTAAGACGTAAAAAATTGAATTGCTTGAAATGCAAGCAATAATAATTAATTAGCGCCTGTTGTTGTGATGGACCTGCGGCTTTATGTTCTTGTTAATGGACTGAGATGAATGGTCGAGCACAACATTCTTAATAATTAAAGAATATGTGTGCGTCGCGAAATAGAGTTCTGTGCTCAAGTGGCCAGTGGGGCCACTCGTCATTTTTTGTAAATAAAAACTTACTTAATCATATTTTATATTATTAAGTTCAATCCACAGAAGATAAAATATTTGTTTTTATCTGTTAATGAGAGTCTTACCACCAGTATGGAAGCAGTGTCCGGTAGATCTATGTGTGCCCCCGCTTACCCTTATATACTTAGATGTCCCAATCACTCTAAAAAGTTGTTAATAATAAATTAACGAGCTCTCTAAATTGCAATTTATTAGTGTATAATAATAGAGGTACTTATATGTATTATTGTAACTTTAGAGGGCAAGTTTAATATACCGTGATTTGTTTATACATAATATAATGGGAGAGCTAAGGTAGCTCGACATTAAAAGTACCTACCTACTGAATTTTATTGATATATTAATAAATAATATAGCGACTATAATTAAGTATTTAATGTATCTATCTAAGTTTACGGAATAAAATTCTGAACCGGAAATAAGACAAATATTTGCACGACATGATAAATGTTAATTTGTTTGCAAATATGAGAGTTGGTGTGAGAGTAAACACAGCATTCGATAATCACAATGCGCAAACTATTTCACAAATAGTTGATTGTATCGTTTTTTGCAATTTTTCTGTATTTATGTAGCTTTTTATGGTGTTTACACACACAGTTGTTTTTGACGAAAATGAATTTTGCAAATATTTAAAGTCACATAGTAACACATATCTCAGACCTAAAATGTGTTTAAAATGTGCTCTAGACGCGCAGTTCCTACACGTATCTCGGGTATATTTTGTGGATAGCACGGAGTACCGTTGTAGTGAATGAGCTCAAAGTCACTAAGTATAGTATAGATCATTACAAAAATACATTGTTTGTCCCGCGATTTAAGTCTAAGATACGTGTCCCGGGATATAAGAACGTAAATATATTATACATAGTGGTTCTATACTTCGACTTTTAATCAGATGCAGTAAAATGACGTTTCAAAATGTCATTGCGTAAAATAATGTTTACAGCCTAATCTCAATAGGGATGTGATTCAGTTCACAGAAGATCATTGTAATCGTTCCATAACTTACTCATAATGATCATACTTAATTCTATTTATTATTCATATAAATAAAAGGCTGTATAAACGTTGATCCTTTTACACTTTTCCTTTTGGCTTATTCCGAACCTGACCCACAAACCTGACCTGGTCACGGGTTAGGTTAGAAACTTGAAGAATTTCTTCCGAACCTATCCCTCTTCCTAACCTGACCAGACGTGTCGTTCCTAATATAACCCGAATGAATTGCGTTTTTGGTAATTCTCTCGCGTAATTAGACTTGGATAGATAAGGTTAGAAGGCTAATGCGGGAGCGGATGTTATTTTTTTTTAATAATGTTTACCAAAACCGCAATCCGGGTTAAGATAGGAACGACACGTCGGGTCAGGTTAGGAAGAGCGTTACGTTCGAAACAAATATTACATTTTTTTTCAAGTTAACCTAACCCGCGACCGGGTCAGGGTTTTCGGGTCAGGTTCAGAATAAACGTTCCTTTTTGAGTGTTTCGAGGTGTGGTTCGCCGGCATTCTACCCAAACTCAAGCCGAATGCAGTAGTCGTAATTGAGCGTTTTCCAAAAAAAAAGTGTACCTACCCTTCACTTTTGAGCCCCTGTTTGAAGTTCAATAAGAAAAAAGATATTCATTTTATATATCTGGGTAATGATTTTAATATTTTAAAAATATAAACATACTCTAAAGTAGTTAAATCCATTCATTATTTTACCCTATAAGTCGTAATATTTCAATTGTGACGATTTTTATACACCGAGACATCAGTTTTTGGCGTGGACTCAAGTTATCGAATTTATGTAGAAGCGATACTGAATTTTTTTGTACTAGGCTAGCATGAGTTGTAGCCTATTGTAGGTCCCATTTGAAAGATATCTTAGAGACCTAGCAGCGTCCTAAGTTTCTAATTCGAGTCTTATGCTGTTTAAGTATAGTTTAATCTCAAATAAAAACGTAATAAGTGGTATCTTCCGGACATGTCGGTTTTGACACGGCTAAAACGGTCTATCTATTTCACGAGGATCTTTTTCACTTCTTGTAATGGAAAAAAAAAAACGTTTACATGACAATGACAGCTATTTCAAAAGTTTTGTGTGGGTGCCACGGGCGCCACGGCGATCAACATTTCTTCGGGTCAGTTTGAGACACTTACATAAGTATTCAGCTTAGTTAACATGATTTAATTATTCGCAACGCTCAATTATATTATCAACGCGCTTTATCACTCTCGATCGCAAGAATCTCAGGGATGTCGTGGACGAAAGCATGAATTCAAGAGTGGCTGACCACTAAAAATATTGCATTTGAACCAAATATGGTAAAGGCCATTCGAAATGGCTGCACATAAAGGTATCAGACTTCTAAGACTGCCCTCTTATCACTGTGAATTAAACCGATGTGTTATTTGGTCTCAGGCAAAGGGGCACGTGCGTCGCAGATAAATTAATAAGACGTATGAAATGCTAGAAGTGAAAACTTTTTTCCAAGAAGTAATCAACAATGTGACACCGGCTATGTGGAGTGACTTTTGTATCTCACACTATAAAAGAGGAACACAATATGTACCACCTCGAACATATTAGATGATGAATAGACAGACAGATTTGTCATTAGTGTGACCGAAAGCAACAGCGACAGTGATTCCAAAAAATATTGAATATATAACATTATTATGATATTTTTGATTCGTTTTGAATGTACGGAATGTACATTCAAAACGAATACACTATACTATACTATCACTGAAAAAGATCAATTCTTTATCATTATGTAATAATAATAGAATAAAAAAATACATTACAACTTAATATTGAATCTTTAAAACAAAACTAAAGATCATTCATTTATTGAATGATTCACTTACTCACTTAGTCACATCCCTATATATTTTTCTTCAAAAAGTGGTATCCCACAAAACGTCATTTTACTGCAGCTAATTAAAAGTTCGACTATAGTTCGTGGTTGGTTATTACGCGATGTCAGCATACTGGTTGTCGCTGTCACCCATATAAAAATGGTTGTAAACCGATTAACAGTTACCAACCTAATTAGCGGTATGTTCGTCTTCTCCAACTCCACAATTTATGGGACCGACGCCATATTAAATTGAGTTTTGGACCACAGATACCAGTTTGAATCATCAACAGAACTAAGCTAATGATAAAGTTGATATAAGTGACGATAAATTTGAATTGGTCGTGTTAATTATCGGTAGCTCGAGCTTATTTTACATTTTTTATTAGTAAGAAAGATGTTTCGGCATTTCTTGAATTTACACACAATTTTTTTTTTATTACAATGCAAGAAAATGTCAAAAATATGCGCCTAATTAAATGTAGAAGTTAATATAATAATTGCTGTTTTAGTGCTTTCTTTATGATAATTTTTTTTTTTTAATGATACCTTTTTATGATTTTTATTATTACTAGTAGTTTGATCAAATGAGAATTCAATTGAAATTGAAAGGATTAGTTACCTACTTATTTCAACTCCCACGCATTCATTTAATAACAGTAATCGAAGAAGCGCCGAGGTGTGAGCAGTGAGCACAGCTGTGTGAATTATCATTATTACTTGTACCTATTGACTCCTCTACACGGTATCTAATGTCAGCCATTTAAACAAACTATCGATGGAATCATACAAAACGATGGGATGTTGCTTGCCTGTGCGTCTGTTCGCCTTTCGGTAGTCAAGTTTCAATCGTGCCCTGTTACCGACAATTGCGACAGGCACCTGACCGTCGAAGCTTCAATTTCGTCCAAAACTAATAAACTTTAGTATCGAGAATATAATTTCGTCATTGATATCTATGAAATATAATATTTATGAGACGATCGTTTTTGTCCGAAACCGAATCTAAACTTGTCTCAGAAGTCTCGGAGCTATAAAACTAACATTTGTATTAAAATGTTATGATTGGGTGGTTATGGACGTTAGGTGGCTATTTACTACTCCAACTGAGCTAATGATATCATTCATTCATTTAACTACCTCTCATACAGTCAGCATCAAATCAACTAAAGTCTCAAAAAGATTTTAATGTCAAGGTATTAAGATCAATTCAAACTATTTTATTGATTTAAATTGTACTATCGATTCTCGTCCAAACTAAAGGTGTGTACTAAATATTAGAACAATCAATCAACAAAAAGGGTATTCCCCCTTCTACGGTAAAAGATAATTTTGAGTAAGTAAGGAGACGGATACTCTTCCATACATTCGTGGGCCTGATTGACAGAAAATGGAGCTGTCAGCTGTCACAGCTTAAAAATACAGTCGATAAACACAAAAAATAATTAATCGATTAACGGAAATCGATTCAGAATTTATTTTTATCACACTATTATTTGGTATTTTAAATGGTTATTATTATTATTATGATTAAGTTTTGTTCACTCTGATTGATTTAATATCAAATTGTGATGCAAGTGTTTTAATACGCAATATTGTTTAAATAATTTTTAGTAATCGATATTTTATTTTGCTAGTGAAATAAATTTAGTTTTAAGATTTCTCGTCTTCAAGATTTTCAATTGAGCTGGTTTTTTAATATTTTGAAATAGAAAAAAATACCGCTTTTTTTAAGTCATATCTCAACTCATTACAATTTTGGCCCAGAAGTCCCCGTCTCCTTTGCTAGTCAAGAATAAGATTGATCTGATGCTGTCTGTACATCACATTTTTTATGCCGTTTGTTATCTACTGCAATTAGTGAAACTTTTTACAAATAACCTATTCAAATGAAACTGTTTAAAAGAAAGGTTGAAAAAAATAATATATATATAATAAACATCCGAATTGAGAACCTCCTCCTTTTTTGAAGTCGGTTAAAAAGAGAAAACTACATCGAAGAAAAGGCAAAAGTTGTTTACAGCGATGAAAATCCACGTAGACTGATGAAATCGGTTTACTAATGTTTGGCAAATTTTTGGCAAGTGAAATTTGACGAAACATATTTTGCCAAACGGCAGGATCCCGATGAAATCGACTTCTGTAAGTAGATAAACCCCTTCTACTAAACATAACTTATCAAATAATAACCGTGGAGCTAATTTACAGTGACACATTCACATATGAAATATGATTGTTTTACAAACCGCATCAATCATATGACAATTATACGAGTACGATACTATCGCTACAAATTGCGCCTGTCATCGGCAGCACCGGCCAGTGCGCGTAATGATCACGTTGATATTTCACGGGCATTATTCACTTATTTATGTTATTCACAATTATATTATCATTCTTGCGTTGGCAAGTTACCTACTTATTCGCATACACATGCATAAACTTATGCCTTTTTTCCTCTTGCGACAACAGCCTGCCATCTGCTTCTGTCCTTAGGGTGCTTACATAGAAAAACAGGTTACCTGTACGGGCGGGCCGGTACGGGCAAACCTATCCGTGTTGCCATCATGTCAATTATTAGTCGTTTGTCAAAAAAAAATGCAAAGTATTCATGCCCATATTTTTTTAAAGTTGTGGGTGCGAATGCGTTGCGATTTTGTTGACTTATGTGTTGTTGGAATGTAAACGACACATTATACCACTTTTTTTATACCACTTAGGTGGCAGACAAGCACACGGCCCACATTAACATCATTTTCGTTGCTATGGAAATTTGTCGTTGCAGGTAATCGGTGCCAGTACCCTGTTCCTCTATGTAAGCACCCTTATATTCTTCACGAGCTTCATCTGCTGTCATTAAACCTTCCATGCAAACTCGCCGATTTCAAGTGCTTTATTATATAAGTTAGAATTATTTTACGTATAATCTTGGTAATGCTCAAGCATTTGTTTGGAACAGTTTTGGCATAGACGTCTCATAAAATATGAGTTATGTAATAATTGAAATCGGAATACATCAATATTTGGGACATAACTTAAATATGCCACTGTCCGGTGTACCTTTCTATAGGCAAAATTAGCGTAGTAGGTATGTAACTTGCTTCAGATATATTCTTATTATTTCATTCATAAGCTATATAATTTAGTCCCTGGAGGATAAATTCTGTATATACATTTGAGATATATATTACTTTGTCAAAGAAATTAACTGGCAATCGTGAGAGAAAATCTGTCAAAGTCTTTATTTAGTTATCACTTCCATCCATTTATCGTTAAGTTATAGGTGTAATTATAATTATATGCAGAGTCTATAAATACTGTATCAAACTGTCTGCGAGCCTGCACAAACTGATATTTACAGCACGAAATAGCGTTATATACGAGTGCTATACAGTGAAGTATCGCGACTGGTTTATTTGCAATCATTAGAAAAGTTAGTTGCAGCTTTGATTGCTAAACTTTTGAGCGATCACGGGTTTATTGCCGAGTTTATTATTTAAGCACCTGTCCATATTTATAGCTCGGCGTTAATTGTATCATCGGAATGTGTGTCTGTATGAAGACGTCGCGAGAGACAATTAAGTTTCCAAACTTATGTGTAAACAGTAAGGTATCGTAACAAATACGTTGGCGTCCTACGCTCGGCCCAAGAGACACCATTTTCAAAGAGTTATCATTAATTTGGACTGGTTCTGGTTTATTTTTATTAGAATAGTTTCGCCTCGATACCGGTCGGGTGAAGGCTGTAGATAACAGTACTGGTATATTTTATGTGACAGTGTAGTCGGCTGGGAGTCGCTTGTGCGATGCCCACTTCAAATATCATTGGTTCGTGTTTCATAATGAGTGGAACATGTTTTTGTGGACGAGGGCAGTCTACGGAGTCGCCGCATGCACACTATTTAATTAAGGTTATTTTGTGCCAAGTACATTATTATTATATAAATTCCAGTATCAGACTAGAGTCATGCCATATACAAGAGTTTAGTAAATCGAAATACATGTGAACGCTAATTAACTCTTTAATCTCGCCCTGCCTATTAAACTGTTCCGGGCCAATAAACCCATACGCATTTTAAAAAGTGGACATTTAGCCCGCGGGACAGTTTTTACGTGAACGAGATGTCGGAATGAGAATTGGAGTCGGGAATGATACAAGTAGGAACCACACTCATGGTTAGTGGCTTAGAACGTCGCGGTTGATCAGGCTCGCAGTTGTAGATGTTACTACCTATTACAACGGTGCTCGGGAAAAAGTTCAGCTTTTCATGCACAACCTTACTTTTTTTTAACATGGATAATACGCTTGCGTTCCCATGTGCGAGTCGCACGCTATAGAAGTATATTACGGGATTTCAAGATTATTGAAATAAGGTATTATTTAAACTTAAACGAACTTCAAGTTGAAGTTAACAAAATTGTGGGTTCTAATAAATACATAATCGTGAATATCAAGACATCTAACTCTTGCCAACTAATCATTGCATCCCAACATTCCTAACATTTAATAAATAAATATTAGGTAATCGTAAATTACACCTAATAATATAAAAAAATATAAAATGACATCGACTCCAACACATTCTGTGTGAACATTTTAGAGTTTTCATGTGGTATGTCCGAACCGCGGATGAGTGTGATATACTGATATTAGTTTTTTAGTGAGCTCGCTCGTTAGCCGAATATAGCGAACTCTATCGTTATCTATTTTATATATAAGTTAATGTATCGTTACAATTTACAGCCAATACCGCTCGTCGGAGACACACGACCTGGTGCACTTTAGTTCAAGACCGGTTGTGGGATATCTGTCAGGGGGCTATGGCACTATAGCCTATAGGAACGGGGAAATTTTTGAAAGGGTTTGCCATTGTAACCCTCAATATGACAACCTACGTGCAGCTCTTGATCTATGCAGACACCTACTCCACAAGAGCTGCCTTAGTGAAGTGCTTTCAATAGGTACTAAAGCGATTATTACGCATGATGGCTTAGAAATTAAACGTATTATCAGTCTATTGACTGTTGACCTAATGTTTCTATCTATCTATCTAGATACTTTCGCAGAACTACCGCCGACATTCAAAAGTTTCATCAGTTCACACAGATGACATCTTTATGATATTCTTGTAATATTTAAATAGTGACCTTACCGATGTAAATTATGAGATGAGTTCCTTATCTATTCACATCGGCGTTGGATGGCAAGCACAAGAGGGTATAAATCTCCTTTGAGCGTAGTTTAGCAATGAGCTTATATTGATAAATGATTACTAGTTTGGTTGATACCTTGAATACTTGCGTATTGAGGTTAAGCTGCCGAGTGCCGAGTCTCCGAATGTTGCTGACCAATTCGTTAATGTTGTTAGATCTGAGATTAGATACAAGTCGACTCGCGCCATTATACGTAGCCATAAATATTTACGATACTTGGACACTTTTATAGGCTTCAACAATGTTACATTTTCACTTATTTATTTACTTTATAGATTCAGAAGAAATGTTTACAATAATTGTATTATTGCTGGGATCTAAATTGGGATAACAGGATTCACAAAGACAGGTTGTTTCTACTGAGTGTCTCAGTGGCGCAGTGGTTTTGAATGAAGCCGCTCGAAGTTCTCGCCGAGCATTCTCGAGTCGGGCATTTGTTATTGGGGTCTTGTAGAGAACAACGTGCCCTGTAAACTACAGAACGAACGTATTCTGTAAAAAGGGTCAAGGCTTACTTACTATTTTCTACGATAGTGCCGTTAACTATTCGATATTTGGTCAAATTCTGTCGAGTTTTCACATTTCCTTGAGAGGTAACCGTTGCCTATGGGGCCCGATACTCGTAGTGTATGCTTCGCAATGGAACTGTATTTTTAGTTGTTTACTGTACAACTCTCAATAGTACGTCACTATCTGTACTCATCAAAGCACCTGTATCCGGTGAGTGCATGTTTTCTACAGACTTAGTAGGTACAATACCGACCTAATTAGGAATTTGAAGCTTTAGTTTTTAGAAAATGTTTATTTCAGAAAATTAGCGTTGTACCACGAAAAACTTCATAAACATGTAATTAACCTCACCGTTATCGGTGAAGTGGCCATGTTAGGACCAAATCAACTCGTCTGGTAGAGGTTCCTACACGTAAAAAGGCCATAGTACAGCCATTTTATTTATTTTTACAATAATGCTGGTGTTTGCCCGATAAACTAGCAAAATTTAATCACGATTACACTTCTTGTTATATTACTATACAATACAACCATTTGAATACACGCTACAAAATGTAATTTATATGTCAATAAAATGCCAAATTATATTATTGTAAATTAACATACTTTTAAAGAAATAACAATGAAAAATTCACAAACAGAAAACATTCTATATATTATTTTGTATTTTTAAAAAGAAACAACAATTACACTTAACGTCATAAAGTGATTGTTGTGATTAAACAATGTTTAGAAGCGAAACGATTAATCGTAAAAACATTTTCATTTTCTCATTAATTAAATATTTACGCTTTCCACTTTGTGATACAAATATTATGATCACTACACCATTTATTTTGATCATTCAGATTGGGGGTTCGATTAATAAGATTTTTTTTTATTTTTCATTAAGTATGCACTTAATGTCGCGGAATTATGGTTTAATTTCGCAACATTAGATGTAATCTTTATCTGTGAATCTGACGCTCGATACCCCGTACGTTCTCCGTGTTGAGTGGCAAGTCACATGCTGAGCACAATACAATGCTGGCCAGACCACACTCCACAACGTACTCCCGGCACCCCACACGTTCTCTACTAAGGTGAAAGACAAATGCATGCTGACCACAACTTAATCGAACAGGTTTCCTATAATCCCCTCAGCCTTGCCTCGCCCGTTTATCTATTCGCGTCTCAGGCATCGCACCGATTACCTTACATTATGGAACCCGTTGACATTTTTAGACGCGCGCAAATTGCGCCGTGCAAGGTGGACTCGCCTGAATGTGTTACGATGCGTATCATGGAGAAGTCGCTTTTTTGAGCCGAGCCTTCGTTATATGAACGTAATGATATATCCTACCGTGTATGAAATACATAGACCCACAGCATACCCATAGGTGCATAGAAATACAATAATTTAATAAATAGTTAAAAACATGTTCGGAAAATGCATGCTATTCAATATTAGACTAGATTCAGCAGCTGCTGAGTGTCGTTAAGTTCATAATTTTTATAAAAATATACCGTCATCGGCAGTGATCCAATGTGGAAAAAAATGAAGGTATAAGATTTAACCTTCACAAACAAGTAAAAACACAATAAACATGCAGAAAATGCATGATTAATAAAACTCTTAAAAAACTAAGATTTTTCAGACACCACTCTTCTACTGAAAATTTCCTCACATAACGATCAATCCATCAAATACCCTGAAACACAATACATGATTACAATTGTATCGTATATAATAATACGTAATACATAATTTCTTAACCGACAGGTAATCGATTGTACCTTACATTGATTGTATAAAAAAAATAAAAAAGTCAGTTTAATTTAAAGTTCTGAACATGGAACTATCTCAATAATGGTGGTATGTCCGAGTCGGTCGCCGCTCGCCAGACGCCGAGACGCGGACGTAACGTACGCACTTTATGTTTATTGAAACTGATTCGGTTATCTGCACTCAGCTTCTTTTGCTATCTCAATATCCTCACGACCATTACTATAAAGTCGTGGATAGAGTGTCGTGTTACACCTGTCTATACGACTGTACGTCGATGTTGAAGGTCTAGTTGAAACGATTTGTTCAGCTACTCTTATGGAGTACACTGGTAACATCTTTTATTAGACTGTACCGTCTCAATGTCGCCAAAGATCTTTGATATGCCTTTGCTTTACACTCTTCTGTTACTGAACGTCTTTAGACACCTATTGTATGACAACCATAGAACATTTAGATATGCATCATTCTCTAAACTTAATTTGTCAACAATTCTTAGTTTGATTTGATCATAGTTCACTCCCATGTTGGGAAAATCCGTTCCAAGGTTGCGGTATTTGGGTTCAAGGATAAAACGTTACTCCATATGGTAAGTAAGTCCTAATTGTGTATCAGTAGGGCCTAACCAAACTAATTTTATTTTCTTTTTAGATATTAAGAAAATATTATCCGTGCTTTCATGCTGCAACGCTACATACATGAGAACAATGATGGCCG
The DNA here is from genome assembly GCA_914767945.1 of Eilema depressum. Taxonomy (NCBI): domain Eukaryota; kingdom Metazoa; phylum Arthropoda; class Insecta; order Lepidoptera; family Erebidae; genus Eilema; species Eilema depressum. Next base: position 23,017,290 of record OU612018.1, on the reverse strand, counting down.
TGTCGTCGTCGAGGCGTCCTGCGACCGTGGTTCGGCCGTCGACCTTGCGGAAAACCGTGTCACCGAAGAGCTTTCCTCCTGTTTGTGCTGGCCACACTAGGAAACGTGCTCTACTTAGATACGACACAAGTTTTATTGAAAAACTAGCCTTCACTATCCATCCAATCATTAAGTATCGCTATTATTTTTATATTCCATATGTAGTCTTATGTGGCAAGTGGTCACTGGTTTCTGCTAAATGTATAGGTAGTAGATGGTACCGCATTTGAAAAAGTGGTTTTTCGTTTGATGGCCCCGACAGAATGAATAAGTGTCGCAACTTTCGTTTTGAAATAGATACCATAAAGTGGCAAAAAGTGCGCTAATTTAGCGGCCATAAATTATGGCTAACTTTAATGATTAAGTACTTTTACGTATGTACAAGAAATGTACATAATTATGTCGAGTCAGGTTTTAGTGAGAGTTGTCGCTTGAAGAAAGTGGAAACAGTAATTAAAATATTTTAGAGATCTGAAATAATGCCTAATTGGTGTCATAAAGTAATTTAAAGTAAATATAATGCATGTATCGCTTGTCTAGTGATACTGAAATCTAGATCTTAGTATCAGTAAACAAGCTTTTTCATACTTTATTTGGCGATTTCACACATCGTTCGAAATATTAGTTTATATAACATAGTCTGTTAATATGCAATAAAAAAGATTTTTTATAGATTAAAAGAGTGCTTAATTAGCATTTTATGGTCCTCCTAAGCTTTACATATTATCTCTAATTTAGGCATACTAGATCTCAAAATTAGATGCTTAACAAGATAACGCTAGAAAGCCATCATTAGAAAGCTATTAACATTTTTAAATAATTTGGGGTTTTATATGCAACAAAAGAAAAAAGAAAATCTTATTAGGATCCATAAACTAATTTATAATTAATCGAAGAAGTTTAAATATGAGCCTATGTTGCTTGAATAAATAAATTATTTATTTGTTTATTATTTTATATTTATCTTCCGCTTTAGGTGATTAAATCCTAAGATCTCTAGAGAGGTGTTAAATTCCTCATCATCATAACATATGGTGCCTAGTAGGTACCTACTGCTGTAGTCAAAAGTCATTGCTGTAGACATTCTGCTAGCCATATTTTTGATCACATTTAATAGGAGACGAACCTGTCAATGTAGTGGTAACAGTCACCGGGACATTTACCATGTTTGGTATTTGTTTCGAGTACACTGTGAGTGTTACCATTATTAATGTGAATGACCATGTCAGTCTTAAATTATTATATGTCGTATTGGCTAATAGAAAAAGGTTATTAATATTTGAATGCTTAAATCATCCTATTTTAGTAGAAATTCCGGATTAAAAAGCTCTTCGGTCAATTTGTACGCTTTTAGGTCAAAATGTAACGATTCGCAACCTGTCAAAATTACCGACCGCATAGTTTTTGCGTCGCGACCACAGACTTACGGATGCTGTATTTTATACATGTAGATAAATATCATGGTACCATAAACAAATAATTTATATGTCTCTAATGCCATTACCTTTCGATGTGTAGTAAATTTCTCGCTAGTTTGGTGCGTCTTGCGATTTTTACAACCTGTTATAAAACAAGTTCCATCGTATTGCGTAAACTACAATTTTGAGCAGCGGCCGCCATTAGGCAAACGGTTTGCACGTGCGGGATGCAGCGGGTCATAGCTATAAAGTTATTAGATGATGATTTACTGTAATTGACTAAATATTATAATCATTTTAGTTAGACAGTTTTGAGCTAGACATTTTTTAGTGTACCTATCTATAGGTATCTATGTGAGTGATGCTTTTACATTGATAATAATTTATTTCATAACGCATTATCTTGACCCCGATCACATGTTTTGTGTTATGACAACAGGGAGGCAACAAAGTAAAATGAGAAAAAAGTATCTTTTCTGTAGATACACGCTTACAAATGGTTCATACTACTACTCATTCTCACTTTCCAGCAAGAAGGTGCTACCTACTTAACTGTTTAAACACCCCTTCATGGTAGAAAAAGTATGATTTAATCACCTACTTCTTTCCTTAGCTGGATGTCTGCAGGTTATGTTAACAGTTTACAGTCGACGAAAACAACTTAACTCAGATATAAATTACATGTAAATATACATAGGATAGCACAAAAGTATGCCATCTTAACACTAATCTTTTACACAGGGAGTCTATGGGTCAGTTACACTAAAAGGTCGCTGGACGAGCTGCGTGTCCAGTATAATAACGTCTTTAGGGTGATGTTGGGACTACCACGTTTCTGTAGCGCGTCGGAGATGTTTGTGCAGAATAGGACTGACGGTTTCCACGCCGTCATTCGCAAAAAAACTGCATCGCTGCTACGCAGAATACGGGATAGTGACAACAGCATCCTGAAAACAGTGGCGGAGAGTATTGATTCTCCGATTATTAAGTTTCTTGTGAGAAGGGCGATCAGTTAGGAACTCGGATCTGTCTGGGGTCCTCCTTACAAGAAATAAAAGTTAATTTGAAAGCTAGAGGTAAAATAAATAAAAATATATTGGTTAATGTGCACACTAACCCTAATTTTAAGTAATTACTAACAAAATGGATCAATGTAATCTGAGAAATAAATGATTATTATTATATTATATTATTATTATTAACGCCATGCCATCATCTTCATAAGGGTTGTCCATTGTCCTATATTTTGGGAGTTGGAAGTAAATCATTGTGCGGCATGTATGGTCGTCCTATGTGACGGCTGAGTGTCGGGATGCATCACGTAGAGGTACATCGGCTATCGTCACCAGACGTCCGGTGCCCCTATCGGGCGTTACCAAATAGAGCTACTTGCCGAGCGCGCGCGGCCGCGTACAGCATACTAATCTACCAGCCTGACGCTTCAATCGATACGGAAAGAAATCCTCACATGACTTAAACTACGCTTTTGGACTCGAAACGAATCATTTCTGTTTGTGTTTTTGTTGCAAATGTAAAAGAAAATAAAGGGTTTTATGCTTCAGTGCGTGTAGCATTATATGAAGACACGATCAGGGCTCAGGTATACTGAATAACCCTCATTGAACCGGTATTATTTTACTTACGTATTAAACGCTGCCTTATTTTTATTTTCTGTGTGCACCTTCAGCTACCACAACGCCAAAGACAAGACGAAACGATTATATTAGAGTTGAACCGATTTCGGAATGTCGAATCGGACTAAAAGACTCAGTAGTCGGATAATTTATAATCATCTGTATCATCGGACTACTGAGCCGAAAAAGTCTCAGTAGTTCGATCATCGGACTATTTAATCGGACTACTGATACTAGGTCTGAAAGCCACAGGTTATCTGCGACATTCGTTTTTTTTAAGCAATGCTGTCTTGTCCTTTTGAATATTCTATTCTATATTCTACAACATTCTACACAACGCTATCTAGACCCACGGTAAGCTTAATTAGATAAGATAAGATAAGATAAATACTCTTTATTGCACACCAAACATAGGATACATACATAAGATACGTACATGACAGAGAGTTGTACAATGGGCGGTCTTATCGCAAGTCTGCGATCTCTTCCAGACAACCAGTATGGACTATATTGCCAGAACAGGTAGTTTTAGGTGTACACAAGACAAGACATTAATACTTAATATTATCTATTACCTACATACATAAAAGGTACTAAATATACTACTAATATATACATACTACAAATACTTATAATACAATAAAATATATACTAATAATACTATATATAAATATACAATAACTACATATATAAGGTATGTACTACAAATATATAAATACTGAGTGCAGATACATATACCATAATTACATAACATACTGTTACTACTTAGTAGTAATCGTGCAGAGTGAATATAAAAACTTAAAACGTTAGGTAGTGTTCTTTTACTAGTCTCTGAAATGTAGACAGCGACTGTGCTTGTCTTATATTTACAGGTAATGCGTTCCACAGTCGTGCAGCTTGTATTGTGAAGGACTTATCAGAGAAGCTTGTAGAATGCGGCACTATTGCCAGAGTTAAATTTTCAGTGGATCGCAAATGTCTGGTGTTATTATCGCTCAGAAATCGGAAACGCTTTTTTAGATATAGAGGAGTAGTCGGGTTAAACAAAATATTAAAAAGAAGAGAGAGTATATGAGTATTCCGGCGAAGGCGGATTGGTAACCACTTGAGTTTTTTACGAAACTCGGAAACATGATCATATTTGCGCAAGCCAAATATGAATCGTATACAGAAGTTTTGGAGTCGCTCAAGTTTATCAAGTTGGTCCTCGTTAAGATCAAGATAGCTGACATCGGCATAGTCCAGGATAGGGAGAAGTACGGATTGCGCTAGCGCAATCTTGGTAGCGGTTGGAAGGAAGTTACGTAATCTCTTCAGTGAACCACCGGTGGCGAATATTTTGCGACTGATGTTTTGCATCTGAGCTGACCATGACAAGGTCTTGTCGAGATAAATGCCCAAGTTCTTGACTGTATCGCTTATGGGGATGATAGTACCGTCAAAGTTAATTTGGGGCAGTGCCGACCAGTCAATTTTCGGCAAAAGTCTTGAGCTGCCAATTACGGTGACCTGAGTCTTGCTGGGATTAATCCTGAGTCCAAACATAGCAGTCCAAGCACTAAGGTTAGCGAGATCGGTATTAATAGTGGCAATACCCCGTGACAGTCCGTCCACATCTGTCTGATAGTAGATTTGCAAATCATCTGCATACAGGTGGTAGGATGAGATAAGTTGATTAGAGATAGAATTAATAAATAATGAAAAGAGCAAGGGAGATAAAACGCCACCCTGCGGCACACCCGCAACGGTGTCAGACCAAGACGAATGGATATCGTCCAATCGGACCCGCTGCCGGCGACCAGACAGGTAACTACGAAAAAAGTCAATAGCCGATGGAGATATGTTGAGAGAGCTCAATATGGCAAGGAGAATGTCGAAATCCACAGTGTTGAATGCGTTGCTAAAATCAAGTAAACAGAGTATTGTGAGATTTCCATTCTCCATACCGAACCTTATGTCATCAGTGATGTTGATAAGGGAGGTAGTGGTGCTGTGCCCCGGACGGAACCCGGATTGAAACGGATTAAGTAGATTATTTTCGCGGATAAATGCACTAAGCTGGTTTTGTATGAGACGTTCGAGGACTTTAGATAGGAAAGGTAGGATCGAAATAGGACGGTAATCGGTAAAGGATGTAGGTTTAGAGATTTTGGGTAACGGGATGATTTGAGCATCCTTCCACGTTGTAGGAAATGTACCTTTGGCAATTGAGTGGTTCATTATGTGAGTGATAACGGGCAGAATGTCGCCAAGGATGGGGAGCACCATCTTACGGCTAATAGAATCAGAGCCAACTGCATTCGATGAAATAGATAGAATGCTCTTCTCAACATCACAAACGGACAACTGACTAAAGACAAAAGGAGAGTATTCAGGGGTTGGAAGCGATGAGAGATGATTAAGGGTGTTAATTTTAGCTTTCCCGCTGAAATTAGACGAAGCAGAGAAATGCTGGTTAAGTGCATTAATATCAAGATGTGTTGGGAGTAATTCCTGCCGTTGCTTTCCAACCCCTAGCGATCTAAGAAATTTCCAGACTTTAGTTGGGTCCCTGTTTTGTACCGAACTATGGACATGTTGGCGTTGTGCATGCCTACACACCTTGTTGCAGTGATTGCGTATTGTCAAATAGTTCTCTTTGTTACGGTCAGTAGGTTTCATTTTGTACTTAAATTTAGCTTGTGTTATGGAATCTAAAATGCGGATATACATACTTAGATACTTTTTTTTTGTAAATACATACATATTATACATAGAAACACCCAGACCAATGCAAATATTTATATTCATGCATACAAATATTGGCACTGAGCGGGGTCGAACCCGCGCCTCCTGCGTAGCAGCCGCGTTCACTACCGCTACGCCACAGAGGCCTCCTTCATTTTGAGAATCCCTTTATCAAACGTCAGTCTATGTTGAAAGAATTTAGACACATCGAACCCACTCGCCCCTTCCTCCCTTTTGTTTCTTTACTCTGCTAATTATATTGTCCCTATGGGATCGTTTAGCTGGAAGTAGTGATAACTCCTCCAAAGAGAAGAAAATAATCGTTGCCACTTCATACGCCAAGAGGAGGATTTCTACGTCATATTAATTTACCCACAGCCTTCAGGCAAATTAATTTATAACGGTAGGTATAAGATAGGCATTATCGTATCAATACAAATTCGTCTAACAAAAGTAAAACATAGATAGTACAGCGGGTGAAATATCAATAAGTTTTTGTCTGAATTTAGATTATAAAATATATATTAGACCTTATTATTCTAATAACAAAGTGATTTTATAGCTTCTCCAGCGACATACAGTTACTTAACACACTCGTATATCACGCGACAGCTATCGGTTTGGCTTTCAAAGTGAACCGATTCTCGATGAATTCTTCAAGCTGAGCTTTCGATATTTCTTTTAGGTTTGAAGTTCACATGCAGTATTAGTATCACATCTTCCAGCTTTCACAACATATATAATTTTGTCTCCATTAAAATTCAGTAATTAATTTTAAAAAATAATGTCACTAGCTCAGTATAATGCCTATAGCCGTGGCGAGGGATCCCTATAACCCGATGCCTGCCGGCATGCTTTGCAAAGGAAACCCGTGGTAGAGATGATTCTGAAATTGAGTACCTATATGAAATTCAGTGTCTGAAATCCGGACGTCCAGAATTTCATACATAATTGCTATGGCCGATCTATAGATCCGAAGACTTATTTTCACCGGCTTCCTCTTTGAAAAAATTCAGCATTCACCACTGGCCTACAGTCTAACGCAATTCAGCTGACAAGGTGTAACAAAAGGTCGTTCGCCATTTGTTTTGCGACATCAAATAAATCACCTTTTATTTATTTTTAATTATAATTTTATCTGTCATTGAAATCTGATACTGATACATTAAGAATAATCAAGTTTTATGTTTATTATAATGGAATTAATTATACAATTCTTTTACATCGTCGAGACCCAATGTCGCAAAGCCTGAAGCCAACTGTGGTGTAGGTAGAAACCTACTGGAGAATACTGAGATGTGGGTTGAAGGATTAAATGTGTATACTTTTAAGACCTAATCACCTGAGTGCCTATACCGAATGTTTTGGTCAGGTATGAATTGTATAGGATTACCTACATACAATAATATTAATTTAGTCATTACAACCACTCACGGAAGTAATTCAGAGTTGCGCTTATTTTGTTTAATTTTTGGATTAAGTATATTTTTTTTCTAAGTTTTTATTTCCACTTAGTTAAAGAAGACAAAATATATTTATATAAAATAACAGCGACCTTCACGGTTGCGTAGCCACTGATATATCTTTGATCTTAAATAATAAATAACAGCTGCTCGTAAACATTTATGTTCTTATTTTATACTTATTAGTGGCAACCTGACATTAACTTTGATAATAATATAATAAATACTAGCTTTTGCCTGTGGTTTCGTTCGTATAGTTGTTGGGATTTGGTCCGTCTTCGAATGTTAGGTGACTTCATTGTCTAATTTTATTACGAATGAGAAATATAAATAAATAGAGTCACTTTCGCACTTGTAGCTTATGTGTACATGTTTTAATTATATTACGATATCATTGCAAAAAAGTTTGCTAGCTGAGTTGTACGAATATCATAAAAAATATAAATTATAAAAACAACTTGATGAGACAGGGAACAATCAGTTACCCTGTACCCACTCGTCTCCTCAAATACTTGTGGCTCCCATTCGTCCCCTGATCTATCATATAACTTATAAATTATCATTGTAATACGTAACAACGTACGTGCAATAACAATTAAAAAGTTTTTAAAAATAGAAACTACATTGTGACCAACCAACGACAATACAGAATGTGATTCGATTAAAACTTCGCTTCAGTTAATTAATTATATCTGTTGTTTTAATTACTTGATTTTCTTCTAGAACAGTAGTAGTGATTCAGACAGCGAGGCCTTGATTTTTCAGGAAACTATAATTTATAACAATACAAAGGGTGCTCTACTGCTGGTTCTACTAGAACACTTTGCATATATAATGCAAAAACAATGCCATTAGCATTGATTAGGTGTTTAAAATCTTCCGGATTCCATATTCGCTTTTGATGTATAATACGCAGGTTGAGTTCAATACGGAATGTTGACATCATACACATGAACTAAATCAGATGCCAATATTGGGTGATATTATAAAGAGCGAACTGTTCAGAAGGTGCGCAGATGAATGGAACGTCCAGGTTTAATAATGTTCGGGACATATACGAGTATCTTGGACCTAAAATGTGCTCTGTACGTACAGTTCTTCAGTGTCTTTTGAGGATACCATTGGATGCTACGGCCGGCGGTGGAATAAGCTGAAATTCACCAAGCATAGATTATTAGAAAACCTAGTTTGTCTCGCGATTTAGGTCCAAGATACGTGTTCCGAGGTATATTATATTTTCGATACTAGCTGCTGCACATTGTAACTAGTAATCTTATCACAAGCGTTGCAAACATCCTCAGTGGCGCAGCAGTAGAGCTTTTACCTGCTAAATCAGAGTTCACGGGTTTGATCCGCGCTCTTTTTTCTATCTATGTAGATCGTATCGTATCAAATACTAGATCTTTATAATTTGGAAAGTGGTGGAGCCATTTTTTTAATTTCTATTTATTTTGCATTTCTGACAACATTCAGTTGGAAAGATATAAGAACATGTTCTGAATTCAAGTCCAATAAAAATTAAATTAATGTTCTGCTCGTAAATTTTTTTCAACGGTTTTCTAACATGGTAGGCTGTATTGACTATATTTATTGCAAAGATCTTTAAAACCTTGCTTCATACACAAAAAAGCAAAGAATGTATTATATGAAAGCTATATTATACTTAAAAGAGATTGAGAAAATCTGCGCGTTATTGATTTTTTCCGTACAACAGCGCCATCGATTCGCTCACATTCGGTTACTCTGGGCATCAGCAGTACGGTCACGTAGCCTCCTACACGTAAGTAACGACCACTGTATATAGACATACACACACACATAGTTGCAATGTTTGCCAACAGGGGTTGAATGACGAATTATGACGTCATGGGGCCAGAACGGAATAGATGATACCAGTGTTAGGTCGTTGAGGATTTGAATCCTAAAACAACCCGTTTACAATATTCTGACTCTAGATAATTTTGATGTGTTTGAACTGCCGCCGCCTCGATGGTACAGTAGTGGCGAGTGTGTCAAGTGTATCACAGAATAGACTCCTATAGAAACACCTTGCTTGTATCATATTTTATATCAGCAAGGTGAATTTCTTAATGTCTACAGCAAGGGCAAGTAAGGGCACTGACGGTGTGCACGTTTTTCAGCAGAAACGGCTTTCCATTAATAGCAAAACGAGCTTATTTGACATGTTCTTAGTAAAAGTACTTTCATCCCTGGTTAATATTGTAGCAGTACAAAACAAAGAGTAGTTCGACCCGGATGCGTCGTCGTAGTTGTGTATGTGCGTCGCGTCGCCTCGTAGAAAGTGTCGCGGAGCCGTCGCCCTCGCACTCGCCATACCTATATATTACCATTGCGAGACGTACAGTAGCATTGTGGTCAACCATTCACATACTTGGGGAACATACGTGATGGAAAACGACTGTGTCTGTTCGTTTGCTGGAATAATGGACTGAAAAGAGTCAAAGTTTGAAGAAAAGAAGTTACCAATCAAGACCGAACGAGGAGATGAAAATTTAATGACGGGAGTGAAAATGTAATCCTAATATAACAAGTTAAATGAAAAAAAAATGCGCAAGCTGTTAGTTACGACATTTTTGAAAGATAAAATTCGCAATCACTCTACAGAACCCTTTAAATTACATGATTCCTATCTATGCGTAGATATCTATATGTACCAAATTATACTAGCTGTATTATACAGAGTGTGAGATCAGAGAGTTGTGTGACTGATAAACAACGCCTAAGAGCATCAACAATGAATGCGACACTTTTACTACTAGCTCTAGTGGATGCTGTAAATTGCCTTAAAAACGTCACAATAACATATTGTCACCTACACGCACGGACCACCTGGCCGGCGCGTCCCACACGGCGTCCGCGCGTCCACCCATCCCGGCATTCAATTACTCCACAATACTGTATGTAAACCTCGCTAAAGATGCGAAAGACGTTTCCAAGACCAAAAAGGTAAAAACAAACTTGAAACGTCAAAAAGCTCAACGGCAACAGTACAGAAAAGTAAACAAAACGCATCAATCAGAAGCATTCAGCGCAGCTCGGGACATCGAGACGAGCGCGCAAAAAGCCCTGCTCCCAGGCAATAACTCAAAACCGCGAACATCCCGACTCGCTCGGCCACTAGGTAACTTACACTGTGCGTTTTTTAGGCTCTTGTCACTCGTCAAACAGTCGTCGGCTCATGATGGGCTGCCTTCGATGGACGCCTGCCAACCTCCCGCGCAACTGTACCGCGCCACAAGAAGCAGCACCCTGCAATCAAATTGGAGTCTATACCTAAGGAGCGTGAGTATTAAATCCAATGGCATCACTTCGACATAATGCGTTGTCGCCGATGTTTGATGGCAAGTGGTAGTGTTTTTTTGCCCTCGACGACCTGGCGGGCTCGACGGAACTGACTGGCCCATTGTATGGTAATAGTTGGCCGGATTTTGTTCGAGCTCAATTATATTATGAAGCTTAACCGCACGGTTAAAGTCAAAAGTCACCCGTGTGTCTTTTGTTGCGGTGAAACCAGGCGCGTGTCTGCGCCCGCGCACCACTCGCCCACACCTCGCGCGTGTTGCCCAACGCTGGGACGCACTACATAACATCTATAACATACAACAAAATTGCTCAAACTACGTAATGCTAGACAAATACTGGAAAGTCTATTCGTGTCGTTGTATTTATTTTTTTAAATGTTACTCGTCTAATTTCACCAGAACTTGAATTTTAAACATTTCGACTGTAGAAAGTATTTGATACATCGTTATTATTTACATAAGTCTTGAAGGAGCGTGTTTGTCTAGTTTGACCATTAGTGGGGAACAATCTAATTAGACGTTAGACCAGTCATAAGTTGCCCCAGTCCATACAAGCGCCGGCCTGAACTTGTTCCCGTTGTGGCCAAACAGGAGTCCTGATACGACAAAGTTGCTCATTACAACATAATATTATTGTAATTTACAAATGTTAATACACTAAATAATGTGTAAGTTTATGTTGATTAAATTGTTCCATAAATTATTAGGTACTAAATGGATAATTATCGGTAGGCTGAACGGTCATTAAATTATTTAATAATTCGTTATCGTGCACTAAAGCAAACACTTCCTGGATCCAAGTTTGATTTCCGAGTCGTAAAAAATGTATTATCTCGTAAAGACCTACCCACTTAATGTGTTGATTATACGCGACGTGTGTTATTTGCAAATAGTTGTGTTATCACTTTATTGAATAAATATTGAAATTTTATTCGTACGCGTTTCGGGCGCCGCGCATACATTAACGTTGTTTATGTAAGTTTGGGTGACCTCTTAGCTCTGTGGTCACTTACTGTCTATGGAGCTACGTGTATTTAGCCGATTTAAAAAAGAGTCAAAAGTCATCGGCAGTAAAATGATTATAACTATTACTAGTAAAAATACGGCGAGCGAACCTGAATACCTGACATTACTACATAACGTTCCACAGGGCATGTGAAGTGTCTAAATCGACACAGTCGACGCACTTCATCAATATTTTTCATCTTAAACCATGGTTTTATGTGTTGGTAATCTGAAAGATGAGACATGTATCCTGAAAAGCAATAAGTTGGCAAAATTTTGCAACTATTTCCTAGCAAAGGTCTCAGTAGTAGTTCTATGGGTAAACAAATATGTCAGTACTGTCTGTGACCTCGGTCAGCGCTATGCAATGCGGCGGAAACAATCAGAACCTAGACATGCAGTCTCGAAAGCGTACCCATTTACTGGCTTCTATACAGGTGTACGTGTATAGGTATACAGTCAGTCAGTTGGTACAGACCACAAACCTTTTGTGTTGAAAACGTCTTTCGCAAATCTACTTATAACGTGAACCCGGAACGAATTTTTAGCAAAAACGTAAGTGTTACGCTACAAATAGTAGAGCTCACCTTAAAACGCGAGATATTGGTCGTTGAGACACGTGGCACTGGCACGTTACAACACGGCACGTTCCGAAGATCGTTTTAATATGTTTGCGATGCCGTAAGCGTAAACTGTAAAGATCGTTACATATTATGAGCTCTAATGACACTTTGGTTCTGCCACCTACGGGACTTCTCGCTTACACCGCGGAGCATTCCTTGCAGTACTCTACCGCTATAGACATTGATGACTTTTGGAATAAATATCAATATTTCTAAATAATTTAAATGCTCGATGTCAGTAGTGAGATTCGAATACAAAACCGTTATAAGTACATGCAATAGTCAAGTAATTTTATATGAAACAGATACTTTTTTCTAACATTGCGGTCTTGTGTTGACCCACCTGATGGTAGACTATTGCTGTGGTCTATGAAAATTTATGGCTCGATATCAGTGAAGTCACCTGCAGAGGGAAATGGATAGGGAAGGGGGACGAGAGTCTTAGCTTCCACATATTCTGTCCGGTTCGATCTATGTGTGAATCTTTATAGAATGGCTGTCGTCGTAAAGGATAAAATTGTTATCGAACAAGAACAAAACTAAAGACACAGGGGCGAAACACGTCGACGAGATTATCACATTCAAAGTTTTAGCAAGCTTGACGCATGTAGAACAAAAGTGTACTCGCGGTGTGCCCACGCGCCGCCGACGTTGTACAAAATATATGAACACACAAAAATTCTGTAGCAATCTGGATAAAACGTGCACTTCAAAGCTGACCGCAGCCATAAGCTTCGATATTTATCGCCTTCGCCGTACACCCAGCACCGTAAAAAGGTTAGCTTGTGATTGAAAAACGAAATGTTCCCACATAAAAAAAACGAAGCGAACGATCGAGTCCCGGACTAACTATTCCGATATATCCGATCATCGATTCCGTGCGTTATTGAAAAATATCCACCGATTCGACTCGGATTAGACCGAGTTATTTGGCTACTGTTACTGTTGATTCTAACTTATTGATCGTTACACGACTGGCTGGCCATCGACTCTATTGACGAGACGAACATTCCCAAATTTTATTGCTCAGTCGATATTAAGCCATAGAGTAGAACTTTAAAACGTATTTGCGTAAATATGCTTATAAATTGTATGGCTGGGTATGACACCGACTGCCTACACGCACGATTGATGTGGTTCGAGACGTGGAGTGGTGCGTACCTAACTTTGTCTAAATCGAGTCGATTTTAATCGATAATTTACGATACATTACAAAATGTTCCCTTCACTTAGACGCAACTTTGAATACCTCAGTCTCAGGCTGCGTGTGATTTATTGATTTCTATCAGCTATAAGAGCTTTACAAACGTTAAATGTTTGTTTCTGATACTAAATCTTGTATCCATAGGCTACTATTTCTTACTTAAAACCACTGGACGTCGCGTCATTGTAATGATATTGTCTTCAGTGACTTAGCTCAGTCTCGTTTTCTCACATAACTAGTACATTTATATCCATAAGAAAAAGAGTTTAAGGGACTATAATATTTTTTTCATCTTGTAAACAACACTAGCTAATGACAGCGGCTTTGCGTAGGACAGCGCATGACTGGTTCTGGCTCACGGTTCGTTAATATCTCAGTCAATGTTATCGGCACACAGGTGAACATGTGTCCATCTCATTTACATAATCTCCATCTTGTACTAAACTTACGACAATACGATCTGCTTCAGGTCTGCGTCTGCAGCTCTAGAATGCGTAGGCACATTACTACAGCGCGTATGTATTGAAAACTCTCGCACATACTCGTAAAAGTGCTTAAAATATGCACAAAATGTGCTCTATACGCGCAGTACCCGTTTCTCGAATGTCTTTTGCCGATAGCGCGAGGTGCTACTGCGGTGGACGAGCTCAAATTCATCAAGCATAGATTATATTAAATTAAAAATAATCCCCACGCGGCAGGACCCCGTTTGTCTTGCGATTTAGGTTCAAGAATCGTGTCCCGAGTATACCTGATAAGACATTAATATGCAAAAATAATCCAGTTTTAAAGGTTTTACGTTGTGAAAAAGATAGTTCTACAGTTTAATTGTTTTCATTACTGCTAGACAATTATCAGAGGCAGTAAAGTAACCCATATCGGTAGGCTTCACGCTGTGGAGTGGTTGCTGTGCTTTTTTTTCGTTTAATTAATTTATCAATCAACGTATTCACTTGTAAGTCTGTAATGCAAATATCTACCTAAGGAAGAGATTTGAAAACGATATGCTGAGATGATTGGACAGATAGAACTCGTGAAACGGGTAGTGGGAAGTCTTGGTAATAGGTATAGGACAAATTAGGGCCTTTCTGAAAAAGGGCCGATCAGGAACAGGCCTGTTGTGAAGTTTAATGAACTAGAGAAGTTATTTCCTGAAATGCATCGCTATTTTCATCTCAAAAGAAGAAAGATACAACTATAATATGTTTTGTAAGGTAAATTGTCTGTAGAGAATACCATGACATTGAAATTAAAATATCGAAATCTCCATCTTAATTTTCAACGTTTAGCAGTTAATTGAAGACATACTAATATGTTGCAACACTTCGGGCCAACAGTCCAGCGCAGCGTCCAGCCCGTGCCGTTGCCGCCTGCCGGCCCGACGTCGTCGGGTAGACCGATTGCTCGTAGTGCTCGTACAGTAAATTCGGCGGTGTATCATAAATCGTAGTGGCCCAGCGTGATACCCGCTCAAGTTACCTCTCGGCCCGTCTAACAGTTAATTGGCCCAACTCAGATATTTATATTAGGATTTAACGTATTTTATGGGTGCGTCATTTGGGTGTGCAGTTGTGGAAACGTAATGAGACTTTATGATCGGTAAAAGAGTAAACACAGAGCTCACTCTCCTGGGGTCCTGTCGAAAACTAACTCGTTAGTTACGATTGCCGAGTTTGAATGTCGATAAATAATCAATAAACTAGTTTTAAATTTCTTTGAAATAATACTTATAGCGGAGATTTCTCGTCGGAGCAGGTAGGTCCTATTAATGGGCCCGCTTGATCACGAAACCTCCTGGTACTGTCGATTATGAGTATTTACTTTGAGATATTATTGATGTGTTAGAATGTTTATGTAACATAATTATTTACCATTCAGATATATAGGGGCATACCAAGATCTTAGGCCTAAGCCCAGCTAACCTGCTAGACAGTACAGTGACTCATTAACGGCTCAGACGCT
Organism: Eilema depressum; assembly: GCA_914767945.1. Classification (NCBI taxonomy): domain Eukaryota; kingdom Metazoa; phylum Arthropoda; class Insecta; order Lepidoptera; family Erebidae; genus Eilema; species Eilema depressum. Next base: position 23,001,892 of record OU612018.1, on the reverse strand, counting down.
CCCACAAAAGTCAAAGAAACAGTAGAAAAGTAGACCTCGGCCGTGATGCCAAAGTACTTTTATCTAATCCATACTAATAAGTACTATCTGTGCGCGTAATTTGTTGTTTGATAGGGCTGATTTTCTTGGGTGGTGAAATAATGACTGCCAGCTAGATACACGAGTGGTTTATTTCGACTTCTTACTAAGAGTGACATTTGCAGAGTGAACATAATTGTGCATAGTTTATAGAGCGGAAACGGAAGTCTGTGTTGGTGTTGCCAACATGCTGGGGGGGGGGGGCCGGAGACAGTGATTTTTTTATTATAATATTATTATAACGAACATTAATGAAATTAATTGCGACAGCCCATCCACATGGCAGCATCTTGGTGTGCACCAACATAGTTTGCCAGGGAATGGAAACAAATTAAAACTAAAGTTTAAACTAGAGTTTAAATTAAACTAAAGTTTAGAGAATTACATAGTATGAGTCTTAGGAATAGACATACTTAAGCTACTAGGTAGTAGGTAGGTACACTTAGGTTGTACTTATTACTAAATAAACGAGATAGTAATTTAAAACAACCTTATTGTAAATTGTTGTAGACATTAAGAAAAAGAAAAAGAACAATAACACAATTTCTACTTGGCATAATCTAGACAATTTCCTTTCAACCTTAATATTAGGTACACTGTCACGCCATTTGGGTCGCGACTGCAAGGTATTAAGGTACACCTTGTGCCAAACATTCCAAAAATGAGTTTTTACCTTATTACATACATTCCAAAACCTTAATCTATTTACTGGTATATCACAAGTATTAGTTTCAGGGTAAGATGTTAAAGAAGTTCCTATTAAAAAATGTCCAGGTGTTAGGTAACAGAAATCATCTATCTTATCTGATATAACAGGCAGCAGTGGCCTGGAATTTAACACTGCTTCTATCTGACACAAGACTGTATTCAATTGTTCATAGGTTAAAACATACTTTTGTATTATACGTTTTAGATGGTATTTCATACTTTTTACTGCTGCTTCAGCGAGACCAGCAAAAACTGGTGAATAACTTGGAACAAAGTGAAAGGTAACACCCTGCTCTGTTGCATAACCTTGCACCAGTGTATGATGCTCCCTTGAGCTGTGCAATTTATATAATTCAACTAGCTCATTCCTTGCACCCTTAAAGCAACCAGCGTTATCACAAAACACGTCTGTAGGTAAACCTCTACGGGCTATGAAGCGCTTGAAACAGGCTAGAAAGCAATCAGTGCTTAAATCAGAAGCTAACTCAAGGTGTATAGCCTTTGTAACAAAGCAGACAAATACACATATGTAGCCCTTTGTCTGTATTGCACGTCTGACACGCGAATTTTTTATTTGTATTGGACCTGCAAAGTCTATTCCCACCTTTTGGAAGGGGCGGCAGGCCACTACTCTTTGAGGGGGCAAGGAACCCATAAGTTGCTTAGCACATTTGGCTTTCATTCTAAAACAAGGTAAACACTTATAAGTAATCTTTTTTACATATCTGTAGCCATTAATAATCCAATATTTTTGATTAATGCTGGACAATAATAATTTAGGTCCAGCATGCATCAATCTCAAATGCTCATGGTATATAATTAAAGTGGTAATTCGAGATTCCTTTGGTAAAATAATAGGATGTTTATTTGAGTAAGAAACTTCAGAATTATCAATTCTACCACCTACTCTCAACATATTATTCTTATCAATAAACGGATGTAAGGGTTTTAATGAACCTGTAATATTTTCACCTTTTGTATTTAAAATACTAATTTCCTTTTTAAAATATCTGCTTTGTTCATACTGAATAATTTTATGTAACGCAGCTTGTAACTCAAGAGTAGAAAGTGGGGTACCCCTTTTATCCATATTGTAACAAAACCTAAGTATGTAAGCCATCACACGGATCATTTTATTTAAATCTGAATATTTATCTATAAACTGATAGATATTACATTCATTTTGAATTAACAAGGAGACCTTGACGCCGGAAAACACAGCATCTCCCCTCATCTCAGGTAGGTTTTTAGGAAGGGGTAAACTTAACCTATTATTAAATTGATACTTACTGTCCAGTATAAACTCTGGACCCTGCCACCAGAGCTTACAGTTAATTAAATCGCCAGGATTGGCTCCCCTGCTAATATAGTCAGCTGGATTTTCCTTGGTTGAAACATACACGCAATGCCAATCAGCAGTATGCTCTCGTATGTACCTAACTCGATTAGCAACATAAGCTTGAAGTTTTAGTGGTTCTGTAGCAAGCCATGCCAGTGCAATTTGTGAGTCAGAGTACAAGCAAACATCTTGTATAGTTATTTTTAGTTTTAAAATGTTATACACCCTATTCATAAGCTTTGTGAGCAAGACCATTGCATTCAACTCCAATCGTGGTATGGTGAGTGCCTTATTGCTTGGGGGGTTGATTCTAGATTTCGAGCAGAGTAAGGTACATGAAGCCTTACCTATACTGTCCACCACCCGAAGGTAAACACAAGCGCCATAACCAATAGAGCCAGAAGCATCAGCAAAGCCTATCAAATGCACAACCTTGAAATTGGTATCAATATTAATATTCCTATCAATGTGAAAAGGTTCCATCTCAGATAAGCATTTAGCAAATGAAAGCCATTCCAATCTTAAGCCATTTGGAGGAACTTCATCCCAGTCCAACTTTTGCAACCATAACCTTTGCATGAAGGCCTTAGCCTTCACAATAACAGGCGACATAAACCCTAATGGGTCATAGAATTTTGAAATATAACTTAATATTTGTCTCTTTGTGGGATTCTCAATATTAAAAGACTCAGGACATGAAAATACAAAACAATCCTTTCTCACATTGAGTGTTAATCCTAAAGTTTTCATAAAAAAATTGTCCCTTTGGAGATCAAAATCATCAAACTGCTGTTTGTCAGAAGGTATATCACTTAATATTTGCTGACAATTTGATGCCCATTTATGTGTTTCAAAGCTGCCCTTACCCAATAGCTCACATAACTGCCTTTTAGCACTCATTACAATATTTATATCTGAAGCAGAGTAACATGCATCATCAACATATGTACAATTTTTTAAAATATATGAAGCCAAAGGGTATTCATTTTTATATTTTTCAGCAAGTTCATGCAAACAGCGAGTAGCTAAGAACCCTGAGCTTTTTTGGCCATAAGTAACAGTATCTAATTGTATACACTTTATTTTTTCATTTACATTGTTTCTCCATAGAATATTTTGTAGAACAGTATGTTTTGGATTAACGGTAATACAGCGAAACATGCGACGTATATCAGTTGTAAAGGTGTATTGACCTAGTCTAAATAACAGCATAATATCAAACAACTCCCTTTGTAAGGGTGCACCATTAAGTAATAGATCATTTAGTGACACCTTCTTGTCAGTTTGCATGGAGGCATCAAATACCACCCTTGTTTTAGTGCTTTTACTATTTTCATTATATACAGCATGATGTGGCATAAAATATATAGGATCCTTGTTGAAATCTAATGACTCCAATTCCACATAATGCCCATGCCCCAATGATACATATTCCTGAATGAATTTATCATAATCAGAAAGTAATTTAACATTTTTATGTAATCTTTTTTCTAAACTCAAAAACCTGTATAAGGCCAACTCAAATGAGTTACCTAGGGTGTCTCTAACTTCAGCTAATGAGATTTTTAATGGCAATTCAACTTGAAACCTATTATTTTGAATTGTAGTGGTTTCTTTGAAAATAGTTTCACACCAATCCTGTTCTTGAGCATTTTCATTAAAGTATTGAGGAATGGACTCAACTTGCCAAAACTGTTGTAAAAGGTTGTTGACCCCCGAATGACAGTTCTTATTAATACATAAAAGAGATACCTGATCATTATTTGTAGTTGCAGGTTTAGTTAATGCACCAGCTATTACATGTCCAAACCTTGTGTTGATAAAGCGGGGTTGCAGGTGTTGCTTATGCGAAGCAGGTTGGATAATTGGCTCCGGTAGTAACGCCTGAAAGAATATATCAGCACCTATCAACATATTTATTTCAGATGGGATATTAAAGTCCACATCTGCTAACTTTAGACCTGATGGTATGGCAATAGTAGACATGTCTACCTTAAACTGTGGGAGTTTGCATGTAATTTTTTCTAGAACATGACAGTTTATTGTTGCCTTGTAAGGTGTAGCTAATGAAAACACTTCAAGGGGGACAGAGTAACTAGCAATGTTACTTGTATTGCTGACTCCCATTATATTTGTGTTATTGCGGTTAGGAGAGACACCCAATGCATCTATTAACTTACTAGTGACCAACGAAATCTGTGATGCTGAGTCTAGTATAGCCTTTATGTGTACTTCTCGGCCAGTGATTGAGTAAAGCTTTAGCTTCACTGTAGGCAATAATACCTTGTGGCTTGTAGTGTTAGAGATTAAGGCAACAGGTTGTTCCTGACCTACCTCTTCATGAAGTAGTGTGTTATGATCTCCCTTGCAAATATTGCAGCGGAAATGAAATTTACATTTTCCACTGTGCTTGTTGAGACAAATCTTACACAATTTATTAGAATTACTAAAGTTAGTTTTTTCACTACAGGCTAATACTTTAAATTGCTTACATGAGAATAATTTATGGTCAGTTGACTTACAGTATAAGCATGCCGGGCTTCCAGATGTGGTTGCTACATTTGTCACTACCTTAGGGCCCTTAGATGTACCAGCAGATTCTGCATTTTCCAACGCCATGGCCCTCTTGTCCAAGAATAGCAGAAACTCCACCATTGTTGGTTCAGACGCATCACTTCTCTCAAGCTGGTATGTCCGCAGTGTGTAAGAATCTAGTTTCCGATACAATATGGATAAAATTATGGGATCCCAACCATCAATGTTAATATTGATGTTTTTTAAGGCAGCTAAGCACTGTTTAATAGTGGACACAAATTCTCTAAGATTACGAGGTGATGATTTGGACAAGACATTTATGTCTAAAAGTGAATTTACATGTTCATTGATAATTTTAAATTTATGGTTGTATCTTTCGTTAAGGAGCCTGAGGGCTTCCTCGTAACTTTCATAACTTAATGGCAAGTTTGCAATAATTTCTAAGGGTTCCTTTTGTAGAAAGGACCTCAAGTAATATAATTTTTGGACGTTGTCAATAGAATTGTCCTTATGGATAATCGCACGAAATAGGTTAATAAAAGGTATATATTCGCTATATTTACCTGAGAACGGTTGAATGTTTATTACAGGCAATTTAGGTTTGAAGGTATTATTTCCTGAGCTTGGCGAGGACCTGGCGGCGATTGCTTCATTTAAGATTGATAATATATGAAAATATTTGGACTCACACTCCGCCACGTCCTCGGGGTCGTTCTCGTCATAAGCTAGGATATTTTTGTTGTACGTTTCGTATTCCTCGAACAATTGAATCAATCTTGACCTTTTTGACGTTAGAGTCGCTAGATTTGTCAGTGTTACATCCTTATCGTTGGCAGTAAACTGATATAGCCGCGTGAGAGAAGCTTTTGTATAACCACGCGACGCTCTTAGCTGCTTGAGCGTGGTCTCCATCTTTGTTACAAATTACCAACAACTTATTTGATAACTTATTATTATATAATATAAGTATATGCACTTTAGTTGAAACAACATAAACAACTTATTTTATAACTTATTGTTATTATTTAAGATCTTATAACTTTAGTTCGAAAATTAACAACTAGCGAACAGTTTTATAAAGAAAATGGCGTTTCGTATAGCTTTGCTGTTGAATTGCTGAGTGAACGACAGGAACGAATGAAGTTTTGATCCGTCCAATAGCTGCCGACCGGAAAACAGCGACGAAGGCGCTGATTGGCTCGCAGCGCCTAGTGTAATTGCGTCGTGCGTGACGAAGTCCGGTTGATTGCGTCAGCGCTTGTAAAGGCGCGATGCAATGCATGCAATATGGCCGCCGCTTAGCGACGAAACAACATGGATGAATTGTATTGTATGAATCTTCGAGTATTCTCGGCCACCACGTGGATTAAGCGAGAACAACGATATTGCAGATACCAGCAAAATAATGCACTTTGCACTCACGTACTCGGCGTGTAGGGCAGGAAACAACGTGTTCGACGCGTGTTGACTTGTCTTGTCGGCGTCCCCCGCGGAGACGAAAATTGCACGCGTAGCGCTGCAAAAGCTCACCACACCAAAACCGCAGCTGTAGGCTTCGAAGGACCATCGATGTGCGCGTAATTTGTTGTTTGATAGGGCTGATTTTCTTGGGTGGTGAAATAATGACTGCCAGCTAGATACACGAGTGGTTTATTTCGACTTCTTACTAAGAGTGACATTTGCAGAGTGAACATAATTGTGCATAGTTTATAGAGCGGAAACGGAAGTCTGTGTTGGTGTTGCCAACACTATCTGTCTGCAAGTAACTCTGTCTGTTACGCTTTCACGCCTAAACCACTAAACCGATTTTGATGAAATTTGGTAGGTAGGTACCTATGGGGGTTGATTAGACCTTCAGAAAGGACATAGGCTATGTTTGGTCGTGATAACCGATATACATGCGGGCAGAGCCACGGGCAACAGCTAGTGATGAATATATCGTTTTCTAAAGTTGTAGTTTTTTATATTGAACAACTATTTCGCAGTTTTACCTTAGGTCTAGAACTGACTAGAATAATTTTGGAATTAAAAATCTCTCCTGCAACCATTAAAAATAATAATCCTCTATTACCCAAAGAAAAAAACAGTTACGTAAAACCTATAAAGTTGGTTAGCTCAATTAAAAAAACTATTCGCCTAGCCACGTTTTGCTAACGTGTTACTAGGTTTTAATTGACCACCTACATGGTGTAGTGGTAGAGCGTTCGACTGCTGCAGGTTCGATTCTCGCTCATTACAAATATTTGTCTACATAAATATGCACCATTTGCATTGACCTGAGTGTGTCTCCGTGTAATATGTATGTCTTCTTCTACTTCATCCTAAAGTTAATCTCAGTCGCTTCCGAAGCTTTGACCTCGGAGTCAGCTTCATTCATGCATGAAAATATTTACACTAAGCAGAAATCGAACCCGCGCCTTCTCGCTTAGCAGTCGCATTCACTGCCGCAACGCCACGCGTGTGTGTAATACGCATGGTATGTATTTACAAAAAAATATCTAAGTATGCTTATCCACATTCGAGAACTTATAATATAAACTGGTTAAGCTATGTCTACTTTGGGTCTAGATAGTGCCGTGATAAATGTTGAAAAAATACTAAGTCCCTCATTTTAAGTATACCTACGTACCTAGTTTATTATAGTTTACATTTTAATATCAAGGGCTCCAAAGTACATGTAAATTGTTTGAATTATTTATCATATTATTTGTCGCGTAGAACGTCAAACTAGACTCTAATTATTCACGCATCAATACATTTTCGAACACTGGTACTCTTGAACTCATGTCTGACCTCATAGACCTATCTACTAGTACGAGTCAGCAAGACAGTAAAAACACAATACGTGGACTATACGTCGTCCATCCTGCCCTTCGCAGTGACCTCCGCGTCCCCTATTTAATTCACTGATCAATTACAATTTCAAATTAATACTATTCACACGATCAATAACGAGTTCGATTTGGCGACCAGCGGGCACTTTCTTAGACAATAACTCTTTTCACAAAGTCACCGTGTTACCCGCTACACACGCCTGTATCGATAAATTTCACAGAGCATCATCTGAACGTAATTTGATAACCCTAGTGACCGGTGGTCACTATTTTCACCTGCGTACCGATAGTGGTCACTCTGTCCTTTCTCTTTCATACCTTACATATAATAAAAAGGGGGAATGAGATAGCGCATTGTCCATCTGAAAGAAGGCGCCAAAGAATGAGAAACATGGTGACCGTTCAACGATAGGGTTGCTCGTGTAATTCGATAGTTTCATACGAATTATGGTCCGGTCGTGATCGCTCAATTACGGACGTTTGTCGCACTCAGGAAGTAATAAATACATGTGAGACGGGAACGATGTAAAGGAAAATTTATCCAGCGAGCATTGACCGCTGCGGGACTTTGTAATAAATAACGAATTTCTACATAACTATTGCTTGTAAGAAAACGTACACCTTGCTCTATACACGAGTAACGAAACTCATGCGCTGTAACAGGCAGTCGACACGTGAGTTACAAAATCTCTTCGTGGTAGACTCTGGATAAACAAAATGACAACACCTGTATTCCTTAAAGGAAAGAGTTGATGCCGAGGGCTAAAGTCCTATATGCACAAAGGCTGGTGGCTTCTCTACCTTTCCCATTAATGGCACACCTATTACTCGTATTAGGATATTGATTTCACTATTGATTATTATCTATAGATTGATTGTGTTCCCACTACTTGATTTTAGTTACTTTGACGTTGACATAATCATTTCGTTCGAGCGTAGGATTGTGGACAATTCACTAGCATCGTCTTTGAACCTACTGAGTGATCACTTAGAGTTTTCTGATTTACATTTTTTTATGTGTAATGTCGACTCTGCCACCGATCGCTTCTCTATGTGATACTAAAACAAAGGAGTTTTCGTTTCCCACAAAGAGTGGACACTTAACAGTTAGTGTCGAAATAAGTAACGAACAAACCGTCAGAAGTATTCTCAGAATCAATACGAGTCACTACACCGAGCTGGTAGGGCGACAGCGACGTCAACAGTACCGCGGACATTATGGACTAGGTTAGGGTGTCCAATCGTCTGAATATCCACACTTTATAAAACTGAAGTTAGAATTTCTCAGTATTCTATGAATGTAATTCCACACAGCAATTTGGTCCAGAATATAAATTTTGGTCCCAGACATTGCCTTAAGAATTTGGCTGTAAATATACCTAAATCTTGATATTCAGAAGTTTTTCATTTTATGAAGTATAGCACAATAACGTCTGTCCTGTTTCGGATGCTGCAAAAAGCATCTCTACCATTTACAAAATAGGTCATATATTTAAAACTGAGTGCATCAGTCGATGTGTATCAAACTTACCGAATCGCAAAGAACCAATAGCCCCCGTTCTTTCGTGAATTTCTCCATCTTATCACTGCGGAACATTTGATCGCTATTCTCTAACACAGTGGTTACCCTACTAGCCACTCATTAAACACGCTTTGTCTTACCTCATATGAACTGTCAACCAATCGCACAACACAGTAATCAGTATATGTGATTAGAATTCGGCATTGGTAATGCGACAGTGCTGCTGGACAATGATGATACAAATACCAAATTATTGTAATAAGTTACAAGGTGAGCAGTTTTACAATGATTACACATATTTCTTATGATTTAACCCTACTGATGCCAATAATATTTGTGAAAATATTTTAATGTTTGTTAGTCAATTACACGTTAGTCGATTGACGACTTAAATCTAAAAAAAGGCTGAAGGGATTTGGCTGTAATGCCAAATACGTTCTTAATTTCACCCTAGCTTTTTACTATCCAGGGGAGTGCAGTAAATTGATGGACTAAACATAATAAAATAAAATTATGTAAATTGAAACAAAACTTTTAGAATTTTGAAACTGTAGAAGTACTCTAATCTTTTACAAAGGAATGTACTACATTTGTTGACCAGAGGAAGATTATTCCGTAGTATTATTTGAATACTGAGGTATTCCAATACTCTATTAATATAACAGGTGATCTATATTCATAATCTATGATAGCAAGCACGGCAGCTCAAAGACAAAGCTTTATTTGGTGCGAACGGCGGCGCAGGCGCTCACCAAATTTACTCTGACAACAATACTCTTAGACCCTATTATACACCTTGCACTGATATAATAAAGGTGAATTTCGTGTGTAGTTACGAAGTTATGGCGGTAAATATGAGAGTATGACAGTACAGTGTTACTTGACGTAATATCGGTCCACTACGCGAGCAAACAGCCGAGAGGAGCGTCGCTAATCAACGCGACAAACTGATGAATGACCACGATTATGAAAGAGTGATTGAATGAGTTGACTTTGAGTGAACGAGGCTCGGCGAGGTGTTGCTCTCGTTGGTGTGATGTAATTACAAGATCACAGTTAAACAACACTTGTGAGCGCGCAATACAAGCAAGTAGACAGACATGGGTGCATACAAGAGGAGAAAGTGCACGTGTGAAGTCTTATTTTTATAATTAATCAAAATTATACTTGTAGTTGCGCAAGAAATATTTTCAATTAGCAGCTCATTATTGCAATAAGCTCACCGCCAGCTCTACAGTTTTTTTTACTTAGTGCCAAGTTATATATTATTTCTTTTTCAAGTAAGAATAACTACGAGTATTAAGCAATGTTAAATTGAATTCTATAAGGGGGTAAAAATGAGTTACAGCACTTTTTCAGCACTGAGCTCACTCGCAGCAGTTAGTGGTGGTTTTTCAGACCAAGAGCGACCTTTTCGTGCAAGAGGTGAAACATTATTTTCGCGTTCTCATTAAGAAACATACTATGGTATAATATATGTCAACTGTTTTTATGCTATCGTCTCCAGTTGACTGCTGATTATAAGCCGTATAAGGCCTATCTAGTTAGTAGGTAGCAAGTTGCAAGTCAGCGCGTGTTGGAGCGACGTGACGCGACGAAGTGCATTGTCTTGTTTTGTTTGCCTGTTCGGGACTGGTCACTTAATCTGATCACTTCTCACTTTCAATTGTAAGCACGACGGGTTAGTGTGGACCTGCAAAATAAAAATGCATTTGTTTTAATTAATTTTTTGCGTAATGTCTTATCTCATAAGATACTGATTCTAGTAAGAGTATGAATGTTAGCAATTGTCTTCGTCACATTACCTATAATATTTTGTATACATTGTATGACTATTATATCTGTATAAAAATTACATTACATACACAGAATCTCACTACAAGACAGTGATGCTGTTATATAATATTTTACAAGTGACCTTTTTCCCGGAGAAATCTCTTTAATTCACTTACAATCTGGATAGAGATATATTAAATTTAATAAGTTTCAACCTTAGAGTATATTTCAACGGCGTTGTTTTACTCATACGTTCCTATGTCCTATAAGTATATTTCAATTATTCCTGTGCTAATTTCTGTCTTCATCCAACAAACAGAATTCAAGACACAAGTAAAAATGGCGAGCACAGATCCGTGATAAGTGATAACAAATAATATTTATGTAGTAAGGGTATCTTACCACACGCTGCCGCCGACGCCGCATCGCACTGAACCTCACAAGTAAAAAATATTATTTATTTCAACGGTGTGCTGATTATATCAAGTCCTCATCACGCACGCCGAAGGAACGCCGGGGGTTGCATGTTGTATGTTGGATGAAATAATAGAGGTCGGTGGTGTATCTTTTACTTTTTCAGTAGATATTCATTTAAAAACTTTATATGTATGGCTGTGTATAGAATAGAAATATTTATGTGAACATACATTTTTTTATGTATATTGTTCGTGCATCTCTGTTCATAATAAAAGAACTTTTCTTTCTTTCTTCTTTCTTTCTTTATATATTGTTTATGTAAAAAAAAAATCGTTTTAATTAGTAAAGTGTGCAGGGAGTATGAAATAGTCACATGTCAAATAGGTATTATATTCACTTTTTCGATATTCATAGCTTTTGACCAGAAATAGTTCACTGTAGAACAACTAGACTGTTTTATCATCAAAATAGTGTTTACGAACGAATTGTAATATCTTTTGGATTTATTGATCAAAATCGGAATACCTTCAGGTAGACACACAGGACAATATATTTTGAATTTTTTATAGGTGCTGTCACGGATAACCGTGACAGCACCTATAAAAAATTCAATTCAATTCAAAAATTCAAAGGTAGGTAACCTTATATGAAAACTGAATCCGTACATAGGTCACGTAGTTCTATATCTAGAAATAGGTACTTATTCTATAAGTATAGGTACCAATTCTATTCTATTCGTGTCCTTCTTCCTCCTAGCGTTAATTCCCAGTCGCATCCGAAACTTTCACCTCGGCGTCTGGGGTCCGCTTCACCAGTCTTAGCTGCGGGCTTGGCTGGACCTCGATATTTTCCGTGAAGCGACTATTATCTGAGCTCCACAATCCAATGACATTAGGCGATATCGAAGTATTGCAGCAAGACCGTTGTTGTTGGACTTTTTAGGGCTTCAACTACCCGTAACGACTGTCAGAGATGTTCGTATGGCAACCGGGACCGACGGCTTAACGTGCTCTCCGAGGCACGACTAAACCAATGCAAATACTCATATTTATGCATACAAATATTTGCACTGAGCGGGAATCGAACCCGCGCCTTCTGCGTAGCGGCCGCGTTCATTACCGCTACTACCTTACTACCCATTTTTCACTTTGGGAATGAACTAGTAAACAAACAATTTGATTTTAAGTATGATAACTTGACAATGGAATGTGCCGAGTACTGTACTGGGTACACACAAGCACAAAGAGCATTCCTCTTATCTATTTGCCCCCGACCTTGCCACTCGGCGATACTTGGCAGTTCCAATATTTGCGCACGCGCAATACGCACATCCGTGAGCCTCCGAGCGCCATTACGCACTTCACAAATACAACATAGGTGCAATGAACTAACATCCGTCACATTACTACATCATAAACGGTATGTCAACTCATTCACTTGATTGAGAAAAACAATCAAATGAGCATTACTCGAAAACCGACATTTTTATTGGTGACTTCCTCAGAAGTCTTGAAGATGGCGGCCACAGCGTCAATATTGGTCGTGAGCCGCATGCGGTTAGAAACGCGGTTAGGGAACATGACACCGACCGTGTTTGTATATATTTCAGTTTGCATTTAACTTGTATGGATGAAAGCAGAGTCCTAAGTAGCTCTCTAAACATCCGAGTTAAAGACCAAAACATACTTAAGTTTTGATTTTCTTTATCTTAAACCGAAAGGACGTAACTAAATGTTGTATTGAATTTTCAATCTTGAAGTAAGTCACATAATATAACTGTATTAATACCATCTTATGAGCTAATGTAGTTACATATTATATAAATTTCTAAGCTTTGAAATGTCGACTGCTTTGTATCATAATTAGAGAAATAAATATACCATAAACTTAATAGGGCGTTCTTATTTATTAATAATATAATCTTTGCCGGTGACTTTTCACTTTACCGTCTAAAGCAATAACGCAATTGCGGCTAGTCTAGGTGAAAGACTGGATGTAACTTTTCACAGCTAACTTTATATTCAACGATGTTTTTAAATTTTTATATCTACTCTGCTTTATAGTTTTATTATGAGCTTTTCACAAAAAAGAAACTTGAAATTTATACAAACGTAACAGATTGTCACTATGTTATTAGAATTGAACATAATGTGAAAACACACGGTAATTTGTGAAACAGACTTATATATTAATGCTAATAAGGAAAAGTTTCAAAAGATTGGAAAACGAATATAACGGACACCCGATGACCGACCCAAAATAGATATCTTTGCTGACAGATTAGTAGAACCGACCCCAAATAAAATGGAATATTAAAGCCATCAGAAGAAGATAGACGAAGTTTACCTGTTTACACGTTACTAAAGTCCAGTATTATTACTTAAAAATGTAGTTTTATCTATTTACGTTCTTAATATAATAATTGTAGTTGTGATTTATGAACCGTCGATGTTTTTTATAAAGAAATAAAAATGTTTACCCGATAACTATGTATTTATGTATGAGACTACGGAACTATTTTAAATGATACACTTTATTGCCGTAAACACACTTGTAGCGAAGCGTTATTTATGTTTTTTTTATTACAGATAGCCCGATTTGATATCGAAACTTGGTTTGATCTAATTTGACGATAACTTTGCTTTGTTTATATAAAAAGATGTGTTATATTGTAAAAGAAAAATATTTTTTAATAATTCACTAACGACAGAAGATCCAATTTTCAGCTCTTTCGTTTCATATCTGAATATTATAGATAAGTATATCATAATGAATGCAAATGGCGTGATAAAGTATCACGATCGAAGATTTGGTTCTGATTTCTTGTTTTATCTGATTTGTGATAAAAAAATTAAATAACCTACGGAAACCGCTACTTAATACATTCGGTTTACTATTTTCATACGTTATTAGTTTCTTGGCGTTTACTTGAAAGTATTGTTGCTATTCAATTGTTGTTTAGTTCACACAATAAATTATTGTAATCCAGCGGGTATCCAAACGTAGGGTCCCGGCGTGTGGGTGTCGAACTAACCATTTGTACTGAGAACATGAACACAACACGAGCTTTTATTGTCACTATGGACTCGTGTGGTACACCTATCACCGGTAAAGAAGCTAGAAACAATATTCACGATTCGAAAGTTGACCGTAATAATCTAATTGATTGTTGTAAGGTAGATTTTATCGTTGGTAAACCTATGCCTAAGTCGTTTTTGGAAGAAACCAGGAAGCGGAATCGTCCTCTGAGATGACGTAAGCTCATCAGCTCAGCAGTGTTATATAAGGAGTCTTAGGGTTAAAGAGACATCGCCAAAAACCGGTAACATTAACCAATTAAATATTTTATATTTAAGTCCAACAATTCCATTAAGAGCGGCCATAAAATAAATCATTCGATAGTTAAAAATCGTTATAACCTCGTCCATTACTCAGAGACATAAAATTTAACGATTTTGTTTCTGGTATTTTGGCAAATTAATGAGCGTTAGACAATCGATAATGTATCATTAATTTGTTCTGCGTGCGATCATTATGCTTAAATTATAGGGCAAGTGTCCGAGGTCGGTAACGGAGCTAATAACCGTTCTAAGGGTACACAACACAAGTAGGTACACAGACGAGGCCCGTGGCTCACGGCACTAATAAAAAAAAGTAAACTGAGCGACGACTGAGCAAACATCGTTTACAATACAACACATACACTACCGATGTTTGCGCTGCGGACGAGGCGCGGGGCGCGGGGCGCGGGGCGCGGGCGGGTGCACCCAGATGGTAGCGCGCCAACACTCGAGATGTCCGAGGATTATGAAAATATTGGTCAACATCGACACGGCTACCACACGACCAGCCTCGGTCCAGTTTGTAATGAGCGCACAGGAAGCTGTGCAAGGACGTGAGATAGTCCCACTAGCTGTAGGCACTCGGTAGCGACATTACAAAAATTTCCTTGTATATTCTTGAAGTAAATAAATCCTTTATACATATATGACTTAACCTTGAATATGACGTTGGGCTATTTAAATTCACTTCCGTGCAACTCATTTTGGAAGATCACACACTTCAAAGTAATAAAATAATTACAAAACAACATTAATGTTATACGTTACCGGTTGGACTTCTCCAACAAAGTCAATAGTCTGAACTAGAATATTTGTATATTAGCATTGGTATTAGCTTGTGCTGTTAAGGCACGGGCTTTTATGAATATTGCATTTATGAGATGCGGAATTGTCATTTGGCATATTATGAGTAGTAGGCTCCCTAGATTTTGGCAACTTTTTAAGCCTGGTATTCAATGCAATTCATCATATTATGTAAAAATAGTTTAATGCCCTTTACAAATTTTAAATTAAATTTCGATGATATAATATTTTGTATAAATGATAAAAATGAATAAACACCTAAAAATTTACAATATCACTATTTGAAACTTAACCAATGAGTCTGTTTATACCTACTGGAGACTGATGTCACTTGGTGGAACTTGCTATACATATTGAATAAATGACTTGTACTTTTCCACAAATCAAAAAAATAATTGTGGAAAAGTACAAGTGATTGAATTTTTGAAAATTGAGAAGTGAATTCAATATATGTAACCAATGAGTCGTTTGCTGGTTTAGAAAGACTTTATAACCTGTCCTTCAGCGTGATACTTACTGGCAGAGTGTTGAGAATATAACATACAGATAATACCTTTCCTTGTTTCTTTTCCAGGATTCCCGCACGATGCTTCATTGCCAACTAAATTACTGTTGCCCACTAATCGACCCCCGAATCTCCTGCATCTCCTGCTGAATCATCAAGAGGTAAGTGGCCTGCGTTATGCCAACACAGTAGAGCAACACTAGCGGCACAATTTGAAGATAATTTAAAGTTGTTCACCAAATGCAGGCTGTTGCTGTTAACCATTTATTTCAACTCCACTTGGTTCATTAAAGTCATATAATGTCAGCCTAACATAATCTCTTCCACATCACATTTACTTCACTAAGTTTTTGACCATTACATTAATTAACTAATACTCCTTTATATGGGATCACTTGGCTCAAACAGTGTTTCTCATTAATGATAATGTAATCAGAAACTGTATTTACAGCTGCTTGTTATGTACATAGAAAGAATACTGTAAGAAGAAAAGTCAAGTCAATAATTTAATCGTAGTTTTTTTCTAAATAGTCAAAGATCACAATGTTTATGTTAATAAACTGTAGGAGTGAGGAAGGAGCTGTTTGGTATAATTACGTAGGGTGTCATTTTATTGCTTTTAAAGGTACCTATATAAAAGAGAAAATAAAAGTACTTACGTCTCGTTTTAAAGATCTAATGATAAGATCACAGAAGTTTATCTATTGCGGTGATTACTTAAATGAAATTTTTTGTTTTTCTTTTTTAAGATCAGTGTGACAAACATCAAATAAAATTTCTGTTATTCACACTTACTTGTGTCACTCTGGTACTCTCACTCTCTACACAAATCAATTTCTTCAATTAGTGGTATGATAGCTACATAAAAAATATTTTAAAAGCTCCTTAAGGTGCACTACGTACTGCAGTTCTACCTGAGTGTTGAGGCCGCTGCTCTGCGGCTGGTCTCATGCCTCGAACACTAATATTCAAATTATAATAATCAATACGAGCTTGATGTATCTATCTCCGCTCGTAAAACAATGACATAGTTGGTATTTTACGACATTTTTATACAATTCATTGGTTTTCAGTTTTATTGTCTCCACTGCTTCCATGTCATATATATGTGATTATTTGTATTATAAAAGTTAAAATGATAGGCAATTGAGACATTGAAGCTCCCACTGTTTACTTTTATATGCACTTTCGTAATTTTCATCTAAACTGAGATCGTATCTACTTTAAGTGCTTATAATGTAATAAAACGTCTTAAGGGTTTTATAAGCAGTTTACGAATGAAAATGCAATTAGCATGCTAATTAAAATGGATGTTGTGTAGGTATCGTACTCGCCCCTCGCTGACTGCAACTTGGCCACGTGTAGTTCGCTGCGTTTTGCGTCAACTGGCTGTGTATTAACATAACTTACATGGCGCTCACGTGTACCATTATTTATTTCCGATGCATGCTGGTTCATTATCGAGCAATGCGCTCGGCACTCTGCGCCCGCGCCGGGTGACACTAACACCAGTATGACGAAACCGACGCAGGCGCACAACTACAGGTTTCTGTTCTTTTTTCTCGTTTCTATCTGTAGTAGTTGTATACGTAGTTTGCGTCACGGCTAAAATTAAGTCAGTATAGACGATGTGTAATTTGTTGCCGTTTGAGAATTAGAAATTTGTATGTAATTGATACTTTCAATTTTGGCCGTAGCCAGCGCTGATTCGAAACGTAGGCAAGTAAATAAAAGCTACCACCATAATTAACAGTACCTTAGTTGAAGAAATGATAAAGCTCAATAATAAATTAGATAAGGGACTTGAAATCGAGATAAGTTTTCATGAAATCAGACATATTTTACCTCAAAATCCCGTTTACGTGGATGTGAAGACACCTCATTACAAGTAGAATAGTACCGTTATACGTGGAGATAGCGTTAATTTGTGTTCGTGTATTATAATCTTGGAGATAACGCCGATTGCGATAGCTTTCAAGCTTGATAATGTTCAACAAAAAGGGAATTCTATAATTAAAGCAACACTAGTAGGGCCGGGAGCCAACCTAACATGTTCCTGCGTAAGTACCTTTACCTGTGATGCCTTTATCATGTGTCTCCTTTTTATACTTCCTTTTCCATTTATAATATTTTTGCCTTATGTACTTCATTATGATTTCTAATTTATAACACTTTTGCATACCTCATTATACTCGTGATTATAGTTTAGAATAAAATGAAAATCTTATGTTTAGAGACTAGAACAAAAACTTCACAATTAATTGAGTCGTTACTTAAAAGTTTTGACATACATAATATAGAAGTAACATATGAACTATAATAACATTTAGTATCAAGAGTTCATTCACATCTGTTCGTTTATACGGAATAAGCCCTGATATTTTTATATACATATTTTACACTACGTTTCGGTGATATATCATAGTAGGTCTAGTTATTATCAACTGCAGCTACCTACTGAGAATTTCCTGTCAGAAAAAGTTATACTATGGTCAACCCGGGGACAAAACCCGCACCATTGCACATATACAATACATAGCACATACTTTATAATAAATTGGAAAAAGCGAAATCAATGATTTCGCTTTTTCCAATTTATTATAATTTGTTTAGTTTAGCAAACTAATTGCTTTAAAATTATCTCAATAGCACATACTTTTTCCACAAAAGCAATGAGATAATTCTATATTCCTGTTTACACATTGAACACAGTACTGCAATTAACAAGAGGTTATTTAAAGTAAAGAGTGGATTACAGTATGGTGACAGGCAGATGGGCTCCTTATCGTGGTGGATATCAACAGATCGGGTGATAACAGGCACTGGAGCCGCCGCTGCAGCTGGTGGCTTGGCTGGGCCTACCCACTATCAGGTTATCGGTGCATCGGTATTAGAAGTGTCTTGCTCATTGTGAGGCTGATAAGTTGCTGATGAGTTGTTACTGTTAAAGATACTTAGGTACATACTAGTTATAATTGCATCGTCAAAGAATGGACATTATTACTTCTTCTATTAATTAAAATAACTCCTAAAAATAGTTATTTTTTTTAATAAAAATATCCAGGTTTTGCATTAATGAATAAAAAATAAAACAATAATAAATTATGTAAAGAACACATAAAAGTTATGATCGTCTAAAAATACGAAAATAAAAATTAAATTACAATAACAGTCAATAATTTATTATAATTATTATATCTACTTACTATTAACTAAAATAATTACTAAAAATAGTTATTTTTTTAATAAAAATATCCAGGTTTTGCATTAATGAATAAAAAATAAAACAATAATAAATTTTATGTAAAGAACACATTAAAGTTATGATCATCTAAAAATACGAAAATAGAAATTAAAATAATTTGTGCGTGAATATTTAAAACATTTAAATTTTATGAAGTACTAACATTTTAATTTTTTTATCGAGTAGGTACCTAATGAATATACGAAATGCTTACAGAATATACGTTGAAAAACATTCGAGTTATCTTTTTTATTCAAAAACATTGGTTTGAATGAATTGCAGCACATTATTGGCAATCTTTTCTTTTTTATTCCTATACTCATGATTTTACTTTATACTCGTAAATAACATCTGATGGATACTGATCTGTAAACTCTCCCGGGGGTTGAGCCCATAGCCACCATTTACTAACTATGAGGCGCTACTTGGAATGTTCCGATAGTTTAATAATACTTTGCCTCACTTGACGATCGAACCCCAGATTGCAGGGTGCCGCTCTCGCTACCGATATGCCACCGAAAAACTCTGAACGTTGAAGTTCTTCTATGAATCTAAATGTTTCTACGTAGGTGTGAGTTCACCTCGCTATTGTACTAAGTGAGATTTGAGTTCATCACGTTCATCATTACCTCAGGTTATCTCACCTCAAATCAAGTGGCAGTTCTTCACTTATTCATTAGTACGGATGCCAGCAGCGGCGGTGGCGCGGTAATGGCTGCAATGAAGTTGATTTATGCCGCCACTGACGAATGCCTTTACACACAGTTTGGCATTTGTTATAATGGTGAACGCCTGCTTTATGGCGTCACGATACACTGACTTTGATATGCAGCACCCTGTATGATTGGGGTATGCCGTAGAAAAACGTTCAAGAAGGGCTTGATAAATGGGAATGATTGATTTATAAGCCATATAGACAGAACGATTGACTGTTCGTTGGATCAAGATAGCACATGGTTAAGCTCTACTTAAGCTAGGTTTTTTTTAAATGACTACGCTAATTCAACCTGCTTTAATTAGAGAATCGAAAGATTGCAGTCTGTTTATTTCGCTTCAAGGTCTACTTAAAAAAGATACCTTATTTAGGTGAATAAACCAAATCAACCTGGCGACTCCATGGGGTTCTTTATAAAAAATACGATAAATCAAATAACTGATGTAGAAATTTTGTTGTTGTGTGAAAAAGAAAAAAACATTTGGTGTAGTAATAGTTTTAATTTTACCTGTTTTCACTTTTAACATGATATCTAATATTAGAAAGCCATAAATGAGGTAAAATGCGTTGCTCAAATGTATTACTGCCAGTCATAACATCTTTCTAATCCCTACTTGTATAAATAGTTTGTTGCGTCATATCTTTTGCAAAAGTACCTACCTAAAGCTAAACCAGTCTCAATATTTTTAGAAAAGTCTTACCATTTGTCATCACTGTCTTGTTCAAAATTTAGACATTGTTCTTACACTGTCTAAATATCAGTATTTGGGTATTAAAATTGCCAATAACGATTGCAAAATTGCGAAGTATGTTATCATGTATGTACTTCAAGATATATGATTTTATTTTGCTTTACGAAGGCGTCTGAACATGTATGGTAGATAATCGATCAATGAATCAATGAGCTGTCAGGCAGTCACATGCTCGCGCGCATTAAAATTTGATTAATCATAACATAGAACACAAGTTACTCCGAGGACAAGATTAGCTAGTTTATAATAGCTTTCTGTATTGATTCCTTAAGTGTTGTAGATAACATAATAATGATAAAAATGTAACTATAGATAATATTGTAACAATAGGAGTCCTACCATATTTACACCCGTATTCACAAACAATACTTCGCTATGCATACCACCAAAACTGTGCAAAGAACGACAAATTCTCAGTGCGTTCGTTTTGGCAAGCCTTTTTATTAATTGATAACACTTAAGTAATACTTCGTTGAGGTAACGCACTGCGTTAGATACTGCTCCGTGATGTTTGTGAATTCATTCCCTATGCGCTTGAGCACACTATGAGACCTCACAGTATCGTTTGTGAATACGGGTGTTAGTCTCATATAATGTGCAAAAACCTATCCTATAGTAACATTTTCACAGTTACATATACATTATCTTGGGTTATCTAACGTTTATCAGCAATACGCTCACCTAAAATACTATATTTTCTCTTATTATCCGTCTCAAAATCATAAACTATGACGTTTTATCTTTCCGCCCGCTCCAACATTGACATGTTAGCGAAAGAAGAAGATATATATTGGCGAGTACGAGCACGATTTCCTTTTCATTCTACTAACGTAACGTATACGTACTCGCTTGTCGTGGTGGTAAGGAGGAGGTAAAGAGGTACTAAGAAAGAAACTTTCAACTTATTGCCGTGGTTGCAAGTTCAACAGGATCCCTAGAACCTTGCATTGTTTTAGGACAATTTCTGACAGTTTGACAGGAGTTGTTGACAAGGTATTTCATAACAGGATATCAGGTTCGAATAGCACTTAAACTACAACAGTGACTTAAAGATGTTTCTGTTGGTAAGTGGGATCACCAGTGCTCGCAGTGGAAGGGGAACAGGTGATGAGTAATTTTACTGACTAGCATTTTTTTAACCATCACTGACCGGTTAACCGGACTGTCTGCTTACGTGCATCAGCAACAGCAGTTGCCTGTTGCCTCCACTGCTTATAAAGAAAGCCCTTGGAACTACAGGACACAGCTTAGTCATAACTAGTATACTGTGGCTTTGTCGACATTATTATACCTGCGCTAATGTGGTAGACTTAGTTATGTAGACTATTATTGTTTCATTTATGTGAAACGATAAAGTTCGATTTTGCTTGAGGTGCTTTCTTAACAATAGAAGCAGACGGGCGACGGATTCCTAGCAGCACGTATTCAAACGTGTATGTTAGTAGTACCGCGAATAGGTGAACAGCACTGTTTGATTATCTCTAAACAAAAATAAACTAACTGGGCCCTTGGAGTGCCATCGAAAATCCGGCCAAGTGGAGTGAAATCTGAGCACACGACACAGCGGGCTGGGGGCCGGGGTCGGCGCCCGCGCACCCAAACCTCCGGGCGTGCGTACGCGCGGCTTAGATCGAGATACGAGTGGATACGAGTTCATACGAGCCGTTAATTACGATTTCGCCTGTCACGCCCGCTGCCTTGCTTAATGTTCGGATTAACTTTTATATTAAAATAAAAATCGTCAAGCCTCTAGGCGCGGGTGGCGAAACTTTCTTTTGAATTCCTTATCTTTACTTTTATGATTATTTTAACGTTAGAATTTCTGTTCTTATCAAAACTGAACCTGTTCAACAAGACACATTAATTACAATAAACAGTTAGAACTATTTGGAGCAGTTTTGATTTTATTTCGAAGAAAACATTATTTTTATCAACTACTCGTTAATTACTTGCCTTATGTCATGATGAATGCCAGATATAGTCATAAAGTAATAAATTACAGCCACGAGCGATGATAGCGCATCTTTAATTCATCTGCTCATTAACTGCTCTTGAGTGCTTGCCCCTCTACGGCGGTGGGGTGTAGGTATAACACTCTGCAGGCATATGACGAACGGAAGGCTATTTTACTGGAGGAAATTGTCACAGATCTAGGTAGGTACAAAGGAGATAAGTATCTACCTGCCCACCTTTACATACAAGTTTATATGAAAACGTGTGCACTTATCTCATTGACAGTGTGTAATATCTTCTATCAAGTTTACCAATACTACCACCTTCCAGCTTAATCTCTCTAATAAGCTTAAACTCTAATTTCCTTTCTTTTTTTTTCATATTTCTCAATTCATCCTCATTATCTTCTACTGTCGACATCTCGTGTTTGACTTTGACATAACAAGCATTTATAGGCCATAGTAAGTTTTTATGATCAGGTGGAGGCTACTAGGGTGCCTCAATTCACTTGTCGGCACCTACTAATGCAATGCTGAAAGTTAACGGTAGAGCTCCTCGCGCTTGTATATCATATAAGTAGCTGAAATTTATTGCAGCTACTTATAATGAATTTCAGCTATTAGGTATATGTAATTAACACGATAAATTTTAAAATATTTTTTGAAAAAATAAGCTTTGAGTTAAATGTATATTAGTAATAAAAAAAAAAAATACACGTTAGATAATACTAAATCTTTGTGGATTTTATGATTTCGTTATTACATTTCATTTAAAAGAAATCTTAAAAAACATTCAAACCAAGAACTGTTTGTAATGTAATCATATTTTTTTCTGACTACATTTGAAGTAGATATATATAGAAATATAAATAGACAATGCAAAGAAATAAATATTTGCACTGAGTGAAAATTGACACCACGACCTCTGGCGTATTAGTCGAGCTCTCCGCTGCCACACAACAAAAATCGTAAGTTTCATATCAGAGTTATATTTATTTATTCTACGAAACTTATGCAGGCATGTGAATGAGGCCGATATTGCATTTTTTATTAGATGATACGTAAAAAAACAAATATTTTTAATTTTATTTAAATAAATGAATGTAAAGGAAACATAATATTGGCTGCAAACAAATTGCTACAACTGAAATTACTCACTCATGAAAGTTATTATTCTGAAATTGCAACACACAACTAATTTATTCAGAATAAATTTCAAATAAAATATTTGCTTAACAGTGGTTTTGTAAATATTTAATCTATTTCTTATCTAATCTTATCTTAACGAACGCCTCCAACGTAAAGCTTTTACGAGAGTACTAGTAATGGACGACCTCCTTACTAACATCATACAAAAATAACAATCATGATAAATTAAACTGGCGAATAATAATTTGAGTACCTAATTATAAAGTTATGAGACGAAACAACTCGACGTGCCTTCACTGAACTCGCATTAACTGCAGATACGCATACAGTTATTTATTAATGGTTATATTAACTGTGTTTCAGTGATGCTATAAAACTGTGTAGTTATTTAGTTAGCTTTTATTACATTACCGCAGTCTACTTTGCAATATCCACAGATCTAAAAAGAGAAGGGGTAGCTGACGTTACAATTAAAGGAAGCAGCCCAAGAATTTTCAGTCCTTACAGCTCATTTTCCACTGAGCTAGGATTAGTCCGTATGTTAGTTCAATACGTGTCTCTCAGAGCAGTGTAGAGCACCTTAAATGAAGGGTAGAAGAGCGTAATACACGCTAAATTATAAGTTCTTCTTCTTCCTCTTAGCGTTTTCCTTAATTTCCAGTCGCATCCGAAGCTTTCAGCTCGGAGTCTGGGGTTCGCTTAACCAGTCTTAACTACGGATTTGGCTAGACCTCGATATTTTCCGTGAAGCGATTGTCATCTGACCTCCACAACCCAATGGTAACATTAGGCGATATCGAAGCTTTGCAGTTAGACCGTTGTTTTTGGATTTTTTTAGGGCTCCAACTACCCGTAACGACTGCCATAGATGTTCTCATGGCAACCGGGACCGACGGCTTAACGTGCTCTCCGAGGCACGACCAGACCAATGCAAATACTCATATTTCATGAACACAAATATTTGCACTGAGCGGGGATCGAACCCGCGCCTCCTGCGTAGCGGCCGCGTTCACTACCGCTACGCCACGGAGGCTGTCCGTGGCGTAGCGGTAGCGACGCTAAATTATAAGTTATCTCTAAATAATTGTGAAACGATAGATGGCTGGCATAGATTGCCGTTTGACTCAACCCATAAAGAGTTATAATCCAGCAACAGGAACAGGTGGTCTTCGATATTGGAAGGACGAAAATCTCTACAAAAATATAGCCAGGGGGTGGCGTGTTGGACAGTGCACAGTGCGATTAATTGGTTTCCAATGTTGCTACTAAGTCGTACCCTCGGAGGTATTACCCTGATAATTTTAAGCCCAAATAAATTACTGAATTGACATGAAAATAGTTAGGAATCAAGAATGTAAGTGGATGGCTAATGTATATGTCCCACATGAATATACTTTGAATAACATCATCGCGCTATAATATAGACGAATTGTGAAGTAGTATCCTAAAATAAACGTTCGTTTATGACCTGTAATGGAAGTTATCTACTAGCATGATATAAAATAATTGTAATTAACTTATCCACCGCAGTTATGAAGTCATCTAGAAGGTTGTTTAGAATGTTATGGAAGTTAAAAAAATGCCAAGACGTTTTAGGTTTGGTTAAAATTAGAATCATATTATATTAATGAGCATATGTAATAAAGTTTTCTAGTGCAAAGACATACCAATTAAAAATATTTTTTGCTACCATTATTTACTATCTTCGTTGAAATCTCCTGTCGAAAAAGCTAGCGAGACGCGAGCGTAAATGTGTGCTATCATTACTATCTGAGCACATTAGCGTGCCAATTAGACAATAATCGCGTCAATCGTCGGCCCAAGAGAAAACGCCATTCAGTACGCCATACCGTAAATCTGCCGCTTGTTACTCGGTCAGAATTAATTGACCGTCGCTTCCCAGCACCGGCAATAAACTCTCCAAACCGTATCGAGTCTCCAAAACTGACCATCCTCTAAAACACCGCCGACACTGTGCTCGCCCGTAGCGCAACACTAGCGGTCTGAATCGAAAGTCTTAAAACACAGTGCCACAAACTACCGTTGTTGGAAAACGTCCACACAACTTTTGACTTTGAGAAATTAATTGGCGTAACGGCTATGTTTTTAATTACTTGAGTTTGCTTCAAATGTTCTCTTGAACCGGTGCACGTCGCGTGGTGCGTTAGAAACCTGTCAGGTCTACGAGATATACGTTCTGTGGATCCACCGTATCTATGTACCTACGTAACTAAATCATTCTTTCATCATTCTTTCTTTACTTTCAGCAGCAGAATATATAGCTGCATGCCTCGATTGCTTCAACAAAATTGTAAAGCTCCAAGAACCAAGTTACCGGTAGTCACTAGTCAAGGCTACAGATATCCATATTCCTGGGGCCTTACCATAAACTCATAAAACAGGTCAATAATTGAACTGCTGTCATTCTACCAACTGCAAATGTCACTTTGTAATCCTGTATATTTATATGACATTACAAAGTGACATTTGCAGTTGGTAGAATGACAGCAGTTCAATTATTGACCTGTTTTAAGAGTTCATGGTATGGGCCCAGATCATTTTTCATCTATTTTATCGAATTCGTAACATTTACATAGTTTAGTTCGTATGTCAGTACACAATATTCTAGAATATGCTTCAATTATGATGATTGGGACCTGACCAGTCTATTTTTAAAACACCTGCGATAGAGCTTTTAAAAGTTTTACTTTTTGCTACGTTTTGTATTATTATTTCTTTAACTTACCCAACGCAGTACTCGCCGAGCTAGTTTCTTAGTTTTACCTAAAATTAGAACAAACTATGGAAAAAAAAATGCTGACATATGAAGGGGCACAAATATATAACAAACTTCCAAAACAGATTAAACATGTAGACTCATTTAGTGTATTCAAAACTCGGTTAGCTCAATATGTACGTACATCAGTACAATAACTTGTATTCGAACGAACGATGCGCGATGCACTAAATTAGTGCCTACCCACATTATTATAATTATTGCATGTTATCGATTGTTTCTGTAACGAATATACTAAGTGACTGTTTTTGTTATTTTTTGGCATGTTGCATTCATGATCATTGTTATTATTTATTATTCTTAACTGGTCAAATGACGAACTTGTAAATTTACTTTAAGTTATTATTGTTCTCAAGTAAGTAACTATGTTTTTATTGAGAATAAAGAATCATTAAACACAACTTAACCATTAACATCAGCAACAAAACAGGATGGGAGCATTCAAAAAGCTTTTCCATATTTTTGATACTAGACAAAACGATGTAGTGTGTATGTAACTACTTATGTCATACAAAATCTTCTTTTTTTACTTACAAAACTCTATACTATACCTCTTCTCTATTTCTCCAACCTCTATTGCTTCTTCCTCATTATGTTACACTAGTAACACATCTGAATCTATCGCTGCAAGAGTTTGTAGACTATTATGAACACTTGTCAAGATTTTGCCTTTCTTTTTTTATATTACCTATATTCATTATTCAGTCCACATATTGACTTCACCTTGCTAGATGATAAGCTATGTGGTTTTAAGACATTTAATGGAGGGTGTAGGTAATGTTATGGAAGAATAACCTCATTCTTCTTTCGTCATTTGTCGTATCTACGAAATCATACGATCCTACTTTAAAAAGCTTATGGTAGCATCAATTAGAACTAAGTTATCTTTAGCTTCATCAGGATCCACTTTAATCTTCAATAGCTGGAAATCATCTGGACACTTAAATCACTTTTCATCGAGATGAATACAAAAAGGTAATTAAATACATAATCCAACTCGCAGATTAGTATATTAGGTAGATAGTCATCTAAACAAAAACGCAACTTTCTTTTCAAAAGAAATTATAAATATTAATGTGTTTAAGTAAACCAAACTTTCCAAGATACAGCACTCAAAAAAAAAAAACTCAAAAACAATGCGACACAAAGTTTATTAACGAGAAATGAAATCGAGTCTCCAACATTGCAAATGAATTATAACTATTATCGGTTGTCAGGTAAGTAAGTGTTTTTGTGAAGTCACCGGATTCTCCGAATTCGCTGGTCCGTTCACAACTAATTTTCATTTTGATAGTCACCTATAAATCTAGATGCCTGATCTAGGGCTAGTCTAGTCTATAGTAGGATTGCAATAGCGTAGGTTACTAACATCTCAAATTGCAAAGGTTCGTATACGTACACTCTAATGAATGAACCTACTAACGTAAATGAACCGGCAGTAATTGACCATTTTGTTTTGCAGTGACAAAAGTGCCTTACTAAGGGATGAATCTATACCTAATAAAGAAAATTATACAAGGAAGTACTAAATTTCTTTAACAATTGCTACCAAAATGGAAAAGATAATCAGTGGACAATTAATAGAGGCTTTTGTCTGAATTTTGTGCCTTGATGGCGGAGCGAGGAGTTTATACCATATTTCTCACAATTACTTTCCA
Source organism: Eilema depressum (assembly GCA_914767945.1). Classification (NCBI taxonomy): domain Eukaryota; kingdom Metazoa; phylum Arthropoda; class Insecta; order Lepidoptera; family Erebidae; genus Eilema; species Eilema depressum. The sequence continues at coordinate 22,973,766 of OU612018.1, read as the reverse complement.
AACAGCATCCTTCAGGTTGTTAACTTTTATCTAGAGATAAATATAAACCTTTTTATGCAAAGGCATCATTATTTATGATTAAGATGATGTTAACTCCTTAGCAGAAGATGTTAGCGTTCACCCATTATCTACATACAGGAGGTATTTGATACTTAATCATCATATTTTAAGCCACATTCATTCTCTTGTAGGTCCATTAAACACCTATCCATGTTGAACAAGTTGAATAGCCATTGTTCATTAATTAAGTCACAATTGGTATAAAGTATAAAATGTAATAATATTCTCACACTGTTTCTTATGTGAATATATTATGTTAGGCTTATTGGCTTAAGATACATTCTTTAAATAGGCAAAAAATAGAATCTTCTGACTAACAAACCTATCAACACTCACATGTATGTGTGTACATACATGTGGTGGCACGCGCATTTCAAGGAGATCTGCTACCACACCCACGAGGAAACGCGTCACGTGCGTTAACGATGGGCGACAACTGACCGACCTGTTACCACTTCACCACTATTACATTTACTGACACATTAAAAATATTAACGACTTCATGTTTCGCACAATATCTTGAGTTGTCCCCGTACTTGGCTGACTCTGTCGCAGTTTCCTGCTTAATACAGTAGGTATTTTCTATTTTGGTACTATTTTTCTCACGGAAGGTTATAAAATAATGGTTTAAGACAAAAATCTTGAGTCGTTTAAGATAACGGTCCGTTTTCTAATAGTCGTTAAATATATGTGTTTGCGTGCCTATTCCGTAAAGATACACCACTACCGATACCTCCTACGGTGAACAAAATGTACTCTCTACAAAGAATGTGGTTCTATTAACACTATATTGGAAACGTATAAGCTACTTCTTAAAATATGTTAGTAGTAGCTCCAAAATTTGGCGACTCACAGATATTCCAAAGACTTGTTGGGTGACATGTAGCATAAAAATAAATTAAGTACTTAAATTGCGTAACACAACGCGAAGCTATAAAACTTAATCCTCTAAATAGTATTGATTTATGAGAACCTTTTAAAATGTCAATTACAGGGGTTCGAACAAAAAAATATTTCAAAATCAAGTTCCTTAAAACGTATTCATCATTTTGTGTCTGATATTTCAAACGATGCTTTTGTTTTTTGTGTACCTCATTTTATTAATAGTGTAACGCGGCATGGCGCAGGTAGTTTCAATTAATATACCTAATCGTTTTTAGCCAAAACTAACACTTCGATTATCACCATTTGTATGCAAATGTAACGAGAACACTTAAAATCCATCATAAATCTCAATTCCGTCCGAACCACAAATAAGAACCAATCATAAAACTGTATAACGTATTACTTACAATACAAAATTGATTCATTGTTTTAATATGATAATACAAAGTGTACACAGATTACATCATTTGAATATAAAGACCGTCAATCATTCGTAATCAATCCACTAAAACTATGAGATATGAATAGATTATGGTGGTTTTGCACTGGCTCTCGGACGACTTACACGTCATCAAGGTGTGTGCATATGTGTGAACCCCCAACGTAACAGTTTTGGTTGCTTTATCAGATGATGACGGAATATACGACAACAAATCGTGACAAAGAAAACAAGAATTAAAATCCTTTACAAATAAGCATTCCGTTATCCATAACAAATAAGATAATAAAACACCTTGTTTTTTTCGACACTGTGATATGATTCACTGCCTTAAAATGGTAATAAGACAGCGATTTGAATATTTAGAGTGTCATCTCGCGCCACGATGCTCGGTCGGCGGCTGCGCACGCGCCGATCTGTTTCTCCTTTCCGGGTGTGTATATTTTTTTCCCTGCGCACACAAGTTTACTGTATGAATTAAGTATTGTAATGTATGCAAATTTCTGCTAAAGATCCGCCCGCAGTTATTGGTCTTCACTTAATACTAGGGCAACATAACTTCACGAATTGCAATCGTATTAACATAATTGAGAAAAGTTAAATAATATTCATGACATGTTAATTTGACGGTTTATAAGTGTTAAAGGCGTATAATTGAATGTTGTCGGCCCACGCCCAGCCACTCATTGCTTTTGTGGTTTTACTTTTTACGAGTGTGTTAATGTTTACATTTTGTGTTATATTGTTTGCGCTCCTGGTTCGCGACTCGTTCCCGCGTCCGCGCCCGCGCCTTCATCCGCGCTCGCGTCCGCCTGTGTAGCATGAGTATTCGTCGGTCGAGCGTCTCCGATATTTACCCATTCACTTTGAGTTGCCTTTAAAAAATATGGTAAACAAAATAGCCCAATTAAATAAGAGCTGCGTTTTCGTAACTATTTATGGATTTATTACATTTAATATCTGTTTTAGCTTTTTATAGATCTCTCCGATAAACCACAAGTTTACAAGGCCACATTTTTTACCTATTTAAGGTAAATTATCACATAAAAATATACCAGTAGCTATGTACCGTATTATCTCGAAGAAATCTTGAGATTGTGAAGGTCGCCGATGTCCACGAAACGTCCGTCCGCATACCTACAGGTAGGTGGCACGGCCATTTGCCATCCTATAAACATAAAACGTAGTAACATATGGTGCTATTCCCCTTGACAACGACTCCAACAGTAACTTCACAATCCCACTGCGATATATAATTTTAATAATGTGTTTAGAACTGGCCCATGGTGGTTCTGAACGAAAATGTCTTGTCAAATTTATTGTTATTAGTTTAGAGGTGAACCAGTATTCTCTATTCGGAAGAATGATCAGATGATATCTAATATGAAGTTAATTGTTTGACTAATACTTGTTTGTGCAGTTAGGTAGTATCTTATTGTCTTTAGTAGGAATGAGGAAAGACTTCGACATCTAAATGCTTTGGCCTCTTGATACTTGTCGGGCTTCAGTGTGAATACCGCCCTTACCTCCCTTCATTTTTTGAGGATGTATTTCATTCTGATGCTGCTCGTAAGTATGTAAGTAAACTAATTTTATTTCTACGAGTTTAAGTGATATTCGCGTGAACTTTGTCGGTGTCATTTTTATTGCGGTTCAAGTGTATCAGACATTTCATAGGGGTGCAGGTTATTCTACCGGTCTTTTTAGTTTTTGACTATATTTTCAAATAACAACTTACACAGTTAGACAAGTGGAAATATTTTCAACAACTTTTTGCTCCACCTGGCACACGTGGCCGCTCTTTAGCAAGGTCAAGAACGCTATGCAACCTCTGTGTACGTATTACTACAGTCTATTTTAGAATTCTTGCGAATAATATTGTTTATGAGGTTTGAGGTATTACATCATCATCATGTGAACACCAATCCCGGTCGCATCTAAAGCTTAAACTTTGCAGCCGTCTTGTCCATTATTGGTTTACAATAACTTCTTTGGGCAACTGACGCCTAATGCCCCCTATTTTTCTTTTTTTTAATAGACTTGAATGAAAGGTTTTAATGTTGGTAAAAGAAGTTCGCTAAGTGATTTTCTTCGTTGATAGAAAAAAATTCTGGGTGGTTGCCTCAGCCTGAGTGTATGTATGTAGGTATCAGCAAATTAAGCCCACGGCACACGTTGCCACTTGCAGATGAAATGGATGGAAGTAAAGAGGATAAATAGAAAGCATGAAGGAAAGGCACGCAAAGCACACACTCCCAAAAATTGTACAAAATACCACGTCGTTCACCATTATTGAAGAAATCCGCTTCGGGCTTGAGCTAATACGGGCCCAGCGAGCTTCTGCGTTACGTGCGGTAATCGTAATAGACCCACTTGGAGTAATTTCCACTTCGTTCCAGGCCATTTTATTAATAATATCCTAGCAGAAACCATTCACCCACAGGCACTGCTTAAAGATCAACTTGTTGGAGCTAGTTGATCTACCGCCAAGCGACGGTTTCATTGTGTAGTCCCACATTTTAATACATAATTCATGTCAAGTGCTTAGTTTAATGTGGTCCACACTGTTATTAGTAAACGTTATATCCTCTAAAAAGCTAAGCTAGGTAATTTCTTGCGTCAGTAGTGGGTTCATTTTGAGTGAGATACTATCGCAAATTTTATTAAGGATTGTGTCTATAGCTCAGTAGTTATTTAGGCTGCCTTACGATCGAGAGGGCTCAAATTCAGAAACACAATTTAGTTTAGCTAGAAGGGTTAGGAGGGTTCGATCCCCGCTCAGTGTAAATATTTGTATGCATGAATATGAATATTTGCATTGGTCTGTTTCTAGGTATAATATGTAGGTATGTATTTACGAAACAAAAATGTATCTAAGTATGTTTATCCGCATTCTGGAACCCATAACACAAGCTGGTTAAGCTATGCTTACTTTGGGTATCTACTATCTTTTGTACTATCTATCTATTTGGGTTCTATCTATCTATCATCTTATAAATGAGAGAATGAATATTCTCATTATAAGTGAGGCGATATTGAAACATAATGGGATATGGTGTAAGTGATCTGCTGACCCCCAGATTGCAAAAATAGCTGCACTTTGACTGAATAGTGAGCAGTGGCAAACTTTTAGTCCCACATATTCTAAGTAATAACGTGACAAATCTATTAAAAACCACAACATGTTTATAACATAATAACAATAAGGAAATAAAATTTAAAAACACGCCAATATTTTTAGTGTTGACATATTCTAATTAGTTCAATAAAAACACAAGTGACCTTTGGAAAATTCTTCTTGTAGCCTCATTTATAACCAATTGTGGCTCCACGCTGATACATCACCGTTTTAATCAGTTGCAAATTATTGTTGAATGTATGGCTTCACCTTGATAAGTTTTATCAATCGTTTTGCCCCGACTGTCCACCTGCGGTCTTGCGATAGAGGCTTGATTATAAATAATACCATATATTTTAGCCTTTTACTTTTTTTGACAGCCTACATTTAAAAATTACACTGGCATTGACTGTGGGGAGAAGGTGAGCAAGAATTTACTCTTGTGGTGTAGGAGACCTTGATAAACGCGCGATCACAAGAAAAATAGTTACTATACATTCCGGTAAAGTATCAGCTATTTTATCGCGTTTTAGAATTTGTTTTGGCATGCGCTGACATCCGTTTTATTTTCCTGCGTGTTGACCGGCGCAGGCGCAGAAGAGCTGGTCTGCGCCCCGCGGCGGGGGTCCCTAAACGTCCGTGCAACTTATATAATAACTGTTCGCCGTTTTCATTTAACAGCGTTTTTTGTCCCGTCCGCTATTAACACGAGGCGCGTCTCGGTCGGCGGCGCAGGCGCACCTCCAGGCGAAATAATTTATTGGCGATTTGAAGGAAAATTGGTATTTTGTTGTAAAATATAATGCCTCTCGCAATGCTGCGTTTAAGTCGTATCGTCGCGAATGTCTGCTTCACGATTGCCTCCATTCCATTTATAGGGTATCTGCGACTTGTTTACGACTGCATTCACTACTTATGAGCGAAATTAATTGAGCAGGACTCTTTCGATAGTGCGGACGAGAATTAAAAGAGCGTATAAGGTATAGGTCTTATCGCTGCAAGTTATAATAATAAACATGTACCTAAATATTATAACCGCGGCTCTTGCCGAGCGGCAGCCGGCGGCCTCCAGGGAGCAGATAATAGAAATGTTGAAAATAAAACCTAGTGTTTATGTGTGCGGTGGACTCTCTCGACGCTGGTTCACGTCGACTTGTTATTTTGAAGACCAGCCAACGTAAACGGGCATTGGCTCGCGGGCACCATATATGGTTATAAAAAATACCGATAACTTTAATAAAAAACAAGTAATTACACATCTTCATTTGACCGTGATGCGGTGTCGGTTTTTGCGGCGAGTTCCGGACCGTTGGGTGCGCTACAGCGGGCTGGGAAATGCTGTGAAAATATTGAACAACACGCCTTATATAATTATAGGGCACCCTCTCCAGAGCCGTATATGGCCTGCGCGAGACCCGCGCGGTCAAAGACCCTCGGCTGTCTGCTTCACAATTTGAACTAATCCATCTAATTGTATTGTACAAAAATGTACTAAATAGCAGTGTAATTGTTTTACCTGTCCAATTAGCCTTCACTCATAAGAAAATAGAGTTAATTAGAGAGTACATTATTTATTATTCCCATTAATCTAAGACATTAAGTTAATAAATATGAGAAATGAATGCACAGTTCATAGACTGACTGTGTCGTATATCTACGTGCGAGGGATCGGTTGAATGGTAAAACTTTTTTTATCTCGACCAAGAAATCCGTAACTAGGTAAATAAAATCAAAACTGGTTAAATCATCTACTTATGTTAGTATGAGTATGAGTATCTATGCTATGTTAATTTGGTTTGTGTACACTTCAGAAACTCAAACAATTCTGTATCGATTGAGCTCCAAGTTTGATTGGAACATACCTAGCTCAAAGATAATATTTGTCCATTATTGACTTTTTTAGATGATACTGCAATTGAGTCAGGATGGTTTACGAATATTTTTCTGGATCAACCCAGGACCCTAGTAACTAAAAGTTTCAAAAAATTTACTGTATGTAACTAGTTTTAATCTTTACGCCAGGTTTTAACTGTTGGTACTCCGAAGAAATGAATAAATGAAAAAAAAAAACTATTTTTCTTTTATTTATTTTTTTATTAAGGTTTACCAACAATTCCTTACATAAAAAACTTACGCTAAATTCATGCAAACGATACAAATCATAATGCAACAATCACTTATAGGTAAACACCGCTTATAAATAAACACAAAAGTTCTTTTTTTTTCTTCAGCTCTAGTCATAAGACTGTTATGCTGTCATCACTAGATATCTCTAGATAGCTTATAAATTATTATAAAATCCTCAGAAAATAATTGCTCCACCCTGTATAGCACAGAAGTACAGATGAGCTAAAACTGTGTAAGTGCGAGATTCTCTACACTACTCGATAAATGAATATCGATCGATTCAGTGTAATTGCGAACACAAAAACGATGTCGACTGCGAATAGACGGTACGTATGTTATAAACTTAAAGCGATTTAATTTATAGGTTTTATGACTAATAATAGTAGTAGGTATATTATATTTATTGATATACTTATCTTGAAAAAAACCCAAACGATTACAAGATATATGTTTACGTACCTCTATACTTCGTAACTTTGCAATTACGATATGTCTAGTTAATTAGTTCCACACAATAAGTTTTGTACGGTGCCAAGCTTACACTCAGTATTGGGGCATGCAGTTGGGATTGAATTCTCTGCAATTGTAGAAGTAATTTTTGGAAGTTTCTGGAAGGTATCTGAAGAGAGAAGCTTCCTGGCGTTAGTTTGTAATTAAGTGGTATATAAATAAGTTAATGTAAGTAAGTTTTTTACCAATACAAATCAAAACATACTTTACACCGAAGCATGTAGTTTCCGCTGCCTCCCGCATCTCGAGCCACATAATTATGCATGTCTGCACGCATTACCCGATTTCGATACATTCATCCGCTGTGTAGTTAAAAAACACGCGAACTATGACGTATTCTATAAATTATCTAACACGCAAACGATACGCAATGAATACTTAAAACGTGATATTTATCTCAAGTTTGTTATTTGTTGCTATGCTCGTATTAATTATGAACGGATTGGGAGTCAATTAATGAGCAACGACGATCGTAGTTTTTGGAAACATTATTTATACCTTTTATTATTTATACCTTTGTCAGATTTTTTAAAAAAGAGAAATACAAGTAACCGAAATACGAATATCTAAAAAGTCAGAGGGGTTAATACCTCCAACTAAGGTAGGGACTGGGAAAATGACATTTTGATCTATCTATCTTCTTCACAATGGGGCACTAATAGGTACAAGGTTTGATTGAAAGTACTACTTCCCTATGTCAACTGTGACAAGTACCTACTTGAGAAAGTGTTCACTGGACATATTATCCGTAGCATAGATATAGAATGCTTGTTGCATTCTGTAAATATTGTCGGCTCACTTTACATTTACTAGTGGCAACACTTCTTTCATATTATTCTTATTTCATATGATGTTTGTTTATTGTGATTTTTTATAAAATGATGAATCAAATATACAATTTAGTTATTTGTTAAGTTGTGATATATCACTTGAAACTTGTCTCGCGAACATTCAAAGTTTGTTCACGCAGTTTTTGCACGTGGTGGGAATCCGGCTCATTATCGAACTTTGGTTAGTCAATTAATTTTAATTAGAAATACCGAAGATGGCCACAAAACGATCATGCTGTGAAGGCTCCTTCCACTGGAGACAGCTGACGGCGGGTTCGCGGGTGTTTCCAAAAATAAAAGGTAAATTGAACTGGATTGTTATTACATTTTAATGTTGTTTTTAAATTGAAAGAAATCAGCTAAGTATGACGATATTTACATACTTTACATATTGGGGTTAAGAACAAAACTGCTACACGTGTAGGTACTTTCTTGCGGTTACTACCTTTAAGTAACGTCTCCACTAGGTGACAAATGTCGCGTGTAACGTGTCCCTGCACGGTCCCCGCAGACATCAGGCAACTTCGAGCGACATTATCATACATCGCCCAACATTATCCCGGGATGTGTTTTTGCGAGATTCATATTATCTACAGGCTGTGCGTAGTTTGAATCTTAATGGCACTGTATAGTAGGTATATATTTATAGTTCCTATTAAAAAATACTACATTAAAAAGCAGGTTTGGGAGACAACTGGATGGTTATTAATAGCTCTACTTTTTCGCTATAATATGTCCATTTGAAAAATATATATACCTACTCAGACCAATATTGTACATACCTACCGACAATTATAACATCGTCTGCCAGATACTATTAATGGAAATAAATTAAATAATAGAATAATTACCATAATATTGGTATTCGGACAAGTTTTTTTAATTATATTAATGAAATCAATGCAATTAACATAAGCTGACGTATTTCGCTCCGAGTGTTCAGCCGCTATCTCACTCTACGGAGGCACCTTGTTGCGATTTCATTTTAGAAATTAATTCCACTTTCCACGATTAAATGTCTGTCAACACCAGACTGAAATCAAGTAGCGGGAGTTTTGCGGATTTAATGACTTTTATTTATTTAGAGATAGTCTAGATTGCATGACAACTTTACTTATACGGCGCAGAACTCGGAGAATAAATTATCGCGTCTACATAAAAAAATATCGCGAGGAATCCAAACCGACATCCAGTTTTCGAAAGTTTCTATTAATAATGCATTTGGGGAACGCGAAGTCACTTGGATTGACTTATTATATTTTTAAGTGTTTAATGTGCGACCACTACGATTTATTTCTAAGATAATGTACTTAAAATATTTACTATAAGTTATTGGTTTTCACTTTGCCGTCCTAAAAATATTATCCTAGTTGATCTCAAATAAACCAGTTGACGGTAATAGCCTCCTGCTCTTATGTGGAACGATTATTTTCGTTCGCTCAAGAAGTGTGGGTGCATAATACACTACTGCTTACCTCTTCAGAGATACATAGACGTGAGTGCACGCGTTTAGTATGCTGCAATTCGTACCACCTGGTTCATAACTACTTCAGATATATAAAAAGTTAGTTAAATTATATCAAACCCGATACAAAGTATTTGACGTTTATATCTATCAATATACTTTATTCAAGGCACTATAAATGCCATCTTTCTACTTCAACAATAAGTTCAATCACACCAAGAACTAAAATATAGGACTGGTCCACAATGAAGCATTGTACAACAAATATCGGCCCACTTGCTCATAAATTACTGTGCTCTATAAGATGACCAGTTTCACAATTTTTCTGTCCATAACCTGCAGATGCTGTAGGCAGATTCGGACGATAGACATAGCCACCGTATTGCAATGATCCTACGCACTGTATAGAATATAGAATACTAGCTTTTGCCCGCGGCTCCGCCCGCGTGAATGTCGGTTATCGCGACCAAACATAGCCTATATCCTTTCTCAAGGTCTAATCTACCCCTATACCAAATTTCGTCAAAATCGGTTCAGTGGTTTAGGCGTGAAAGCGTAACAGACAGACAGAGTTACTGTCGCATTTATAATATTATTAGTATGGATGGATACCCAGCGGGTGAACGCAACCGACTCGTAGTCTCGTGACTGATGCCATACATAGAAGTGTTAGAATAAATCAGATCGAGACAGTTGTGTAAGACCAGGTCAAGAGTACCGTAGAGCATGTAAGGAAGGAGATGCAGCAGAGTGTAAAAGGTGTACCCCAGGATCATAACAAGTGGTCTCGGCAAACCCCAATGGGAAAGAGGTGTAGTAGAAAATAATAGCTTTTTTTAAGGACATGTCAATATGACTTCATCTCGCCAGCCCCCCCTAGACAAGTGGCAATTCGTTGCTCGGCGTATGATGGAATAGAATGACAAATGTATAGGATTTGACGTTTTTGACATTCGTTGACGCCTGTCATATACGTCAAATCCCATACATTTGGCATTCTATTCCATCATACACCGAGCAACGAATTGCTACTTGTCTAGAGGGGCTGATATGTAGTAAGCTGGAAGCAAAGTGTCAGGAAAGAGGAACTTTATTATACCTACATCAGTTTGATAAATAAAGCTTTTGTCAGAAGCAATACACAGAAGTTTTAACCAGACACGGTGAAGGTTTTTGAGTTTCCACTTGTATCAACTATCTGCGATAGGTTTCGTGCTTAAAGTTGACATCAACTCCCCGCGATGGTTTTCCCAAGCGACTACAATATGGGGTTCTTCAAGAAGGGCATTAGAAGGTTTCTTCAGGGTCGGCAGCACGAGTGTGACGCCTCTGGTGTTGCATACGTCCATAGGCCACGGTAACCACTTTCCATCAGGTGGTTCGTGTGCTTGTCTGCCACCTAAGTGGTATAAAAAAAAAAAAAGTCACAGTATTGGATTCGTGCTGCTCATTCTCGGGACATCGATTACTTCAAGTAAATATTTGCGGTTATTATTTGAGATCTAGTTATATTTTAATAAATTTCATCACTGTTGCTACTTCAAAAATCCATTTGTGGAAATATGTAAATTCTGAATAATATATAGGTATCCAATTCAAAAGATAAGAAAAATAAGATAGATAAATATTTTATTTGTTAATTAAAAGCTAAGTTTTCTTTTAAATTAGTGATAGTAGATGCTGTTTTGATTATTGAAAGAGTTCTTTGATATATTGATCTATTAATAAACAATTATGTAAATTATTTAAGTATTTTTCGTAACAGGATTGCTAATAATTAACATAAAGAATTGCCTATATTAACATTCTCTAGTTAAGACATATATTATAGTGACTTTCATTTATGGTTTATCTTTATATTTGAGCGTTCCTAACGCTGATCCGCCCCTTCAGAAAAGTGGCAATTATTGTAGATTATATGATGAATGTGTGGGATTGATACGTATTTTGACAATTATAACGTATAAAATAGTCATCAGCGTATGTCATAGACGTCAAAGTACATGTCAATCTCATACATACATCATTTTATTCCACTAAGGAATTGCCACTTGTCCAGGGGGGCTGAGTAATGTTGATGTCGAAATCCACCGCAAATCGAGCGATTTCCTAAACATATCAAATGTATAAAGAGAAAACGTTCGCGTAGACCCGTTTCACCCTAGACATAATTACCGCGCTGTGTCGCACCTCCAATCCTGCAATGAACAACCCATCTTTATGTAGCCGTTACGCAGATAAACCTAAAATGATGATGACTGTACATCGACACGACTAGTGCCCACAACATTAAAAAAAAAACTAGACGGCCGTGGCTTCAACGCATATGTTGGAATTTTTATATCGACGACGTGGCATTTCACTTATTTTTACCAATCGTTTTAATACTGGACACTGTAGATAAATACATTGATAAGTAGATACGGGGGTAATTTCCGCGCATAGCTTTCAATGGAAACACCGGACAGACAGAGATTGTAGCATGTAGATACCACAGATATTCCAATTTGTACTTACCTGTACAAAAATGTATCGATGGATAGTCTTTTAGTATTGTACATTTGTATAGCATCTATACCAACACATTCAAGTTTGATGAAGCCTTCGGTTCATTTAGCTGAATAACTCGGCCATCACTTGAAATCATGTTTTCTCCAGTAGTTACGGGACCTCCAGGGTATACCTGGTGGAAGGTGGTAGAAGTTCAACGAGAGTAGCACCACTCTCTCATTAAATAACAACCTTAAACACTTGAAATAATTTTAAAGCATTTAGTATGCTAAACTAAACAAATTATTTTAAATTGGAAAAAGCGAAATCTAGCTCAGGCAGGACTCGAATCGTTCGAAGGAAGGAATCGAAAAGTTCATACGAATATCGGTAGATTGCTCCCACCATCGCCCTATGATGGATGTATTGGAAAATTTGGATCAATCTCGGGCGAAGCTCGGTGGCTCAGTGGTCAGAGCATTCCCCCTGTAAGGGAAAGATCGCGGGTTCGAGTCGCGCCTGAGCTTGATTTCGCTTTTACCAATTTAAAATAACCTTAAACACTGTATGACTGGTAAGAATACCGGGGGTCAATACTCCTTAACTTTCAATTTTGTCTGCCTAATTTCCCTTCCACTAGGGTCCTCTGCAGGTGCAGAGCAGCAATGCGGCAGTGACACCTGGTGTTGCAACTGTTACCATTAAGCAGACAGTTTACTTGTTGGTTATCTTAATAGTAGGTATTACATACATATTTATATTTAGACCTTTCTCTGTCCAAAGTAAGTGGAAACGATGCTTTCTTCTGTACAACTCTACTGTTTTGTATACCTGGTGATATAATATTCATTCTTCATTCACTCTCTTGTTTAATATTAGTCAGAGTGTATTTGTACATGTATTGAAAACTTACTTACCATTTATTTTGTGATTATTCATAAGCGGTGTTTACCTATAAAATATTGTTGCATTAAGATCTATATCTGTGCATGAATTTAATATAAGTTTTTTGGTGAACTTATAAAAATAACTTATATAAATAAGTCTAATTGACATTAAATAAACTCACTCCGATTAAAGTCTTAGCAGGATTAGTCAATGTCAAAAATCCTTAATTAAAGTGTTAAAGTGGTTTTGATTGCCCCGATAACATTACATGACATTACAAGAAAAATAAACAAGTAGAAAGCTACCGATAACATTAATTTCTTATTTAAGACGAAAGAAGGAACATTTTACAATAAATAAGAATCTTATATAATACATATAATAAGAAAAATACATCGAACTGTAGAGGGCTATTGGCATAAAATCTCATCTTTTTATTCTTAAGATTCTATCTCAAAAACCTTTAGACCCAAGCATTTTATTCTGTGAAAGAAGAAGTGGTCATGTGTGGTCCACGAACCATCATTTCTACGAGTATTTCGATTATTTAGTAAATCAGTTGAACTGCCGGCAAGATGGGCCTTCGCACGACCTCACCAGCTGATGTCACTGTCACTGTGAAATAAGTTTTATTATTGCTATTATTTATTTGTATTTTTAATTGTTTGAGAGAATAAAAATATTTTTATTTTTATTTTATTATTTATTTTACTGTAATTCACAGGGCAGATCTAACTGTCAGTGTTTTAACTGTTGGACGTTTAGGCAGCAAACTGTACTTCATTTAAATTGAATGAATGGAAAAAGGTGTTTCGTAGTGCTGAGCAAGTCACGGCCCGCGCATGCCGATAATTGAGGTTAGGCGTTTTGTCACATTGCTTCTCCTAACCATCATTTTCCCACGAATAAATTCTAGGCGTTTTGTGTAACCGAATACAGTAATTGTTGACACCATTCCGGAATGGGTTATGTTGGCGGATAATTTCATTGTCAATAATACTAGAAATACTGATTTATTAGGTAACTTCTTTATTTTCATGATTAGAACAATTAATAGTTGCTGGTAAATCTAAGTTTCAAATCCTTACTGATTTTTGTCTACAATTTGTGACTAAATTTGATCAATTCGTGTACCGTCCTCTAGAGTGCGTATTAACTGTGTTATCAATGTTTTTGCACGTCGCGGCTATGGAGTGCGCGGGGTGACGGAGCGACTAGCGGGCAGGGACGGGCGGAGGTAGAAAAGGCATGTCGGACTTGTTTTAATTGGCTCAAGGAAGCACGCTTCAACGACTCCGACACAACAGCCCACCTGACTCTATCAAGAGAGCGAAAATTTACACGTAGATTTTACTGGTACTAAACTTGTTTATTTATTATCTAAGATTTGACCATCCATAGAGATTATTTTGATATTTTTTGAAAAAAGTTTGCCAGCCCTAACATCACTTTTAATTACAATATTGTCAAGCAAAAGTATTAAAGCTGAAATCTTCTCGTCATTGATAAGTAACGTCAAGCCTTTTTTCTATTTAATTTTACGATACTCGTTGTGAATTTTATTAACTTTAATTATAACATAAGCACTTAATAATTATAATTATGTGCACTAACAATTATTTATTATAATTCAAGGAGCTCGGTATGTTAAATGGGCGAATTATGTCCACTTGACGCATTCATTACGCTAAATTAGTTGGAGGCACGTGCGGCGGCGCGGCGGCGACACGGCGACGCGACGGCACGCGACACGACACTGCGCTACTGAGAACACAACGAGCGTGCAGAAGAACATAATGGCCCTTGTAAAATGAATCATAAATTATTAATATTCTCGAAAAATTATGACCCTATATGCAAAATATCCTAAAACGGGGCAACCTGTCTGTCTGTCTCCCGAGACACGTTAAATAATTAAAAACGCGCATAAATCAGCGCGTGCGCATGCTAATCGATCGACTCGCGCGAGTTATTCAAATAAGCGAGAGGAAAAAAAATCTCGCACGTTACAATTATGACAGCCGCCCGCCACGGGAATAATGCTAACAATTTATTTGAATTACAAATTGAACGTACTACAGACGGTTTAGCGCGGTGCGAATAAATAATTTGATATTATGCAAAGTGATGATACCACAGTTAAGCGCCTCGTGACCTTGACATAGACCCATAAATAAGAATATCTTAAACACTCATACATATGGACGCCGGTTCGCACACTCAAATATGGTAAGTGCCGGCTTATGAATAAATTTTATTATTTAAAACTCGGTATGTTCATTACTAAAACAAATACTCGTAAGGCGTAGTAATACAGGCTGTTTCTGTTTGCACTTCGGCCGCGTAGGGGTAGTTGGTATGTGACGACCAACGTGTGGTCCATCGCCGGCCGGGCACGGGCCCCGGGCCGTGCCGCGCTGTGTCGACGGTCGTGTGACGAAACCTTAATAGTCAAATTATTCATTAGTGTTCGATGTTTATGGCTAAATGCGGAGGTGATATTTTTACACATAGCTCCGGTAGATTTTAGCTTTATAGCGTTCAAGGTGAGCGGGGTTGTGTTGGCTGCGCGATGCCTGGGTGCGCCCACGCACCTCCCGCACGAGTAGGGTTGACGGTTGTGTGACTTTAAAACGTCACCATTCTAAATAATTGTGCAAAACACTAACTGACTAATTTGAAATAGAGTGCAATATGTAAAATGTTATTTTACGACTATTACATTTTATGGAACATCAATAAAATAAATTTCACGTTTTATTAGAAACAGATCGTAGCATTATCATTAATTCTGAAGTTTATGAGGCATGAATATGGATACAAATGAATTATCATTGACTTAGCATTTAGAGTTTCATCATTATAATGTAAAAAATAGATTATGCAAAATAAACTTTAAGAAAATGTTATATTATATTGCAAAATGCATGTTTATGCCTTAATTTTTAACACACTGTATATAAGCTTTGAGTAATGAATGTAAATTCTTTATATATGACACATAACTGCATCGAATTATACAATAAGGTTACTCAACGTGAAAAGGAGTTGCAACTTATACTTAAAATATTTAGTTGGACGATTTGGTCGGTGTAGTAGCCCTGGCGAGTGGTTACGTCACACACAATAGTGAGTCGCTAGTCGCTACACTCGCTGCCTAGGACACTAAACAATGCTCAGTCACCGATCGACACATTACGTAACCAGCTAACATCTCCATCGGCAGCTGGTTGCTTTGGCTCCATGGACAGAACATTAACTCGGGTCACCTTGTGTGATAACTCGAATTTTGTCATAAGTGCTAGTTTGAACTGTCAATCGTGATTAATATCCGTTGATAGCGTTAGCCAAGAAGGTCGACTTGACACGATTGATTAAGGACATTCTAGCGAAGTTGCTTAATTGATACAGGACACTTGAACTAAACACATTAATTTCATTATGGTGATATAAGCAATAATAATATCATAAAGTAGGAGGTAATATGATGCGTGGTATCTTTGCTCTGACTTCCTTGAGCCGTTGACTGAGTTATAGCCTAGTTTTGCTATAAAAGCCTTTATACCGTATTGATACCGGAATTCTTGTCTAACTCTAAAATACCTAGACATGTAGTAGTGTAGGTATAGCAAAGAATAAG
Source organism: Eilema depressum (assembly GCA_914767945.1). NCBI lineage: Eukaryota > Metazoa > Arthropoda > Insecta > Lepidoptera > Erebidae > Eilema > Eilema depressum. Next base: position 22,957,314 of record OU612018.1, on the reverse strand, counting down.
GAAACAAAGAACGTTTTCTCAAATACTATTTTAAATAATTTGACTCACATTTGAAACTATACGTTTTAATAAAATATTTTACTATAATTTACACTATATTAATACACTATTGTATTTATGAATTTATTTTGTTCACTAAATAAATTATAAAATACATCTGAATTTTTTTGGAGTTTGACCAAAATAACCATGAAGTCTAATTTTAGAGATTATTTTCCTTACTATATTTTATTGAGTACAAGAACATTGTAAGTTTTTCATTAGTATTCAAGTAACTTATGCCAAATAAAATATTCAGCATCGCAATTTACCTATGTCAGATTTTAATTTCATGAATAAAAATAAAATACTGATATGAAAGCTCTGAAAGATTGAGCTTTGTAGCGTTCCATTTGGCATTATTCTCAGATGTCAAAGTTATGGTCGTCATCATCATCATCATCCTCCTAGCATCAATTCCAGTTGCATCCCAGGCACTTTGAAACCTAGGGCTCGTTCTCCTTATTCTTTCTTAAAGTAATGATAGTATTCATACAATGACCAAATATTTAAAAACCTAGAGGAGCACCCTGTACGTAAGTACGTCTCATGGCCTGAGGCGAGACTCAGCGCACTCTCCGCACAACAAAACAACAATCGTTGTGTTTCCATTAAACAAATTTGTGAATACATAATACGTAGATATTAATATTTATAGAGCGGCCATTTGAATAGATCGCTGATACCAGTCGTTAGCGCCGGCCGCCGATCGCATCTCAGCTGTTGATGCTTGTTGCTACCAATTAACTTATCCGATACATCAAACGCGTGTTATTTGCTTAACATAGCAGTTATTGAAAGATATCTTACTAGCTGATGAGCGCGGATTTGTCCGCGGGAAAACCTTTTATCGCGGAAAATTACGATTTTCTGCAATTCATAGTGGCCTATGTTTTTCTTCTATTTCCGAAACGAAAGGGTGGAAAATTGTGAATAGGTTAACAGGTTTTGGGTTGTTCCCCAGCCAAATAAACTGATGGTCTGAAAAAGGTAGCTGAGTTAGAAGCTCGCCGTTTTGTCCGCGGCAAAACCGTTTATCGCGGAAAATTACAATTTTCTGCATTTCATATGCCTGTGTTTTTCTTCTATTTACGAAACGAGTTCCAGGGTGGAAGACCGTGAATAGGTATAGTTTTGTGGGTCGACCCTCAGCCAAATAAACTGATGGTCTGAAGAAGGTTGTCGAAATAGAATGGATGCTGAAGAGAGAGGATCGGGTACTGTGGCGCAAGCCTATGGTGTATGTAGTCATCATGGTGTAGGTTAGGGCCTTCTCTTTCCTAGTAATCTAGCTAATAAACACTTGTAATACTACAAGACATTGATTTCAAAGCTTGTTACAATGATACGTACATAAATATAAATGAATAATACCCAACATTAGTTCCCTGATCATAATGTCAGAGAGCCACGATCTTTAGGCGACCCAGGAAGGTCACTGTGAACTTTTTGAAATAAGTATTAACGCGCTGATACATATCTCGATAGGAGCAGACACGGCCTGACATTGACAGGCGTAGGCACCGATTTAATTAAATTATAATGAATAGACGTCGACGCACAGTGAATGACGTCCCGTGACGTAAGACGCAGGGGTGGAGAACCCGGGGCGCGGGGAGGGATCCTGCGCGAGCGCACATTCATAAAAACGCAGCATTCATTGACAACGATGTGATGCGTATCTCGAGTCGTCGCACAGTATATGATAAAATAACACATCATATTTATGGCGACAAGTTTTATAATGTGAGGAACAACCTTGCATTTGCTAACTTGTTTTCTAACCTGTTATGTACAGATATACAATTTACGCCCTTACTTTGCCTAAAGGGATAAGAATTTTTCTAGTTATGGCATGGCTTGAAGACTTAAGCAAAAAGCGCAAAACGTTATGTAAAGATTACATTTTAAGACATATTTATGAACTCCATGAAAAACGATACACATATTATTATTTTTACTTGGTCTATAAGTTGCGTAGTTCAATTATCTAGTGCTTCAACTTTTGTAGATAAAATGCCGCTTTAGATACGGATCTACGTACACTACGTAAGCGGAAGAGGAGGTTTATACAAATCTTGTGGAAAAACAACATATTTCAACACAGTTTTTTTTATTTAAATTAAGTCAATACATTTTGGATTTATTGTTTTTTAGTTATAGGAAATACTTACGACTTCTGTTATTTATACGTACTTGGATACGCTCCGTAATAATGGCGTAGTTTTAGCCTTTTTTGGTAGTGGGGAAATCCGTGGTATACTTAGCTACCTAATTCAGTAATTAAATGTTTGTGGTCGTAATAGCAAATTTATTCATCATCTACTTAGCATCGTTGCCGATGGTATCTGAGGCTTTCACCTCAGAACCACTATATGGAATAGAAAGAGGACTCTTTTGTCCCCAATTAGCCTCTTTTTGGGCCATTGCGCTCAGAGCCACTAATTCCTCCTCCTCCTTTTGATATGACGTACACGGTTTTTATAGGAGCGTCGGTCGTCTGACCTCCCAACTCAAAGAGGAAAATCTACTCCAGAACCTCTTGCTTCAACCTTACAGATGACGTTAGCATAATTCCCATCAATTAAGCGTATTGTTTTTGTACCACGATTTGAAAGACCTTTCCATGCATGACAGAGACCAGGAGAAATACGAACTTATAACATAACATAAACTCACGCCTATATCCCCGAAGGGGTAGGCAGAGGTGCTAGCACCCACATTTCGCCGTTTATGTTTAGGTCCCAATGTAATAGGTGGCGAGCCTATTGCCATTAACCGGGCACTTATAAACCTGCGATAAAATACACACATAACTTCGAAAAGCATCGAAAAGTCATTGGTGTGTGCCATGGTAAAACCTGGGATCGAACCCGAGACCTCGTCACAGCAGTCCATTACCCATACCACTAGGCTACTAACTTATCCCGAGCTGTAATCTATTAATACATACATACAATCACGCCTTTATCCCCGGAGGGTTAGGCAGAGGTGAATTAACACCCACATTACACTAATCATTGTATTAGGTCCCACGTAATAGGAGGTGAGCCTATTGCCGTTTTCCGGGCACTATTGTTGGCTTGAGCCATGTATAGGCTGAGTCGTGGCTGTATATATCAGTCTGATGTTAAACAGCCCTATCCCTTAGTCGCCTTGTACGACACCACATGGGAGGAGATGGGGTGGCCCAAATTCTACTCAACCGGGAACCACGCGGCTATTAAAACACCTAAATGCCTCTCCTAAAAGCCAAGACGACCTCTCAAACCATGTCCTATCCATCCAGAGAGTAAGAAACACGGACATCAAGTAATGATAAAGGCGTGGACCAAATCACCTTTCCCCGATCTGTTCACACATTAAAGCATTAATATTCCGTGGTATATACTGCAGTGATCCTAACGACTAAAGGAAGGACGTCCAGTACGTGCTTCACAAAGCGCCCTACGATATTACCCGGAGTTTTTGTGCCGCCGTATTAGGAGTGACGCCGCGGCCCGACGTGTACAGACTAGCGGATAAAAAACGCTTGTTTGTTTGTCTGTATTGTTCATGTATGCGTCGGTGGAGGGTTGGACATTGTGCTCACTTCGTTGGAAGCTGCGATCGAGTGAACCGTTAATCTGGTGACACAGTGATCGAACTTATAGACCTTATACTTATCAAACGCCAATCCGGTCTCCAGCTTGAGTGGTAACGTACTGTTAACGCATGTCCATAGATTTTCTGGTAGATTTCAAGTTTTATCTATCAACCTTCAACCTACAATGTGAAGATAGCACTTGATTATGAAGAATTTAAGTAGAAATAAACTACCTATCCTATGTCATTTCATACTACGCATAAAGCACGAGCAAAAGTAGGCGGATCTTTATGCATCCGTTCACGTGCATCGCATCTGGTAGTATAGAGTAGATAGATATTATTATTTTATTATTATTGTTAAATTGAGTTAAATTTTATAACGTCAGGTGACCAAAAATATCTCCTGTCACGTTAACTAGCCTTCAAAACCAACATTAAATCTAAATCAAAACATTGTCTTCATTTCCTTGTTCACATGCAAAACTAAATAAAAAACGAAGTCCTTAATCCAAAAACATGACACCACACAATACTAAAACCGTCAACTTACATAACGCAATCAACGTATCGTTTATTTCTAAACGCTGCAGACAAATCCTTTTGTCACACACGACAATGCCACATTATCTTTACACTTAAGAACACCCTTAGCTCAAAGACTTAAGGTTTAATATTCTACATTCAGATTGTAGTAAGCTTCTCTGTAGGTACTAAGACCCGATTAGGTGAGATAGGATAATTCTCGATTCGTCGTCAATGCTCAATATATCTGATCGCCGCTGTGTGTTCGACAATGTACCTTAAATACGCCAGTTTATTGTGGCAACAGATCCGAGGTGAGATGATTTTAGGATAGCAGCTATTCTTGGAACGATCAGAGATATGGAGACACGTAGATTTGACGGGGATATAATGTTTTGGCCTGTGTTGAACGATTCTGTTGAGGAAAGGAGTTGTAGCTACAGTTCTATCAGATTGAAATAGAAATCCAGTTTATCGTTGTAAACTTGTTAAGAGAGATTAGATTCTGAACTTAGTTTTGACAAACATTTAAGATTAGGATTAAGATGGACTTATTTAGCTCATTAAGTAATTGCTTCCTTATGTGGATTTTCTTTCAAAATTTGTAGTAATTCGGCAATTTGTGAATCCGTTGATTTGTAACCATCGTACTTTATATGGAGACTAGTTAAACTTTCTGGGTAAACTAAATAGGTACTTGTGTCAAATTAGATTAGAGAAATCTTTATTGTACATTTATATCTACAGAAACCAAAAGAAACAGGAAAATCGACAGAGCAGAAATCAAACATAAATTTGTATCCATAGTGGATTAAGAGTTTGCTTCATAAATATAATATCTCAGGTACTTATTGTAAGTTCCGGAAAATTTAAACATATTGAAGCTTTATATGGTATCCGTCATGTGTCTATTTTTTTATCATATAGACATAAACAAGCTTACATGCTCTATGGTCAAATATCGTTGACTTATTTCCAATCACATACATAAGTTTGGGAGTTGCTATTCAATAAATCAAGAGAGCTTCATCAGTGTCAACCCAACTCAGGAAACAGAAGGAAAATGTGAATATCTTGAACATAGTTATTCTATTGTTTTACGCACGTTTTGAAGTATCAAGCAAATATTTTCTACGGAAGTATCAATAATAGCAGCGATCGGGAAGTTAGATAGAGTAAATACATTGTGAGAAAAGCTGAAAAGGTCACGCCCGAGGCAAGGTCAAGAGCTGACGAGAGATAAGCATCAGACGAGATGCGAGTCTACGTGTCCCAAACCGTGGGACTGCCGCACAATGCTCTTTGTAACGCCACCAAATAAATTTTCTTACATAATTGTGGCAATTAAAAGTTTTACGTGCTCCAGCGCCGGCCGAAGATCGCCGAGCGACGCCGAACTGTTCCGATTCTTCCGATGAAGCGACATTCTGATCCCTCGATAACGTGTTAACTGTTACGTACCTACACGAAAATGAAACAGGTGCCACGGAAAGTATTCTGGCCGAGATTCCGTTAACTTGTTCTTTGTTTACGATTCCAAATAAATTACACATTCTTAACTCTCGATATTGATCTGTGACGGACATTAGGCCGATGCTATGTAATCTACTACAATAAAATCACTATATGCAAAGTAGGCTTCTCTGTACCGAGTCCCAAAAGTGATACAACAGTAGCTAGGGAACAAGCAACTCCATAAAGAATAAGTGAAGTTTATTTAACCAACATATTATGCAGTGATGAAGGTAAACTCACACAGTCTATAAATATTAATATTTTAGCCACTTATTTCTTTCGTGACCAACGGAGTATAAAATGGATTCACTACAAACGTTGCAGAAGTAAATAATTATTTTATTTGTGAGCTGGTTGGGCTGTAGTTAATTATACCACTTGCAATTTAATTCTTACAGATTCGTCATAAACAATTAAAACCTCTATAGAAATCTTTGTTTTATGATTCTTTTAAATCTGCCGGAATGTAGCAAGCAATCTAAAAAATAATAATCAGAAAGGTGCATGTAAGAATCACTTACTTTGATAATATGTAACCTGTGTGTGTGTTTATTAAGTAAAGAGCTTTAGAAGCGCAGATGTAATGTCTCTGCATAATTATGATTGTGAAAACGACCGCGGACCGATATTTTGCGAAATCAAAACAAATGTGGAAGAAAGTCTTTATTTTATTTTCGAGTTAAAAGAAAATTTATCTCTTCATCATCCAAGCGTCAAACCCGATTGCATCCAACGGCCAGCTTTCCTATTCATCCTTTCCATAAGCTTCTTTGACTTTCATGTGGGAGCGACTGCTGTCTGATCCCTCAAACCCAAAAGGAAAGCCGGCACCAGAACCTCGTTCGTCAATGAGCACTTGAACAGGTATGCCAGCTAGGTGGTGCGGTTGACTTAGGTACCGAAGATCTTGTTGGGCCATAAATTCATTCCATTTCATTCATTCGATCCATTTCCCAGTCCTCAGTCGTCGTCGTTGTGGTAAGTGTGAGTTGGTCCAGCGTTTAGTATCGCTGTCGACGGCGACTATCACACATAATATCAGCGTGTCCATTGTTTTGAATATATAATTCCCACGTGTGCGGCTCCACTCCGTAGTAATGACCTCAGATCAGCTGATTGTTGGTATGATTGATAAGTTTATTTTATACTGTTTTGATGTTGGAAATGTTGATACTGTAATTTACATGTTTATAATTTTTGTAGCTTATTACTGTCATATCGCTAGTCACTTAACTTCACGCATATCTCTGCTCTCATCTTTCTTCTACAGCGCAGTGTGGGTTTAGCAAATTTTCTGGCCCATCAAGTTTGATATCTTTACCAAAGGCTATACTCTGCGGATGAAGTGATAATACGAAAAATATGTATGTTTAATTTAACTTCTACGGCTTCAACACAATTTTGCTTACTTGTCTACTGAGAGAAGTGTGTTGATAATTTTATCTGATTTTACTGAAAAGAAAGTTAAGTCCAATTTTTCCCTAACCCTCTAAATAGTAGTTAGCAACTAGACATTGAAAATAATTGACGAAATAATGTCCATTTAAAACGACAATGACAAAAATACTGCAGTGCTAACTTCTACTTAACAAATGTTGGTACCACGTACATCATAGAGCGTCTTGAGTACCTACCGAAAACAAAGCCTTTGTATTTTTTTTAACAGGAATCTAAACAGCGTAACAGATAACACTAAAATCGTCACAGAAAAAATAATATCCTTCCAAGATTTCCTCCATACAGATAGGAAAAATACCAAACAAATACACGACGCGGAAGCAGGCGCGTATCAGACGCGTATCGTGGCGTATCCTTTGTTGCGCGCGAGCATTGAGGAAACACCTTGGGGTGACGTCACGCCGATGAGGACGCGCATGCGCGTGCGAACGACGATAGTAAGAAATTGTTTAACTGCGGACTTTGAGGGAAATGCGAATGACAATCGCGAAGGTTGTGTGCGACAGGTGGAAGTGTATGTGCGCTATTTTTAAAAGACATAAGTGAATAAGTACTAAAGTACAATTATATTTTATTACGATTGTCGGACTTCTTCCTTCTCTGGGAAACATTTTTTTCCTAAATAATTCGTTGAATTATTTTTTACATCCTAATATTTATAAGAAAGCAATTAATTGTTATTTTATAAGATGATACAGAATAAAATAGATATAAACTTCATTGTACTCACACCAATCAAATATACACATATATAACAAATAATTAACATAATACCTATGTACAAATTGCAGAGTTATCGCTAAAAGCAATTTCTTACAGGCAACCTTTGTATGGACATTAATTTAAATGGACATAATGATATAGTATACTTGAAGGGTAAGTAGTTATTAGTGTTAACGTAAAAAGTAAAAGTTAGACCATTCATGATAAATAAATTGATCGTTAACTTAAAGATAATATGTAATATACATATACCTACAGATATTGAGCCTATAGACACTATATATTATGGCTTACTGGCCTAATCAAAGATTTTAGTCAAACAGAATGATGTTCAGATTACACCAACGTCGTGGAAGAAAATTTACCTCACTTCACCGTTACTACCTAGTATAACAATTAAGTAAAGAATTATTCTCTAAGATGGGCCTAAGTATTCTAGTTATCACTCACACTACACTTTGACAGACCAACTACAAGAGAGAATCCACAAAAACATGAAACTCCAAAATAAATTTATTTATTGATTTTAAAATCTATATTGACTAATCAGATGTAAATCGGCGGCGTTACCAATATATAATCTTGTATCATATTGTCGTTTTAGCACTGCGGAAGGACAATAAAAATGACAGCTTACAAGGAAGCACCAGGATGGTTTGGAGGTCACATCGCCATGATGACAACACGGATGACATAATAGATTAGGTAGACTCCTCGTCTGTCTTTCAGTTCGAAGATTTATGTCATCCGCAGTCAGTTAATGCTACTGTCTGTTCATCACTTAAACTAACAGTCGCCTCATTCTGCACGAGAATGTAGATAATTTGCGAACACATAGCCAGGTATTGGCCAGAGCTCACTGCAGAGGTTTTGTGCTGTCAGTAAGAAGACCAAAGGATTGTTCTGCTTGCCTTCTGTGCTGACGGCACAGCATCTCTGTGTTCTTTCAGGGTAGGCAGCACGAGTGTGACTCCCCTGGTGTTGCACTCGTCCATAGGCCACGGTAACCACTTTCGATCAGAAGAAATTTCTAATAGAAAAATTGTTTAAATATAAGTCAATATTATTATTCTGAAAATAAATTGAACATTATCTTAAATGCAGGGAAGAAGAAACGAGAAGTTATGTTCCTTTTATTAAATAAATCATCATGCATTCTACTTGAAGTGTGTAGTAGATAATAGTATCCACTTCAGTGAGGACTATAAACCTCTAATGATGGTCAATTACGTTTCTAAACAAACAATCTGGGACTTTCTAAACGAAACTGTAATGAAGAGGTTATTACATACAATCAACTACGTACAACCTCTGACCTCCTGGTCACTCGCCACTATTAAAGCTTTTAGCATCGAATGCCATTCGGCTATTAAATTAGGGTTGTCGACCAAACGCTATGAAATCAGGCGCAAGTTGTGAGTTTGATTTGCGCACTGTATCATACCTTGACCATTGACCATGGAGCTGATGATAATGGATGGATAGTTGACATATTGTAGGTGGATGGTCAATGAATGATCATGTATTAAAACGGAAATTGAAACAACTGACTGACCAAAAAACTATAAATGCAGTCATTTCATTCAGTTTTGTATATTTGATTTTTATATTATTAAACCTTAATATATAACTGCATGTTACAGGAACTAACGTTATATTTCACTTTGTTGCCATTGTTGCCTATCAATTCAAATCCTTGATTGAGTTTACTTCGTACAGTGTAATTTATAGCATTGGTAGTTGACAACCCTGACTTGTGTCCATACCTACGTATATCGCGATGCGTTTATCTGCAATTATAACTCGTTTCGTCGGTCGTAATAACTCTGAAGCATGTAGATTTTTTATATTTCCGGAGTGTTTTTGTATGAGCGGATGTTTAATTACAACCTCATGAGCGACCAGTCACAATCACAAAAAATAGTATATCAGGTTCGAAACAATAACTGGCAAGGGCTTGTTTAATACACAAGTGAATAATTTTAAACTAGTTTAATTTCGGATTTTTGTTGAAACCACAATTTGTAACTTGAGGTCAATGAAAACTTGGTACGAATACTAATCCAATTTTTAGTCCCATGCTCCCATATAAGAGTATATAAGTACTGGCTGAAGCATTAAATTAACAGTAAATTATGATCACAGGCCTGGGAGTCCACATAAATGGTACAATGCATTATATATATACATTATATTTGTTGTTATTATTTCGTTTCATGGGTTGTATGAACATTAATCATACAACCCATGAAACGAAATAAGGTAAGGTTGGAGAACAGCCATCAGCCTTAAAGATCACAGTAGGTACTGAATGTGTAAGATGTAAGTTACTTCTTTTACAGCACATCCCCTGGTGTCGCACGCGTCCATAGGCCACGGTAACCACTCTCCATCAGGTGGGCCGTGGGCTTGTCTGACACTTAAGTGGTATAAAAAAAATCGTTTATAGTCTTTGGTAACGACCCACTTATTTTAAATATAAGTCCTTTTGCCCTTTCAACGGTCATTGCCGACAGGTCTGTAGAGCAATAGAAACTAAATAAGGCGTCATCAGTGATCCTACCATCCATCGTCAGTAGATCTATCACACAATGGCGGTACCTCTCGTTTTGATAGGTTAGCCTACTGTACGACGCGACGCCGGACTATATAGTGTATGATGAAATAGATGCGGTATTGCTTACAATATGGAATACCTACAAGAAGCCAACAATTTGAATTGTTTATTTTTTAATAGCAGTAGGTAATCTAAAAGTCTAGTACTTAAACATAATCTTAACACTAATATGTAATCTAATCGCCTTGAGATTAAATTAAAACCTAATTTATTCTTTCTTGTTTTTGCAGCACAATAGCGCTGGCGCTGACTACATGCAATTCTTCCTCCTAGCGTTAATTCCCAGTCGCATCCGAAGTTTTTTTTTTTAGCTCGGAGTCTGGGGTCCGCTTTACCAGTGTTAACTACAGAGTTGGCTAGACCTCGATATTTTCCGTGAAGCGATTGCCATCTGACCTCCACAACCCAATGGTAACATTAGGTATATCGAAGCTTTGCAGCTAGACCGTTGTTTTTGGAATTTTTAGGGCTCCAACTACCCGTAACGACTGTCATAGATGTTTTTATGGCAACCGGGACCGACGGCTTAACGTGCTCTCCGAGGCACGACCAGAACAATGCCCATATTTCATGAACACAAATATTTGCACTGAGCGGGGATTGAACCCGCGCCTCCTGCGTAGCGGCCGCGTTCACTACCGCTACGCCACGGAGGCTGACTACATGCAATATATTAGTAAAATTCGCAATAAAAAGTTCTTGATTGTTAAAATTTCGCAGAGATGATTAAATACAGGGTGTTGCGTAAACAGATATTGGAGATTCTTCGAAATCATCGCAATGATTGGTATTTAGCACAGAATACCAATAAATCGCAATGTTACGTCGGCCTCAAAGAAAACGGTTATTAATTAATACGTAGACTCAAAAGGCAGAAACTATATATCTACTAAAATATGTTAGAAGTCATTTTTTAAATATACACAATATGTCTACCAATCAAAACAAATGCAAATTATTACCAACTACATAATTTATGATTTTTAATATCTAAATTCAAACAGCTGATTAAAGGCGTGTAATGGCCTACTCAATCGCGTGCGTTAGGTTGCGTCGAATTGTGAATCATATGGTTGTTTTGCTGATGATCTGCAGGCTGCTGACATTTAGTTCTTTAGTATGTAACTTCTTGTGGCAAGCCATTTACTATTGAGTCATTAACATATTACATGACAGTAACATAGGTTAAAGATTAAAAGATTCATACTGCATAATCAAACCAGAACAGAAGCAAAGGACACGCTGAAGTAGGTTTCTATTAAGGACATTTGTTGGATGTTCTTTGGTCGTTGCTGACTAAATTATATTCCATAAAATGTTAAGTTCATACCAAGATTTTTGAGGCACATGTCAACCTCACCTGCTAGCTAACACACAGGACACCTGCTAACAAACTAAGGTGACTTTTCCGTATAGTATAGGTCAGACAACCTATATTATCATTAGAACAAATTTGCAATTTTTCAAACATGAAGACGGGCTCTTCACAGTGAAAACCTTACATACAACCGCGTTCAACACTAATCTTAGGTTTCTAAGGGTCATCATCAGACAACTATATCATTTATGATTAGTAAATTGGTAACAAAAACAACTATTCTGTCGAATAACCCCTATATACCTAATATTACTAAAGTTGTTAACAGTTATTATAAATAAACCACTGTTCTTGCTTTTTCTTCTTTCTACAACCAGCATTAATGAAAATGGAATATTATACTTTCTTTTATATGATTTACTAGAAGGCTATCGAGTGAGTTAGTCCAGCTAGTTGCCACAGGTATAATTGTCATATCACTGACCTTTTAGACCCGGCGTGTCGTGGCTGTCTGCTGGAAAATGATCAATGAGTTTCTAAAGCTGAAGAACCACTTCTTACCTCCTCACTTAGAACCGAGGTGGTTGATTTGTCATCTCATTTTATACTACCTACTTCTATTTGTTACAATCAAAATATATATCTCTGCTTATGAATTTCTTGCATTGTTTGGCTTCAGCTTTCTTGCATTGACTTTAACTTTCATGCATTCTTGCATCGGCTTTAGCTAAACAGCTTAAACAGCTAGGGTTAAACAGCCTGGTTGATTAAAATCTAAGTATTATATTTTCTCATCAGTTGATTACCGTAAAGCACTTATCGATGTGTATACATATAGCGGATGGATCAAATTATGTCAAGTTATGATTCATAAAGTTTGTTATGTTGTGTTGACCTTTAGTCGCAGTGATATTAATGGCGACTCCGAGTTATATCTTGTTGGTTATGCCATTTGTAGATAGAACATTTTGTACGATTATTGTGATTAATAGACGCTTTATTGCTGTAATTATGCTTCCTTACTCGCATCCTCATTCTTTATTCATGACGTTCATATTATTTTGATACGGTTCGAAAATAAATCAGTCAAATGAGTGCTGCATTATGCTCTATGCAGACTTCTTAAAGCTATAAATTAGTTTTTTAAACTACAAAGCTGTTGAACGATGCTCTAGTCTAGTCATTGGTAAACGTAGATTTTTAAGATCTTTATTTTTCCGTATTAATTATGTCTAGTCTGTATTATCTTATCTGAATTTTTGACTATTCTACGTTCCTATGCCTTTTATTAATTTTGCTAAACTTAAATACATAAGAAGTTAGTAAAACAGATTAATAATAATTTGAATCTCATGCTAAGTGTAGTCATATAGTAACAGCGCTTTTGCTCACAGACTTTGTTTATGAACTGCTAAAATTGCTGCTACTAATTACTAACATTACCGCGACATTCTCTCGAACCAACGAGCGACCAGAAACTAATTGTTTTTTCTTAGAATATCCCATCCGAACTTTATATATCAGGAATATATATGTTAGGAACCCTTATAAACCTGTAACAATGGCGGCGGGAGGCGCGGGCGCCGCCGCTGTCATAACATGATCGATCAGTCTCTGATGAATCGGATACACCCTCAATGGTGGACCTTGAGTCTTGGGTAGTTAACTATCTCATGTAGGAAAACCGTTATGAAAGTTGAAGAAGCGAAAGATGTATGCTAGGACCGTGGTAAGTGGAGCCGTACCCCATTGAAAGAGTCAAAAGAGTCTTCTTTCAACTTCTTCATTAGAAAAGAGACAGTAGTTAAGAACTAAGTTTTTTGTAATTCTGAGTGTGGCAGGGTCTATTGTAAATCACACAACTATGTTTATTGCCTCTATGAATACTTATTGAACATAATAACGTATTAGTTAGACTTCTATTGCATAATTATCTTAAAATATTGTTAAAATATACAATAAATTTTCATTTTAATAACTCCAGTTAATTTACACCTACTAAAATAAGCGGGTAGTATTGTAGTTTTTCTCAATAAATGGAAATACATAATACTTTTTTGCTTGATATTAGATTTCTAAAGGGTTTAACCAATATGATTACAGAAGTCAACTCAGATTACCAAATGTGTATTCGATCTTCATTAATTTAATATCTTTTGTTGATGGACATAATGTTTCCAAAACTGGTGACCTCACCGACCACAATTTCATTTAGCTATTATTTGAATCCAATAAGTATTGTTGTGTCGCGAGGGGCCCAGGGCATGCGTGCCATTACCCGCGCTGATGCGCTTCAGCTGTCGGCCGCGGATTTGAGAAGATTGATGAGCGTGGTGATTGGCCGAGTCGCCGTAAGGGTGAAACTTAAATTGTCAATCTATCAATGGTATATTGATAAAATATGACTGATTAGGCTTTATGATGTCAGAAGGATAACATTTAATAATAATGATACTGTCTGCGATCACACCCCCATATTTTAAAATCAGAATGATCACATTCTACATTTCGTAGGCAGTTCGATAGGAATTTTCTGTTGTAGTGTATGTAAGTAGTATAAGTATCCTATGTATGTGTAACCATGCCTTTTTAGGATAATCTGACTTAGCATATATTTAGACCTAAGGATGTTCTATTAATGTGATCAGTAATAAAGAGAACGTTACTAAGTGCAGATGCGTTTCATTTATAACGACACTTCACTGTCACTAGTCTCAAAATTGTAGAATGCTAAGCCTGCTTTGAGAAACTAGAAGTGGTGGTCTTCAGTTTTACGGTTTTTGGAGGATGGTAACACATAGAGATTTTTTGTGTAAATAATTTCGATAGAAGTTGAAGATAGAAGTATTGATTATACCTCACCTTTAATCACAGAATTAGCACCGCCAGGTTAACATTAAAATACCCCATGGTTTCACAGCTGCTGCTACAGTGACCATTTACCATCAGGTAAGTCTATTTGTTTGCCGCCTTAGTGATACTTGTGACTACAGATTATTATGTTGCAATTAAGTATTCTTACGGCTTTTAATTCTACATTTTATGTCCAACGTAGTTAGTTACATGTACCAGAAATCTTTAACATGCAAATATTTGCAATTAATAAAACTTAATTCTAACCAGTGCCACCGACACCTTTGATTGGATTAATGTTAATGAGCCTTACTTTGTAAGCGAACATGCAATTTATGATCGTCGAGCTATAGATACATAATTATCATTCAATCACGCCCTTGGAGGAGGGTATATCAACACCTACATTTCGTCAAGTAGGTTTAAAAGGGTGAGCCTCTTATTTATCAGTCAATGTTCCTTGAGTCACCATGGAAGACACCCAGAGTCAAGTAACGGGTGGCTCTTAAAGCCAGGAATACCGAGGTAATCTATAAATCAATTGGGTAAGAGATATCTTGTATCTTACGAGAATTTGGACAATGTTTGGATTTATAGTGGTGGTATATCTTATAGGTATCAGCTGAACCACCTGTGTTGATTTACAAAAAAAAATCCTGAACATTTTTTTTTAATTTTCACTTCCGCACAAAACTTCACTTATTGCATTATGAATCTGCCTATAATTGTAAGTGTAGAAGCAATTATTATATTGACAAACACAAGTGTTGTAACACTTACTACATGAATAAAGATATCTGAATTTAAGTCATGCATTTGAGTACTGCTTTGATGCTTTTTATGAGAGACCTGATGGAGCACGTATATATTTATGTTGGTTATGCGTGCTTCATCTTAGTTGACAAGACTTGTTTCTCAAGCTAATCCGCGACCACAGCAATAATAAGTAAACGCTGTTCATTTATTACTTATGTAACCCTCGTCTAGGCATATATCCGTGCATAATAAATAACAAGAACAACATAAATTAATATTGTAATTCGCCACACTACCACAACTAGGTAGAGCTGTAATCAAGTATCTAGTAGTTAGTGCAGTTTTTAATTATTATTTTGCACTTTTAAAATTTTTCAGGGCAAAGTCTGCAACGAAATATGTATATACAATGAAAATTGAACAGACGGCAACAAAATACCAACAACCGCCATCAGGATCAAATGTAAAACAAGAAAGGTAATGAAAGTAAAAGTGGTTAGGTACTAAGTTAAAAGAGATTGTCAACTGAGGATGAACTAGACGGGGACTCTTACCTATTTACTTCTCTGAAGTGTTATCTTCCTCACTAAAATAATTTCGAACAAGAAAAGAGAGTAATAAGAGAATGATGAGAGTAGAAAACATGAGGTGCCTATTCTCTGGTGATATGGGGTTTATCGTACCAAGAAAAGAGTCACTTTAAAATAGATTTTTCACAATTAAATAATGTTCATATCTCGTCACTTCTATTTCTAACAGTGAATGAACAATGAACCATAATAATATTGGCTATCTGTTCAAGGCTCCAATTAATCTCGCATACCTGCTAGTGCTGGTGTTGGCAACGCAGAAGTGGGCCGCGTTATCGCAGATCTGTCGCGTGGACATTAATCTGACGATGACTGCAAGGCCGTACCTTTAGAAAGGTACCTCTGGCTTCCATATAAGAAGAACTATTGGCTTACCTACTTTATGAGATTGCTGTATAATGCATAGAATTTGATCATGTATACTCGTATTTATAAAGCAAAGTAAAATGTTAGATTCTTCTTCATCATAGCCATCCCAGTCGCATCCGAAGCTTTCACCTCGGAGTCTGGGGTCCGCTTTTTTCAGTCTAAATGTGAGTTCGACTGAACTTCGATATTTTCCGTGAAGCGACTACCATCTGACCTCCACAACCCATTAGCGATATTGATGCAGTGAAGTTAGATCAATTTTATTGTACTTTTTAAGGCTCCAACTGTCCGTATCGACTGTAATAGATGTTCACATGGCAACGGCTTAATGTTTTCGAAGCTCACACTTGAGCGGGAATGGAACCCGCACCCCTGCGTAGTACATAGTCGAAAGCTCTACCGCTACGCCACAGAGGCCCTCGTCGATATTTATATGTAGTAACTAAGGCTGAAATTAGAGTTTTGAGAATTAGAAGATTAAAGAAATTGTAATAATAAAACATTATTCGCTTGTTTGGTGACAAGAGTTACAGTTACAATTACGTCACCTACGTAGCGGTAGACCGTTTAACTGCTAAGTGTGAGGTCGTAGATGCGATTCCCACTCAGTACAAATATTTGTATACATGAAATTGTATTACGTGAATATGATATGCACATTGGTCAGCATTTTCCTATGTATAATATGTATAAGGTATGTATTGAGAAGGCTGAATGACGTAATTATAAAAGCAGATGGCAATCTGTTGTCTCTGTCTACCCCGGAAAAATGACTTGAGTGTGCGCATGCTCACTCCCAAAAAATATCTAAGTAATAAATGTTTCCATTTAAAGCTAATTAAGCTATGAATACCTTAAATCTAGATACCTAGTATTATGTTGTTTTTCCTAGGATATTAGGAATATTAGCAGTATTACATTAGAATAGAACTGAAACAGTATTTATATAAGTAGAAAAGTTACGGTGACAGTAAACTGTAAGTAGACTAATGCCTCCACACATCACATCAACCGACCCAAATCAATCTGACGCAAGAATCAAATCTCGACTGACCAGTCGGACGACTGGACCTGTTCCGCCGCTCCACTTTCTCATTCCACTGATAACAAGTGCGTTATGAGTTATTGTCATACTTGTGTCACTGGTTGTCGTTACACTGTGGCCGCGTGACGTAACCAGGCCGCGTGGGCCAGGCCAGAGCCTGGTGATAAGCCGCGAGATCTGGAGCGATACGCGCCACAATTTAGTTTTAATGTCTCTTATCTGAGATAGCTTTGTGAGGAGATTGGCACGTGTGGGATTGTTATGTGTAAATTGATTGTCGGGATCATGGTGCGTGACAAATGTGTTATTTAAATTTCGTATGAGACTTATGATTAATGTGTTAATTTTAGTGTTCCGGTTCTTTTACGGAGCATGGAGCTTTCGAGAGGTTTAAATTAGAGATAGAAGTAGGTACGTATAAAAAACGCACCACAGTGAAAAACTTCATTTTAGGCATCTAAAAGCTACAGCAGGTTAGTAATAACCATCACAGCAGTAGAAAATATACATTCAATAGACGATAAATTCCTACATATTTCTCTATATCCACCTCAATGACTCACACATTTCAAGTTTCACAATAATACCTCCATCCTACAGCGTGTCACCTACAACACACACACACACACACGCACAGCGACAGTCGCTACAAGTGTAACTAATAACTAAACAATACAACAAGACGACCACGCAGTATAAATGTACCTTTATAGAGACTGCCACCACGTTTGTAACCGAGTCTCATAAGTATGTTGGATCTATTTCGTAATATGCTACCAAAGGTTTACTAATTAAAACCTTTTCTTATTCTCGTGGGGTCACTAATTTATTCGACATAATAAGACCATTGTACTGAACTCTGGACACTCAGAAATATTGATGACTAGCTGTTGCCCGCGGCTCCGCCCGCGTGGAATTCTGATCCCGTTCATAAGTAGCCTATATGTTAATCCAGGGTATAACCTATATACATACCAAATTTCAACCAAATCGGTCCAGCCGTTTATGCGTGAAAGAGTAACAAATATCCACACATCCATTCTCACAAACTTTCACATTTATAATATTAGTAGGATATGTTTCCAACTTACTAATAACCACAATTATGGGCAATGCTTTTCAGCAACTCCAAAAAACTATTTTTTCTCGGCTATCTTCTGAAAAGTCTATACTTTAAATCCCTGACCACCAATATCCTATGATCCTATGATATTGGTGGTCAGGGATTTATCTTTTGATGATTTTGACGATTATTTGCAAATTATGATATGAGTCGTTATTTTATTACAATCGAATTATCTGGGGAAATTCTGTGCGTTTCTTGTAGAAACTCAAACGTAAGTTGGAAAGTAAAAGGCGCCAAAAACGACATGGATTTGACATGACAGAGGTATCTAATAATATTGTTTGGGGGAATGTCTATAGATAGATAAAAATAATTAGAATTTATATTTCCGATACAATGACAAATCAGTTTTTATGGAACAGCAAATAAAAGTTATCTGGTCCTTAAGTTAAGTACTGTTGATATAATTATTTCCAGTATATTTTTTCACAAGCTTAGACGTTTTGAATTCCAAAAATATTATCTGATGTACTTTTATATTTCCAGGAGAAAAAATGGTTAAGCCACTACCTGCAGCTATGTTACACGATGGAAAAATAGCACAGAAAAAGAAGTTATTATACATTGATGATAGTGGACACGCATCCACACCCTGAGGCTTGGAATCGAGCCTGCAAGTACAGGTTTGATCGATCGTGGACACAAAAACCATTGCTGTCATTACTTTGTTGCAAATATGTACACGTAATAATAACAAGATATGTTAATTTAATACATAACGATATCTGATGTCAACTCCCTGGACAGCTAAGATAAGAAATAAAACCTGTCTAGAATTCAAAGTTGTATTTATATAAATACCTTTTTTGAATCCCTTAGCTGTACCAAGGGCACTCCAATAAAGTATCACTCGTGACCGCGCTAGTACTATTATCTGTTCTGTGACTAGAGATTGTAGGTGTGCCTGACCTATAAAATTACTCTATTAATATTAATCGTAATCCACAAGTCCAGAGAGAATTTAATTTTGTTTCCAATGTCAAACCAAGGTATTTTCGAAGTATTTATTTTTGACAATTTTTCTGGTAATAAAGGCCTCATGCCACCACAGACGTCATGACGGAGTACTAGTAACCGAAATTATTAGTATTCCCGCTAACCTCTCCAGCTAAATTGCTTATGCTAGGAGTATGTTCACGTCGGTAGTTTATGGTCGAACCCGGGACCACTCGGCCTTACGGCCGACTACCACTAAGCCACCGACGCTTCATTCATTCGTACAATATTCGTACGTAAAAATAACTCAAAATCAACCGGCTAATTTTCTGCTCTTCACTTATCCATTCATTATGATGTTCATAGACAAGGACAGGCCTGTATTTGTACCATTTACAAGATATCTGAGAAATAGCAAAACTGTCAGATATAAAATAGTGATCCGACGTCAGGAGGTATGTCGCTAGTCACGATAGCCGTTGGAGATAAATATGGCGATAATTTATAGTCGCTGCGCACGCATGTGAGCGCTGCAGCTCGGGCACTGCCGGGGAATATTATAGTGATAATATTGTAGAACAAAATACTGCGCTATCTAGGTACAAATGAAGCCTAAGATGTATCGGCTTCACCAAGATTTTAAGGGTCAGGCGACCTCAACGATAAGTCAGTATATCTATTGATTAACAGACTAAGTTCTCCTTTCGGGGTTGGAAGGATCAGATGGTAGTCGCTCCTAATTTAAATAAATCCATGAGGAAAGAATTGTAGGAGTGCGGACCCCAGGCTTAAAACTGCATGCTTTAAGCCTGGGGTCCGCAGCTATACAACCAGTATAGCTTGGATAATGATGATGACGTTCTTATTTGTATAGACCCGATGCATGAAAACATCCATGAAGATAAATTCGTACAAATATTTGCACTGAGCATGAGTCGAACCCACAAGTTCTGATGCAGCGAAGCAAGCCCACACTTTGTCGCCACACCGCACTGAAGAATACTGATTGACTGATGACCCTTGATCAGTTAACACCATCCCTATCATCTTGCATGATATCCTTACGGACTGTGTAATCAGAGTCACCAGGCCGATTAGCTGGTGATATGGACTATTTAGAAAATGGATTTGAGAACCAGTCAGCCGACAGACTTGCATGTTTAGTGGTCTATGCTATGGCTGATCGCCTTGACGCGGGCTGAGTTGCGCCTGCGCAGGCTATATAGGTTGAGAATGTTGCTACTACGCACGCGAAAGCAGATGGTAATAGTGCTCTTTAATTTTGTAATGATATCTTTGAAACCCTGAATGGGTCGAGTGCTGCGAATGTGTCTGCTGTAGATGAAGTCGTAGATTCTATTTCCGATCGATATCAGTGTTATTAGGTCATTGCATTAGGATATTCCTAAGCGTTTAGTTACACAACAACAGGTTAAACCATTCAACGACCCCTTCAGGTATATACAGATTTAGTTATTTTAAAAAGTATTCCATTTGATTCGTTTTTTTTAGGCAAAGTTTACAATATTGACTACTAGACTACTTGCCTACTTCACTAGTATTTACCTAAGTATTTAAAATTACACGTACTGTAGTATATTTATTACGCTTGTAACACTGAACAGTCCCTTATCACCTCACTCCTGTTAGTTATGTTCTGACGCAGCATCTCCCTAACAGGTAATGACTCACGCTTTTTATTAGCTCAATAAAAATCAAACACGGCCTTACGTGTTTTTCAAATTACGTAATTGTTGTAAACTCCAAGTTTATTGTTATATCAATATTATAATTTGGAAAGATTATATTAAAGTTCGTTAAGTGCAATTGGATTATATAGTAGTGGGTCGTAAACCGCGTGAACGTCAGATATCGTTCGGTTAAGGCGAAGTTTACGGCTACGGGCGTGGCCTATAAAACTATGAACCATAAACTACAAACAAAATTACCGTACGCATTATCATTATTATTCTCGCTTCTGAATGAATGTTTAAATTTTAACAAATTAATACGAACGTAAATTAAAATGAATAATAATAGATTTTTTGCGATTTATTTTGTGTTGAAATGTCAGTATAATGCACTAATTCTCAACGTTTAGACTGCCTATTATCAGCTATCTTTACGGGGAGACTAAAATTGTGGTCAACTTATCTTGAAAAATAAATGTATGTATAATTATGTTATCTTAGAATAACTACTCGAACTCTAATTAATTGACAGTTACTAATTACACAGAATGAGTTCAGAGAGTTCAATTATATAATCAGTGAGTGAATTTAAATACTAAATTAATGTATTTATGCAACAAATTACGACTATTAGGTGGTTACACGTGATCTTTGATAGACTCGAGCAAATGTAGATACCACGCGTTTATGTCTAATGGACGAGGGAACATGAAAATGTGTGCGTGGGGCAAGACTTTCTGAATACATATTCATATATTCTGCCTAAAAATTAATAATATTTTTTGTAAATATGAAAGTAGTTTCTTCTGTATGTAGGTATGTCTACTCTTAAAAAAACTGAAAATGATATTTTTTTATATTTTAATTAGAATAAAATGAGCACGTTTCTTTTCTATTTATGGTTCGGACATAATATGGACGATAGACGAAAGGAAACTGACAAATCAGATTTATAAAGCAAAGGTAAATCAACGACCTGGCAAAGGCCGTGCTAGGCCTACTTATGTCAATCAGATTGAGGACATTTTGAGGACCCAATCTAGAGTATCTGCAACCGACGAGTATATATGAAAACTATTGTGAAGATACAAGAAGAGAAATTAGTGTGAATAAGTGGAAACATTATGGTGAAGCAAAGAGAAGTGACTGCATGTATCTTTCAAATTAAGTAAGGGAAATAAAGACTTATTATTGCTAAACATCTAGATATAAACGTAAGGATATTCACGTCGGCGTGGGCACGCGCAGTGCGGTAGCCGCCAGCTCGGCACATAGCGCAGTTAGCATTGAGACTTCAAGCGGTGAAATATCGCGCCAACACTTCAAGGTGCCAGTCGGCGCTGGTCCGCGGACCGCTGGCCGGGAGCTCAGCTGGAGTTGAATTACTCGTTTGTTACGTTAATTTGCTTGGGCTGGTTGTCACACTGTCATTCATTAATGTAACTCTGTCTTAGAATATGAAGGAATTTAGCTGGAGGGCTTAGCAAGCATTTTTATAAAAAGTCAACCATATTTTTTTTTCTTAATTTGGATAAATTGGCAGAATTATGTCTCGCTCAGTACAACGATCCTTTTATATAGGTACTACTATTAATTAATGTTTGCCAAGGCGAAAGAAAAAAGGAAAGCAGGACTTCTGCAACTCTCACAAACCACACAAGTTTTGTACCTATAGATAAGTCAAACGGTGATTTTTTTACCCTACACGCATAAATTAATAGTAGATTATCCAAAAAGTGAAAAAAGGTTGAATTCTTTTCGATGTAGGTACAGCTTTTATTTCAGGAGACGAATTTTATAAGTGGGTTCGTCATCAAACCAACTTCTTTTTCAATTAAAGTAAACGCCCCAAGCAGACCAAGAATTTTTGGTTGCATTACACCTTATCCCCAATGTTGTTGTACAACTCCTACGATAGCATGCATTTTGTGTTGTCACGTTATTCGTTAGTGGCCATAATTGGACAGTTTTGATTTGCAGCACCGGGCGAGCACTCAATAATAAATAAATTGCTACAATATCGCTGTAATCTTAAAGGTTAGACGGACTTATTTATGATCGAGACACAAATGAATTTTCGTCACGATCATACCCCATATTGAACAATTGCAGTAGGATAGGGCTCACGATGTCATGAAGCAAGTTCTAATTCAGTACTAAATTTTTCCATACATTTTTTTTTCTTTGTTACTCGAGTAGCAATCAAGGTCCATCTAATGGTTATCAATTATTATACGTAATGGACGCTTACAATGTTGCCGGCAACTGATAAATTGTATTAGTCGCGTGTAAAAAGAAAAATAATACAAATAGAGGAATTCCATTTGCAGGTGTGGTTCCCCGGAGATCACGAGTACACCTGCTGTTTACGCACGAGGCTCTGGCTAAGACTTTCTTTTCAAAATTGGGAAGTCAGATGGCAGTCACTCTTGCAAAAGCAAAGATTATAAACCAAATTATTGAATGAGTAGAAGAGCGTACAGTAAATTCACGCCGTTCTTTTTTTCAATAGAGAGGCTATTCGAAAAAAGGCGTGACTGTAATATGTACGCTAGTAAGATAAATATATTAACTAAACAACCTGTACTTTAACATTATAAGCATTCTGCTCACTAAGTTACTGCTTGTACGTGTTCTGCTTAGCTAAATATGTATTATACGATTATCAACTGATCAGTACAAATCACTACGATATACTTTGTATCTAGACTAAAATATAATGCGTTTTTACAGACCTATGCACTATTGATTATAGATGGGTATCGCAATAAAAGTGAAAGTGAATAAAAGTCTTGTGAAACTCAATGTCCTTACTACAAAAATATTATGAACTTCCAACGCAGAAATCTTCAATACTGCCCACAACAGGTTGTGGGCAGTAACAAGTGAATGTTAGCAAAATTACGTATGGTAAGAGTCTAGGTTCTAGGACTAATCCAAATATTTAATTAAATTAAATCTAGTCTGTTTTATGAGTTCAAACTCTTCTGAAAATCCACTGATTTTCTTTTTTCAGGAAAATGTATACGTACACTCTATGAGTTGACAAAAACCGTAAATAAAAATGATCACGACAAATAAATGAATTCTTTATTGCATTTATACAACGCAATTAAAGGAATCAAACGCATACAGAACGAACGCGTACAATAATCACTATGATTATCCGTGAAGTATTGTCAGTGCTTTAAATCCATTGCTGGTTCTTCATCGACAACCACGATTTCTTACTTTACAAAGCATCATTGAAATGTCCGGCTGACTAAAGAAAAGTTGCAATTCTCATTTATATTCATTATGTACGGCAACTTGTAATTATCGTATTATACATTACGTAAACGTACTGAATGCTACTCCCGTGTGTTTTTTGCATGCATTAAAACTAATCATATCGTTTGTTTGCATTTATGTTCCAACAGCAAATACCTAATTACTCTATACTCTTAAGGGGTTCTTAAATTAGGGAAGGATTGGCTGAATCATCAAATGTGAGACATTCTTGAATTCTGAATCTTATGAACACTGGAACTCATCAGTTAAGATAATGATTCATAAAAAATGATTGAAAATTAAAAAGATTGTAATAACAGAGTGATGCCTATCGATGTGGAACTCAGGCCGCCATGATCTGCAGACCAGTGAGTTTTTTACTCCCGTAGTGTCAGTCTCATCACCGGGCCGAGGTGCTTTTTCTGATCTGCTATCAGTAAGTTGCCATTAAACTACAATTAAAACTGTAAAACTATGGTTCGCCGTTACGAACCGAAAAAGAGAACGCTTTTAAGTAATTAAAATGGCAGCGTATAGACGCACGAGGCGTATAAAACGTTGTGGATATTTGTTACACTGTGTGAGCAGACAAGTAGTACAAGTCTGACGTTTCTTCCAAATATTTTCATAACAACTAATTAAAAGCCGAAACAACAACGCTATTAATGCGATCTGGGTTCATTCAACTTGAAGGAACTAATCGTTTTCTCTTTATTATTAAAATAAGATCATTGTATCTGCATTGTCGAAAAATGACAAAGCCCTCAAATGAAAATATTGTTTTCACGTTGGATAATGTCTGTCTATCTACCAGAAGTTACCTAGTGTCTTCTCCCTTTTATAATCACACCAAATGCACCATTAAAGATATTTTTTTTTTTTAATTCACGTTATTTTTAATTGATAAAACCACCAATTGCTTCTTAGGGTACTTTTAACAAGGGTTCTTTTACGCAGCTCCGAAGGACCTGTTTTGTACCCTAGCCCCACACCTTTGAACGAATTCAGAGTCAGCAAAATATTTATTTTTCACTGCGTCATTTGTTCAGAATGAAGGATACTTTAAGAAACATACTTATGGATATAGAATGAATTACCTGAGACGTTAATCATGGTATCCCCAAGTTATATCTGTGTCTAGGTACCTATGCTTTTGTAATAGGTAGAACTTGAACACACCAAAAACTATTGACGTCGTTGTGAGCTGTTATGAACTAACTTTCACCGAGAAGGAAAACATGAAGGCGTAGAGTAGATACCTACAAGTAAAAAGTATCGTACATAATCACTTGTTGAAAAAAAAAAACTAAATTAAAAGTAGCCAGCAGTTCTTGTGACGCAAAATTCGCACCTTCAAGATCTTTTCGGAGCGTAGCGTCTCTGCAGCGTCCACACGCGATACTTAAAAAATTACAAGGTATCACTTTTTAATTTTTGTTTTAAATATAGCTAGAAATCTGGAGCGACGACTTTTTATTACAGCGCTTCTAGAAACATCTCCCAATTTTTTATTAACAACAGTAATTAAAGGCAGTGAAACTTGATTTTCTGTCCATATTTAGATTCGCCGTATGTTCTGCGTTTGCGCATCGGGGTCGTGCGCTTTATCTTAGATCATCTGCTGTAGTAGTCCGAAATAGGTATATATTTTTAATGTATAATATTTGTATCTTAATTAAATTGTACGTTTAAGTTTCTAAATGTCCGCGGTGGGTGTAAAATTGCTGCTCTGCTCATTACGATTCTAGCGAGTACAGTTAGTAACGAAAGTGAAGGAGATAAAAACTGCTATTAAATATATTTATTGTAATTAAATCTTATTACGTATGTAAAGATATGTGGTTATTATAAGCACTGATTATAGTATTAACGTAATTTAAAGATTCCTTAGAGTTGAACTTAAGCATGTTAGGATGTTGCAATATTTAGGATTGTAGGCATTGTCAAAACTTTCGTAAAATTACTTTGATGGCGAAGATACTCAGAAGTTATTGCCTTTTAAAATTTAGTTATTGAGTGCTCAGTTATAGAAATAATTAGAACTACTTAGAAAGTATGCAGGCGTATAACAATTATCGAGTAGTGACGATATAATTGGGCCGATTACCGCGTCAATCACAATACCGGCACGATTGCTGAAGTACCGACTCGTTACGTTATTTTTTATGACTGGCTTCGTAGCGGAAGATGCTAGAACACGTTGTTTCGAAAAGGCTGCTTTCGATGGAAAAATTTATTCACCTGAAAAACATCGCTTGGAATGATTTTGATGTAAATATCAGACGTTGGAATTGAAAAACACCTCCTGTTAAGATAAACCAAATCAACAATACACCGGTGATTTCGATAAACATTCTCTTGTTAAACTCTATCGATGAAGTTGTAGGTATTAATTTTTGTATTATACGTATTTAAATACTAAATTCAATAGATTTTAATAAATAATGTATGTATTAAATGAATGGTCAAAATCATTGGTGATTTGTTGTTAGAAAATGTTTCATGGCAAAAGTACAAAATAAGGTTGGGGAAATCTAAGTAGTAAGACGTCTGCCTACTGCTTGTCGTAGAATCATACGTTACAAAAAATGTATACATGTTATCTGCTTACCTTCAACAACCCCCTCAGGAATCTGCTGCATTACGCACGCTCGATAGGTAGGTATTCTTGACAGCCTCCGCGGCGTAGCGGTAGTGAACGCGGCCGCTACGCAGGAGGCGCGGGTTCGATCCCCGCTCAGTGCAAATATTTGTGTGCATGAAATATGAGTATTTGCATTGGTCTGGTCGTGCCTCGGAGAGCACGTTAAGCCGTCGGTCCCGGTTGCCATAAGAACATCTATGGCAGTAGTTACGGGTAGTTGGAGCGCTAAAAAAATTCAAAAAAACAAAGGTCTAGCTGCGAAGCTTCGATAGCGCCTAATGTTAACATTGGGTTGTGGAGGTCAGATGACAATCGCTTCACGGAAAATATCGAGGTCTAGCCAAATCCGTAGTTAAGACTGGTAAAGCGGACCCCAGACTCCGAGCTGAAAGCTACGGATGCGACTGGGAATTAACGCTAAGAGAGAGGTAGGTATTCTAAAGGCTAGTAAAGTCACCGGTAATCACTCACTGGTAGTCACAGGGTTTTTTATAGTAACAACTACTATGATAAAGATTATATAATGTAACCTTGATACTACGCATAAACAGTCTCCAAGATCATTTTAGGTTACGTTCCTTTAAAATTCAGTCGCCTTTGTCCTGGCTCCACGGCCATATTGGCGCGGTATTGTAACGGCTGCGTTTGGCCGCTGACGTCACCGGCCCTGGCATTGTTGCCACTTGCCAGGATAGTGAGGTCATTCACCATTGGCACGGGTGATTGATTAGCGGTACGTGGCACGGTATGTCACGTCGCAGGTTCCCATTTGGCAATGTTGGATAAGGACATTCGGTTGCCGGAGTTGTCGCTTTCAATTGTTTTGAAATTTATTGACAGCTTGCGTAATGTTGGCCGATGTTATTATTCCCATTGGTTTTGCAATCGTGCCTGCTTATGCAGTCCGTCAGGATTTAGTGTTGGAGTTGAGGAAATCGTCAAATCAAATAATGATCATGAACCGCAACTTAATATAAACTGTGTTGTCATTCATAGCTTGGCAGGAGCCCATGAAAGTCAGCCAGGAATACGTCATAATTATCATCATTTTTATATTTATTGTGTTTACGGGAATAGCACATGGGCTACTTTTATCCCTCGAAGCTTCTCAACTTTAGCAGTTTCTTTATCAAGACAATTCAAAGCAATAAAATATTTTTGACAGAATCCCGTATCTTCATTATAGGCAATACTACTGAAAATATTCCGAACTATATACGAACTTAGAACACACTATCTCACGAATAGTGTGGGGTATGTGGCAAACTGATAAAGGTATACTTTTAATTGTGCCCTTAGTGGCTTCGATTCCCGTGCAAGCTTCTTGCGAGAATATCCTATCTTAGAGAATTCACTTCTAATATACAAATATTTATCTACTAACAGTGCTTACATCTTATATAATACTAGCTGTCGCGGCGAACTTCGTACCGCCATATTTTTCCCGTTCCCGCTGCACCTATTTTCTCATCCTTTAAACCTTACCTGGACACCCACGAATATTTCAAGACTAGAATTAGCCAATTCGGTTCAGCCGTTCTTGAGTTATAAAATAACAACGAAAAGTGGCATTGATTTTTATATATTAGATGTATCATTAGTGGATACTGTCCATTACAGCCATTAGCATTTTAAAAATAACGAAATGCGTTATTATACAATATTGGATTATTACCTTTAAAATGGTTTATAAATAGTTTGAAAAAAAAAAAACTAATTTAAGTGAATACCGTACCCCAAAGCAAGAAAGAACTCACCCCTTTCGCAAATATTAAGTAACAATGATATTTTTTAAAAGACGTAACCCTTTTGAAGCCCGGCGTGCAAAAAAGACCAACAATAAGGTGGCTATTAAAAATGTAGCATTAATAACAGCGCGTGATACAGGTGGAGCTGTTTAAAGGTGGTCACTGACATGCGTTTTGCGTGAAAAGAAATATGAAATTGCAAAGGGTGGACTTATGGAATTGTTATTATTATAGTATTATGTCTCAAGCAATTTTGAAACTATATGAATCTATAAACTAAATCGATGTCAAACAAAATTATATTATAACTAGCTGCCCCGGCGAACTTCGTACCGCCATATTTTCGGCCCGCGTGGTATTCAAATCCCGTTCCCGCTGCACCCTTATCACTTAGGGGGATGAAAAATAGATGTTGGCCGATTCTCATAGATACCGGATAAGCACAAAAAAATTCATCAAAATCGGTCAAGCCGTTTCGGAGGAGTTCGATTACGCACCCCGTGACAGAAGAATTTTATATATTAGAACTAGCTGCACCGGCGAACTTCGTACCGCCATAGTTTCGGCCCGCGTGGTATTCAAATCCCGTTCCCGCTGCACCCTTATCACTTAGGGGGATGAAAAATAGATGTTGGCCGATTCTCATAAATACCGGATAAGCACAAAAAATTTCATCAAAATCGGTCAAGCCGTTTCGGAGGAGTTCGATTACGCACCCCGTGACAGAAGAATTTTATATATTAGATATAAATCATTTGCCTTAATGTCGTAGCGGTAGCATTTCATAAAGGTACGAATTCGTAGTCGACTACATGTAGCAGCAGGGTAGGTACAGCCCGCAGCAGATACAGCGTACTGCGAAATATACTTGAATGTGATAATATTGTTTATCGTTATAAATAAATTCGTCTTCTCAATGTATCGAAGTTAAACAAATATTTATAAAAAACGTAAGTTATCTGAGAAAAACGGTCTTGTCAGTTGCAATACAGCCTGATGTCGTAATAATAAAATTAGAATTCATTAATGTTGTAGTACATAATTAAACCCTAATTATAAAAAATAACTACATTCAAGCTAGGTCATAAATTATTCGCCAGTGAAAGGTTCACGAATACCGTCTTACTCGCAGCGAACGTCCGATGTGAGGGACCAGCCCATCACGTGCGCGGGCGCGTCTTAATTAAGCTAATTACGGTGAGGCAGCTATTACTCACTACAATTAGTTTAGGCTCAGTTCAGCACAGATAATATAACATCTTGAACGTCTCAACCGTTCTTTAGCAGAAGTTAGTAAGTACAGGTAACCCTAGAAACTAATTAAATAATATTTTTTTGCTATTACTGTTATTAAAATATAAATGAGCAGTGTAATAAATAAAATGCGTACGCTACATTAAAAAAATACGGATATAAATTTTAGCACAGCTATAATAACTATTATAAATACTTAAGACTTCAATTTTTTTATGTGCCAATTTTAGGCACATAATGAAGTTAATGTAATAATGACGATTGTATTGTGAAGGCAAATAAGAAATAATCGCTTGTCTATTTATTTATGTCTGACGCACGGACTGCCTTCAATTGTTTTAACCCTGTCAACAACAAAGATATCAAGATTATGTATTCTTATCAAGTGTTATGCGTCGTCGGTGAGTGAGTTCGAACCTCCAACCAAAGGTGTTTAGTTTAGGTATTTTAGGCTAGTGAAGCTTCGACCAGCATGTCAGTACACAAGCCTTCTGTGGTTTATCATGATACAACTATAGCAACTCGATAGTAAATAAAACGAAGTATACAGACTGACGTACAGTAATTAAATAATTTGTTTTTGCAAATGCAAATGTTGTTTTAGAACCACGTTCTATTGGAAACTGTATTAAAAAAAAACAATTTATTATTATTTTTCTGTTTACAAACTCATTTTAAAGACCAAAAACTAAATCGCACCACTAGTTAGTCAGTGTTAGTTTTTATAAAAAAAGTGGCTAAAAGATTGTTTTTCCTTTAGTTAAGTACCTAATCAAATGTAGTATAGATAAACTACGGAGTTCCCAGATCATAAAAGTAACTAATGTGTTACCTACATCCGTAGTTAATTCAATTACTTATAAGGAAGACAATTTTATTGTTGTTACTTCACGCGTTAATACAAAAGTTTATACTCTTATTATGTATTGCAGTATATATGTTACTGTCTTTTTTATACCACTTAGGTGGCAGACATGCACACGGCCCACCTGATGGGAAGTGGTCCCCGTGGCCTATGGACGTATGCAACACCAGGGGCGTCACACTCGCGTTGCCGACCCTGAAGAAACCTTCTAATGCCCGCAATGTATGCAAATGTTATCAAGAAACATATTTGTGGTTTAAAAAACAACTACGAAGGCTAAAGCGGGAGCTTTTTTATAACCATCCAGTAATAGAGTTTTCGCAAAGTCATCCGCAATAGATCAAAATCTATTTATTTCACACATTGCCGGTGGAACAGCAGGCATTCTATATAATAGCATACATTGCCCAGGCATTGTATAAAATGCCTGCATTATACAGATTGCCGGTGAAATATAATAATAGTGTGGCGTGGCGGTAGAGAGTATGACTGCCAAGCTAGGGGTTGTATACCCGCCCAGTGCAAATATTAGTACTATGCACATTTTAGAACCTATTTACAAACGAATTAAGCTTTGCTTTACTTTCGTCCGGATAGCGGTTAGTAGTATGTCGTTGAACATGTATATAAAATAAACTGATCGTCCGTATCTTCTGGACTGCACCTCAGCTTTTAACCTAGCGTGGTGCAGTCAATTGACGGATTAAATGTAAAAAATAAAACAGTAAAAAAAATACCCGATTAAAAATAATATGACGATATCAGTCCTGAGTCTAGTAGTAGGTGTAGGTACCAGTGTGTGTTTTCTCAGTTTCCCTTTATAGCTAAGTAGGTGGTGGCGGTGAAGCGCATCTAATTGACAGCCGCAATTAGAGGCTGCTCGCCGATGCGCTTCCACGAAAGGGTTAACGGATCTCCGAGCGTCTTTGAAGGTTCATAACTTTTAATTTAAAAATTGTTCGGAGTTAATAAATATTTTGGCCGTCACGCTTGACGGAGATACCTCAGATCGACGAACAGGGTTCTGAGAATAACCTACTGAAACGCTATATGCGTTACACATGGGTTGTATGCGTAGAGGGTGTGTACAATAAGATTCTAGACAACTTTTTACCTGACTGCCCTGTTATGTATGTTATTAATATAAGGCCTAATTATAAATATTTTTGTTAAATAAATTTTACGTTATGAGTTTTAAATTAGAATAATTTAATAAGAATACAAGATATCAACAAAAATATATTTGAATAAAAATTAGAAAATTATTTTATTTTATTTCTCAGTGGTTCCGAAACAACATTCAATTAAATTGTACCTATTTCTGGTACAGTATAATTAAATAGTTTATTTCTGAAATGTTTACAATAAAACATAAATAATACTAAATGAAAATTAGAAACTAATTTGAATTAAACAAGTATTATATAAATATAAATATTTAAATAAAACTTATATATGAGATTAATATAAAGTAAAAGTTTATTTACAAAAATGTATACATCCAGTGAAACAAGCAACACTTATAAATAACCGCCACCACTTATAGCATTATATAAATAACTAAGTTATTTTTGCTCTTCTTCATAGGAACGAAATGCCCCATTCCCATTGGTAGATTTGGACAAGCGTCGAGCCACCCTCAAGCTTTCAAAACAACAGTGATTAACTTAAACACTCCTGAGGCTTTCATTCCTTTAGCTTTTCAGACCCTGGACTCTCTTGACATTTTATGAACGCTTTGTATCACTATCCACCATAACTAGGTCTCCCGCACACCTCTCCCGTCAAACAAAAGAAGGGCAGTCAAGTGGTTTCTCGTGAGCTATGGAGGGTACAGTTATATTGGTGGATGAGTAAGGTGGGCACAATATGGTATGAGACAATAACTGCGATGAATATGCATGATGGCATCGCATTGCAATTTGGACGGAACATGTAATGACAATGTGACAAAAATAACACGACTCATGAGTTCGTACGTACGCGCTCTAAATAACGCTGCGGTTTTTTATTTGAATTTAGAATTGAAAAAAAAAAAAGATACATGTAAGGCTGCGATAAAGGTGTTGGTCGATCGATGACCAATGATGTTAAGCAATTTTGCTCTAGATAAGTCCACATGTGGGTGGGTGGCCGTACCGTGGGCTACAAAATAGTCTTTTTATTATCTGACACCTCTTTTTTATAGTTATTCAAATTGGAATAGAACTATTTCTAACGGATTCTATCACGAACAACACAAATTGGATTTTATTATTTATTCTGAATATAAAAATTATATAAAAGAATCAGCATAATTTGCACATTAAACAGATTTTTACAACTTGAAGAAAATAAAAAGGAGAGATTGAAAATGTATATTATTGCAAAATGAAATGAAAATACATTGTTCAATTAGAAATAATTGATATGATACATCAATCTTAGGGTGGTTTCCGGTACCATCGAGGCTTTCACCTCGTAGCCCAGGGTTCACTTATGCTGCTTTTATGGGAACAACTGTCGTTCGACCTGCCAAAAGCTGCTGCCAGAGTATCCTCCATCAATTACAGGCAGGCCCAACCCGGCAAGTGTTATTCAACATTATTGGTGAAACTACGAAAAGGAAGTACGTCTTTTGAGTTTGAAATATGGCTCCTGCATTTGATGAGATAATTTCCTAAGTATGGTAAGTCCCGTTATATCATCTGATATTTTTGTATCTGATATCTTCGAAAAAGCGTGTCGTTAAATTGTACCAGTGCGTACAGAGCGGCGCAGACGCAGCGGACAACAATGCGACGGCGACGCTGACATAACGTGCGTGTGCGTATGACTAATCACCGCTGCACCTGATTGTACAGTAAGCTTCAGAGAAAAGGGACCCCCCCTTGATAATGACATGAAAGCATTGAAGTTTTTTGAAACTTTGTGTAAATGTCATGTTGGTCTAGCGGTTATGACCTATGCTTTGTGAATACGGTAACCGGGGGTTCAAATCCTCGGACACAAAGTTCTTTTTTTATTTCGTATAATTATTTTTTTATTCTCATAAGCACTTTTGTTAATTATTATATAAGGAATCAAATTTTATAGTAGGTATGATGTTTGTAAGAAAAGATAGGCTTGTTGTATAAACAATATTAATTTATTTCTCAAATTACATATCTAGGACTACATGGAGTCCATTTCCTGGTTGAGTATACAGTTTTTCTATCTGAGTTAAATTGGGGTTACTAATTTTTAGATTTACTTATTTTTAGAACGTAAATTTATTGACAAAACACAATACCCTAAGTATAAAATGTTTACTTCACTTAGGGTCTAAGTGAAGTATAAAATGTTTAATATTACACATAGTTCTAGAAACATAACTACAATATTTATTTACTTATTTATTTAAAGTTGCAAACATTAATTTTTTACACTCTGTATAATCATTGAATATAAAATAATGGTTGAAAAATTAAATATGTTATTTATGCCTGTGAATCACAAAGAAAGAACCAACATGCTAAACTATAACAGTATAGCAATATACATCTTCCTCTTTGATCACATTTTCTGATAAGTAACTCTTTTAACACGACATTAGAAAAATATGTGAGGTCAGATGGTGCATCGTTAACACATTAGAAGATTACTAAACTTGTAAACAAGAGTAATGGGATTAGGTATTAATAATAATATAATATTATTATTATGAATGTTAGGACACTATTTCGCATTAGTTCCCAAGTTCTGTTTACCTTAGTTCCAGTTTAAAACCATCTGACCCCACAAGTTTTTTATAGGATTAAGATCCGGGCTTTTAGGCGGCCACGCAAACACCGTTATATATCTTCTTGTGCATTTAGCCAGTCTTGCACAATTCGGGATGCACTAAAGGGTTATCCTGAACCAGGTAAATTTGTCCTTCTGGATATGCGACCCGCACTGATTATGCGCAGCATTACGTCTTTCAACACTTCAAGGTATCGCTCACTGTTTATGCGGCCACCTATTTCCACTAGCTCGCCTGGGCGCATTAAAGACATCCATCTCCAGTAACCTAAAATAATAAACCTTTTCAAATCTGTTTTTTTTTTTGTGATTTTATTTTAAAGAATATTATTATAATCATTTACTTACCTACCTAATGTTAACCGCCCGCTTGTTCTTAAGTCTTATACGTTTTTAGGGTTGAAGGGTGCCACTGAGTGAACTTCCACATATGTGGTGCCGTTCTGATTCATGAGTGTAAGCAACTGGGCGAGGTCCTTGGCGTTCACATTTTATATCACCCGTCGCTTGATACCTTCGAATCCATCTACGCACTGTATTTCTCTGTAATGAAAATGATAATAAATAAAAGAAACTCCAAAAATCTAACTTGTAAATGAAAATGTAACATGATTAAGCAATAAATAGGTATATAAATATCTATATTTTTATCGTAACTCTTACCGTTATGCCTCTATTATTGCTCCCAGAGAATAACAATTTTAGCTTTCAAAAATGTTGTTATTCGAACCATACTTTCAATTTACTCAAAAAACTGATCAACAACTTAATAAATTGAATAATATTACGAGGAGGATTAACACCAATGCAAATTACCACGAATTATAAAGTTACCTTCAATCACAGTTTAGTAAATAAGACAAAGAAGTATTCTAATTGCAACCTTAGCTCGCTGTCACAGATATTAAAATACTATAGCCGCAGCTCATACAGCAGATAAGTTTTTGAAGTAAAAAACAAAATGACGGTAGTGCAACAAGCTGTATCAAGCGTAATCTATTGAACTAAACGAGAAATCTATACTAATTTCAACCTTATCTTTTAGTCAATTGAGCAGTTATTATTATCACATATGGTGTAGTTGAAATTTAAACCTTAAAATCTACAAAATAACACCGTAATCAACTTTGTTCGATAATAGGAGTAGGTAATGTTATTCATTTTTTCGCCATTATTATCAAGTGAACCGTAGCCTAGTGGAGTAAGACGCGGTCTAAGTAATCGGCTGGCGCTGGAGATGCGGGTTCGTATCCTCAAACGGCACATAAATTAATGTGGCATCTTTTTGTGAGTATGTTGTATCTTGGTATACAATTGAGCCGAAAGACGAAAAATATCAGAAAATTACAAATATGAACATGCAAATAAAAGGCAGATGAAGCTGTTTGCAGCTCAGCGACGATCGCATCGCGTGACGTCATTCGTGAGTCATGTGACGCGGCCGGCGCAGGCGGCGATATTCTTTAAGTATTGAGGGGGTCTGTTTTCTCTGACGCTGACTGTACAAGCACTACAAGTCTATTATCTAGACTGCTAGCTGTTCTAGGTATTTTGATGTGTACGATATTTACGTCATATATGTTTAGGTATCTAGCTAGCTAGGAGGTCATGTTGACAGTATGTATTATATTTTTCATTATTTTATTAAACGTTTTAGAGCCAAGATAACCTATAAAATCGGATGTATTCAACCACTTTTGTCACAAACTGTACCATACGCCGTTAGCCCTACCGCCCACAGACAAGGAAAGAAGCCCTATTATTACTAAACCTAAGCTGTATAACTGCATAATATGTAGTTGTAATATAATGTGCTTAAGAATTCAAGTGATTATAAATGATTGCAAAATGATAGAGCTTTTAATTAATAACCAGTTTTGTACTTGAATGTACTGGAAGTATGTGCGCAGGTAGAAGTTGTGCACAAACGTCGCAGTGACGTCACTCGATGCAAGATTATTGGCACAAACACTTCCTTCTATTACTGTATGCTCTTCAGCTTGACAAGTCCCTACTGTGTATTTCACTGTCCATGTGATAGTTGAATCGTATAATATTATCAACTAATTAGATTTGATATAAATAGAATTTCTGTCTTTCTATCTTCAATCAGTTTGAACGTGTTTATATACTGTTATAAACAGTAGGCTTGAGAAAGGCTTTCCTTTTTTAGCCTAGTTCAAAAAAAGGCTCTCAAATTTGTTTCCATAATTATATAATTTTTGTTCAAGTGCCGAATTTTGTTATGAATTTTGAGTTGAATTCGGCACAGTTTCTCAGAAGTTCTATCAATATACTTAGGTACTCTAGAAAATAAAATAGTAATTGTAAGGCATTAAGGTATGAAAGAACTATCAAGACCGTTATGGTGACTCGGGCTAGACAACGAAACCACACAATGGAACTGCTTAGCGACAAACCACGCGACTGTACATTAAATTATTTAATTATTATGTTAATTTTTTATTTTACTTTGTAATGACTTCTAATTTTTTGGAACATTAACAAGAATAACGTTATAAACAATATTTTAAATGCATTTAACGAAACAACAATAAATATGAAATAATTGTAGAAAACATTTAATTGTTGCTTTTCTGTGATTTACTGTTGTGGTTATTGAAGTCGCTTTTTTAAATTTTAATTATCATAAATCGTGGTTAATATTTTAATATGCATGCACTTCGTCTGGAGTGCTCATAAGAAGCTAGATAATGTATTAAATTGAATGTGAATGAACTGTCAAATTAACGTAGATTATTACAATGAACTGATATAGTATTCGTACAGCAATGCTCGAAACGGCTTGCAATAAATGGAACCTGCTTCGGTTAACTAACTTGTATAGGGAGTGGTCTTTTATTTATCCAATAAATTATAAAAGTTTTTACATAGTAACTTTTTAAATAAAAAAAACATACCTACTATCAAATATGCCTTCAATAGAATGAATCTTGTTCGCTTTAGTGAAACGAGACTGTAAAGAAAAATAATTTTCGAGAACGTCAAATTTCGATCAAGTATAAAAATCATACAGGTAGCGACATCTATCTGCAGCACATCTGCACGACACCATCTACCCCGTTACGTTACAAGGCAAAAATAACAAAAGTGAAGTCACTTAATCATCGATTGTCAACATCAGGGCGAGCGGAAACGATGCCTACTTTGCAATGCAAATTATATCGAATTCCTTCAATGTCACAAATAAGTAGTCGATAGTCCGTAACCCCAGCAGGCCGGGTTACGCCGCATTAACATATAAATAACAAGCGTTTCTCAACTATTGATACCATTGATGGGCCCTTATTTATGGCTCACATATTTGCATACCACGGTTACATTTAAAAAGTTTAAAATTGTCCGGGTGCTGCAGCTGCACCTTTACGTAAAGGTGACAAGCGTTTTTCTATCAACTAATTAGAAAAGCAATACGTGCATCCTTAAATGGTTATTCAGTATTTACGAGAATTACTTGCGCCAGAGTTGGTTTTTCCGGGCGACGTACGATGGTTGCTCGGTAAATCAAGCAGCCACTATAATTACGGCAATTATCCTTGCATAAAGACGTAATAGTCAATAAATTTTACAAAATTTTGCAGTTTCTCTAGTGCTAAAAGTTACTGCAGTAAATCGTTGCAATTACACGAAGTATTGTTTTCTGAGCCTAATGAATTTACTGGTCAATTATGTCACTTCGATAAAAAATATTTAATAGTATAGATATTGGATGCTCATCACTTTAATATAAATTATTAAATTTTTTATTACTATTTAAGTAGCTGCATTTTATAAACCTACGAAGCAGCTATAATCTAAAATCATCTGTTCCTAGCTTACCTCTGGCCTAGGTCCATCCTTCGCCTGCTAACCACAGTCATAGGCCATAGTCTACAAGTGGTGCAGTCGTTGACTACTACAATTATATGACACTGAAGGTGAATGACATTGTATTTCTACAGCTTGGCCACCAAGGCATGAACAAATTTATAACAATAACGTGCAGAATTTATATTGTAATTCGTACGGTATAATATAAAATAGATATTTTATTACTCTGTAAATGGGTTTAGTAAGATACATAGAGGATATACCATACAGATCTAATATCAGACATCCTTAAACAATTCTTCCTATACCTAATCCTTTAAAAACTCAGGTCTGAATTGAACAGTTTGAAGTCGAAAATTCACTCCAAATAAAATAAATGTAAATCTGTGTTTGCTTGACTTTGCTGTTTATTAATTATATATTAATTTATGCAGAAACTGTTGATTTTGAATATCTTAAAATTATAATTAATTTGGAAATAATAATACTGTCACAAGGCTAGACTATTTATGTACACTCCGAGAGAGTAGAGTGACAGTCTAACTATCTCGGCATCTGCATTAATAATATAATCTACTTGAAAGTCTAGAGAAAACTTTTTTAAGTTATCTGAAAGTATTAGGACACTAGGGTATAATAGATGTTTGTTACTTCAATACTTATAAAAACATGACTAGGTATCGATTACTAGTATTCTCCCTAACTACTTCAGCTAAGCTACATTGCTAGCATCAGTAGTGGGTTAACCACGGTAAAGTAATAACCAGATTCAGAAAAACCTCATAACTCTCATTTAGGTTCTTGAAAAGGAAGGTAGATTATTTAACACCAAATTAGAATTACCAGAAATGGAGATTGGGTCCTGGCAAGTAGGTATTGTCGGCATTACTTTGGTGATTCCAGCGTGGAAGATGATTTTAGATTTCAGACGTTTTACTAGTATGTCGTTTTACTTCCATGTCGTTAATACCTCATGACCATTTTACTAGTTTGACATTCTGATCTGGTCAGTTCTACCTCCGGTTTTCAGGCGAAGGCGAAGAAATTTCACATTAAACATATTAGTTTGTACCTAACAATATATCTTTGACATCGTTTGGATTAAAATAACTATTATTTACCAAGCATACCTATAAAAATAATAATAGGTGTGCAATAAAAATTAGCATATTTTTCGACATTTGTATATGATATGAGCAGCTGTCGCTAAGTGATAACCAATAAACAATATATCACTGTATTTGTATTATGCACCTTTGCTTTTCAGATGCTAATCGGCCGAGTTTGGACAAAAACACATTGATTGCTATCAATGCTATCAATGAACGCCAATTTGAATAATTTCATAATAAATCATCGCTCAGCAATCATGCTAATTTTAGTATTAAACATTTGCGATCGCATCAATTGATTTCCATAGCGGCCATACTTTTAATGCGTTACGGAAGGTAATGGTCGGGATTTGGAATACATTTTTGTTTTGTATGCTGCCGTCGTATTTGTTGACGATTTATGCAGTTTAAATAAATAATGAGAATATTATTCAATTTCAACTTTTGTAAACTAAACAGATCTTTTAATTTCTCTGATGCAGTAATAACTGCATTAGAGAAATTAAATTCAAATTATGTTTTTTATTTTTATTTTAAATTTCAATGTCTGGTAACTTTTATTACATAAATTATTTACTTTCTAGTTAACATAAAAAATCAAATGCATTTATTTTATTAAAGGAAGCATTAAGTATCGTTTAACATGCCGTTAGTTTTTGTCACACTCTGAATAACAGCGATCGTTATCGGCAATCTACATTCCTAATTTTCATTGAACAAAAAACGTACAGTTAGGAACTTTGTAAACACAAATAGTTCAACACTGCACTATCTGCAGGCCATCAAATTGGAAAAATAACTAAACTGTCAACGTAACGTGAAATTAGGCAATTTTATGAAATCCGTCCGTCGGCGATATCCGTGTACAAATAGCTACTTAGGACGATAAAATCGGTGTCGATGCGCGCCTACCGTTCGATACAAAAACAATGGGACCGCGACTTCAACACGACATAATAAATTCGCTAAATAATAGTTATCGAAAAATAAGTCCAAAACATTATCGTCATCCGGAAAGCATAAAAATATTTCAAATCGCCAAGACAATAGAGCGGAGACAATGGGCCTGAC
This sequence comes from Eilema depressum, assembly GCA_914767945.1. NCBI lineage: Eukaryota > Metazoa > Arthropoda > Insecta > Lepidoptera > Erebidae > Eilema > Eilema depressum. The sequence continues at coordinate 22,916,611 of OU612018.1, read as the reverse complement.
GCAAAAAGGGACCAAGTCATTTTTTTCCAAAAAAAACTCCTTTTTTGCAAAAGCGTTCCTTCGACAACAATCAGTGTACCGCCCTTCAGCGGACGTTTTTTTAATAACGGACCCGAGGTTTGTTTATTTTGTCCGTTTATATTATTGATAATGGATTTTACGATAAAAAGTAGGGCTCATAAAAATACGGGCACATGATGACGTAGACGTCAAATGGACGATTTTTTTTAAATACTACTAAGCTGTGGCAACACTAAAAATTATGTATACCAAAGAGAAAACAACAGAAATGTTGAAGTAGTAGCCTCAGCTGCTTAAAAGCAAGCATGGGCTTGCATAGGTCATTCTAGCTCTAGCAAGTCTAGACCCATATTTGCGACTCTACCCTAACGGGGTTCTTGGGGACTTATTTCCTGAGTTAAACCGACGCCGACGTGAGTTGAACCTATAAAAATAGGTTCACCCATAATTTTCCAAAAGGTAATGCTTTAATTTAAGTGACTAAATTACTAAGAAACCTATGTTCAAAGTTATAAACTCATATTTTTTATTTTGCGACATTTGTTTAATCCCATGTAATAGAGGTCGACCCTGTTGCCGTCAGTCAGTCGGAATATATTTTGTTTGTATTGTGAACAGAATGATTTACTATTCAATTAATCATTATCTGGTAGCTACAGATTGATAGCATCATATTAATCCAACCTTCTAAGGGACTACTGCTTCACACGCTTATTATTTTCCTGGTTCTTGTATTAAAGTGGGTTGACGGCACTGGTCTGCTGTATGTGAACCCGCGACGTTTGCATTCAAAGGCTTACAGTAAAATTGTTATGCATTGACAACTTGATTTTTATGTATACTGATGAAGAATAGTTGACAAATCCAATCGCTGCTAACAAACCCTATCTGATTCCGACGAGTGATTAGCATATAAAATCGTTTCCTTGATAACACAAAGGCGATGTGCTAACCGCGGCCCGAGGCGCGGTAAAGGTGCCAACACTAAATAACGACCCCAACAACCGTTTCCGAAAACCGTAAAGGAAGTAATTACATATTCTAATCCAAATCCAGGGTCCCGCTTCATATGTCACTCCTTACAAAATAAAAAACGTAACAACCGCGCATTCGACCTCCTTCTAACGGTACGCTCTTTCTTCACCGGTCCTGAGAAAAAAAATCATCAAGAACTGCATTTCTAAGCATCCGAAAAAAATCGCATACTTACTTATAATCTTTAAAAACAACAGAATTACCTCAAACTAAAATACATCTTATTACAACCGCGTTAGGTTATCGTTTCCAAAAGCAAACCCCCCATGTGTAACATTAAAATTTATGCGCGCATTTGCATAATATGCATAGCCCCTAAATTTTATTCAATAAAAAAATAGGATGGGTAGAAACTTTTTTGCATAAATTCTTACAAAGGAAACGGGTTAAACCATTCAGGAAGTAAAAACCGTAGATCCGATACGTCGCGATTAAAAAAATGAAGTTCCGATACACAGCGACGTGAAATAATACTCTAAGTCGCATGTATAAAAAACATAGTTGCAAAACCGAACATTTCGCATTACAACGTTTTGCTCGCGACCCCCTTTCGCGATGCACAATAGACCAAATGTACCTGACTATAATTTATGCGAGAATATTAAGAGAAATGTACCTGCCCTTTTTGAATATTAAGTGCAACCTAACCCCTGACATTACTGAATAGGGTTAAGATACTATTTGAAAAGAAATAATACAAAAAAAATGCAAATAAACTGTCCCCACATCTAGGCGAGGGTTACAGGTATGATCGCATAGAAAAAAAACTGCAAGCGCACCGCGCGCGCACAAAGTTCCGTATTTATTATTGCAAAAAGGGTGCCCGTGTATTATGTTACTTGATGGATCCCAGCACTTGTCACCTTGGCGTATAATTTGGGTGTACTCGGTTCTTTTCTTATGCATATTGAGAAGGGAGCGTCGCACAGATAGTTCGTTTTTTAATAGGGTTTTTTCTATTATGAGTGCATATGCAAAGATTTATAGTGGAGTCGCGGGATGTGCGTGAGAATGCTGTGAGATAATCGAATTTGCCTATAGACGCATCCACCCTAGGCAACCCTTTGATTCGATTCAATCGGGTTCATGGGAAATATGTGAATATTCAAACAAGATGTCATCTCCGTGAATATCGATTGCCGTTGAGATCCTTTTATAGTGCCTGGGAATTGATACAGTGAATAGGAAGACCCTGTTGGGTTTTTGCATAATCTATCGGTGGCCGTGACGTCGGCTTTGTTTGGTCATAACGGCATTTCTCGATAAAGGGTTGTAAGACGCGATCGTTAAAAACTTGTGACCGTTACAGTTTTTTCTCAACTACTGTCCGTCTTTGTCTACCAACTAACTGCGTCTGTCTTTTATGCGTTCATTTTTTGTATTTTTTTATTATGAATGCGGATAGCTGTGTGATTTGTATGACGCGTATGACTTTATTATTACATAAACAAGAATTACGAGGGAATAATAAAGAAAAAACATATAAATTAAGTATGCACTTTTGTCCAAGTTACGTTTTAATACGGCGTGTTCAACATAAATTCTTTATGAAGATAATTTTAATTTTTATTGCCAATAAAATGCCGACTCGAGTCTTATTTAATATTTTACTGAAACTTTAATGAAGTCATTATAAAAGAATAATAATTGTTTCTTTTCAACAAAACAAAAATAAACAGTTACATTGCTCTACCTATGCAAACATGTCAAAAACGATGTTAACCCTTTTTTGTCAATGGTAGACGTTGCGACCGCGGCACATTTTTTTGGGAAAAGCATTTTGCTCCAGTTTTTATTTATACCAAAACAAATAGTGTAATGGATGTCAATAGTGTCGGCGGACACTCGGTGTTCTATGACGCAACAGCCTGTTGGACGGACAAAGGGAAAGAGTTGGCAAAAACTCGTGTCGTAAAGTTTAATTATCCTTCAGTGTTGCGGTTTGTACAGGATGTTACTAATCACGACTATGTTATTTCTATCACTAACACAACTTATATATTTACAAATATTATCTGACAATGTTAATGCAAACTTTCTGCTTTTCGTCACTAAATATTTTTAAAATATATGCCTGTTTAACTTTTGTGACCTAATAAAACAGCAAATTATGTAGGCAGGTACCTATTAAATTTGTCACAAGTGAGAAAAAAGTTTAAATAATTAACTACAGACACACCATTACAGCTGTCAAAATGATAATACACTGAATAGTCTCATTATAACTAATTATATAGTTAGGTTAGCTTTGCATAATATTCTCATTTGTAAGATATAGCGTTATACAATAATTTATACATTAGGTATATTTTTCATAGTAAATAGCCGATCACTAAATACACTCATATACATATTGTATGTTACTGCCAAATTAATTAGGTAAAAAAAATAAAAAAATTAGTTGAAGATTTGTAGTTTATATATTATATTTGCGTGCTTCAATTTAAAAAATCGAGCGAGAAGTAAGTAATTAGGAGTAGATTAATTATTATTAGCTATACTCGTTAACATATTTTTAAAATCTTGCTATTGATTTTATAAGCTCAAATTGTTAAAGTTATTATAAATACAAAAGTCGAATCCATACAAATAGTGGTATTAAAAATAAGTCGATAATAAAAAATAAACATCCTTTACATAAGTTTCAGCTAAAATATGCAATATTATGTTAATTTTAAGGATGTCCAGACTATCACACTATTGTCTATTTTTTCCAATGCACTCTTTTCTCCAAACTATAAAGAAATGGTCAGCAAACAGTAAAATGTTCCGCGTTTGAGTTTTTGCTCCAATAAATGTGCCGAGTTCGTCACAGCTACCATTGAAGGGTTAAGTTATGCAAATTGCTATAACAAATTGCCCCGGAGTCGATTGGCCGTGCCTACCTATTATAACTCCGTACTTTCCAAAATAAGCTTTTTTATTTGTCAAAAGTTTTTTTTTAAATTCAAACAAATGGCGGTTCCAGGAAATTGTTTTAGCTCGCTATTATTTTTCATATTCATATTATTTAATTAATGGGGGAAACCTTGAGAAGAAATTATACATAAGTTACTGTAATTTGGAAAATTGAAAAAAGATCAGTACTAAATGTAGTTATTTAAACTAAACAGTCATATATTCCGAAGGTATATTAGAAGCCTGTGAAGAGTTCCACTGTCCAGCTATTGGATCCATAATTAAATCAAGTTTAAGATACCGTGTAATCCATTCCGTCTCGCACCAAACTGTTTGTGGCGGGTTGTTCCGTATTGATCCCACGACGATTGATCCCATTCTTAATTGACCCCAAATGCATATTCCTTATGCGTATACCTTCCTCTGCTGCACGATAAAGAGCTAGAATACTCTGCTCGCGCACGTGTTTTTCCTTCTTCCTACAATCCCAGGTTCTTCTATCAAGGCCGTCAAATTAGGGACCATCATTTTAAGGTCAATAACAGCATCAGAAATGGACGGTAGTCCTTATCTTTTGGACTGCACCTCAGCTTTTTACCATCTAGCGTCGTCGTGCAGTCAATTGATTGACCAATTAATATAAGATAAAAAAAAAACAGTTGGAATTATAGTATTATTAATCAAATCAAATCAATCGAATTACATGTATAAACACAAGTAGATTGAAAATGAAATCCAAGATGTCATTATATATTTATTGTTACTGATAAAGTTATCGTAACGCCATCTATTGGACACGTTTCTGTACTGTGTTGAGATTTTTTTGACAAACTGGAAATCAAATCTATTTACAAAAAAGAGCACAATAACTTCGGCCCTGTAGTTAACGCAGTAGTGTAACGTATTCACTCCTTGAAGACAAAGGGGGATTAAAAACCGATTTTTTTATTTTTTTTTATATCACATAGTACACAACGCAGACAAGCACATGGCCCAATTTTCATGTATTATACTTACAGTCCCAAGTAGCTATTATTGTTAACCTGGCACATTTTCTTAATTCCATTCTCCTACTGATAATTTTCCAACAGAATAAATATAGCGCACCTCTCGATCCAGAGTCAAGGAATTTTACGCAAGCGCTCGCATTAAAAATAACATTTATTTATTCATACAATAGGGATCCATAACAACACCTTTTACAACTTAATAAATAATAACGGAGAATAACTTAGTCGCCCGCTGGGCAGGTGGACATCCACATTTATTATTTATGCTCTCGAGATGCTGCGTCTGCGCACTGTTCTAGTGACGACACACGTTTAATGCGCTAAATAGTACCAAAAAATAATTATACTCTTTTGAACACCATTTAAAGGTAATCAACTCCTTTTGCTTATCATAATAGGAAAGACAGGATCATTTATTTTAATTTCTAGAGGTAATACTTGGACCTATCCTGGATAGTTGACATTTGAGTTCGTTTAAATACGGCTTCGGACGATTTAAGTGTCATCTACCGAACATTCCTAAGAACTAAAAAAATAAAAGTTATCATTATAATGTCGACTGTAATATTACTTCTTCAATTATTTCAATGATAGGTATATTATTGCGAATCAAATTTTGCATTACTAGATAAATTTAGATTTTATCTGGCATTGGTCATTGAGAGTTTTTTTTTAAATATTAAATATAGATTCCCTAAATGGTGTAAGCAGAAATGTATTAACAGACATGACAATTAGGCAGTTTTTCAAGATTCCGTATTGCTAATATGAATTTCCAAAAATAGGTACAAGGACCAGCTCATCTCTTCTAGAGGGTGTAGGTACTAGGGGACAAAGGGATTCAAGGAGACCCTCCTTGATCGAACAGTGCTGCCCATAATAAAAAGTACCCACTAATTGACCCAACACGGGCCAACACGCGGAAGCCGATAAAATGATATTATTGACCAAATATGGTCATATAATGTGTCATATAATGTGGGTAATAAATGAGACTCTTGTTGCTATTGAGAATTTTCTACACTTACAATTTATTCGACCTGAGACTGATCCAAGTCCTAACGCTAAATAAAAATGAGCAAACAGATAAACTACTTAAAAAGATGAAAGTATCGACATCTATCACTATCCACCGAAAACTCCCAGATAAGCGAGTTGTCGTCCCGCTCCGACGTGATAATCCACCCGGGACATAACCTGCCTACTTTACACCGTATACATGTCAGAATTTAATTGAACTTCGCGTTAAATATGTTCTTAACGCGACGGCACATTATCGCGCTTAAGGTCCAGCACTTCAATATTGTTCAGATATCGATCAGTTTTAAAAATTTAGTTTAATCGTGAGAATCGATTTGGGGTAATGGTTCGATGCGGTGCGAGAATCGTCCGTAGATTATGTGACGCAATAAGCTGTCGTCTTTTAACGTTTTTGTTGCGTAAATCTGATATTAATACGTGTTGTAGGTTGTTACAAGTTCTTTGATCACATGCGAAATGCAAATTATTATATCGCCGACATCAGCTATCATAACATAACAGTGCTAAATATAATAACTCAAGGTATGTAAGCTTTCACCCAATGAGTTCTTGAACTTTTGTTCTTCATTGATCACAGTACTAATATGATAAAACGATAAATTTTGTTTTACATTCAAATGAACATATAGAAAAAAATGTATGAAGTCTTATTAGAAACACAGAATAAATAATAGCAGCACTGGTCCAATTGGAAAAAATCTGTTGCCGATATGATAACATTGATTTTTCCAATTGGACCAACTTTTTCTTATAAGAATTGATACCTACTTTTTTGTCTAAATTATCCTTAGAAATGGCTATTTTACTGGTATAAGTGGTATATGCCCATCCAGTAATATATGCATTGTCATTCAATTGAGTATTAATTCGTTGACTCACTTAACAAGATGACTTTTGTTTCTTTTTTTGGATATAATTTTGACTAAATCAGATGTAACAGCAAATGATAGTAGTACCTACATACTCAGATAATTTTTTTTTCATGAAATTTTAATTTAAATTACCACGTAAATGAAAAAAAAATTACCATGTACTCTAGTTTTAGAAAAGTAAGTTTAATTCAATATTATTAAAAAAAAAAATATGCCCAAATCCCTTTCACGAAACTATGTAGATAATATGAGAATTATTTTTACGCTAATTAGAATCCATTAGTAGGTATATTTTCCAATAAACATAATCTGATAAGAGCTGACTGCGACACTTTACTCTTGTATCTAGTGTCTACATAAAGGTCAAAGCGGTTATAGGCATCTGTAACCGGTTCCAATTAGAATTGCTGTAGGTACCTAAGCAGACTTAATAATATAATATTTCCGACCGCAGTAAATGAAATAGTTATGTGTGTCGTCAGTTTAAACATAGGATTTGTTTTTTCGAAATATTTCTGTACGAGGCCGAGACAGGTCAGCTGGTGAGAAATAACCCAGTGACAACAATACCAGACATCTTACAACTCGCAACCAATGGAAATAAAACAATAACGCTGGTAACAGAGCCTATCGATAGCGACAAAAACTCGTTTACATGATGAAAACGAAGAGAATCTGCCTTTTAAAGATCACAATAGGATTTAATTACTGAGGCATGCACAATCTCCGTATAAACGTTTTTTAGAGCCAGATGTTTTCTTATTAGAACTTCGAGTGCACCCCGTTACAATTACAAGCCAATTTTATTATTAAAAATAAAACGCGGCTTCAAAAAAGGAACGATTATTAATTACTTATCGAACAAAATTGTTATTTAGAGAACATGTATCGTCCCGAGTGAAGCGAAAAAAACACGCCAAATGACCGTGAACGCATCGTATCAAGGGATCGATACATATAATCGGTACTTATAAATCGAGACTGTTATGAGACGATAAAATCGGCCGGCGACCGCCGCCGGCTACTGGGCGTCGGCCTAAGCGACGATTACTCTCAGCTCTTCTTATTTTGTTGCTGGCCATTCGATTCGAGATTATCGATAAAATAATTAAATGGTTACTCTCGAAATCGATTCCCGAGTGTTGTTATCGAGAGTCGTGTTATTTGTTTCGTTTTTCTTGTTGCGAAATAGTCGTGAACCTCGCTGGAAAGTTTTTGGCCTCACTGTTACAAAGTTTTACTACGAACTCGATTCGGAATCTGATTGGGAATGTTAACTTTTTAATCGGATTAGTAACTTGGTGTGGTGAGGCATCAACGTTTATTTATGGCTGGTGGTTATTATTACGTCATCGCGTATCTATGCGCTAAAATAAATTGTATTATACCTGACCCTTGTAAGATGTTCGTCATGTTCAGTAATGGTATTGAAGAAGTTAGGGCTTTTTTATGTCGATCACCTCAAACTCTACTTCAATTTACCTCAATTAAAATGTACCTTGCCATTTAAAAAAATCCAAGCCAAAACTTCAACTTGATTTGTATTTGTATTTAAAACGAAATACTAAACAATTTCTATCTTGGAAGCAAACATGCGAAAGAGATTGTTAAGAAATGGATGTGAATCTGAAAGAAGAACTAAGGTTGCTTGATATTTCTCGTCATCACAGTACCATAGTTTCTAGATAGCTACGCTCTCGAGAGCTCCAGAAGGAAAACAATCAATACAAGGATGTATGATTGATGTGCAAAGCCAAGAAAGCAGTGTATCACACATTTAGGTTTTTAAGATTGTAAAAAACAAGTCAGTAACTCGCATTTTATTTGCCACTTTATGTATTAAACCACTTGTTGCTCACGCGTCTAAAAGGTTTCTGTTCCGTGCATGTTGTATCGACACGAACGTCCATTATTAATACGTACACTTTATTTAACACACATATCACTTTTATTGCTACTGGAAGGCTACAAAACATAATATAAACAGCATCCACTGCGTCTTTCATTCCTCCAGTATCAGTATGTGGCCTCACAAATAATACAATGTCCACCAAAAAGATATGAAAGGGCTCACGTTGGTCGGTTGACCCGCGTGCGTGCCGCTCGGCCGTTCCCTCAGATGGTCGACGTCTTAATTGTCGGCTGGTGATAACTGGGACTCACTGATTTATAATGCCTCCTAAACGTATTAGTGCCTTTGTCGGCTCCACACTTATCGAGCGACTTAGTAGCGGCTTCCGCTCGCACCCGCCTTTTCGCCTCTTTTATATTAAAATATCAACAATAAAACAAGAGCCTGTCACAAACAAACCGAGGCAAAGTTTTGTGAAAGTTAATAGTGTTGGAGATGCTGGGAAAACAGGCGCAAGAGACTCGCCACGTTCCGGACATTTTGAATTGTACTAAGTAGGTATTGATTACGATACTGTTATTCTCAAATGAAAAGAGAACAGATGCCAAATAGCAACTTATGAAAAGACTATTAAACGCACAAATTGAAACTAAAAGATTTATACAGTTGTGTGTATTTAGCATAAGTTTGCGGATCGTTTTATGACCGAATAAACTCACGCCGACACCTTTTTACAACGTCGTTTGTTTCGCTAAACACACGATAATTTACATATTATTATCGGGAGACATAAAAATCGGACATTTGTGTTCGGTGGTGTCAGCGAGATAGGACGGTATCGGTGGCAGCGTCGTGACCGGCGAACAAAAAGTGCTTGATATCAGTAGCTTCGAAAAAAGTTTGATTTAGAAAAGAGCGCGTGAGACATGCGTGTGATGAATTGACATGTTCCCGGGGCCATTAGGGGCTGCGATAAGGAGGCATTTAACTCAATCCTCTGTGTCCGAGCGCCGCGCCCGCGCACGTCCCGCGCCGCCCAGCTCACGTGTATACAGGGTGCTCAGGACTTGAATCGTTTTTACAAATATGTACTTGATTAACATTATTTGAGTAGGTATTTTCACGTCAAATAAAGTTATAGATCTATCTTTTTGTTCTCCATTGGAGATAGTGTCTGCTATATGACATCAATATTTATTGTGCAACAAACATTAACGTTTTTGGCCTGTTAACAAAAGATGAACTGTTGTCTATAAACACATGAACACCAGTGAAAATTGGAGAAAGGAAGAGAGGTAACACCTGTTCCTGCATATTGAGTTACACAAAATATAGTACGAGATAAAGTCAGAGTTAAAAGACATGAAGAGAAGTTTGTACTTCAATTCCTAGTTTGGACCAACCTATTTGTCTAAGAGAAACATGGTGCTGTCATGCTATATTTTATCGTTATGTTCCGATGCTAAAGTTTATTTTATGGTTATGTGCCTATTAGAAATATGAGCGCAATTGATTCAACTTTAAACAAACAACACGCTGTACATGCCCGTCGTATAACTCCGATAGGCGGTGTTTATGTGAGTGGCACCGGCTCGCCCGGTAGCCTCTTAATGAGAATCGGCTTCCGTCAATAAAATAATTCCGATCTGGCCCGTAGGTACCGTGAAATTTCATCGGCCACATATCGGCCATCTAATAGAGCACATATCGGCCACCTATCGACACCACACCGAAAGGGAAGCGATATATTCTCCGATAGTTATCTAATTAGACCTCTACGTTACGCTCCGTTTTACTTTCCAATTTAGAATTTGGTGTAGGTGTGTTACAATTTGAGAGATAATAATTTTAAGTTCGGATAAGTAATAAGTTGAAATATTCAGGTTGGCTTTTAGTGTTAGCGGTTGTATCGTGTTTAAATGATTGTTGTAAGTTGGAACCAATGGCTTTCAATAAGATTTTTGTTTGTCATTTTTCTTCGCACAAAATAATATAGGTATGTCGTTTTAAATGGATAAGTGAGTTTGTGTTTAGGATTCAACCAAGACCTCCGGAGACGAACAAACCTCACTTCTAAACCAAGGCACCTTGTGATCGACGGATGAGGCTTTAATGCAGGCGAGCGAGAAAAACCACGGGTGATGCAAGCTGTTATAGGCCATGATAACCTTCTCATCAGGTAAGCCCTATACCAACTTGTTTAGCGAGTGATATGAAAACAAAATCTGAATGTAGACCGAGTTGCATTGTAGCGAATCTGTCGCTAAATGTATTTAAACACAGTAACAGTTAGTAGAAAATTCTAGTTAATATTCCATCAGATGGGCCGTGTACTTCTTTGCCATCTAAGTGGCATAAAAAATCTAATTAGAAAAAAATGGTGAGCTTACTATCAAAACTGCGGAATGGTTCTGAACATTGTTCTATTACTGGCAGCAGTGGCAGCTAGTGTAGGCTGCAGTTAGATTATTAAAATATGTTTCAGAGTAACCTCTTTAGGTATTGCTATCAACTGTATTTGTAAGGATAGAAGAAGATGACGGGCCCGAAGTACCCTGAAGGGAAAATGTACATACAAGGTACATACAATTTATATTTAATCAACGGAATGTAATTTAAATCCTCTCTCGTGTATGTACTGCCCTACGTTAGTTCTCCATAGCATGTCCATAATTACTTACATTAATTTCGACCCATTATCTTTACATTCGGCTTAAGAGTACTCTTGCCATGGTAGTGTAGAAGCTTTTATAAGGCCAGTTTCTCGTTTAGCATACGATATGTAGCAAATTTTTGTAACTAAATGGCACATCAAAGTTACGTTTATAGTAAAACATAATATTTATAATCAGCTCAGCTGTTGGACGTCCACAGTTGAATATTGGTCTTTTTCAAAAATTGGTGGCCGGATAATATGCCCTGCCAGCTCATATGCAGCACTCTGTAGGAATACGGAGATGATGAACCCATTTGCCCTCCGCTATCTCTCTAATCAGAGAAACACGATGAGAATATCGCCCAGGTTCCACCACGACAAAATTTCCTTAACACAGTCCCCCAAATATTCACATACTGAAACACAGCTCAATGATTGCAATTTCCGAATGCTATCATATCGTTCTGGGAGTGTAACTAGCTGGTCATTGGAGCTGACACTCAGCCGCAAACTGTTAGCCTGTCGTGGATATACTATTAACAAGTGGTCATACATTGGCGTCGCTCGTGGCGTGATACCCGCTATCTCCCGATAAGCCAGCCACGACACACGACTTATGTGTTCACCGACTCTAATTAAGATGTTCATTAACACCGTGCGTGTTATAGTCGAGAACACTAAGGCTGCTCTGGTTTATGACCTACCTAGTGCATATGCAGCCTTCGGGAAGGGAAGATTAATTTTATTGTTATAATAATTGATAATGGCAAAATTATTATAATCAACAAAATCACCTGCACATAATGAATTTGACATTGGATTGACAGTTGAAAATAATAATTATTTTAACATCCGTAAGTAATTTTAATAACGGTATCCGACAGATGGGTAAAGATTTCAATTTTGCTAAGTAAGAATTTAGTCTACGTTGTAAGTGATTGCCAGGCTGTATTAATCTAGAATCATTCAAGAGCTACTGATCAACCTCTATATGTCTATGAAAAGTTCTGAAAACCCCATTTGCTAGGAAGAACGTAACACTAAACTAGTGCCCGCTTGCTAGCAAGTAAAGAAGTGGAGATATTATGTAGTGTGGAGGTTACACATATCATCCATAATTGAGCAACTCTGATTTCTGAATATGGTTTACCACCATCCCTACTAATATTATAAATGCGAAAGTAACTCTGTCTGTCTGTCTGTCTGTTACGCTTTCACGCCTCAACACTAAACCGATTTTGATGAAATTTGGTATAGAGGTAGATTAGACCTTGAGAAAGGACATAGGCTATGTTTGGTCGCGATAACCGACATCCACGCGGGCGGAGCTGCGGGCAAAAGCTAGTCTAAAATATATCTTTCCAGAAAACTCAATATCAAAAACGCATTTCACAAAACCTGGTTTTCTCTCTACCCCAACGGAAAAAAGCATGACTAGATAGACCTAAGTGAAAAGATTATTTGACTTACAATCTCACATAACCTATGTGATAAATAATAAGAAAAAATATAAAGATAACTAATCTTAAAATATTGCCACCAGTTTTCGAAATGGTATTTTAAAAGTGTACAGTATGAATAAATTGATTCTTTTCCCAAGTCCGTTCACAAACAAAAGGGCCAATAAATATAAGACACAAGTACCGCGCGGTATCTAAGTCCGGTAGCTTAATGTATTCCGTGTAGCTTGTAGCTTGTAACCCGAGGATTGAGACAAAAAAGACCAGAGTGCACCTACAGGCCGAGGACCCGTCGCTGACGAATTTATATCCAAGTGTTTGCAGTCCAAGTTGTTATTCATAAGGATTAGCCTAATTATACACTTAATGACTTTTGGTTTCGTATTATTTGTAAACTGAACATCGTTTTTAATTTTCCTGTTTGATAACTTAATTGAGGTTGATGCGTTTTGTTAATGGTGACACGACTGTATTATATTTTTTATCATCATATTATTATGTAGTATGTGTATTTGTACACGTATAAGTTTTATATGAAGCGTGTTACTAAATCTTCGATCCACGTCGATTTAAAAATAAGAGATTACTAACAGTAACATTATAGAAAGTTACCTGGTATACAACACCAAAAGAATCATGAATTAAAAAATAAAATAACGAAAGAAACAGAACAAAAAATCTCCTTTTTATAATCGGTGAAAAATATTCCGATAAAATGCCTCAATTCAAGGTGTACAATTGTACATACCTACCAAATATAGCCAGAAAATCTATATACGGAACGGAATCCGTCTGTCTAGATGTGATCTACAAATTTGTAATCGCCTCTCTTCCCGGCGGATCAATCGGCGCGTGAGATTTATGTTGGCAATTACCTCACAGCGCGAACCACCAGCACCTCTTATAACATTTCCTGGATATGCTTGCTTAGTAACTTGGCAGAGAATCAATAGAAAACGGCCATGCTCTTGTGCAAGTAATATTTTATATTAATGCAACTATATAATTTTAATAGAATTAATATATTACTTGCACAAGAAATCGTTTACAGTTGAACTAAATCAACATAATTTATTTGTTACTGTCTGAAATTCGAATATCACTCATTGAAAATCCCCTCGACCATGGTGGCTGCTGAAAGTTAGCCGAAACGTCGCCAATACCAAATAAATCGCGATTTCATTTCAATAGTTTATTTGTTTTCTTTTAAATAACTGATAAAAAAATAAACTTGCCTAAATTTTGATAGCTAAAAATACCCACTCCACTTTTTCGCAAAATGAATTCACTATAATGAAATAAATAAAATTCATACTGTCCTCATCCTGTAGCCTCATCATGGCGACATAGCTATAATATTACATACTTTATTTCTCATCTACGAACTTGCACTACTTCTCTCACGCTAAATAAATGCTGCAACAAAAACGACCGTTCTAATCGGATTACAGTAAATGTTAATCTGATTGCATTTATATCTGTAATCCATATTTATTAACTAGAAAGAAGTTATCACATTACTAAACGAGCTAATGGACGTTTTCAAATCGATAAAATATCACAAATACTTTTTTAATACGAAGAGAGTCTTTGACAATTTCTTATAAAGGTATGATTCCGAAGAAGACCGCATACGACAAAGACAGACGTCTGCAGAACATATAGCGTACCCATTACTTGTTAAATTCTGATACGGATAAAAGGGACTATTGAGAAGCCGCAATGAATTACGCGCATCTGCTGCGTGCATCGGCAGTTGTCGTACCTTTACTCGTAATTTGGTATCGTAATAGAGTTCGGAGCAAGTCCACCTTATTCATACCTCACCTACCTGCTGATTGACCTACGAGGTGCAGGGTGTTAGATTTGGGGGTCCTTAAGGTCACTCCCGTAAAAGAAAACTGAACCAGTTGGTTCTCAGACTCCAAAAGTGTAAAATTTGTCTAGGATTGACGCTTGCATGAATATGAAGTTGTATAGGTTCTAATTTACGCTTGCTCTAAACAGCGATTCTCAGCTCACCTACTTATTAGCTCTGATCAATATCCTAAAACTTGAAACTGAAGCAGTTAACACTCCCATTAATTTTTTCTCAAGCACTTTACAATTTAGTTAATGATCGAAGTGTGATACCCGGTCAAGTTTACGATGCCATAGATCAGGTGATGTTGTCATAATATGTGTGAGAATTAATTATGGAAGTGTTATATTCTCATATCCACTTTATTGGAAGAGATTCCAATACGTATTAAGGTAAGATCCCAGTGGCATGGGGGCACGGGTCGTGACCTCTGCTCCGTTGGTCTTCAGATTATGAGTCTCGTTTAGTCTTCAGTACTGTGTTTAATGATTTTCTTTTTGCAGTTTCTCGTTCTTTGGGAGTGTTAAAATACTATAAACGGAAACGGTGCGCACTGTGCGGTATGAAAGGAACCTCATCCCTCGCACACTCAAGCTGTGGTATGAACTCCCCGCGATAGTTTTCCCAAGCGACTACAATATGGGGTTCTTCAAGAAGGGCATTAGAAGGTTTCTTCAGGGTTGGCAGCTCGAAGATAGATACCTACAGAGGATTGGGTGACCAGGGTTGCGTCAGCTCAGCTGGTAGGATTAGCATCGCTACCTGTACCTTCTGAGAAAGTACGAGTAGATGTTACGAATGAGTTAGTTCTGAAAAAGCCTTATGCGATTTTTATTTTTAATTTGACGAATATCTCTAAGGAACAAAATAAGAAAATAGCTATTAATTGATCGTTCGTCTCGTAACATACCTGCTACGGAATGAGGAAAACAGATCTTTGATATTCCAAAAAAAAAAATAAACATCCTGAAACTTGAAATTATTGACAAAACCTATATTAAACCAAGCAGCTACCGATAAATTCTGTACTATATTTTGAACGAATTATTATCAGTACATGTATCGTATTATTATCGTACGCTATAATAATAGGTACACAGAAAAATAATTCCTATAATGAACTTGTACGGCGAGGTTGAAGTTTCGCAATAATATATCGATTTTACGATGCAACACGACAACTTGTAAGATATCAATGATATCATAGACATTTTTAATTGCTGGACTCTATCGACTGACAAGCAGCGTGATAAACTCTTGATATCCTATATTTTTCTTCGCTGCGGCCGACTCAATGACGGGCTAATGAATTTGTATATGTATGTTATCTGTGTCCCTCGGATATTGCTAAATAAATGAGCTACAATACTGTAGTGTAGGTAGCTGATCTTTCGAAGTAATTTTTTTATTTTAATCATTTATCATATTTAATAAGCTACACCTGTCGGTCGCTTGTTCACCGAAAGGGTAATCAGAAGTTATTTTATGATTACACTTCACTGCTGAGCAACGTTCTGTTTACGACTTTCGTAACAGAAAACGTAATCAGACCCAGGTTTCGAACCCAGGACTTCGTATACTTTACGAGCTAAGATTGATTCTCATAGAGGAGATATAACTTTGTTTCATCGTATTGCAAAAGTAGCGGAGAATAAATAAATAAATATTTAAGGACATTCTACACCATGCTAACTAGGCCCAAGATAAACACAGCTAAACTTGTTTTATGGGTTCTAGAACGCGGATATATTTTTTGTAAATATCATGCATAGAAACATCCAAGTTAATGCAAATAGACATATACCTACAAATATTTGCACTGAGTGGGAATCGAAACCGCGACCTCTGACGCAGTAGACGAACGTCGTCAGAGCATGGGCGTAACTGATCGTAAGCGATTCTTCTTCCTCATGTATGAAATACGTAACCAAACTTTGAGTTTCTTATGTATAAGCTTTTGTTTTAAACAGCAGCATTTCAGGCGCGGGTTCGATCCCCGCTCAGTGCAAATATTTGTGTGAATGAAATATGAGTATTTGCATTGGTCTGGTCGTGCCTCGGAGAGCATGTTAAGCCGTCGGTCTCGGTTGCCATGAGAACATCTATGGCAGTCGTTACGGGTAGTTGGAGCCCTCAAAAATCCAAAAACAACGGTCTAACTGCTAAACTTCGATATCGCCTAATGTTAACATTGGGTTGTGGAGGTCAGATGACAATCGCTTCACGGAAAATATCGAGGTCTAGTCAAATCCGTGGTTAAGACTGGTAAAAGCGGACCCCAGACTCCGAGCTGAAAGCTTCGGATGCGACTGGGAATTAACGCTAAGAGGAAGAAGAAGCTTTTGTTTTAAAGTATGGATAAGTACAGTGTGTTCTGATTAAGCATGTTTAAAAATAGCATTTCTTTGTAAACGTAGTGGTGTGTTAATGAATAACTTATAACTAAGAGGTTATCGCCTAGATCGCATCCCGCGGCGTCGCCTGCGCACACCACTTGCTAATTACCAGCGAACCTTCTCCACCCGAATGCAATCGGGTCAGATTCACCCAACGTCTCCATACTCGTGCGCCGATCGGTGGACGATAGTTGACCATCCTTAGATTTTAGATGCACGATTTTTGCAAGCAGTTTATTTAGGAGTTATTGTAGACTGTTTACATTATCTAGTGACTAGTTCAGTGAGAGATACTTGCCACTCGTTTTGATTATAAACTAAAAATGTCTGATTCCTGTTAACATTATTGTACAAAAATGTCTTTCCAAATAGTAGTCTTTCGTTTATATTTCAAAGTCTATAGCATAGACTATGCCTATCTGTAAACCCTTGTAGTGCTGTTCAAGCTACGGCAGTACACAAGTAAGTACATTATGATTGTATGGTGGTGCTATGGTAGATTTGGAAGAGACGTATGTCCAGCAGTGGACAACAATAGGCTAATTGATGGAAAAAAAATGAATAAATTTTTGGTAGGTTTTGCTTTTTATGCTTTATGTTTATGTTTTATATTGCTTTATATGCTATATAATACTTTGAAATTATTTCAATTTTGGTAGGTTTTTGATATATTCTTTCTATCTATTGAAAACTCAATTGTAAGACGTATGATGACATACATTGATTTATCAACGTAACCTGAGTGTACTAAACCACTTCTCTCTGCACCTCTCGAGATTTTTTGTACTAAGAGGCTTATGATGTTTCTTTGGTAGGTACTAATACTCTATTTCAAGTTAAAAAAGAATGTCTAATCTACCAAAATAGTCACTATCAAGTGAACTTGTGAACTTTCACTGAGAGCTTAACACCAATGGTTGCACACAAGCCTTATAAATCGGCTCCAACGATATTTATAGAATTACATCCACTGACATCAGTTACACTGCGCGGTGAACAAATCCAAGACCCATCTAAATCTAAGAATTACGTGTTACGCAACCATTTTTCCCACCGAGCGCAACACAGCTTCCATTTTAAACGGACACCATTACCAATAAATTTGTGGAGAAATGGAGGAATTCAGATGTTCATTGCCAAGGTCAACTTATTAGAGTGAACAAGGGAAACCCATTTATCGGAGCGGCGGCCGGTGCGCCGGCGCAGGCCGATAGAGGCCTACACGATGGTAAGATAAAGCAGGTGCGTGGGAGTGTCGGTAATGCACAACACGGTGAAAGGTTTACAACTAATATATTTTGCTGGTGTTTTATTGACTTTTAATTCGGTTGCAGTATCTTAATGAACTTTTCGTGATTTTCATGAAAATGGGCATTTTTGTAAAATCACTGCCTATTGAGTGTTTGAATTAATAATTATAATTATTTTTCAGGTGTAACCACATATATTGAGTTGAGATGTTAGATAGAAAAGCCCTTGAACATTCAATAGCACTTCGACCCGGTAATCGAACCCAGAACTCCATGCATAGCAATCGCGCTCACTACTGATGTACCACCGAGGCAAAAATGAATTTAATTGAAGATAAAAATAATACATATTATGATGAAAAATTGTCATATAACCGTTTAATTTTAAACGTCTTATACGTAAAATACGAAACAGAACTACCAGGAGATCAGTAAAGGCCAAGAGCTCTAGAGAAACGTACAGTTTCACTGGCAGTACATTCAATAGTCGTTCTATAACTGCTGCTGTAAATTGTCAATGTTATGAGTACTTCATATCGCTGCAGCAGATTATCCAAGCAGGTCTAAGGATTAAAGCAACAGATTTCCAATGAAATATTAAACAGGGCTAGTTTTGTAATGAAGAAAGGAAGTTCCATAATAAGAATAAGCGCTTATACGGCAAATAGCGTTATGGTGGCACTTCACATGGCTGTTTGAGTTCGCTATTGGGCAATTGTTGTATTTGGCAAAATACTTGATCATATACGTGCAAACATTGATGTCGACAACCCCTGTGACGTGGCGATAGTGAACACGATTGATAGTGCGATTGCCGCTAAGTGCAAATATTTGTATGCATGAATATGCCTATTTGCATTGGTCTGGTCGTGCCTCGAAGAGCACGTTAAGCCGTCGGTCCCGGTTGCCATACAAACATCTATGACAATCGTTACGGGTAGATGGAGCCCTCAAAAGTCCGACTAGTCTAACTTCGATATCACTAATTGGTTGTGGACGTCAGATGGCAGTCGCTTCACGGAAAATATTGAAGTTCTGCCGCATCACAGTTAGACGCAAAGCCGACTCCAATTGAAATGGGAAAGGGCTCAAAGAATGATGTAGCCAGCCTTCAAAATAAACAATTATCTATAGCTTAGATGAACGAGTCGGCCTTACCATCGAGAGGTACCGGGTTCAAAACCTGGCCATTTCGTTACTGACAGGATACCTACTTATAACACAAGTAATTTAGCTTAGGTGGAGGGGCTAGGGAAAATATTAGTAATTACGATTACTAAATTCTTTAAACAAATCTGTAGGTAGTAACGGTGGTTTATAAAGACAGAAAGGTTTTTCATACACCTAGGAACTTCCAACGCTAATTTGTGAGAATTATTTTTAGAATCCAGTATTATTTCAAGTTACTCTAAGTACAATATTTAAGTTGTTATTGTAAGTCAAAGTAGCGTATTGTATCCCTTCAATTATTCCAATTACATTAACAATTCAAATCATTAACAGCCAACAAACAATCAACAAAATGAAAATAAATAGTATAAAAACAATTCGAGGTCCATTGTCAGTTCGAGTACGTTCACGGTCTTCCTTGTAAGTACGTGTCATATATATTATGACGTCACGTGACTATTGGATAGTATTTTCGTTCTCAATATATGCATCAAAGTACTATGTTAGAATGCTTGGAACCTCTACTATCTATAAATTGTATCTTGGGCTCATGAAGCCTTATGATATTTCAATATCAACGTAGAATTAATTAAACAGTTATTATTATCATATTAGCGTTATTACCAATCATGAGAATAATGTTAGACTTTCATATCCGTACGCCCGGGCCCGCTTACCTCTTCCCCCTTTCGGTTCTTCTTATACGCTTTTTATAGGAGTGACTGCTGTCAAATTTCAACCCTCTCGGGGTTGAAATTAGACGGCCTCCGTGAAGCTTGAAGTGAGAGCCTGCGTCAGAGCCTCATTCGTTAATCAGTAGGTGTACCAGATTGCCGGTAAGGTTAGTTTTGCCCGAAGGCCCCAAACTCGCTTTATAGTTACTAACGTTTTCAAAAAACTATGTCTTGCGAAGATATTTTTGTTAGGAAAAATCTTATTGCTTGTTATGCCGACCGAGAATGTTACGATCATTTTATTTGATGTCTATTTAGATACCGCCGCTTTTTACTGTTATATTTTGCTATTCACAGCGAAATTCATCGTTTCATTCAATCTTACTTTTGCAACAGGTACCTACTAGATATCTGTCATTTATAAATCTACATAGATCTACAAAGTAAGTGATGAAGTATACGTTTACTATGAGCCACCTCACGATTCGCTCACTTCATAATTGAACTTTGGTTTTTTCCCATATTTTGACACAGCATAAGGTATATCCCTAAAAAAACAGGCAGAAGGGTATTAAAACCGCTCGTCTGTATATTTTTTAGTCCCGATTTCGGTTACTATTGGATGGAGAATAAGCCTGTCTCTTGTTGCAATGTCGACATCCAATTTATATATTTTTTGTCTTTGTTATTCACCTATAAATACTGAACAAGCAGACTTGAGCTCTTTTGCTTATAAACTGTACGGTTATCTATGATCATAGCTATAGACTAGATAAGCTTGAGTACTAGGCTTGCATAAGTATTGAAGAGGTCTCGTTGTGCTGTCAACTGATGGAAAAACTCAGATGTACTAACTGCGGTCTTAATGAGAGTCGACAAACTGGATGGCGAAGGGCTTCTACTTTGGATTTGTATAGACATGCTTTATATCTTATAAAGGATTTAATTTCCACAGGAAGATAGCAATCGAAAATATTTAACATCTTCGTCATTTTACCCATTATTGATGTAACCTCTATATGATGTAAAGCTCTGCTCGTGTGGATTTCCCATGTGATTTTCCTATGTTAAGTTTGGAATTTGTGTCATTATGAACTGCCAGAAATAAGAAACACGATTCAAAAGTGGGAAGTAATATTCAGATTCAAAAACGAAAATAATAGATTTATTTAGGTCTTTGTGAAGTACGAAACTAATTTCTTATATCTTGGGGTCAAACTTAACTCTGCCTCAATTCCATTTTAAATTACAGGTATAATCTCACATGATTTTGTCATCAATTTCTTTATTCCTGATATACCTATTGAAAATGAATACTCTGAAATTTTATAAAACAAATTGAATGTCAAAAATATAGTTACTGAATATTGGATTAAGTGAATTTACAGTTACTTGACTGGCGTATCCACGCTAAGCTGCTGGGCCGTCATAACACGCGCCCTAAAAGGCATTGGTATCATTACCGGACCGGTCGGCTACCGGCCACCGCCGCACTCTGCTGCCCGCCTGGTAGCTGAGCACCCAGTCTCCAATGTTGTTTTTATGCACCTCGCTATCTTTGTATTGCTATTGAGATGGCATGCTACCTAGCCCATTTGTCAATTATGTACAATAACCTATTGTGCACCTTTCGGTCCTTAAATTAAAGTACAAATTACTACATCAAGTTCGAATTGAATGGTGGTTTCATTCACTGTTCTCTGTGCGAAGGTATTTGGAATATGACGTAAATGAACGTAGGTATAATACTTTTTTTTTGTTGAGATTATTTACGATGTAGGTGCGGCCTTTTTACAGCGTGCACTGAGTGGCAATTTTCTTTGGTGAGGCAGTAGCTGGGAGTAATTTCGCATGGCATTATACAGTAGCTCTGTCGTGGTCTGGTCTCCGTGTACCGCCTCTGGCCTAACTGACTAGCGATAATAATAAACGTTGGGAGGCGAAGCTGAGGACCATCTATTACTCTTTATTATTACTATGGAACACTGTGGTTTGTTGTAAGATTAATCTATGCAATAAGCCGTCGATAGCTGGATTAATATGGCCTATCAGTTTGTATTTTCTTTAATTATGGATGCCGTTTATATTAATTGTTTGGTGCGGTTTGCTTTTAGGCTATTATAACCGTGTAAAATACACATTTATCATTAATTTGTCTCTATCCTCTTGTTACTTTAAATGGAATAATAATAAGTGGCCTTTAAATGGAATAAAAAAGTAAATTGTTTCATTGCTAATAGTACCGTCAGTGAATGTGACCTTTATCTCTGGCCAAGCCGTCTATTAAAGGAGATGGGGAGGCTTTCATACATTCTTGGGCCAAAAATGTAATAAGATGAGGGTGGTATCAATTAAGAGCATATAAATTATTAAACCATCCCTGAAAATTCTGCAGATTTTGGATATCTGAGAGCAGAGTTATAAGAGATTTAGTAAAAGTGAGGTTATGCAAGAAATTGACATTTTAGAACTGTGATTTCTGTGGTGTTTTAATAGAAAGTGGTCATTTTTTTATCTTAAAATACTTTTAAATTGTACTGTATTATATTTTACTCAGGGATAATGTACGAAAACTTACAAAGAGATTTTAAAGATATGGAGTTAAGGATGTTATGTTAAAAAAAAAACACTTTATAATGATCTTTTATTCTTCTTCAATAATAATTAGAGTATTGTCTAAGAAGTGCGCAGGTGGAAATATATTACCTTATTCACTTCATTTTCTATGCCACAATTCACACAGAGATCCATGTGAAAATCCAAAATACCGAGCAAAACTCAAACAAGTAAACAAGTTTATCATTGTACTTTAAGGTAACCAGGAGCAAGCTGAGAAGTCCGTAAAGAGAAATCACTGTTAAGGGAATATAATCAAGAAATCAACTGGAAATACTCAAAACGCAGAAGTCAATTGATCATTGGATTTAAACCAATAAACTGATACAGCATACTGATATAGCATACTTTTGTACATATTTTATAAACAATTGTATATCCCATAAGCCGTGTAAATATACAATTTTTCGATAAAATAATTAATTTTGAAGATTGAATAAATAAACTGATTGACTGAAAATGGAGCTGTCAGCTGTCAGCTGTCACAGCTTAAAAATACAGTTGATAAACACAAGAAATAATTAATCGATTAACGGAAATCGATTCAGAATTTATTTTTATTACACTATTATTTGGTATTTTAAATGGTTATTATTATTATTATGATTAAGTTTTGTTCACTCTGATTGATTTAATATCAAATTGTGATGCAAGTGTTTAAATACGCAATATTGTTTAAATAATTTTTAGTAATCGATATTTTATTTTGCTAGTGGAATAAACTTAGTTTTAAGATTTCTCGTCTTCCAGACTTTCAATTGAGCTGTTTTTTTAATATTTTGAAATAGAAAAAAATACTGCTTTTTTTAAGTCATATCTCAACTCATTACAATTTTGGCCCAGAAGTCCCCGTCTCCTTTTTGAAATTCCTCATGATTGAATGTACTCTTTAATTGAATTATAGGAATTATTTTCCTGTGTTCTTTTTATAGTTGATTTTTTTGTTATGGTGGTACTGAGCGTTCGCCAGGATCTTCAGATTCCAAACCAATCTCTCCTGCAAACTGGTATATATCTGCTGACTGATGGATGAGGTTCTGGCCCGATACCTCAAGAAGCCATCTTCTTGGGGCAAGAAGTTCAGACGGCAGTCGCTCTCATAAAAACTGTACAAGACCAACCACAAGTAGAACTTGATTCTCCTTCGACACGTTCGTTTCGAGTTATTTAAAATTATTGTAAACTCTGTTATATCTTTGAATTATTCAAACAGGTTACAATACGATTAAATAAGACTATTATTTGTAGTTCAGTATTATGGTTCTATTTATGTCGTGAGAAATAATTAGCAATAGTACGGCTATAAATTATCTGCGTGGGCAATAATACCAACTGGTACTCAGGTAGCTTGGCACACTGTGGACCTGGATGTGATATAGCTTTATATTCGTTTAGTAGATTTTCTTAGTTTTATTAGTAACTTAGAAAGTGATGAAATAACGCCCGTAGCACATCTCCGCCGTTTCGCGGCGGACAGCGGAACTGCTAGTTGAGTTTCGCTGTGTTCAAGTGTAGCTGGAGCAGCGAAACATGAGCGGAACTTGACACTTGTTATCTAATATGGAGCGCGTACCCGAATCTAACTGGTCCGTGTAGAACGCATGCGCCAACTACCTGACTTCTGATTGCTCCGTTCAACATGATAACGTCTTTTTCGCATGCGCGAACTTGATACCGTGCGTCAAGAACTTTCAAAATCAACAGGGCCGAAATTGGGTAATTGGCTGTCTAGTTAAATTATTAGTTACTTTATGGTGAGTGATAGGGAAAGGAGATGTTCACTCTTTGTATGGACAATGGGGACACTAATTTGCACAAATATAATATATATAAATTAGTTTTATATTTGGTACCATTATACGCTAACATTACATTTAGATAAATATAATATTAATACAATTAAAAGTCTATTATTATAATAAAAAGCGTACCTTCCACATTTAATTCTCTCTGAATTTCTAGCCATGCTTGCAATTTTTTTCACGTTATTTTTATAATGTGGATGGCTTATTAAATAAATAACGGGTCTATTTCTGATCTCTATGAGAAGCTTTTCGGTATATTCCACGTCCATCATTTAAAAAAACGTAGTTACGCTCAGTAGCTTTACCATGAATTGGCACCAAAATTTGACAACTTCGTTACCAAATCGAACTGTGTATGCGAATCTGATTGGTCTGTGTAGAACGCATGCGCGAATTTTCTGACTTCTGATTGCTCCGTTTAAAATGACAACGTGATTTCGCATGCGCGATCCTTCGCAACCGTGTGTAGATTTCGAATCGTCGTCGCCTGTCAAAATCCAGGGCCGTATAGGGTATTTGGCTGTCAAGTCAAATTAAATACTTTTTACTAAACGTAACTGTAAGTTATAAATATGTATACAAATATAATCGATGATTAATAATTATTAATTATATTGACCAATTATTATTTATATTATGATTGGACAATTTCTATGGTTGGACAATTAAAGAGTGCTTGTCATTTTTCATAATTGGACATATAAGTCGTGCAAAGGACACATTTGACGTTATTGCTGGACTGGTCGCCGAATGCAGACCGAGGGTTCAGATTCAGCCACCTGTCACCGCTTCAACCCGCTGGCGAAGTGGTGTGACATTCATAACCTTCCTTTCCGGAGTACAATGGGGACACCGTGCTTTTCACACCTGAGGGCTCTTAAATTATGGCCTAGAATCAGTCGGGGAGTGCGAGATAGGCGGGCCGTATATGGCGGTATTTGGCTGTCAAGTCAAATTAATTAATTTTTACTAAACGTCTAATCAGTAAGTTATAAATAATAATATGTACACAAATATAATAAAGAGAAAAGAAGATGTAGCGATGGATGTGGCCCTGTGGAGAGGTTCCCTCCATCTGGCAGAAACTTGATACTTCGAAATTCATTAGGCATAACACATTTGACATTATTGGTGGACTGGTCGCCGAGTGCAGACCGAGGGTTCAGATTCAGCCACCTGTCACCGCTTCACCCCGCTGGTGAAGTGGTGTGACATTCATATCCTTCCTTTTCGGAGTACAATGGGGACACCGTGCTTTTCACACCTGAGGGCTCTTAAATTATGGCCTAGAATCAGTCGGGGAGTGCGTAATAGGAGGCGTGCGGTTTTGAGTAGGTGCGATGGCCGACCGGAGTGGTATTTGAAGGGACTACCGAAAAAAAGTAGGAGCGTGATCAGAATTCGACGTGTGTGGAGCCGTGGGCAGCAGCTATGTATAATACTAGCAGTTGCCCGCGGCTCCGCCCGCGTGGAATTCGGATTCCGTTCCCACTTTTTTTTCGTGCTAAAGTTCCCTCGGATATGGTCAGGAGTGATTGTCGAACTGAACTGAACTCTGAACCACTAAAAACGCATGCCGTCGCGGGTCTTTATTTGCTAGCCTATGTTACTCCCATTATTGAAATCAGTCAACAACAAACAAAAAAAAACAAGAAAAGGACATTCCTCTTTAGAATATTAGTGTACCTAGATGTAGGTAATACCATCCTGTACAAAAAACTGTAGACGGCGAAAAAATAATCAAAGTAAAACTTTTTTACTGATCTTGATTCATTTGGAATTTAAAAGACCCCTAATGCGGCCCTGCAATTTATGTGTTACGTAAAATTGTCACGTGACAACACTGACAAAATAGCGGACGAAGCGCGGAGGTGTGAACGGCATAGGCGAAACTGCGCGGCGAAAGAGATAGAAGATAGGTAAATGTATGCATTAGAACATGCCGTTTCGCTAGAGTTTCGCTCCTCGTACAACTGACAGAACATGGCGAAACAACCGCGGTTCCGCTATACGCGGTTTCGCGGCGGAGATGTGCTACAGGCGTAAATGTGGGTGTTAATTCATCTCTACTAACCCTCCGGGGATAAAGACGTGATTATAATATTGTATGTATTAGTTAAAAGTTGCCTTTCATTTGAGAAAAAATCAATTACACCCGTATTCACAAACAATACTTCGCTATGCGTACTACCAAAACTGTGCAAAGAACGACAAATTCTCACACCCGTATTCACAAACAATACTTCGCTATGCGTACCACCAAAACTGTGCAAAGAACGACAAATTCTCAGTGCGTTCGTTTTAGCAAGCCTTTTTATTCATTGATAACACTTAAGTAATACTTCGTTGAGGGAACGCACTGCGTTAGATACTGCTCCGTGATGTTTGTGAATTAATTTTACCAGCCCTAAGCGCTCGAGCACACTATGAGACCTCACAATATCGTTTGTGAATACGGGTGTTAGTCTATTACATTGCAGTCCACTATTCTCAATGTGCACCGATGAAAGAAAACGTCAAAAGGTGAAAGGTCTTCTGCAGTCTAATTAACTGCGAATTGCATACTATTACTCAGCGCCTATATTAGCCTCTTACCATAATACATCCGGCTTATTGATACTGCGGCAAGTGTGGCTCAATGTCTAAATATAATACAATCATAAAAGAGTTGTTCTCCATTTGACAGTAAACAAGGCCTTGCAATGTACCCGCTTGAAAGCAATAAGCTCGCCCCCAATTATGTGTCACAAGCGGTTCGGCGACTCCTTCTTCTGCCGCACCATTAAGTCTTGGAATTCCTTACCAGTTCACGTGTTTCTCTCCTCCTACAGTCCCGGGTCCTTTAAGCGGGGCGTGAAAAAGCATCTGATGAGGCCGTCAAGCTGAGGGCCACCATTGTAACATGATACGTGTCTGTAATAGTGACCCTCTTTTCAGAGACTTTGCCTTCAGCTTACCATCAGGCGAGGCGAAGTCAAATTGACGTGTCCTATATTAAAAAAAAACATAGTTGAGAAAATGTAGATGTCAATATATTTATTTTCTTATCTGCCTACCCTTGAGGGATTTACAGGCGTGAATGTCTAAGTATGTACAAAAAACAGTTGTTTACAATCAACGATGATACAATAAATAACTTACACGAGATATAAATGCTAACCGAACTCGATTGACCTACTACTCAAAAGTTTAGGTCAGATACAACAAGTTGTTTTCATGCAAATTTAACGCTCCTCAACCACACTGGAATGACCAAGTAATTGAATTTAGGCGGGCCGCATGCGATCGCAGCACGCGCCATAAAACGGCCTGACGAAATATCATATTACTAGTTTTTATGTCAGTACAATCGATTACCGAATGTAAAAATAGCCTCTTTGATTCTGACTTGATGATGTGTAAAATTATACGTATCTACTCAAAAGTACGTACCTACACAAAAAATATAAAATTTAATATTGTGTTTTAAATAACATTCAATCATTATTATTCTGACAACCGTACCAATCATATACAAACAAGCTTTGATTTCGATTAAGATCGGAAAAAGTGAAACGACTTTGACGGGATTTGAACCCGCGACCTGTCTCTTACAGGGGGAATGCTCGGGCCATTGAGCTACCGAGTCAAATCTTAAATGTTCTAAATTCTCCTATATAACCATCTTGGGGCGACGACGCGGTGGGAGCCATCTACCAATAGTCGTACACATTGATTTATTATATTATCATCATCAGCATCATCATTTCAGCCATAGGAAGTCCACTGCTGGACATAGGCCTCCCCTATAGATCTCCAATAAGACTGGTTGGAAGCGGCTCGCATCCAGCGCATTCCCGCTTCCAATATATGTAATACTCGTAGGTTATTCAAATTTAACGTACCTATCTCCCTCTTATCGATTGACCTCTTATGTTTTTTTACTCCGAATGTTATAATAGGTATTATGTCTATAGAATACATTCTCATTGTTTTATAACATTTTCATAAAACTTTGTATTTTATTTTATTTTATTTTTTTACTTAATTCTTTCATTTTCGAGTTCATTCTTTTTCTTATTTTTGTCTTATAAAAATATAATTAATTTATAAGCGAATTTCAAAGAAAGCGCATCAAGATGTAATTGATTAACCTGATATTGGACACTCGAGCAGTGGCCAAAGTAATCTTAAGTTACAATTACTTGTAACCCTTAATTACCGATGTGCGTCGGTCGCTTTAGTTGTAACGGAGAAAGATTACATTTTGCGTATCTTTTTTTTTACACTAGTGCGTAGGTATAAACCATTCTTGAATCCAGTTTAGAAACGTTAGTCTCTCTTCAAACATACATTTCACTATAAATGTTACCTTTAGAAAGGTGCCTTCACATAACAAAGCATCTGACCTCAGGAGAAAAGCCTTAAATCTCATAATACGCAAAATCTATTAGTATAAATCAATTTTACACACAAACAGCTAGTTTAATAATACCTAATCATATTTTACGAGACACGGCAATATTTTTAATGTCACAAATAAAATTACAGTTAGCAGTGAGAGTGAGTTTGTCTTCCCACGTGTTAGTGTTACATACGACCTTCCTACTTTCCCCCATATCTTCTGAACGAAGCTCAGATGTTCTTCTCGTGGTCAAAGTTATTAACCCACTTCAATGATATAAGTGACAGATATTAGTCCGGTAGTGGGCCATCAAGAAGTGATGATTGGATACATGTGATATATTATGATAGTTATGTAAATTAATTTAAAAAAGTGTTGTAATTTTTTTATCTGTTTAACCTTCTTCTACTCGTCTATTGGTCTGTCAGACCGAGAATAAAAATTATATAAAATGTTTGCCGAATTTTTTAAATAGAATACGCTGGGTTTCTCTGCTCCTTTGTAGCTGCATAATTGTCCAATTTCAAATCAGTGTCAAGCAATGAGCATTTTTAGTTTCCTTATTGCTTTTAATACGTACTACTCGTGACTGAAATTAGTACCTGAATGGATGAAACTTTAGCGCAAGTCTTCCTCTCAAAACTCGGAGGTCAGACGGCGATCACTCCGCTAGAAGACAGCTTAAGCTACATTCAGAGGAAAAAGCGTAGCAGGACAAACCCCAGTTCCAAAGTGCAAGCTCTTCAAAAATATATTAGTATCGTCGGTTACTTATCTTCGTACCAGCGGTTATCATGTTTGCAACCAGCTAATGTTAAATGTGGGTTCGCTGGGTGGGGCCCGAATTCTTGGCTATCTCTATCATCAACACAATCGGTCTCACAGACCGTGTGTGGGAATATATGTTACACTATAAACGTGGGCATTGGAAGGTTAAAATAATATACACGCATCTTTCTAAAGTTTTCTAAAAAATGATTCGCAGGTCTAAATGATTGTTTAGAAACCTTGTGTTAGGCAACAAACGTATGGAACTACATCATTTAACATGAACCGATCCCAAAGGGAAAGTGGTTTCTTGTGTAAAAACGTTACTGATTCAATGACAGGCAGGTCATATATCATGGAGCACGGTACAAGCATAGCATCAGCAATAAATAGGCATACGAAGATGATAGGGTTGTAAATTGATATAACATTTAATTAATTTTGTAACTTAACTTTATTCTCTGTTCTGTGATTTAACTTTCTAATGGTCAAAGGTTATTATGGCTTAAGGCTTCTGTGATATCTACAATTTGTTAACTTGAGTGGGAAGGCATGGACATACTGTCTGTTAATTTATCCTTTTCATCTCGTTACTATTATAATACGAAAGTTATTAATTATAATACTTTCTTTAGTCACTTTATTGGCTTTTGGTATACCTATTATGATTACTCAAATAAAAGGGTTCAGTTTCATGTCGTTGTCATTATTTTAATATCGATATAGTGGACTGTGTGAAGGATGATATGGTTAAGAGAGGAGTGAATGTTGAGATGACTGCCAATAGAGATGAATGGAAAAAGCACACATGTTGCGCCGACCCCAAATAAACTTGGGATAAGGGCAGGAGGATGATGATGATGATGATGACGATAGTAGATTTTGGGTACATGAAAATATGACTTACTATCTTCAGAAACACATAATAGCCAGACCAAATCCCCCGTGTCTTCTTAAAAATATGTTTGATCAAAGTAAATACATTTAAGGCAAAATAAACAAATAATAAAAACTTAAAATAAATACTTAAACCAGTGCTGTCAAATAACATTCTACTATTTTGTCAAACTGACAAAATGCATTACATTTTATTAATGTCATAAGAGAATAACTTCAAGAACCGGAGCAGTATCAACACTCGTTCAGCGAATCGTTCGCCAATACTTGTCATACATCAGCGTCACTTTGATAGACTAAGACATTTGTGTATGATTATGTTAAGCAGTTCTAGATGTGTGGTCTGATACAGTTCTACACGCCGAGGTGTGGCTCCAACATATCGGACAAACGGTTAAATTATGTTATATGTATGGTAATATTATGATTTACGACACTTTGTGGCCTATTATGTTGATTAATTGATAATTATATTTGCTAATGCTGTGGGCTCGTGGCTAAAATGGTGATTGTAGGTAGATTAATTTGTAAATGTTGAGATGAAAATATGATATTATGTAAATCTTTTGTTATTGCCTGGATAGGAGTAGTTTGTTGATACCGTTCTTTGGGAAATGTAACTAATGAAGTACTGAGTTTAAATTCGCTATGTTTAAACAAAATAGCGAATTTTCACTCCGTACATGGAATAATTATTACGTATAACTGTATATCTGCTTTGATAAAATCTAACTTATAAACTTAAATCTAGTTAGAAACTTTAAAAACTTATAAATTCCACAGACAGCACTCTGTTATATTTTTTCTATCAGTAGATTTTTTTTATATTATAGGACACGTCAATTTGACTTCACCTCGCTTGATGGTTAGCTAAAGGTAAAGTCCTGGAAAAGAGGAGGAGACTTGACACATAGATACATAATACTGTAACCACAAATGTTCTAGATAAAAAGTAAATAAAATATTTACTACATCGGTATGCAAAGATTGTAATTTTCTTAGTCTATTCTTAAAATAAATAAGCATCTGAAAGAAGCAGTTTTCGCTTAAGGATATAGGCAAGTATACAGTGTTTAGTAGCTCACGCCGAGAGTGCCGTCGCCAGATCTCCTCGGCATACAAATCAGCTCATATCTTATTTATAGAGTGTTTAAGTATGTAGAAACTGTAGGAAGTTAGTTACATTGTTGGTACGTCCAGGAGCGAGCCTCGGCGAAGGTTGATAAAGAAAATAAAAAAAAAAAATCACTTATAATAAATTGAAAGCCTTGATCAAGAATAATACAGCATAGGCAAAACAATTTATGTTTTGCCTATGCTGTATTCTTGATCAAGGCTGATGTCAGCTCTATATTACTGTACCCCGCCTGATGGTCAGCTGGGGTGTAGTCCAGGTTTGGTTATTATAAAGAGTGCTAACAACACCAATCCAAGTCAATCTCATATGCTAGTCGGTGCAGCTGCTAAACAATGAATGAGACTCTAGCACACGCTTTTCTCCTGTGATTGGCAGGTAAGATGGCAGTGACTGCCAAAAAAGTCGATATACCATTCAAATACCATAAGTGAACCCCAGCTCCAAAGTGATAACTTTGAATGCAACTGGATAATGATTTTTATTTTATACCACTGAGGTGGCAGACAAGCACACGGCCCACCTGATGGAAAGCGGTTACCGTGGTCTATGGACGTATCTATGCAACACCATGATGACTGCGGTCTTATATATGGCTAAGAAGCTACAAGTGAACGGAAGTTCGGTATTGCTCAATAAGCGTAGATTTGAACAACTATCATCGCCTAATCTTCACTTAACTGTGACTTGAGTGACCACTGCCATTTACACAATACATACTACAAGGTCTTGATAGGGGCATCCATCATTAATGGACCGATAACAATTGACAGCGACGTTGGACCTGTTTGATTGGATTTCAATTACAACTGCTACTGCATGTGACCTTTTATTCGCTAACTCTGATCTAATTTGAATAAATAATGAATAAATAATTGATAAATAAGTGATAAACCAACCCCTTTCTGATCAAGGGTAGCGTCTATTAAGCATTTAGAAATGTCTCTAAAAGACGGGCACTTTGCAGTTGAATGAAATTTTTAAGCATTTATTATGCTAACTATTCAAAGCGATTAAGAAAGAGAAAAGAGAATCGACCTCGGGCGGGGCTGGAACCCGCGATCTTTTCCTTACAGGGGGAATGCTCTGACCACTAAGCCACCGAGACCGCACAAAGCCAATCCAAATTCCTCTATACATTCGTCTTTGGGACGACGGTGGAGCCATCTACCGATACTCGTACGAGCTATCTGAACCCGCCCGAGGCCGATTCTCTATTCTCTTTCTTAACCACTTTTCAGTTGTTTTTCTTCAGATGGTGAAGGCAAAGAGATAATTCTCTACTGTCATTAAATCTTTCACACAAGTACAACAGTGCCAAGTATTTTTATCTTTCTTTCAGTTTGACCTCTGCTTACCTGCCGACCAATATATCTGTTTTGTCAGTCGTTCAAAAATTATTTCTCCGAAACCAACTCTGTACACAGCAATAGTCACTAAATATTGTTTTATGGCGACATACCGACTGGTTTCCCAAAATTCGTCCTCCGGAATAAAAGTCGTAGATTCGTCCCCTATTCAGGTACCCCTTGGTCCTCTGGTAGACCGCTACAATCCAAACTACTGTCGTATAAGATAATCTTACTTCACACTTACTGCGCAGCAATCTCATCTCAACTGCATTGCTACAGGGATACGTGTACAAATATTGTCATAAGCCACGTGCGTAAAACAGCAAACATTTTCAATTTACTTTATTGTGCAGCCTCGGTGAGCACTTTAAAGTGTGTTTATCTCATTGTACTTATCAGTGAACGATATTCGACTGGACAAAAAAATAATAATTTGGGAATAATGGTCACAAAATAATCGAGTTCTGGCAAATAAAAATATTACTTGCTTTCGTAAAAATTCAATAGGTACATGAATGTTAGCCATCGAGGATAGGTTTGGGAAAGTAGTCATTGCAGAAGAAATTACTTACATACATAATGATCACGCAGTCAGGAGTGCTACAAGTATAGATTTTTTTTTTTAAGAATATTAGCAACCGAAATTACTAATATTCCCGCTAACCCCTCCAACTAAGCTAAATTGCTTGTGCTAGGAGTGGGTTCACGTCGGTAGTGTAATGGCCAGGATTCGAACCCGGGACCTCTCGATCGTAAGGCCGACTCCTTAACCACTAAGCTACCGACGCTTGTAATAGATGGAGTAAAGAATATTAGAAAAGGCTGAAAAGCAGAAGCAGGCTCTAAGCCTCGGATGTAAACAGGCTTGATGCTATGATGATGATGATTTTTTTCAGGGCCATTCCATCATCGAACATTGAACAACCTGAACGCTATTCCGTGTGCCTGATATGGAAATTCAACTAAGAAATTATAAACACACTTCTACATCTCTGTATTCCAAACTTATCACTAACAATACAATATTAATAGCCATGTTCTTCCAAACAATAAATAACAACTAAATTACAAGCAATATTTGATGGATGGCAATTACTTACGGCCAGTGCTACGTCGTTCGTCACTCGTTCGATGTTCGGTGATAGCCTGTGATAGATGGTGATGTTCTGTAATACAGTGACACGTGTGGGATTCGCTTTAAGACATCTTTCCGCCATTAGTGGTTCAGGTTTGATAGATATGTGTTAGTTACAAAGATAATAGGCATCACCTATTGCTGCCTGCAAAATAAAATACATAATTTACGATTAATCCAACCTAAAAAATATCAATTAATTAATTTTTCCGCATCACATGAGAAATTATAATTTCAAGGATATAAAGTAGACTATGTGTTATTCCAGATTCCAGACCATGATCTATCCCTGTACCAAAATTTAATTCGTTCAGCCGTTCCAGTTTATTTGAGCAAAAACAACAATAGACAGCTTAAACTCTCACATTTATAATATAAGTAAAATAGAATAAGGTTTACACAATAATATACCGCAATGTACACCGCAACTTCACTGGAAACATTCTCAACGGCAGTACAGACAAACACATATTTCACATAAGAAACAACCTGTATAGACGATTCGATTACGAAACAAAACTAAAATACACCATTGATATTAATACGATACATTCAAAGCAATTGACGCCGTAAAAGCTGACGATAAATCGTGCCCGCAGTAAATAAAATAACATATCGAGAACCAAACTCGCTACCCGGTAGCCACGACCTGTCTCTCACGCACTCGCTACACCGCTTATCCTGACAGAAAACAAAAAAAAAATACAAAAGATTTATTGTGTATCGATCTTGAAATCGAATGGCGCAGTAATCTTGTTCGCATCTCCCTCCCTCTTGGAGAGGACATCGCTCCTCTCGCTCTATTTCATTCAATAATCGAAGCGCATGCAGCCGAGTTTTGATCTTATTTCGATTAAAGTATGATGAATGAATGATTTACAATGTTAGAAAGTGAGCGCCTCGGTACCGACTTAGGTTTAATTCTGAACGAGCTTGTGATCTGTTTGATCTGTTTATCTGTTGATCAAATTGTTATTGTTGAAGCTTCATACATACAATGAGTACGACTACTGTGTATGAGGTCACAGGTTCAATTTTCTGATAGGTAAATGAGCTATAGAGTTTAACTCCGCTTATAATCCATCATATTCTTTATGATGCGAGTGAATTTCAGAATCAACTAGGATTTGGAAAAAAAAACATTCATGGTTCACAGGATTTAGTCAACCCCCTTCTATGTGAGATATGTTGAAATACCTTTGCTTACCCCTTTGGATGATGAGAGCGTGACTATAAATAAAAGGTGTTATATTTTCTCTAATAATTTTGACAACCATATTGACGAGGAAATTTATTCAAATTTGATATGTCTACTTTTAAAATTATGAAAAAAGAAACAATAACATTTTCATCTGAAACAATTTGCTGTTTACATACATTTACGTTGTGTCATATTTTCGAACGAATTGTTCGTACGTCGAGAACAACAAAAGACTTCAACGAACTCTGTTGCGTATAAATAAAATGTGTGAACAGTTTTAGGGTTCATAAATATATTAAAACTATAGAAAATGCTAAAGTTATTGTATACTATATAATGTTAATTCACGTTGTTATAAAACTGGTATGGCTGTTCATGGTAAATTGAGTCATAAAACAGTTTAATGAGTACTTAAAACAACAAGCTTCATATTTTGATTGCTGCACCAACAAACATGCAAACATACATATTTCGATAACTATGATTTAAGGTGATAAGGGGCGAGCTTCTTGCCGTCAAGAGGGTACTTTTTCATGGGCATATCTACTCTCGAATGCATCAACAATACCCTGATTAGTTCATTCGTAATTTAGATTCACTATTATTAGAGAAATGCAAATAAAACAATATCGTTTAAAATTAAATTAAAATTATGAATGATGAAATAAAATGAAAAAGAAATTAAATGAAAACAAAAACGTCTGTAATGATGATCCTCTTTCCCGAGACTGCCTTCAGCTTACCATCAGGTGAGGTGAAGTTAAATTAACTAGTTCTATATAAAAAAAGATAGTAGAAAAACACACAGCTCACTAATGGTAAGTGGTCACCATCATAAGCTGTTGAAACTACACCTGCAAAGCGAAAGGGTCTTTGCACGTTAGACCAATGACCCTAGCCCCCCCCCCCCCCCTACGCGAGGACCGAGGGACCGGATGTGTTATTAACAAAAAAGGAAGGCATCGAGATAAGAGAACATTAAAGTAATCACGCGAGTGGTCCAGCTGCAGCATCCATCCGTTAGCCACCGAAACCGTTTGCCATCATCTACGTCATCGGTTTATTTACCACCTTACTGATGACTTACCACCTTACTGATAGTGTATACTATTTTACTCGAATTTTTCCCCTTACCTTTCATATATGTATTATATGAAAGGTGAGGGGCAAAATTTCTCTAAATTATCCTGTTTTTTATAGCACTTAGCTGGCAGATAAGCACACGGCCCACCTGATGGGAAATGGTTACTAGGGCCCATGGATGTGTGTAACACGAGGAGCATCACTCTCGTGCTGCCCCCCCTATAAGAACCTTCTGTTGCCCTTCATGAAGAACCCCATATTGTAGTCGCTTGGGATAACTGGGAGAGTTTATTTGTATGCATGAGAATAATTATTTGGATAGATTTATGTATTTTTAGTATAATATTTATTGTATGTATCTACAATGAAAAAAGAAAACTTAGATATATTTAGAATATTTATTCGCATTCTAGAACCCATATTATTTTTTGCGTTGCACTCGGTACAATAATTAAACATTACGTGTTAAATGAAGTGCGACTCTGTTGTGCTTTGTTTTTAAAACGGCCGCGCATGCGCTAATAACGGAATGCCAACCGATTAGACGAAACAAAAAAGTGAGCAATTCGCTCAACTAGTTCCAGCTATAATAGGTGTAATCGGTCAGGCCGGGCCATCTCCATATAAGAACGGTAGGTCCGAGACTCGGCGTAGCCCGCGGCGCCGCTTGAGACCTTGCCACAAACATTGGCTTACTTTTACTCCGCACTTGGCCAAGATTTGATGTAATAATTTATAATCGCCAAAAACAACCTTCTTACCGATTATTAGATTAAGTAATTGTAATTAATCTTGGTTTTATGGCGGCCTTACTTTCATTGCATTCCGATGTTCGAAGGTGCTGGACCCACCGTCGCTTTAACTGCCTTATTACTGTTATTTATGGTCTAACTGGGTTCAGAGTAGTCATTAAGTCTATACGTACGTTAGTCTATCCTTAGAAACAAAAGGTTCTCACATTTTCTCTCACCGAGAGCAAACAACCCCTTCGGTCTTCATGCAACCTCACCTCAAGTTTGCGCCGGAGTGTATTCCATCTATAATCATAAGCAAGTACCTGGTTTGCAGATTTAATTTGCCCCAAAGATCTTGAAGAGACATACATACAATGATAGATCACTGTGTATCGTGTGTATGCTTGTCTCAGAAGTACAATATCGGATTCTACACTTTGCTTGTACCGTACTTTTTAAGATTTCTAATAGACGTCTCTTGATAACGTTCTTACTTAAGTACACGACTATGTAAAAGAAAAGGTCCACTATCTAGGACCATTATGTATAATCAGCATCAGATCTATCTGTACAGGCAGGATGCCCTGCTAGTCAAGATCGATTCGATGCTGACTGTACATAAAACAATAATGTGAAAGAGGACACACATGTTGAATAGAGTGCTCTGATGTTTGAACCTAAATCTTATAAGAAAGGAAATTTCAAACCAGCATATACGACATGAAGCTTTAAAGTAAGTAAGTAAACCCGGGTTATTAGAGAGTGCCATCGACTCCAGATCTCTACGATTCCAATGTTATACCTCATAACTATCCACGACATATTCACGACCGTGTTGATGTGAATGTGTACTAAGCAGCAGAGTTCTCAAAGCCATAAAACGCGGCGATCGAACTGTGAAATTATTTTAAAACAACATTTGATACCATGTTGAAGGATAAAGTATCTGGCAAATCGTTTTTGACGATAAGGCGGGCCGAGGTCGCGCCAAATCACTAGTGTAGGCTGTAGCATGGTGTTGAGATGAGCGGGAGCGATTTTCAGGTACATTGGTGAATAAAGATTTGATAACCATCTCAAATTCGTCTGACCAAGACTATCCTGGTCTGCATGCTCTGTGTATCTCCAAAAGGGCAGGCACGTTTTTGGTCCCACTTTAGTCGCAATTTTTAATAGGCTGCAATTACGTTGTTGCATCCGTCTACAATTTCCTCAGCGCTTTACTTATACGATAAACAAAAGTATTTTACTGTGCGAGAATCGCACTTTATATATCCACTAGCTGTTGCCCGCGGCTCCGCCCGCGTGGATGTCGTTTATCGCGTGGTGTTATAAATTTTAGTGCAGAGTGTTGCGCGTTGAACGCTGATTAGAGGAGCTTTATTTTTTAGAGGGGGTAGGAAACGACGGTATATCCATCCCAATCGAGCAGTCCGACTGGCCCTACAGAAGATCACGACTTACCTAATAACCTCGTGTAGTGTTTCTGACGGTGAGTAGGGTAGCTAGAGATTTTGTGCTGTCAGTGGGAAAACCAAAGGCTTTGCCCTACTTATCTTTTGCGCTGACGGCACAGAATCCCTCTGTTCTTACAGCATATCACGCGTGTGACGCCCCTGGTGTTGCACTCGCCCATAGGCCACGGTAACCTCTTAACATCAGGAGGGCCGTGTGCTTGTCTGCGACCTAAGTATGTAGTATATATAAAAAAAAGATTAGACACTGTACTCGCCTCTCTATTTGGCTCCTACTTGACTCTGTACTCCACGTAGTAGGTACGAGTACTCCACTCTGTATTCGCGTCTCTACTCGATGCCACTATACTCGACTTCACTATTACAGTATACGACTCACGACAATAGTACCTATCTATTGGGATGGGGTACTTCAAGAAGGGCGAGTGTGACGCCTCTGGAGTTGCATACGTCCATAGGCCACAGTAACCACTTTCCATCAGGTGGGCCGGGTGCTTGTTTGCCACTTAAGTGGTATATAAGAATGTTCCTACCTGGATATCTACTCGACTCTCTATTGTAGTCCCCATTCCTTTGCCCTTCTCGCACTACCTGTATCTACCCTGTCTACTCAACTATAATAGGTACTTCGCCTTCGCCAAGGTCTGTCTTTGCGTGAAAAACGAATTTGTAACGGATCTTAAGACTGTACCAAAATCTATATCACAAATCCACAAATTAGAAATTAAAAAAGTAATACTAAATACCGGTTCGGGTATATTGGTAGTTTGAAACCAAACGATAGCTTGAATTTAAACGCGAGAACGCCATCTAGTTATGATTCTGTAACTAAATCTTAAAAATTCAAATTTTAATTTCATGATTAAAAACGTATTAGTTTACACAATTGTGTATGTAAAAATAAAGTCTATAAATTGACATTCTTGCTCGGATGTAATAAGCTATAAAAATTTACCAATAATAATAAAAAGCGCCATCTGTCTATCGGGCCATTTTCCGTTTATTATCATAATTGTTCACAACTTCGGTTCTACTCAACCGATTCCGATCAAACAAACGTAAGATTTTAAGTCTGAGCAAGCCCTTTCTAACAAAAAAAACCGCATCAAAATCCGTCCAGTAGTTTTTGCGTCCATCGCGGACAAACAGACAAACAGACAAACAGACAAACAGACAAACAGACAAACAACAAACAATTATGACGAAGTGAATGGTGCAATAACAAGAGTGGTCCATTGGTTTAGTACAAACAATCTTTGCCTAAATGGGAATAAAACTAAATGTATTAAATTTACCCTACCTAATGTTGCACAGGTGGAAACCAATGTACAACTCAATGGTCAGGTGTTGAACCTTGTGGAATCAACAGTGTTGTCACTAATATGTTTGTTGTCGATAATATTTAAAATTAAGAGGCAACTGCCTCTTAATTTTAAATATTATCGAAGTATCGTCAGCAAATAAAATAATACTATGTTTGTCCCTTACGTAGTAAGGGAGGTCATTTATATAAATTAAGAATAAAAATGGTCCTAGTATCGAACCCTGTGGAACGCCCATCGAAACCACGGATCCTACTGAGCGTGTACCGTTAACATCGACCCTCTGAATTCTATTATTCAAATATGAAGTCAGAAGATCGAGAGCCCTGTTCCTTATTCCGTAATGTTCTAATTTCTTGATTAATGTATCATGGTGGACGCAATCGAAAGCCTTGGATAGATCACAGAAGACACCCAATGCATCATGCTTATCTTCCCAGGCTTCGTAAATACAATTTAACAATTCTACACCAGCATCGGTGGTCGAACGTCCTTTAGTAAACCCAAACTGTTTATCATGAAACAATTTGTTTTCACCAAAATGGGTTAACAACTGTCCCAGAATTAGTTTCTCAAATACCTTACTCAAGGTCGGCAACACAGAAACGGGTCGGAAATTAGAAGGATCTGTGGTGCTGCCAGCCTTGAACAAAGGTATGACTTTGCTATGTTTCATTAAATCCGGAAATATACCGTTGCTGACACAGTCATTAAACACAGCTGCTAGATGGGGAGCTATGACATCAATAATACATGACACAATAATATGTGTAGCAAGTTCCACCAAGTGCCATCAATCTCCAGTATAAACAGTCGGGCTCAGTGTTAATTAAAAAAATACGAGTTGTATTTCGTCTGTTAATGCATTTTAGCATCTTATGGCATCTATTTACATAGTAAAAAGAATGAAATAAATTATTGGCTCAGTTTACGAGGCATTACTAGCACATCGGTTACTCAGGCGCAAGTTTGTATAATCATTATATAGTGCATTTATTTTGTACTTATAGCGCCTTTATGATGATTGGTAAGATTACATGAATACTTTAAAACTAACAGAATAACAGTATTTCTCGCGCCATTAAAACACTAAACAGTAATTAAAAACGGAATTAAAAACATGTTAAATACATTGTAACCATTCCTTTTATAGTCTGATTTTACTGTCGCTGCATGCATCTGCTATTTGTATAAGCAATAAATGGCGCTAATTTATAGTCATTACCACTTTAATCAACGAACAGATCGCATGTCATTAATAAGTGCCACAAACGACACGTGCGCTACGTGTGCTGTAATGAACGGCTTATAATAGTGCTACATCTGAGAGGTGAATCTACTACATCGGGGGTCAAGGGTTCAATTCCTGCGTAGTGCAAACGTTTATTTGCATGAATGTTTGTATGACTCTTAACGGTTTCTCGGTTACGTCCAAGGTTAACTTTTAACGTAACCCAACTTTTGCCCAGCAGTGGACTACAGTAGGCTTGTTCACATGCATGTATCCGCTGTCGCATCCGCCCGCTCCGTGCTCTCCCCCTACACATAGTTTAGGCTCGCCACCAGTAATGTTACCTGTTTGCGTGGACATTCCGACGACGTTGCTGTTGAAATCAACGCGAACCAGATTGTTTACGTTTTAGATAGAGATAGCTGAGCACGTGAGATACGACAATCAATAGCTTAATGTGGACATGCCACCACTACCACAATTTATTTAACAGTAGCTAC
The DNA here is from genome assembly GCA_914767945.1 of Eilema depressum. Taxonomy (NCBI): domain Eukaryota; kingdom Metazoa; phylum Arthropoda; class Insecta; order Lepidoptera; family Erebidae; genus Eilema; species Eilema depressum. The sequence goes on along the minus strand of OU612018.1, from coordinate 22,874,777 downwards.
TGCTCTCCGCTCCGTTCTAATAACCCACGACAGTGACAAAATATCCAGAAATCTTCACAAATTTTCAAGTTTATATTACTAAGATTTATGTAAACCTACTTGTGGATTTTGTTGTTTCTTATAAGACTTGCCAGAGCTGGTCACCCAATTTAGAACTTAGCCAAACATTTCATATTGATATCACAGAGGCTTTTCATAGTCTGATAGCAATTACATAATGGCTTGTGTTTGTCTGCCACTTCAGTAGTATGAAAAAAATGGCAATATACTCGTACCTCTAAGATGGAACAGATTTAGGACTTTGATAATATTGACTTATTTTATTTATTTGGTGAGAACTTAATCTAGCAGCTAGCGTAATCGTGCAATATTTGTTCTTTTCATGATTTAGAAGAAATATAGGTACACATAATTGTTAGACCAATAGCACCATACATACGGTGTGCACCGAAATCTTGTGGAATGCATGAGTATTTCAATGAATAAGACCCCCCAGACTGTTGGAAAAGAAAATAATATGTGGCTAGTCACATCCACATAATCCAACGCTGGTTCCAATAAGTTGCCATACTGGTCAGACATCACACCGGGCGACCTTCCTTGGCGACAGGTCACTCCGTCGAACGGCTAATAGAGCGGCCGCGATGCCAAGTCTGACACTGTACAACTCTACCTAGGTTTGCGAAATATACACGCTTCGAATTCTGGGACCCTGGTACTCTTTGAGTACCTACTTGATAAAGTTATGTGCAGAGAAGATAAGTTTCCAATGAATTAGCGGTCAATTCGGAAGAGAAAAATGATATTTTTTTATAGTATGGTCACCTTATATGACAAAATGTATAACCATACTAGCAGCCAGGGTAGGCTTCGCCTGGGAACAAATTCGTAAAAATCCTAGTCAAAGAACGAATTTACACCGGGTAACGAATTTAATAGGAAACCAGTAGGTTCATCATCCCCATTGGACTGGATTCAATTGTAAATGTAAACAAAGAACCTTTTATACTGAACTAGCTTTTGCCCGCGGCTCCGCCCGCGTGGATGTCGGTTATCGCCGCCAAACATAGCCTATGTCCTTTCTAATCTACCCCTATGCCAAATTCCATCAAAATCGGTTCAGTAGTTTAGGCGTGAAAGCGTAACAGACAGACAGAGTTACTTTCGCATTTCTTATATTAGTATGGATTTCATGCTTGTACTTTTGAATGAAATTTTGAAGCATTTATTATGCTAACTTTTCAAATCGATTTAAAAAGGAAAAAGAATCAACTTCGGGCGGGACTCGAACCCGCGATCTTTCCCTTACAGGGGGAATGCTCTGACCGCTAAGCCACCCAGACACATATTATGTACTTTTTATTCGCTCGCTAATTTCCACTATACTTTACCAACTTACGTAAGTATGTAATTGAGTAGAATTAATTTATTTCTTCATAATCACTACATAAAAGAAAGTCACTGTCGCTGTCCGTCCCTATGTATGCTTAAATCTTCAAAACTACGCAACGGATTTTGAAGCGGTTTTTTTATAATAGATAAAGTGATTCAAGAGGAAGGTTTATATGTATAATACATGCATAATATTGTAGAGAAACACTGATAAATTTAGAGATAATACCACACGGGCGGAAAATATGGCGGTACGAAGTTCGCCAGGTCAGCTAGTACTTAATATGCACAGAAGTACTTGATTTATTAGGGAGTATGTATACGAGTTACGCTTGCTAGAGGTAGAACTAACGATCCGGTTTCCTTATTTCTAATCAGCTTAAAAATACATCAAAAACATTAGAATTGAAAAATAGGGACTCATGTCTTTCCCAGAAGGAAAGAGTACCTACATCTTGCATCAAATGCTAAAGTTCAAATGGATTTTCCTTCCCAATCACGCCAAAACGATTCAATGAATTTGGATGAAATTTGGCACACGTCTAGATCATATTCTAGAATAACACCTAAGTAAACTATACTTACTAAGTCAGCCAATCCCTCGTTCACGTTGGTACACACCTGCTGATTGACGAAAGAGGTACTACAAAATTCCTCTCGGGAATTGGTACTCGGATGACGAATGATGAGGTCATCTTGGCCACGGATGCAATGCGTCTACATGAAGGTGATGAAGATGAAGATGATGACGAATCGAAGAACCTAATACCATGTCCACATTAATATAAGTGGACGTGGCATTAAGTAAAGATTGAAATACAACTCCAAAGATAATGTGATTAGCTTAATAGAAATATAAAGACGCGCGCACACTGTGCTACTTGTAAATCAATATAATTAGGAACGTTAAATTCCTGTTAACGCCTCCCATTGATTACGATGTCGTGATCGTGAATGGGCCACTTTGTACATTTCTGCATACATATGCATAAATTACATTGCTGGCCGCGGCCGGCGATGTGATGGAGCTCGCTACTGGGCACTCGATGAAATAAAAATAAATGACACGAGCTGAATGTATTTGTGTTCATTAATCAGTTTTGTGTATACTCACGATATTGTATCCCAAAGGTGCAGAGGCTTATTAACATTCATATTTCACTAACAAAAAACGAGTATAATGTGTTTTCTTATTTTACCACACATTATAACTAAACAACCTATCAGATTTGGATTTAAAGGGTTCTTTTAGAATTCTTACATGATGCTAAGCTCTTACCTTCCTGCAAGCCTTTTCCCAATTCAATTGAGGTGGCAGGAGGTGGCAGATAAGCACACGGCCCACCTCATGGAAAGTGGTCATCGGGCTCTCTCGGGCTGTCAATCCCGTAAGAACCTTCTAATGGGTATTGAAGAAACTAGAAGAACCCCGCTATAATCGCTTGGAAAAACTACGGCAGTGGTATCTCGATATTTTCCGTGAAGCGACTGCCATCTGACCTGCCTCATCTTATCGCAAAAATAAATTACGTTTTGCTGGGTTTACGCTACCCAGAAAAACGTGATTCAATGCTCAAAAGCCGAAGCCAACACCAAGACGAAGAAAATCGTTCAGAGAAATATAATTGTTAAACACGGTATTATTTAGGTACTATGTTTGACTTCGACCTTACCTCGACCTTCCCAAAACTATTCATTTCACTGATTAAGACATTAAAAAAAAATTGCATGTAGTTGTACTTCTCCTCGAAGAATTAAAATGCACATGAAGACACACAAGACGAGATTATTTTAACTAGGATCGTTATAACAGTTCCTTTTGCATGTAAACCTCTTCGCAGGATGTGACGGTGTATATTATTAGCATGATTAATTCCCATCTAATCGGATATTCTCATTACACCCTGCGGATTGAGAGCTGCATACAAGCGACTGCTTATTTAACTAGACTTGCTCATTGTAATATACAAGCACTAGGTAGAATTTCTAAGTAACACACGATAACGAATTTCAAAAACATTTCCTACTGTGTATGCATTTATTCTAGGAAGGTGAAGAAAATATTGTCTGTGTCAGTCAGTCACTCATAGACCTTTAAAGATACATTTATTTATATTAGTACTAGCTGCCCCGGCGAACTTCGTACCGCCATATTTTCGGCCCACGTGGTATTCAAATCCCGTTCCCGCTGCACCCTTATCACTTAGGGGGATGAAAAATAGATGTTGGCCGATTCTCATAGATACCGGATATGCACAAAAAATTTCATCAAAATCGGTCAAGCCGTTTCGGAGGAGTTCGATTACGCACCCCGTGAGTCCCGTGACAGAAGAATTTTATATATTAGATGCAATGAATGAGTGCTGGGATCCAGTGACTATTTAATAGATCAATGCCATCACCATGTAGTTAATTGACATTTGACTATTATAGTCGACAAATCTGCACTCTAACATACAACCACAGTCTATTGCGAGTTCAGCTAAAACCATAAAATGACAAAAATGAGATAGCGACAATGTAAAATAGTTAACAATTTATTCAACCACAGTGAGAGTGTAACCACAATAAATTGTGTGAGAACAAGATATATTTTTTTCCCGAATCCAAGATGACGGAAATAATAGTTAGTAAATTAGCCCTGTCGTCAGTAATTATCATTTATTTATTTGCCTGTGTGTTAATTTTATGAAAACATGTTGAGCGACATGTCAGTTGCCTAATAGTGTACAATAAACCCACCAAGTTTTATGGTGACAATCATAGCTGGCATTCATTAGAGGCGAACTGACGACCCGCGCGGCTCGCTGTACCAGATAGATACCATAAAAACGAAACTCTTGTAAATATGCTATAATGAATAATTAATGCACTAATGGTCGTAAATGACATCTTTATTGGTAGGTATAACACAAAACATTTTCCGAAAAAATAGACTCATTTAATTTATTAGCCAAATAAGAAAAAACCAGACTCACAGTTATGATTTCATTTGACAATTATTAAAATACATTTTTTTTTGCTTCAAATATTTGCATGCGTAAGACTTGTTTGGCAACATTATTAATTTTGGTATAAAGAGTTTTGATTTCTTTATGATTATGTGTATAATAAGGATATAATATATAATAAGGATACTTAAGCTTTTAATGTTAGTGAATGAGATTTGCTAATGCTTCATAAAGCAAATTTGACACGTTTCATTAATCTTTTCTGACATTAATATCACATTTTAATTTTTACTGTCAAATCCTGATTTCAACAAGTCAGACAAGAGGCTGGACTCCATGAGATACTTTCTAGCCAACCGCAATCAGACGCAAGCTTGGCTAATTATAAGTGTTATAATAATTAAATTAAATTATGGATCTTCTCTGGCACCTTTGCTTGATTTACTGCATGTGCTAAAGGTTAATTACACTGGCACTATCTAGTGTATGTGGAACAGTAAAAGCATCCTTGTGTTACACACAAATACTCAAAATGTCAAGGATACATTTCAATTTATAGTTTTATCTCTTTTCTATATAATTAACTAGCTGACCCCGCGAACTTCGCGCCGCCTAAATGAAGAACCGCTCGACCGATTTTGTTCAAACTTCACATAAACCATCTACCAAATAGTTCGAACAAAGCCAAAACATTTGGTTTGGATAGGTGAGCCCGTACTTGAGTTATAAAATTACAACGAAAAGTAACACTGATTTTTATATATTAAGGACTAAAATTAACTAGCTGTTGCTCACAGTTCCGCCCGCGTGGGATTCTGATCCCGTTCATCGCTGATAGTAGCGTGATGATATAGCCTGTGCTCGTACCTGATAATGTATTTTTTTAAATAGGTCCTGTAGTTTTTGAGTTTTTCCGTTACATACAAAAAAAATCTTTCGTCTTTTTAGTATTAGTATAAATAACTAGGTCATTTAATAAAGACTTGACTGTGTACCTAGATAGTTTAGTGCTTAGTAGAAGCCACCGCGTTTGGTATTATGGGTTCCAACCTTACTTACATATTATGTTTTTCGCAAATATTTGAGTGTTGCTTGGTATCTTTGGGATATCGGTTAGTATCAAAAACCAAAATCACGTGATTACAAATTTAATGTCTTATCGCATCACAATCACAATGATTTGAAACATACCTATACATACATTAGGTATACTATGTACTAGTCGCGACATTCATATGCACAAAAAGCACATAATTATATGCAAATAAATCGTCCAATTAGCGTTATCAGTGCCGAAATTGAGATATAATTAGTAGAATGTGACGCGGACATAGACGTGTGAAATATGAAGTGATTGTGTTGAGTTATGGGATGATAACGTTTTATCACCGGCGATGTTGTACAATCTCACTGTAATAACGAAATAACCTCAAATTTATAGTCCTCTTTACGAATACGCGGAGTACTGGGAGCAGAAGTGTCGGAATTTATTTGGTTTTTGACTACTAAGTGGGTACAGGCAGAGAAAGAGATATTTTATATTGTAACCTTATAGAGCGCCAATAATTTTGTAGTAATAGTACATTATGGTACAAGCGTGTGGCATACGATTATTTTCAACACACTTGCGAATAAAATAATACTTCTTCTTCTTCTTCTTCTGTCGAGTCGACGACGTTGGATTGCCATCGTGGTGTAGTAATTGGTTTCACGGCGGTGCCGCTACTCACGGAGTGGGCCCGAGCATTGGTATCGCTCTTCGGGAAGGCTTACTACGTCCCACATATACAAATACTACATAACACAATCAAAACACAATAGTAAAAATCTATTTGTTGTCATACTTGTCATAAATATGCGCGCGCATCTAACATTTTTTTTATTTGTTCCTTTCGGAACAGGCTAAGGTGCTATCACCATGCTGCCATGTCATCTACTTACTTATTTGAATTATGATTTATTTTTCTCTGTAAATACTCACAGAGAAAAAAAAATACATTTTAGTGAAAGTTTTTTTTATTAAACACGTACTACAAGTTGAAATTATCTTTTAAAATACGAAGTTGCATGAAATGAGCAAGCAATAGGTATATTAATTCGTTTTTAATACTGGACACGATCTTTTTTGTATCAAAATTTTTTTTAAGAACAAAGCAACTTAATCAATGAAATTTAAAAAAAGATGTCTATAACTCACTTTTGTGAATAATAGCAATGAAAAAGTCACAGTTTTATAATAGGTGTCATTCCGTGCTTAATTGCTTGAAATAAAAGCCTGTTTATAAGCAAGTGTGTTGAAAATATAATTTGATTGCCTTAAATGGGTCTTGGGAGGGGGACTTGAAAAACATATATTATGTTATTTTTGTTTATTTGTAAATCATTGAACTATTTTGTTTTAAGATACTATTTAATATTCGTCTGATAATCATTCATAAAACTCGTTTAGAATACAAAAAATCATTCTAAAATTTTCTAATAATAGAGCCTAAAAACATATTGTTAGCTAAGTAACCTAAGTATTTAATAAATTTAAACGTGACTTTCACACGTCCCATATACGCTCGATGTATAAACATAAACTGCATAGTTAACTGTCGTTGCTGTCGGTACGCGCCGCGGTCGCGCTGTTCGCCACGGGGACACAGCACAGGCTCAAAGTTTTATTAACCCATAAAGTGGCCGCGCGGCCGGTATCCGGTATCTAGCACCAGTACCCGTTACTTTAGATACCGAATTTATTTCATCAAATGCACATCTCTACTCTCGCTTAACCGCGAGACTTGAGGTGAGCTTCCAGTAATAGATGCGAGTTCTTTTTGCTGAACATCCGAACACCCATCTTGGATGCGTTCAATGCTTTGTATCTTAAAGCCCGGAGTTCGTTCTTCCACTTGTCTTTCCCTCAATTTGGTTTGATTAGCTTTTACAGTAACTTTGATCGATTCGCATATTCTGTGGTAACGGAGAAATAATACAAGTATCACCACCCCATCTCATCCGCAGGGTGACTTAAGAGACGACTAACGGAAGAATACGCAGACGATCATCACTGCGAGAGAAGGAAAACCCTGTACCTACCGTCTGGCCAGCGTCGAAACAGTAAGTGAAAAGCCTCCCAACGGTTTATGTCCAGCAATGGACTGCGATATGCCAATTGATTGACTGAGCTTTCACGGTAGCGACTACAACTACTACTCCCCAACTCCAAGAGTAAAACCTGCAACGAAACCTAGTCAATCAGCAAATGTGTCAATTTGTTGGTAAGGTATGCTAAAATAATTTGATATTTCTAAAACTATGGCCACTTAAATGAGTTACCTAATGATACAGGTTGTGGAGATATTTCTTGCACAATATCTAAGCTGTAACATATGTGGATCGATGGTTGTATTATATTCAATTTAATTTGTTTCATACCCATACTCGATAGCAACAGTAGCCGTTAGCCACCAGTAGGAGTGCATCCTAACTCGCTGAGACTTCACAGCGAGTGACCCTTGCTAAGTAACTTGGGCCATTACTGCCCGCGACTTGGCACTATGCTCAAGAGCTGTAACCCCTGGATCACTTGCACCTATGTGCTTCATAAGTATTTTAGATATTATAAAAGGTTATGGTTTTACTACTTGGGTTTACTGTCAGGTTTATACTCAATGGGGTATCTTGCTAACTAAGTAAAGGTCTCAAGGTTAGTAGTAATCTGTAGGATGGAAGTCTACTACAGGCGATATTTAATATTGTTTAGAATATTGGTGATGGGATTTTCTTATGGCACAACAGTTAAGATAAATTTTGCGTTTATGATGAGAGATCCATGGTTTTCCCCACCCAACGAGTCGAATAAACCGGATAAGGAACAAAATACAGGCATGCTTACCAGCTTGAACTTCCGTGAAAAATATCAAACTTATAAGTGAATGTCATCAAAAGATACAGCTGTTTATGTAGAATAAGTTTGTCTCTGAATCCAGTTTGTATGGAACCCTCAGTGTGCGAGTTCGACTAGGACTTGACCAGCTTTTTTTCTCCTATCGTCGATATTTTATTTATCGACAATAGGAGGAAAAAGGACTAAGTAAAATAAATCACAACATGGAAGTTCTATAAAGTATAAATATTACAAAACAAAAGCTGCGCCATAAACCTTACCATCGCCAATTAGCACTCGCAATAGCATTCTAAACGTTATTTATAATTGAATAGCACTATTGTAATATCTCTTATACGGTTATACTGTTCTAACAGCTCTTCTAACAGCCTTTTAACGCGTTTCCTGATGCTTTCGGTGAAATAACGACTACTAACAATATTAATAAACGTTCATACGAGCTTTATAGTACACAGGTAAGGCTATTGACACACTTCTCAAGTGCGGAATGTGCGGGTTAGATTGAGCCCCGAGGCACGAAGCCATACGGGAGATTAGGGCTGAACGGTACGAAGTATGCACTATATTGTGTTGCACTTTTTAATATAGGACACGTCACACGATTAAAGGCAAAGTCTCGGAAAAAGGGTCACCATTATAGACACGTACCATATTACAATGGTGGCAGTCAGCTTGACGGCCTCTCTCTCATCCTAGCGTTAATTCCCAGTCGCATCCGAAGCTTTCAGCTCGTAGTCTGGGGTCCGCTTTAGTCTTAACTACAGATTTGGCTAGACATCGATATTTTTTCGTGAAGCGATTGCCATCTGACCTCCACAGCCCAATGATAACATTAGGCGATATCGAAGCTTTGCAGCTAGACCGTTGTTTTTGGATTTTAGGGCTCCAACTACCCGTAACGACTGCCATAGATGTTCTTATGGCAACCGGGACCGACGGCTTAACGTGCTCTCCGAGGCACGACCAGACCAATGCAAATACCCATATTTCATGAACACAAATATTTGCACTGAGCGGGGATCGAACCCGCGCCTCCTGCGTAGCGGCCGCGTTCACTACCGCTACGCCACGGAGGCAGTCAGCTTGACGGCCTCATCAGATGCTTTTTCACGCCTCGCTTAAAGGACCCGGGACTATAGGAACAGGGAAACACGTGTACTAGTAAGGAATTCTAGATCTTAATGGTGCTGTAAAAGGAATCGCCAAACCGCTTGGTTATTGATGGAACACTCTGCACCAACGACTATACAACTCTGCACTGTATGCGTTGCATGGCACATCAAATATTTTGTGCATAGTCAATATCTGTTAGCAGTCAATTCGCCTGGATTATGTGAGGAATTTTCGTCATAATCTCCACGTTTGTAAGGGATCAGGTTCCTCCTTAATCCATACCAATATTATGAATGTGAAAGTAAAGAGTTACGCACAAGAAAGACAGACAGAGGTCTGTCTGTCTTGTACTTTCACGCCTTAACCACTGAACCGATTTTGATGAAATTTGATATAGGGGTAGATTAAATCTTGAGAAAGGAAATAGGTTATGTATGGTCGCGATAACCTACATCCACGCGGGTGGGCAACAGCTAGTAATCCTACTTCCTACTAATATTATAAATGTGAACGTTTGTGAGAATGGATGTGTGGATGTTTGTTACTCTTTCACGCATAAACGGCTGGACCGATTTGGTTGAAATTTGGTATGTATATAGGTTATACCCTGGATTAACATATAGGCTATATATCAGCGATGAACGGGATCAGAATTCCACGCGGGCGGAGCCGCGGGCAACAGCTAGTATGTATATATAAGTTAGCATTGTCAATGATTCTTATCAAATATTAATGTATTTGTGGCCTAAAAAAACATTGTCATAATACCATCAATGATAATTACCTACTCTATAATTTTCTAGAAGTAATACAAGAGGTTACCCAGCCATTACCTGCTATAAACACCCACAGCGCAAAACATCGAGTTTTTCTATTTCGTGCATCAATCGCGAAATCGATTTGTACGATTGAGCCGGAAGGCACCATTTACAATCGTCGATCCTTAAAAAACTAATAACGCTTATTCCCTGCGCGTGCTCATCGATTAGCAACAGCATAATCGATATTCGCAAAAATACTCGCCATCGTGAACGGAAATAAACGATTGTGTATGATTGAAACGATAATTTTGATGCAGGAAATGAACTTGTAGACGTAAGTTCACAAAAAATTCTGTTAGTATTCATTGTTTCATCAAATGTAGTTATATGTAGTTGGAAAACTTTACATTTCCTTTTTTATTCCACTTCTCTCGGCGTATGATGGAATAGAATGCCAAATGTATGGGATTTGACGTATATGACAGGCGTCAACGAATGTCAAAAACGTCAAATCCTGTACATTTGTCATTCTATTCCATCATACGCTGAGCAACGAATTGCCTCTTGTCTAGGGGGGTTGATAGGAAATGGCTAACGCGTTCCTTGAACGAGTGCAACATCAAGGGGCGTCACACTCGCGCTGTCGACCCCGTAAGAACCTTCTATTGCCCTTCTTGAAGAACCCTATTTTCTAGTTGCTCGGTAGAACCACAGCAGGGAGATCACAGTTTGAGTGTATGTAGAATGAAGTTCCTTTCATACCTCACTCATACCCATCTTCACGCGTTGCAACCCAACGCGTGAAGATGGAATTCCCTGTCTGTTGTAGCAGTTGGAGCAGACGAGTCCTAGAGTGGAGACCGCGAGAAGAAAAACGTAAAGTGGGACGCCCCCTAGCCAGGTGGACTGGCGACCTGCAAAAGGTGACTGGAACGGACTAGATGCGGAAGACAGAGGATCGGCAATCATGGCGCATATTGGATCAGGCCTATGTCCAGCAGTGGACTGCAATAGGCTAATTAATTTATTGATTGACGTTAAGTCACCGATCACCTTAACTTGGATGGTTAATGGAAGCTTTGATAGCAAACATGACCATAAGAAACATTTTTCGACAACTAATTACAGTATCCACTTAAACTAACCACTCATCTGAGCACTCTTGCATTTTATGGAATCTTGACAAATATTTTCTCACGAATCCTAATAGAGTATTGTGAAACAGTTCAAAACAATCAATTAAAGAGATTCTCAAGCCTTGCGCCGTAGAAAGGTGTTCGCCTCCAATAATATTATTTCGTAAGCTAATCGCCGCGGATAAAATGCCGGAGACCACATGACGTCTTTTGATTTAGTCGAGTTGGGCGACCTTGAGTACTTTAGGTTGTATAGGTATATGCTGCGAGTACACCTGTTCAAATACTTCTATAACGTATAATAAATAATTTAGTATAAAATTATAATAAGTTTACGCACAATCCAAAAAATAAAAATACAGGTAGTGGCATGCAACTGCAATGCAATTCAAATATTATGTATGTCCTATATTTGAATTTAATATTTTTAATTTCCTTCATTTTTTTACTGTTTTCTGTCTGTAGTTATTTTTTCTTGTGACTATTTTCTTTTTTCTTTACATTAAAACATATTGTAATACCTAAATGATATTATTTATCTACATATCGCTATCTATTACACAACTTAATAATAGCTTTACTAACTTCTTCATTTGGTTTTCATAGGAGTGACTACCGTCTGACCTCCCAAAAACGAATAGGTACATACACAAAAACACCTCAACTAATGTTAATATATACATACATGTATGCAAATATTTGCCCTGGTTTATTTATATCGATAAATATAACAGGCCCATTATTTATACTATATTTAACAAATCAATCCTTAACTAATTGTTGTTATAGGTCCTCATTCATGTCTCAGTGAGTGGTAATGGTTTCGGAATACTTGTAGAACATATGTGTGTATGTGTGTGTGTGCAGAGTAATCGTTTCTGTAGATCAATTAATATTTCAAGACGAGTCAGGTAGAAATGAGTGATTGCTTCTCAATGACCAAAATATTTGTCGAACAAAATAATCCTAAACTATTTAATACCTTCATTTTCTTGGTATTTTTATTTTATTTTATTCTTTCAGAAAAACTTACAGCTATACCACTTACGTCGCAGACAAGCACACGGCCCACCTGATGGAAAGTGGTAACCGTGGCCTATGATGGATGAGTGCAACACCAGGGGAGTTATACTCGTGCAGTCGTGCTGCCGACCGACCCTGTAAGAACGAAGAGATTCTGTGCCGTCAGCGAAGAAGAGATGCATGACAAGCCTACCTACTGTTATTTTCTAAGCGTTTTTATCAAATCCTACTGATAAATCTAACTTTCACATTTATAAATCTTACAATTTGAAAGTTTGTGAAGATGGTTAGATGTTTAGATGTTTGTTATCAATTATATACAGACGGTTGAACGGATCTTGGTCAAATTTAGCTCAATAACACATAGGTTTTTATTATCCGTCTTATGGGTTGCGGCATAAGAATTTGAGATCAACGCGGGTAGATCGGCGGGAGTTAGCGATACCTTAAAAACATAAACGTAAAAATTTAGACACAAACTTACCAAAGCCTGGATTAATTGTACGGTATATACTTACATATATGATTTTAACAGACATATCAATTCAATTATACGTATTCCCCCAGAACTTGAACCCCCAAGCTCTGAGGCCGGCACGCCACATAGGTCATCTTATGTAATAGTTAAGAGAAATCAATATCAGTTATGCTAATGTTTTTGATCATCACCTCAAATCGGTAGTAACTAACAGTTGTTCACCACCTTAAATATCTGTAACATTACGTCCACCTGTAGAACGTTAGGCCTCAGGCACAATGTCAGCAGTGGCGGCACGATGACAGGCGCGGTCACACTGTACCCGACCGCGTAGCCAGACCGCACGACGCTGGAGAAGCGTAGTATTGGTATGAGAAACTAGTGCTCACACTGCTAGATTGGTGCGCACTAAATATATAAATAAATAAATTGTTCTGCAACATTCTACGCAGCGCTATCTAGACCCATAGAAAGCATAAGTCAACTAGCTTATGTTATGGAAATTAGAATACGGATAAACATACTCAGATACTTCTTTTTTGCATTGCTCGTATGTCGCTTGCCGCCCGCTACCCACGCCTCTTCCTCTCAGTCCAGCCCATAGAATGCCAAATGTATGGGATTTGACGTATATACGTCAAATCCCATACATTCTATTCCATTCTATTCCATCATACGCCGAACAACGAATTGCTACTTGTCTAGAGGGGCAGTTTCTTAATATAAATGCGTATGCATTGGTACACGTCGCTCATCGCTCCGCTACCGCTGCCGCTGACTTTGTGCCCGATGTCTTACTGCGCATGCTCGTAGCCGGGAGGGTGCGCCTGCGATCCTCGCGTGCTGCCCGCTCGTAAACCTCACAAACTCTGTGAACGTGTATTACCCGAATGACGATATTTTAAGTTATAATTTAGAAATGAACAGAATGGCCTCGCGGATGGCTGTGATTTCGTGTAGTTCTGTAGGGAAACTTAATTTATTTCGACTTCTTCATTTTTATGAACCTGATGGTAGCTCGCGTAGCACGGCACTGTAGGTTCGTACCACTCGAGTCTCTTTGACCAATGAAGTTTTTTGGTCACGTGACAGATTCTGGGGTTCAATCATTCGATTGGTATGAAACCCTGTACCAACCGGAGCCTCGACAGTTATTTAGCTGGTGCAGCATGTGAGATTGGCTTGGGCAACAGTCGCATATCTTCCTCTTAAAACGCTATTATCCCTCTTTAAATGCCATTATACGGTTCATCTTACGGGAACGACTACGATCTGACCTCTCTAAGCCCGAGAGGAAAACCTGCGCCAGAGCCTCCTTTATCAATCAGCAGGTGAGATTGACGGTGACTTTGCCCATATATCTGGGGCGCAGGAAGGAACAGGCAAAACTGTATTTAAAGTCACGTATTATGGAATGACCCTGTTGTCTGTTTGTACCCATGCAGCCATTAAAATTATCCTAGCAGAAGAATCCTATAAAACCCCAGAAATCCATCTCATGACTCGGTCCATGAAGAACGCACGCACTTCTTCAACGCAAACTGCCACTGAACGAAAGAGCCAATAAATATTATTTAAAAAATACAAGAAAAGTCATATCTTCGAATCGAAAGTGATCTTCAAAAGTAACGTGTCCCTGTCCATGCATGTAACACGCATGTGTAAAAAAACAACACAAATATAATGCCGATGTAAAACACTGACCCTGGGGCGATCGCCAACGACATGCGATCATTGTAAACATCGCTGAGATCAATCGCGTGCGCACCACTGAGTTAGCCACGGATGGGATGGACGCTGCGACTGCGTACACTCTGACTTTGTATAAAATAATGTGTTAAAAAATATAAGCTATCATATTAATTTATATGGCCATGATACCTAAATAGGGGCCAGATAAGGAAGACCATTTTCCTCTTCATTCTTTTCTAGTGCCTCTTTGGTCACTTTTCTCCAAGTCAGATCGAAATTATTGGCTTCCACCAATCTTCGACTTCTTCTTCGACCAATCTTGTGAATTGGTTCAATGTTTACAATTTGCGTAGTAAAATCGAGCTAACTTCATTTGCCAAAACTAATTTAGTAGTCCATAGGACCCTCATCATCATCTTTTTGCATTTTCGCACCACACTTTCAAGCTTAAATGGAAACGACTGTTGTATAACCTACCAATCCCGAAAGAAAAACCTGAAGCAAAGCCCCATCCAGCAGGTGTACGGGCTTGCAGATGAGTTTAAACTGGACGCTGACGATCTTAGTAGAGGCCTATCCCTATCCATATTATACAAAATTAGGAATTACTATTAAGTACAATTATTTACATAAATTAATTAGGTACTAGTATAAAAACAATATTTGTATACCTATATACGAAGCTGCAGGTTTAGGCGTCAAAAAATTCCTCCCCATCGACGTCAACTGGGAGGGTGGCCAGAAGGCTGGCGGAATTACTTATGTAAACTTAATAAAACAATAACGGAAACATAAATAAAATTAAATATATAAACTCAATTGATACGATTAAGACCTTAGTTCCCTAGTTTACGAAGTCTAACCTAACAAGCTGAACCTCACCCAAAGTCATCGAGGATGATCCCCACATATCTGCAATACCTCGCGTGTCTGCCGATAGTCCACCTGTGCCCTTTCGTCTGCCGGACAGACGGACAGGCCGCCTGCGGACACCATTTCACATACTTTATAACAACGGTAAGGGTACGAAATACGTTCACGCGATTTCATAGAATGGACCAAATTCCGAAGGGTATTTTATCGGCTGTGTTTAGAATGAACAGCACAAATTCTCTTGCGTGTTATAATAAGCGATATTTTCACAGTCTTTTTAAAAGATAATGTTGAAGAATTAAGCTTAGCTATAGTAATAGTCGCATGGTTAGGAAGTAAGTAAGTAGAACACAAGGGCCATACCATCTCTTCGCGGGGGTGATGTTATAGGATTTTAGGTTACTATCCGATAGTAAGCATACTGACCATGAAAAAGTCTTCGGCGATGGTAACGTTCACCAGCAGTCTATTGGACTCCATGAAGGCAAATCTCGTCGGTGCTTACAAATGAGGTTTGCAAGACTCTCTCTGCTCTGACAAAGTTTTTTCCCTATCAAATTAAACTATATGGGATAGCAAATTAAACTCTTGAAATTAACCAATCTATTAAATAGGGAGAGGTATGAAAACCCTGAGCTCAGGATCCTTTGGATGCAATTGGGATTGGGACTTACCTGAAGAGGGCGTTAGGCTCACCTGACCGCGATGATAAGGTTACATAAGGAAACGTACGACTGTGTAGCGATAGACAAACATTATAATGTGATTTTTTTGGTCCCACCTTATGAACTGTGACCTATTCTAAATAATAACTTTATTATTTCATTCAAAGTTTATTAAACGTGAGTTCTATAACATATATACTACGTCCATGTCTATAAACACCAGGAAGAGATAAGGCAGCTGTTATCTAACCAGTTAATCAGCAGATCTCGAATATTTGCTTCTGTTATGAATCAGACTCCGAGTCCCTATGTATTCCGGTTGGTGTAACGTATCTACTGCAGCGTATTGATTGTGAAGGAGGATCTCACTACAAAAGAGATAGAACCATCCTAGGAGTTGCTAACCAACCATATAAAAGGCTTCAAGAAGGGCATTAGAAGGTTTCTTCAGGGGCGGCAGCACGAGTGTGACGCCCCTGGTGTTGCATACGTCCATAGGCCACGGTAACCACTTTCCATCAGGCAGACCGTGTGCTTGTTTGCCACCTAAGTGGTATATAAAAAAAAACAGCTAACATATTATATTCACGTATTTCGCTATAGAGTATACAAATACAACACTCTTGTTGACTTGTTTCCACTTGCTTTGAATCTCAAAAAAAATATTTCATCTTCATTTAAATTAGAAAAAGTAAATGCTCCAGGTAAGACTTGAACCTGCGACCAGTCCTCTACAGAGGGAAAGCTCTGATCTACTGAGGTACATGAGCGCGTCTTGAGCATTAGAATTTTTTGCTATACAACCATCTTTGGGCGATTCTTCCTGTAAGGTTTAAGTTCAAGGTTCAAGTTCCGTCTTGAGTATTCACTTTTTCCAAAGAAAATAGTTAGCATACTATACTATACATACTGCTTACATAAAACTTTTTGGCTTCTATATAAACCTTTAATAAAAGTCCACTAGTTTGAGATTTTTGTAACGTATCTTTTGATGTAAGTACCTATGTTCTTTATACATTACACTTTTCTCATGTAACTCCACGTGTAAATCAAGGAATGTAACGTATGTAACAATATGTACCGTGCACTATAAATCGTATAAACGATGTAATTAAAACAAACTGCTAGATAAATTACGTCGACACTTCAAGATCAGCGAGTGCTGCGCGGGCGCCGCGGTCGTGACGATATTGCGTTCTACCGCAAGTATTTAAGAGACTATTTGATGGATAATGCGCACATTCTTACCCACGGATTGTTATAATTATACTGTAGACATGCTCGTAAATATTATCATTAGAAAAACTTGAATTCCACCTTAGAAAAAATATTCGTAAAACCTACCTTATCGATAGAGAAGTGAGTGGACATGATGGCATATAATACATTTTTTGAAAGATGAGAGTAAAATTATTAGAAAGGTTAAAAGTGCGATTAGTCCTTAAAGTGAGGCGTGAAAAAGCGTCTGATGAGGCAGTAAAGCTAAGGGCCACCATTGTGACATTGTTGATGTCAGCAATGGTGACCCTCTTCCCTGAGACTTTCTCTTCAACTTACCATCAGATGAGGTGAAGTCATATTATGTCAATATGATTAAAAAAGTACAGCATCACGTCTTACCCTGAACCTTGACTTTACGAAGTATTCTCGATACCCATTAGGTTTTTTTTTTATTCTGCTCCGTTTAATTACATGTGTATCATCATCCCTACTATCCCTACTAATATTATAAATGCGAAAGTAACTCTGTCTGTCTGTCTGTCTGTCTGTCTGTCTCGCTTTTACGACTAAACCGCTTAACCGATTTTGATGAAATTTGGTATAGGGGTAGATTAGACCTTGAGAAAGGACATAGGCTATGTTTGGTCGCGATAACCGACATCCATGCGGGCGGAGCCGCGGGCAAAAGCTAGTTTATTATAAATCGTATAAAATCCTCATTACAATCACGACTAATCTGCATCCAATCATCTACATATAACAAAAGTTTCACAGGTCGTGACTCAGGCGCACACAGAGACCGTTCCTGCTAAGCACACACGTGTCACACGGAAGAGATTGCGATCTGAGTCATTAATCACGCAGGATCACGCACGATGTGACCGCGGGCGGGAGCTACCGGACGCAGCCTATGTGACGGACCATAGACAAGTGCAAGACCATACATACATAGAAATCTCCGGTGTAGGCAGAGACAACAGCCTACCATTTGACTCTATCTTACATACTTCATGAGTTTCCTCTACTATCATTAAGCCTTTCATGCAAGTTTTGAGAACTTTTTTTTCAAAATTTTATTAATTTGGTCAGTGTGTGTACCACGAGGTCTTCCCAGGCTGGTCTGTCCATTCATAGAAGCCTTATATACCTGGTGGAACTGTCAAGAGAAAAATTACAATTGATATAAAGAGTCTCACTATTACGCTAAGATCGTGCGAAGTGGAGGAGGAAAAGCCGTAAGGCAGACCCTGAGCTGCGAGGTCATGTTGGCCACGGATGCAATCAGGCAACTGCGTCTCCATGAAGATGATACCGCTTAAGTGATGAACAAGCATACACTCTACCGATTGGAAGCAGCAGCATATGGACGTGTGCAACAACAGGGGTGCCACACTCGCGCTTTCAACTCCGTAGAGCCTTCTAATTTCCTTCTCAGAGAACAGCATAATAACATTCCATTCAGCTACCCAGCATCAGAGAAAATCTTCACAATATAAGTAGAACACAAACAGATTTATTGTTCATAATTTTACTTATTGAAACATCTTATAATAGAGATGGTTGGCCCTTGTATTGTACTTAATATCTGTATTTTAATTTTAACCAAATCAGTGTTTGTTTTCGCCTGAGATAAACACTCAGATCATACATATTCAAATATGCACATGACTGACCTATAACAATCGTATTATGTAAAACAAAAATATGTATTGTAATAAATATGTAAATAGATTAGCCGTTAATTGGACACGCGGTAATATCACTCAAATATTCAACTTGAACAATTCAGAAGCACGTCCGAATGGTAATCTGCCATCGATTAATACATACCATTATGGTTATGTTGCTGTACAACTATATTTTGCTTGGGAATTTTGGATTTATACCGACTGAAATTATCTTAATGGCGCCATATTGGAATTCATCGATGAAAGCAGAATCATAGGGTCTCCAGCTGTAAAGGGACTGGGGTAAGATATTTGGGATTTCATGTCATGTTCATTGTCTTTCAACGACAGCAAAGTGGCAGTGGGCAACATTCAGGCTTGAATTACGTCACCACTCGCTCGGATGACGTTCGAAATATGAACATGAATGAATCACATCAGCTGCAGGTCTGGCGTACTCGCTTGCAGGTGACGTTAGCTTCGGGCACGAAAATCCTAAAGGGGCTCCATAACACCCCTAAATTAAATAAATAAATTACAGTCAGTACGTTTCTTTAGATTGATCTCCCTACCTTTCATAAAACCTCACAGCATTTCAAACTTTAACAGCAACATACCAACAAATAAAACAACTATACTTCCGAATATATTTATATGTAAAATTATTCATAATTAGGTAGTAACGTTACATGGACTATTTATCAATTATTTAAATGTTTATTTATGTAATAACTACACGCCAATTACTATTATTATGTGTACATTTGGATTGAATGTGTTGAGTTTTTAATTACTCGTTCTTTATGTTGGTAATTAGAAGTGTTCGAAAACGTATTACTCGTGAAAACTATTCATTAATCATACTTTTTGTTGCATATTTTATTTTGTGAATTATTTAAATGAACTGTTTTGAACTTGCTACTTACTAAATGCATGGCTGTCAATTCAGCTTCTGTGTTGTAGAGTATACCTGTCAGCTACTTTATTTGAAATTCATTTAAATTAACATATCGTTCATTTAACGTTACTGTTATCACATTGAAATTAACGTACATTTTAATATCAAAAGTTTGTTAAGGAAAAAGAAATCCAGCCTTCCGTATTTCTCTTCTTCCTTCTTCGAAGCGCGAAAGCGTCAGGGAACCGCCATTTTGGGTTTTCAGCATCTGGAATGTTGGTTCTTATCACCTTCTTACTACCCAGCAGAATACGGTTAATTGAGAATTGAGAAAGAGAAAAAAAAAATGTGAGTTGAATTATTTAAGGCATTGAATAGTTACACAGAATCAATGGAAACTATATCTAGCATCGATCATTTACTCGTATCATTCTTTATAGAAAAAGAGAACTCCTATTCTCCAAAAAAAGAAAAGGTAATCTTTAATTAACCCTCATTTAATTAAATTGTGTTAAAATAAAGGTGTATACTAGGATCGTAGCAAGTGCAAACACGTGGACTCTGCCTACTGAAATGGGAAGAAAACGTGACTGTATCCATGTATCTAAATAATTAATCCATGCAAGCAATTTAGATATACAGAGTACTAAATCTATTAATTTGAATTGAAGTCTCTTTATAGTTCATGGACTGTTTTGACTTTACTTAATTTATTTACAATTTACAATTTACAATTAAGAGGATCTGGCTAGGAAGGAGTTTATCTCCTGTGTCTTCCTAGCCAGATAAGCATCTGGCTAGGAAGAAATTCTGAGCAGAAATCACAGAATAATTCCATCTTCATAAAAGAAGATAAAATATATGCTTGTCTGATATATATAGGCGTTCTACCAACATATATTTATCGTTATTTAAACTTAGTTATTTATATATACGTAGTTATTAATAATTGAGTCACTGACACGAGCACGCGTTAGATTTATCGAGGCGGATATAATTGCTGCTATTTAACACGTTTGTTTATGTGTTATGTAATACTATTATTGTTTGCATCATTATATTATTATTCTTTTATATAGGTACTACATTCAATATCATCATCTAAGCGTTACCCCCGGTCGTAAGTATGTGAGGCTTTCATCTCGGAGACCTGGGTCCGCTTACATTTCCTCCTTGCGGTTTGGCTTGTACATGCGAAGTGACGGACGTCTGACCTCCCAAAGTCGATAAGAAAGCCTGAGCTTCGTCCGTCAATGAGATAAAAACATAACAATGGGTGGAGTCAACAATAGTGCCCGGAAATCACCGCCATATCACCGTTTCCACCGTTTCTTTTCAAACAATATTCGCCAAATATACGACAGATTTTTAGTCTGTTCTAGAATTTGAAAAAAGTGCGTCAAAATCCGTTCAGTACTTTTTGCGTCCATCGTGAAAAAATAGTATAAAAAAAATCTACGTCAGGAAGCACGTTAGAGGTGATAACTATGTTTGTTATTGCGCAGATTAAAAATATTATTATAGCAATTATTATAGTAATTAGTATTATTTCCGGTAAATATAAAAAACATAACGTGCCCATTTGATATTTTAACCAACTAGTGTCAGGTATTGCTTTTAATAGATTTAATTGTGATTATTTTTACTCATGTCCATCATCATCTTAGAATTCATCCCGGCATCTATGATTTTCAAGTCGAAAATTTTAAATTATAACCAATCACTTAACTTTTTATGTGAGATGTGATATCCGAGAGTTTGACAAGCTTTAGGGGCACCTCACCTGGCAATGCAAAAGGTATAAAATAGAAATAAATTCTTTGATAGAACATTTAGAGGTGCTTCTACTACTAGAAGTAGAAATAGAGGTGCTTATGCGTGTTGACATATGCGTAGTTGGCAGCACTCAAGGCCAGTCTCCTGCGCAAGCGAATCTTTACTATTACTAAATAGTAAAGTAATGTGTCTGTGCGTTGGATATATTTAAAAAAAGACTTGCTACTATTTTTTTCTATTTGTTTAGTCGCGATGGAAGCAAAGACTACAGAACGGACTTTTTATTACAAAGTTCTTGGTCGGACTTAAAATATGCCGTATGTTTAATTGCAATTAGTTGAGTAGAATCAAAGATATTTAAAAAATAATGAACGTCATCCACACGGGCGGAGCCGCAGACATCAGCTGGTATAAATATTATATCGTCAAGATCATAATACCTGTATCTACGTGTTAATTACTGTTTTTGTGAATTAATATTAATGTCTAATTAATTCACAAATGACCTGCGAATAATTAAGCGATATTTAATTAACTGACAGGCTTACTTTATGCGTGTAGGCTTGTGTATTGCACATGCTTTATATTTCGAGGCTTTACTATTTTTTTTGTTCTTTTTTTTATTTTTTTATTATTACTGGTATGTTTCATCGCGATTGTAGAATTCTGAAGGTTAAATTTAAAAAAAATCCGACATAAAAAAACAATGCTGTAGTAAATCATAGTCAAAATACTTGTACAGTAAAACTATTAGTGTCATTATGGTCTCCTAGTATGTCACTGATTATTTTTTTACACAAATACAGACGCTAGGTAAGTCAGCTGGGTGTCATCGAGCCCCTTCATCATATTTGGGCCAAGCTAACCTGACTTGCAAGCCTTTGGCGTAGGTTTTCTTCTCGAAAGATCAGACAGCAGTCGCACCCGCAAAAGCCAAGACAAGTCAAACTAATACAAAGAGTAGAAGAACGGACTCCTGGCTCTACAGTAGAAGATTTGATACAATGATGATGACAGAAAAAAACAATTGTCGTCATTTTTATACTTAGTAATTTTTCAATAATGACATTACTCGCCAAACTCAAAATTTGCTACCAAGCAGCATATAAGTAAATAATGAATTAACGTGAAGGCACATCTGAAAAATGGTTGAAATCCATCGCAGCTGAAACAATGGCATGAGTTCCAACTGGGAGGCTGATTGCTGCCTTCGATCCGACATCGATCCCAGTAGCGTTGTGCGGAGCGGCAATGCATCGACGGCAAGCGATTTCTCCTGATGATCCTTCCTGAAAATTTGCCACAGAAAGATTTATGTACTCTATTTCAATGATTGCTTTAAGGTTATACTAGTTTTAACCTTTACATTTTAAGTTCGTGTAGGAGTCTATACCTATATTAAAATTTATCATCTATATTTTCAGCTCTTCCAATCTGTTATTAAATGAGTAGGTAGCTGGTATCTTATTTGCCCCAAAATATAAGTTAGCTAGAAGGGACAGATCTATAAAATCATCATCATCATTCATTCATTAAGTAACATACTAGTGATATTTACCGTATTGTCAACGTTCATAGACTCGGATAACTAACTAATAATTCAACCCCAGTTATACTCAAAAACAATTTTATTCACACCAACTGCGGATTAGCATCAAGCTAATCCGCAGTTTGGGTAAGATCATGTTTATAATGTTCTAGATCACAAACTACAAGAGTCTGTACAAGTCAAAGGAGATGGGAAACAAGAAAGAGTATGAAACTTCTCATCTTATCCGCGTCAGCTCATCACACAGTTCCCTCATTTCGGGAAGGCAGCGTAATGGGGTGAGCGATGGCGCGTATTTACGCACGCGGAGCACGTAGCGCGGGCGGAATTACGCGCGTCGGGCTCGTACCACCGGATTCGGTCAATCGATGCTCTCCCGGGACATCCCCAGACAACGTATCATTTAAATTGTGTGTTTTTAATTACGATACGTAGATTAGAGAGCTGTTAACTAGGCAATTCTTAAGGTGCTCTGTCGTATCTTGGTTATGTAACTGCAAAGATATTTTTTCTTCAGGAAATACATTGAAGGTCCATTGCAGTAATATATGTGATTCTTCAAAATTAAGTAGGAAATGGTTTCATAGCCTTGGGCGTGTTTGGGTATTTTTTTAATCAAAGGTTTTCTTTGCAGTTTGATGAACGGACTTACAATAATTAATTCTTCACTTCCATTAACGTTGAAATAGCTAGCACGCAATACTTACTGTAATAGAAAAAAAGGAATTGGAAATAATATTGCAACGTGCACGTACTTATCGTCGTTTCATAACTTACACCATTATTATCATAATCATTTCAACTATGGGGCACCAACTGCTGAACACAAACCTTTATAATACCTAACGTACTTGATAGCCGTAGAAGACAATGCTCATTCGAACAAGGAAGCTGCGATATGAATGGATTCGGCACACAGCGCACACAGCATGAAATCGATTCTAAACGTGATCGGTACCTACACACGAACAGACTTTAAAAACAAAATTATGTACGGAATGTTCTTCAAT
The DNA here is from genome assembly GCA_914767945.1 of Eilema depressum. NCBI lineage: Eukaryota > Metazoa > Arthropoda > Insecta > Lepidoptera > Erebidae > Eilema > Eilema depressum. Next base: position 22,850,680 of record OU612018.1, on the reverse strand, counting down.
TTCTGGATGAACATTATTTGGTTATAAATATGAAACTGAACACGGCTGATGAGGCGAAAGAAATTCTCTTTAAAGCTAATTTTCAGTTTTCTTAACAGTACTTACAGTTAATGACTAAGGTTGCTGAAGAAAACTATCTTTACCTAGGATTCAAATAACGATACGTGAATTACTCTTAGAAGTTCACACGAATGTCACTTTTGAAAAAATAACATTTAGACTCTCTTCTAACTTCGTCTCTGATAAATAAATACCTGAAGGCTTATAAACAGGCAAAAGCTCACACAACCGCACCTCAGTCACGGATCTCGAGAAAAAATCAAAATCCCTTAATGCCTTGCATAACTATAGAAATATGGTCATTTCACAACTTGAGTTACGTAAATGATTTTTACATTCTGGAGATTTTAACGGAGCAACTTCGAAACTACGTGGTTCGGAAAGCCTACGCCAGAGCTTCATCCGCCAGTCAGCAGTTCTACCGACTTGTAAGTGTGGTTGGCTTACATCCATAATTGTTTTCATACAACTTCGTTACTCTTGACCTAGCCTTTCTTTAGAACTTTCTCGATTCGATCGACTACGTTCTCCTAGGTCGATCTTTACTGTGTTACCCATCCGTACATACTCGTCTCGGAGATCTATGTTGTCAATCTTCGTTCGTCCATCCGCTCCAGTGTCCGAGCCATTTAAGAGCATTCCTTCAAAAATATAAATCGGTCACAACCGTCAAAGTCAAAAACAAGAAGTATACAAAAATGTATCCTATTTTGAGAAAATCCCTCCGTGCGTTAAAGTCCACCCCGTGGGGAGCGCGGGCCCCGGCGGGCGCCGGCGCGGGGGGGCGGCAGTGACGCCGTAATGCCGTTTTATGCAATGTATACGTGCGTGACAATCACTCTTTATTGCCGAGGACGCGGAATTGAATGGATTTCGGTCTGGTTTTGACGATATTGATCTAAACATTCGATGATGATTTGGGTTTTATTAATTAAACTTGGTTTAATTGCTGATACTTCCTCGTGTGACAACTTGTAGAGGCCTAAGGCACTTGATGAAAATCTTTATAGAGTTAATGCGACTTTGGGCGTATGTGACGAGCAGTGTCAACTTACGCTTTTTACAAATCCCTTAAGAGGGTAAGCTAAACCAAGATATTACAGCATTGGCATAGTATCAAAAGTGGGTATTGATAATAATGTCAAATAAGTTTAGTGTAAGAGAAACTTTTACGTACAGTCTAAATCTTAAGTTAAACAATTATCACCAAAGTTAGGTTTCATCAGTAAAATTTCGATCTATTCATTTTACTTTCATTTAAATTCATCGATGAAATTAATGAAGCGTCGGTGGCTTAGTTAAGGAATCCTTACGATCATTATCATTATCATTGCCAACCCTGAGTCCATTCCTATCAAGACATTGTCTATTAGCCAAGCCAACAAATATTTCATATGGGAGGCATTATCACAAAAACTCACGAAACTATCCCGTCTACCTTTACTTTTAAATGTTGGCTTACAGATTTATCCTACAAACCGGAATATTCTCAAGTATAATAGCAAAATCTACTTATATTTGAATGTCTAGCAATAAAAAGCGATAAAACCGTTGCTGCTATGAGGGGGCTGTCACAAAAATAACGGTGTGCGTTTAAAAAGATATACAATAATGTTGTGCGTACGTGCCTTGGGGGTAGCACGGCGCGGCCCCGGCGGGGCCCACAAATTGTGCATTTTGACTAGCTATCACTAGCTATGTAGCAGTCGGGTGTCCTTTTGCAGCTCAATGATTGTGTCATTCCAAATAAGTGACAATTTTGTTTGATATTTTATAGTGACGTGACTTCGTTGGTAAAAATATGCTTTGTTATTACTCCTATGTCTAAATCTTTTTGTTAATTGCAGGAACAGAAAAAAGAAATGAAAAAAAAAGCAGAAAAAAGAAAATCGTTCACCGTGAACAAATCTCTTCAAAAACGATACTTACAGTCCTTAAAATTACGAGTCCTAAAGTCTACTAAACTAAGAACTGGTGAGTAACTTGCACACTATCCTGTGGTTATCATACTAGTCGATTGGACTAGATTGCTAAAGCTGCTGAGTGAAACTTCAGGCAGTAATGCCTGTTGTCACTTCAAAAAGGCATCAATGAGGTGGCTCATAGCCCCAAGCAGAACATGGATATAAATATGGATGTTTCTCGTAGAAGTCACGGTTAAGTTAAGGTAAATGGAACTCGAAGTGCTCAACAGAATGAAGTAGAACGGTACAACAGTCATAAGTCGCACTTCTTTTAACAAGTCTTGCTCTACATCAAGTACTACTCTCACCTTTTAGCTAAAGCACCTGGGTAAACTAGACACAAAGGCGAAGATTAACACCGATTTAGATTATTATTACATTGATTAGATTAACACCTCTTTTGTTTGTAAGCTTCCACAGGCTGAAGTAACCGCTCTCAGTCAGGTGAGCCAAATGCTTGCTTACCATCTTAGTAGTACAAAAAAGTGGAGAATGTAATACAGATCTAAGTAAAGCGTAGAGCCGCCGAGCGTAATCCTGAATTATTGATGCGGGAAGCGTTGCGTACATCTATTTTTACGACTGTGGGATACTAGCCACTTTTTACGACTATGATATATACCATGCAGTTGTAGAAAAAAATCTATTCGTTGTATTGAGTGGTGTCGATAACCTAGTGATTTCTGATGTGCGGACGCCGGCGCGCATAGTAATGTGCTCAAGTGAACTGTTATTGTCATGGCGCAGAATACTTTCGCGGAATTGGGTCGTGATCATATAATTTAAGTGTAGAATTTATCAGAAAATAGTGCGGTGTTGTACTTATTTGTGTTGTGGTGGTTATCAATGGTGTGCCATATTCGTTAGCTTATTAAAGTTGTACAAGCAGTTGACACACTTCAATGTTGAGTGATCAATTTACAAGCTTTGAGCTTTTAGAGCATTTTATTTATAGTGTTACATGATTAAATCTCAGTGTGGGTACAAAACGTTTCTTACTTTATTTATTTATATAATACCTTCAGCTTACCATAATGCGGGGTGAAGTCATATTGACGTGTTCTAAATAAAAAAATAACATTACATTATTTTTGCCAGGTGTTCCACGTAGGTCCACGTCGTATAGGTAATTTAATCTGTCCCACGCAGATGTAGGTGTGGATAAATGTACTGCTGTATCATTACACGTGATGTCATTTAGAAAACGAGTACCTGTAGCATATTTATCAACTACTCTATGAACCCTGTGCGCTGAACTGCACACGCGTATATTTAGCTACACGACACCTCTATCCGCTGCGTATTCCAGCCTCCACAGACAATAAAAACTACCAGATGCGACAAAGGATGACATGTTTTATTTTCTATTGTAGCAAAGTTGAAGCTCTGTATTGTATAATATTTTTATGAAACATTATTGGAAAATTGAAAAAAAAAAAACCTTTTTTAATAGTTATAACTTTTATCTCAAATAAATTTTTCATTAACAGTGCGTTTGCTATTTTTTGAAGTATTGATTTAATATAAAAAAGAAACGTGAAGGCTGGTATTCCAGTTTGTTTTAACATTGACAGCGTCATGTCGAAACACCGAGCTCTGCTGAGAGCTTCATTAAACTGATTGATACTAATTGATTCAAAATAGCACACTCACGGTCTTAAAGGATATAGTTACTAAATTCTATGCACTTAAAATTTCTTGATTGGGCACGACTAGATTGCAGTACCAAATTGTAGGCAAAATATTATAAAATACGCTACAAATTCGTAATTTTTAGGGTTTCATAACTGAAAGGAATTCGTTAGTAACTTAAAAAATATATTACATGGTCGTTAATTTAATTACGGAGGTCCTTGTTCTAGTTTATTACTGTAATTATCCTTCAGAAATAACTCACTGTTGTTTTGGCAGTAGTAAGATGCTTGAAACTGCCAATTATAATTACATAATTTAAGACATTTATTCACTACAACTACATTAAATTAAATTAAAAATGTGTAATACCAAGGTACTAAGTTTATAGTTATTATATGTTGATGAAAGACGTATTATGTAAGTATACTAATTTGACACAATATACCAACATTATTTGGCACAGCTTTTGTACAAAGTAAATCTGTCAGGTCTAACAGTTCCCAGTGCTACGCAGTACACAGTCCCCAAAAGCTCGCTACATCATTGCTTAATAATGATTTATTTGGTGCGCTATGCAATCTATGTGTTTTATTATTATTGCAAGCGATATTTATTGACTGCGTACGTACTTAGGCGCATCTAACAGATTAACATAAAACATAAGTTAGGGTTTGTTTATCAGATTTCTGGACTTTAATCACACCACTGATAATGTAAAGATGTTGCACGAAATTAATAAATTTGAATTTGAAAATTTGCAAGATTGTTCACTCGGTGACCTGGGTTCTTGCGAGATTTATCTTTTCAGTTTTACCTTATAAATCCCTATATCCATAGTAGGATTCTTTAATCGTAGTTTTAGAGGTTTATAAGATTACCGCGACCACTACAAATCTTACAGATATTTTACATGATTGTGCAAAATATCTGCTCGAAATGTGCTCAGTATTATTTGCACGAAACGGGTCCATATGCGTGCAAAAGCACAACGCAGTGCAGGCCCTTACTCACAAATAATCATCATCATCCTATCAGCCCTTATCCCAAGTTTATTTGGGGTCGGCGCAACATGTGTTTTTTCCATTCATCTCTGGTTGCAGTTAACTCAACGTTCACTCCTTTCTTAACCATATCATCTTTCACACAGTCCATCCATCTCCTTTTAGGTTTTTCTCTCCCCTTGTAACCATCTACTTCCATAGTTAATGCCTTCCTTACGACATTACTTTCATCCCTACGGTACATTTCCAAACCAGGACAAACCCTTACTCGCAAATCATTTGGTCTTATAAAGGAATACTTACGATGCATTCAATAAGACATCTTATTAAATCAATTACTGGAATTTCAAAAGGTATTTTAAATACCTGGCTACTAGCAAAATAATTGGACAATATTCCAACGAGTAAATATCACTTAAATCACTCGCCGTCCATCTAAAATCCAAACAAATCCGAGCCTATATAAATAGTGGTACTAAAGTGGCAAGACAGCATTCCCGGCGTTAATTAGTACCAGTACCGGCTTATCATTAGCGCAGATATACGTGCATCAATCACACGGCGCGGGTTCGACTCCAGTTTAATACCTTGTTTATTTCTATTGCAACCTACTTACGACGACAGATTAACTGATTTAGTTGTTAGACGGGTTGGGTAAGTAACTCTTGCTGTATGCAGCGAGAAAAGTTTGGTGTTTGGTTTGAGTCTCAACTGCGTACTAATGACTCGATCGGTTTTACTTGATATGGGATAGGACGTAACTGGGATGTGATGATTCCTCAATTATAATATTTTATTGCTAACCTATGCCCGCAGCTTCGCCCGCGTGAATGTGTATTTATTTGTACACCGTGTATCGTGTATTATTTGTACGCCGCCGGCATGATTACGGCTCAACACACTGGACATACTCTTGGCGATCTTGCACGCATATTATGTATACATATTTAGCACGTGCAATACAAATTATATTTGATTTCGAAAATTAATTGTTTGGTGCAATTTTTCCTTGAATCTGAACTCTGTGATATTTTATTATTTTTATAGCTGACCCGGCGAACCCTGTACCGCCATATATTTTCCGCCCGCGTGGAAATCAGATCCCGTTCCCACTGCACCTACTATTTTTTCTATACAAACCTTGGCCACATAATAAGGAATAAAAAACAAAAAGAATTATTCAAATCGGTTCAGCCGTTCTCGAGTTTTAGCAAGACTAACAGAATTGCAATTCATTTTTATTATAGATATAGATTTTATGCACTTCAGACTCAATATTCTTATTTTCTTAACGTTTATCTGTGTCTTATGTCTTAATTTATAATACAGTTAGTTACGTTACTTCTCAACGACAATAATATATGTATATTTATTAATATAATGGGTATTATCGTCTCAATTAACTTGTTCTGCACATTCAATTACTTAATGCACGTTCAGTAGCAATCCATTTAGTAGTAGTTGTTCAGTTGTTAGTGCAAGAGATTATAACAGACTATCAACTCAATAATAGAACAATTTGAATAAAATCACTATTAATGGTGCGCTAAATTAATCTGAGTGCAACTATTTTTGGCATAGATTCACTTACAATAAATTTGATTTCGAGAAACAATGGTTCGATATATTTTAATAAGATGATCTTTCGATTAAGATCAGAAAAAGGGAAATGCTCAGACGGAACTTGAACCCGTGACCATTGATTGGGGGGTCAGACAGCAGTCTCAATCTCATAAAAATCATAAATTTTATAATTAAAAGTAAGACGGACCCAGAGTTCAACTCTGTAATCAAGATGATGATGATAATGATGGCCTATAGTAGAAATAGTAAGCTCAAAATGCACAAAAAGATCGAATACACCTTGGCATACTTCGTCCTCTCACTAGAAACGATCAAGCGCATTTCACATCAGCTGGGTCTCGGTCCAAATCAACTTGGACTCGAAACAAGACTATCACCGGCTGGTACATGCGCACGCGCAGCTGGGCTATGTGATCATGCGCAGTAATTACCACGGCTAATTAAATTATTTTGACCGTCTGAACGACAGGCGCCCGCGGCGGTCTCGCTTTTTAGGCAAAGAGTAGATGTAACGAAGATTAGATTTTTTCTATGAAGGCAATGCATATTACTAGGAGTAAGTACCTAAACGATAGATAGAGCGTACGAGAATAATTCTCCCTTCTTAATATCTAAATATCGAAGTCAAGCCAAATCTGCAGTTAGATCGGTAAATCGGACCCCAGACTCCGAGGTGAAAGCTTCGGATGCGACTGGGAAATAACGCTAGGATGAAGAAGAAAATTATTTAAGATTATTTCATTAAAGTATTATCAATCATTGTGGGATGGCAGCGCGATCATGACGCCGCCGCTGGTGGTGTACCTGTACATAAAAAAGAATGGTATATTTTATGTATTTTATATCCGGAATATTTAAAAAGTGGAAAAATATTAGAAAACTCACATTTTCGAATTAAGCCAAAACAGACGTGGTGCTGCGGGATGTAGCCGCGCTCTTCCCCGCCTTGAGAGATCTGGGCCTGGAAATAAACCCTGAGAAGTGTGAGCTGTACCCCTGTGGCCCAGTGACAGCGGAATCAAGCATGAACTTCATGTCCCTTATACCCGGACTCAGGATTATGGACCGGAACTCGCTATGCCTCCTGGGCTCGCCGCTTTTCCCGAAGGGTATGCCCGATGACTTGGCCGCCCGGACGCGGGTCCTGGCATCACTGGCGGAGCATTATCGCCATCTCCCGGCTCACGTTTCCTTGTCGCTATTGAGGTCCTGCTTCGGGATGCCTAAGCTGACATATGTCATACGGACAACACCGACGTGGGAGTTCCCGGATGAGGTCCTCCGCTTCGACGAGACGCTCAAACGCATCGTCGAAGAGACGCTCAACGTCGACCTTAGTGAGCGGCAGTGGTGCCAGGCCAGCCTGCCAATCCGATTCGGGGGGCTTGGAGTGCGTCGTTTGCGGGAGTGTGGCCCGATCGCCTTTCTCGCTTCCTCTCATGGGGCCTCGCGGTTAGTCCGCAGTTTGCTGTCGCGCGTGGGTGCGGGCATTGATATCCCCTATTTCAGGGAAGCCCATGAGACCTGGACCAGATTGTATCCGGAATCTGTTCCGCCCGCGAGACCGGGTGAGCAGAGGGGCTGGGATAACGTGTCTGGGGCGTGCATTCTCGCTCGTTTGCGTGACGGGGCGTCGGGTGTCGAGTTGGCACGTCTTAACGCTTCTTCTGAGCCGGAGTCAGGTGCCTGGCTGCAGGCCCTACCATCCCCTAACCTGGGCACGCTGCTGGACGACGACTCCCTCAGAGTGGCTGCCGGACTCCGGCTTGGCTGCGCCGTGTGCGAGCCTCACACTTGCGTCTGTGGGGCAAGGGTGGAGGCGAATGGTCTGCACGGTCTAAGTTGCGTCCGAAGCGCCGGACGAAGGCCCCGGCACCACGCCTTAAATGAGGTTGTAAGAAAGGCACTGGTTGCAGCGGGCATCCCCTGCGTTTTGGAGCCCCCTGGCTTATCACGCACCGACGGGAAGCGGCCGGACGGGCTGACACTGGTCCCGTGGAGGAGAGGCCGCTCCCTGATTTGGGACGCCACGTGTGTTTGCACCTTCGCGTCGTGTCACCTTACGGCTACTCAGAGGGTGGCTGGTGCGGGAGCTGAGTCGGCGGCTTTGCTGAAACACAGCAAATACGCCGACCTGGAGGCCGCGGGGTACGACTTTGTCCCGTTCGCGGTGGAGACGGCCGGTCCATGGGGCCTCGAGGCCAAGAAGTTCGTGGCCGACTTGGGGTGCCGTATGCGGAGGGAGGGGCGTGATCCGCGCTCGGGCCAATACCTGCAGCAGAATATCTCCCTAGCCATACAGAGGGGCAACGCTGCCAGCCTGATGGGTACGTTTGGGCGGGGGGACGTGGTTTCGACGTGATCCTCCGGATCCAGAATTTGTGTCGTGCATTTGTGTTTTTATGTATATTTATTTTGTTTGTAATCATAAATCGGTAAAAATAGTATTTGATAATTGTATAAATAAAATAATAAAAAATTTAAAAATAATAATTGCACTACCAAAATATGAATAAAAAAATAACAGTCAAAATTTCCGTTGTTTTAAATAAAAAAATAAAAAACAAAAAGTAACCCAGTCGTGCCAAGTAACTTTTTGCTTTAACACAAACATTGAACAGAACACGATAATCGTAACAACTTCCATTATAATATCATTAACGCTGCAAAAACAGTAGCACTAAACTCGAAAACATACAAATTACCATGCAATTATCTAATAACCCGCCACGAGGCGTGACTGTCAATCACATGTCATATCTACTCAACGCTGGCTAATCTATCAATCCTCTAATAATATGTACAAGAGCAGGCTTGTCTAAGAGGTTGTATTTTTTATGGTCGTCTCAGGTATTTTCGTGAAGGCTTTATAGTTCTGACAATTAGAGATGGACATTGTAATTTGTAGCCAATGACCTCTGATTTAATACTTGTAAATATGTCGGATTACCTATTAGGGTATGGTTTTAGTGTAGCTGTATTTTTAAGGTGGTCGGGAGATTCCGAAGAGGTATGAGGTAAACAAACACCTAGTATTTTTTGGTAGTTTTTTACTAGGCTAGCTCCTAGCTCCTAGAGTAAGTGGTTGAATTCGCGAGAGCGATAACCTTGTGTACACAAGGTTATATAGCTGAGGTGAGCTCCTACTACTTGATGGGTCGTATACTTGTTTGCCACATTTTCAAGCTATTTTAGAATCTATTTCGAGGTGCAACCAGCAAAAAATTAAACATATTCCAGGTAACAGGTCACTAGCTATATTCCTTTTAATAAAATAATAAACAAATATAAAATTATGTAGATAATATTCATATGAGTAGTACAAACGCACTTATTAACTAGTAATTTTATTAATGTATGCAGTGTCAATATGCAGATCATAATGGTAAGTTAGTGTTCTGCAATTTTTATTACTGGCTACATACATTTTGTTTTCTTAAGGTGCGTACAGATTATGTAACATGTTGTATAACTTGTGTTTTATAACACGTCCACATTATCTAACATTGTTTTATAACTTTGCAACATTGTACTAACTTCAGTGTCTACATTACTGAAACATGTTATATATAACATTGTTTTATAACATGTTATGCTATATAATTTGTACGTACCTTTAAAAGAGTACTAGTAATCGAAATTACTAGTAGGTATGTAGTAGGTATGAGGTAGTAGCCGAAGATTAGGCTAAGATACGAACCCGTGACCTTTAAATCGTTTCGCCGACTCCTTAACCACAAAACTACCAACGCTAGTAACACCCACGCAATATCTTTTCTTTTTGTAAAAACAAATTACCTCGGTGTTGACTAAAATAAATAAACCCATAATTTCTATAACCCTTCAGATCCCTCTTTCTAAAAAGGCTTAATAACTCAGCGACTAAATTTACTTTAATTCGACTTAAAATACTGCAAGCTGCATCGGTCTATAAGGCCGAAGCTCAATCTTAACCCTCCCGTAATGAGCGGTGAATAAACCCGCGACAGAGGGTGAAAGGGTTAAGGGATTCACTTGATACCTAATATCTTTGTTAGGAAAGTAATGAAGCGGCTTTATGTGATGGCATTTTGTTTTAATGACGGAATGGAAGAAGGATTTAATGTATTGAGGAATGGCGGGTAGGCATTAACCGATTGCGTATTTACTTCAAAGGAATATTACAAAGCACAATGTGGTAAGAATGTACCTTCTCTGAAGTTTACCTTTAATTTAGTATGATCTTATCATATTCTCGATTACCGAAGGAAAAGATTGAAGGTTGCTGAGGTTTTCAGTCAATTGAGCTTCCCGAAGACTTTCTTCTTTAAATTAGAGCTACAAAAAAACTTGGGTCACATATTTATAATTAGGCCACTGAGATTATACACATGTGTTAGAAGTTGGTTCAAATAACCAAATAAGTACGACCCAACATCCATGCAACGATCTTAATAGAAATATTTTCTTTGATAATTATCAACTTCTGAGTATGTGAATCCAATTACTCCTCTCTTGCTTTGGTTTACACGACTTTGGAAGCAACTGCCACTTGACCTCCCGAACCTGAGAGAGAGGACTGCCCCAGAGTAGTTCATCAATCAGTAGTGCACCGACTAGCTGGTAAGGATGGCTTGAACCCGAAGATCTTAGTGTGGCCCCTCTTTGATACGTTAAGAAAAAGTATTCTACAGCATTTTTTTTTAATTTTCACCCTTTTACGACACTGGCTAGCTTCATCTAACCACACAAATGATATTTATAAAAATTTTAGATAGGTATAGCGGCCAGTTACAATGTTATCAAACCAATATGGCATGGGTAATTGAACAAAATGACACTGGTTATGATAATGTTAATTGATTTCATATCTTATCGTCGGTAATTACGACATTTAGCTGGGAACAGTTCTGTTTACCTAGTACCTAGTACCTAGGCGTGTAATTGCGAGCCTTGTCAATATAGCGGGTATTTGCAACTTGTTATATTTTTAATTGATCGATGGTGCTGTTAGAACATCTAACCTAATTTATTAATAAAGGATAGTATGCTAAATATTCATATTATAATCAATATCAAAAAACATCATTCATTGTTTCCGATAGTCGGTATATGGCTCTGCGTCATCATCATCCTCCTACCCTTATCCCAAGTTTATTTGGGGTCGGCGCAACATGTGTGCTTTTTCCATTCATCTCTATTTGCAGTCATCACAACATTCACTCCCTTCTTAACCATATCATCTTTCACACAGTCCATCCACCTCCTTTAAGGTCCTCTCCCCTTGTAGCCATCCACTTCCATAGTTAATGCCTTCCTTACGATATTACTTTCATCCCTACGCATTACATGTCCGACCCAAGACAAACGATTTCCTCGAAGCTGCTCCGTGATCGGTGCTACTTTCAAACTGGCCTGTGTATTGTAGAATATAACGATGAATGTATGAATCCCATACATTTATCATTCTATTTTACAATTGCCTACCTGTTAAGGGGGGCAGTTTATTTCAGTCAATTTTAGAATCGGAAAGTTTAATATTGCAGCTATCTTTTTATCATGGATTGAACAAAGTAATTACATCTGACCATTAATTAATAATGTTAAGATATATTACTGTAATTAATTAGATAGGAATACTATCAGTTATCGTTCAGGTACCGTACTTAATTGCGATAAATGAGGCCTAATCACTTAGATATTATCTAAGCAGGGGTAAATACTTCGTCGCGCGGAAAATCAGACTATTTTTATATCGACCTTGTAACATAATATAATATAGACATCCTTAATAGGTTAGCTGTTTTATTGATTTTATAATGTGTTTTGCATATGTTTAGGCTACATTTGTGTTAAGGCTCATGACTATTAATGAATTTACTAATTTGATAAAATTAACCGTAGTAATAATCGAATGACAAAAAAATGTCTAAAGAAGTTTTGGAATGACGTCGAACAATATTACGATGATATTCTTTTAACTTATTAATGTTCCTAATTTGTGGAAAATTTGAAGTCAGAGCTTGTATTTAAGAACACTAGTTCAATAAAGAAGCTTGCCTACTTATTAGAAACCGATTAGACGACCAGTTTTGTGTGGTCGACCTTTGTAACTGTGTTGTTTATGTTTGTGTCTTGCGATTTTGTAATTACTTCTACAGTAGCTGTAACGTATTTATGTGTAATGTTCTTAACATCGTGAGTTTAATTTTATCCTGCCGTAGTTGCCATCTATCAGGTATGTACAGGATTAACGTTTAAAGACGTTAATCCTGTGTTAGCTTTACTAGTTTTAGATGCTGTCCCACCTTTGTGCGTCTCTGTTTTATATATGTCATGACGTCTTAGTTGCTAGACTTCTTTGGATTTGAAAATCTAACTTCACTAATTGCGTCTGTTCCGTATGAAAAGTAGATAAACGCAGTATGATGTTCACCAATAAGCTTTCCATTAACAAAGATCTGAAGTGAAGCTCGTGGGAGAAAAAATTATATCATCTAAAAGTTTTATTTAGTGAAAAACCTTAACCTTAGACGCACTGTCGTCCTTATGCTCCCTTTACATGGTATCAGAGTAATGAGTGATGAAAATATTCGCAAGAAGGACAATCATAAATGAGGTATCTACACCAAAGAGGCAGATCTTTCATCCATTGAGTGACTCACAAAGTGCTTGACGTGATCAAACTCTCTAGTTCAACGTGTTGCTATAACACCTAATTATTAGATATTCAGCATGCATTCTCCAACACTGTTATACACAAATTGATCCATTGATAGGTACTGTTAATCAACACAGAAATAATCTTAGCCGACACCTATCTCCTGTACAACATACACACAGGTTGTCATAAATCCTGTGAGTCAGTGCCTGCAATAAATAAGGTGTACGAAACACCTGGCGTCTTGACGGACTCCTACGTGCACCAGCCAGCACCCCGTCGAGATTTGACACATTGCTGCTCGTGTGTTGTGGGCCTTATCCATTGATTGTTGTCTACAAGCTCAATACTTAGGACAGGTACCCTCTGTCCCAACTGTACCATTGATGTATCGTATAAGAGCTATAGGTACGTGAATGGTGGGCATTAATGAATGTTGTGGGTATGTTATCGATGAAGTTCAATAATTTCATATGTATTTATAATCAGGCCATTATCCCCGGAGGGTTAGGCAGAGATGAATTAACACCCACATTTCACCTTTTATGGAATTTCAATTTCATCATTTCTATTTCATTATTTCAATATCACTTCAATTTCAACTTTCATGGGTTTTTTTAGGAATTTAATACAATTATTGTGAAGAGCAAGTAGTTGGCTGCGGCTCTACCGTCATGGAATTCCTCATGGAATACTGATCTCGTGCCCGCGACTCTGGTCTAAAAGATAACCTATATGCTATTGCAGATTCTTTAACTGTGCCTAGACTCATCCAGATCCTTATTACTATTAGAGAATATCCCGACAGTTCTAATAGTAATGTAAATGATCATCTAGCGCCATCCAGCCGTTCTGGTGTGATTGTATAACAAACATCAACACAACCCAATTTTTGACATTTGTCATAGTAGTAGAAATCGCTACTTTATTGTCTAATAAATCTATAAATCCAATATTCATAATAATAATTATTTATTAATCATGTCTACCATGCATTCGGTCCATAAGAACTTAATCCTAAAATGTCTAGCTAATCAATAGGACTGCATCTCATAATGCCGGAAATTGAATACGCATGAATTTTGTAACAACTGAAGGTCATTATGTCTTTTCCTCAAAACGTCCTAGTTCCAAAATAGCTGAATCCCGAAATGCCATGTATTGAGTCTCTCTACAATACAGAGGCCATCTTTCCGAGATGGAGTGACTTGTGTACTTGTATCTGTGTGTGTTGGCATAACGTGATTAAAGGATAATATAGTTCTCGATCCGACAGTAAATATACAGACCATGTAAAGGTACCTGGTTGACGGAAATAGGTTAAACCTTTATACCGCAATACATTTATGACAGTTGTAATTGCAGTTTTAATAGGTGCAACAATCAGGATACAAAACAAGTATTCTCTGACAGTTTACCCAGTCGACTTATCTACAGCCATTAAAGTAATTGAAAATCATTCGCTGTATAAATATATCGAAACAATAAAGCTTCGCTAACGAGAAGCGTCATAAGCTACACCCACAGGATGTCTCACAAATCTCATTATGTTATTTGTAGCCCGCCGGGCGATTTGTGGTATTGGTGCCGGTTACCAATACCACAATCTTGGTATCAGACCGGACTGACTTATTACAAGATGTGTACTTTAATTGTGTTTACGTTCAGACGTACAGTATAGTAGTTTATGAAACTGTTGCATAACAAGGGTTCTTAAAATACGAGTGAGAATTAAAAAAACGAGTAGTAGGCGAGTTTTTTATAGTATCGCACGAGTATTTTAAGACCATATTATGTGCAGTTTTACACACTACTTTATCTAATCTCAAGAAATAATAATTAATACAATTTGAGTAGAATTACAGAAATGCTGGGCGCCAAAATCCATTTGCTAAACGCGTAATATGCGTGTTGCTGTTGCACCGCATTCACAGACTATGTAGAAAAAATTCAGCTGGAGTTGTATCGTAATAGAATAAAATCGTACATATATTTTGATACAGTTGGCCATTAGAAAAGCTATATCATAATGTTATTTTTTCATTTTTGTTTTATATTCTGTGCGTAAAGACCGTCATTAAAGATTTGTTTTTAATTTTTAAAGTTTACATTTCAGTATGAAAGTAAATAAAATTCGCTCATTAAACTTTAACAGGAATAGTAAAACTAGAAAATAAAATATGTACGAGTACTTTATACCCGTATCTGCAATGAAAAATAATTAAGTACGTAGGTACGAAGTGTGAGCATAAGACAAGGAATGTATATCCGTACTTCTACAAGTTGTCTCCTAGATGGCTGTAGGCAAGATAAAACCTGTTCTATGTTATTGCAGTCCTTAATACTGATACATAATCTCCACGTGACTGCGCCCGGCCTCCACTAATCATACGGTATCGCAATATGTAATCCTCAACGATAGAATATGTTGTGCTTGTAGTATTGACTTTAATAAATGGTGGTTTTCCCAAGCGACTACAATATGGGGTCCTTCAAGAAGGGCATTAGAAGGTTTCTTTAGGGTCGTCGGCAGCGCGAGTGTGACGCCCCTGGTGTTGCATACGTCCATAGGCCACGGTAACCACTTTCCGTTAGGTGGGCCGTGTGCTTGTCTGCCACCTAAGTGGTATAAAAAAAATAATTCTAATAAAGATGGCTTTCTGTAAAGGAATGAAACCGTTTTGAAGCAAATGGTTCAACTGCTTAGTACCTACTTCCCTTATTGTCGCATACTTCTGGAATACTTTACCTACACACGTGTTTACTTTTTGCAGTGCCAGGTTGTTTATAAGCAGGGTGGGAAAAAGTCCCTATCAAGGTCATTAAACTAAGGACCATTATTTCTAGCCATCTGCTGTATTTGCACGATTGCAGCAAACGAACTCAGCATAAATAGTACCTAGAACACGCTTTATTTTTAAGGTCTCATCCAAGCTTACCATCAGGCGAGGTTCAGTAAGTAGTAGTGCAATCCATACTTAAGTTCTATATCCATATTCAAACTCCTTACCTACTAATATTAAAAATGTGAAAGTAACTCTGTCTATCTGTACCTATGTATGTTAAGCTTTCCGATTTTGATAAAATTTGGTACAGCAGAGGTAGGTTAGACCTTGGGAAAGGACAAAGGACACAGGCTATGTTGGGTTGCAATAGCCGACATCCACGCGGGAGGAGCCGCGGGCAACAGCTAGTTTATGTTTGTCGTTAATTAAAATCTTCCGGCATAATAATGACGTCGATATGAATGTGATCGATATAAGAAAAACAAATTATAAAGTCATGCATATCGAGAGATATATCGATGTTTACTAAGATAAGGTCAAATTTATGTAACATACTGCTAATACCAGCATATAATATGGCGAATAAACGATAATACTGCAATGATTTATGAACAATATTTACTCGTACGAGTATGACAGCGACGCACATAATGTGGAGCGTGTTGGTGCCCGCCGCCCACTTCCTACACCACGTGTCAACAATGGAATGTGGGCCTGTGGAATGCGCACTGCGAAACTCCAACCAACACCAACAAATTGGTACCCTATTCTATGCGAATAGTTTAAAAATAATCTTATCGATACCTACGACTGGGGTATTATTCTACTTGACAATAAGTTTTGAAAGCCGTCGTAACGTTCGTAGACGGTAGATTTCAATTGTTCAACATAAACGTTGAAACTGACATAAAATTCATTTGAGTGTAATGTGGTTCTGGAGATATTAATTCGTACTAATATTATAAATGCGAAAGTAGCTCTGTTTATCTGTTACGCTAAACCTCTGAACCAATTATAATGAAAATTGGTACAGAGATAGATTAGACCTGGGGAAAGGACATAAGATTATGTTTAGTCTTACCAGTTCACGTGTTTTCCTACAGTCTCCGTACAGTCCCGGGTCCTTTTAGCGGGGCGTGAAAATGCATCTGATGTGGCCGACAAGCTGAGTGCCACCATTGTGCCATCTAAAATGGTGACCCCCTTTTCTGAAACTTTGCCTGTAGCGTACCATCAGGCAAGGCGAAACCCAATTGATTGTGTCCCATAAATGAAAATAAAAAATAAAAAAGTCCTGATAACAGACATTCACGGGTGCAGAGCCACGAGGAACATATATAGAACTATAATATGTAGTAACTATATCAAGCATGCCAACTTAAATCTATCGGGTAATACGAACGCGCATAGTTACGTCACAGTTGGTCAAGCCTAATATGGACCCTGGTCGGTAATCGTCACCTGCACTAATAGGTTAATACGTTTGCCATACAAAGTAAAAACTCACTTCGACTCGCGCACGAGTATCACAAGATAATGGTAGACAATTTATATGCTAATATGATAATGTCCGCAAAATTATAGCTGATATTCTATCGGAAGTCGGTTAAGGTCGTTTTTTGTACAATAAAATATCTACAGAATGCGTGCCGTATTTTTTTTCTGATATTGGCACATAAATATTGCCTAAACGTTGTGTAGAAGAATGTAATTAAACCTAGTTGGCATAGTTTCAAAAGAGGCTATTTTGTTTTATGTGATAAACAGTCGGAAGGGGGCCGGCAAGAGCCTCGAGCATGTGAGCCTTCAACGAACACATGGTTTTTGTTTAGAACTTTGAGCTGTTGTCATCATGCATTGATAGAGGTCGAGATTAATTAACACTAAAACGATATCATATTTTACTCTTACTTACATAAGTTCATTGGATAAAACACATGAACTCAGTAAGTAATAATGTATTAACACTAATATTATGTCTCTGGAATAACAACTGGACGTTATGCCTTCTCGGACATAATGACACTTGGCACAACATACCCTGTACTCGAAAATTACGAGTATATCATGGAATTGTGAGGCGTGGCCGCTGCTGGCGCGACACAAGCAAGAGCTGCGTGTCACGGAGATAAAAATGCTGCGGTGGATGTGCCGCGTCACGCGTAAAGATCACGTGAAGAACTCTCGCATCCGCAGCGGCCTTCTTGTCCGTGACATCGCAGTAAAAATGCAAGAGAGCCGCCTTCGCTGGTGCGGCCACGTCTTGCGGCAACCACCAGGCTACGTGGGTAGCAAATGTCTGGCAATGCCGCCCCCGCCGAGTCCAGATAGGAGGGGTAGGCCCCAGAAGTCCTGGCTTGACGTCGTAGAGGGTGACCTGCGTGCAAATGGTCTCACTAACATGGACGCCCAAGATCGTGCGAAGTGGAGGAGGAAGACCCTATTAAGCTCCTAAGTCATCTTGGCCCGAACGCAATAAGGAAAATACGTCTGCATGAAGATGATGATGATTATATCTCTAGAATGATATATTTTATCTAGAACAACTTTTCTGTCTAAATGTCCAGGCCTTACCTGTATATTAAGGGGACGAAAGGAAATGTGGACTCAATACTGAAAACGACGCGCGACGTCTTAATCATTGACATAAATAAATTGCATGTAATTTAGGTACAACAGACCGTATTTTAACAAGTACTGACAGGTGCGAAGGTCTGTGAATGAGTTTGATTGATAGATGATAGACATGGCCAGCAATTTTAACCGTGTTCAATATAAAAACAGAAGCCACAAAAGGTAATGATAGTAATTATTTTAAACTAATAATTGTGCAGCGCCATGTTGCAGTGACAATATTAGTCAGAGAGCTGGCACCATATTTTGAGTGGTTACCTATCTTAATCCCGAATTTTAATATTCCGAATATCATAATCCCGAAAACGTTTGACCATTTTTTCATAATCCCGTTTTTTCAAATTCCGAAGTTTCATTTGCCATATAATCGCAACTCCGAATTTCATTTGCCCAATTATTCATTTGTACGACGTTTTATAATCCAGACGAACGAGTTCCAGACACACGAAATCTAAATGCACAAAATCCAGATGACCGTAATCCATATGCATGAATGCCCAAATTTTAAAACACAATTTTTTGAAATGCATTTAATTGATAACCAGACAAACAATATCCAGATTTTTTAAACCAGCTAGCATCAGGCATGCAGCATGCAGCAAGCATCAGAAATTTAGCATGCAGCAAGCATCAGGCATGCAACATGCAGCAAGCATCAAGCATTTAGCATGCAGCAAGCATCAGGCATGCAACATGCAGCAAGCATCAAGCATTTATCATGCAGCAAGCATCAGGCATGCAGCATGCATCAGGCATGCAGCATGCATAATGCATGCAGCATGCAGCAATCATCAGGCATTTAGCATGCAGCAAACATCAGGCATTTACCATGCAGCAAGTATCAGGCATGCAGCATGCAGCAAGCATCGTTTCTGTCACAGCTCCGGCGCTGCGGGGCTCCGGCGGCCCCACACGAGCTTATCGTCGCAGATGGTTGTAACGCCCACCACCGCGGCTGAGGCTGGCCGGCGCAGCCGGCCAGCAAGCCGAAGCCACCTGCTCCTCAGCTCGTGGGCCGCCTCGCCCCTTCGCGCCTACGCGAGCTTAAATAACACTCTAGGGGTAGGGCAAACCAGACTACGTGAAGTCGGATTTGCGGCAATTCATTTCATTCACTAACTTTTTTGTGACAATTTTTGACTTTTCAAACCAATAATTTAAGGGTTAAACTGTTAATTTTTCGTATAAAATTCCGTACAGGGATAAATAAAAAATAAAAATAAAAACTAACCTATCCGAATCGGATTGCACTGAGTCGGTGTTAACGATAATTTTAAAAATTTCGACATTGCAATTTCTAAATTAATGTACCTTAATTTCTAAATTACTTACTGTACCTAATAAATGAATCATATAAATTTACTGAATTTTACTATACTTGTATAATAGTTTAGCTGGAATACGATTGTATAAATTTGGTAAATGATACGATGGGAAACAAAAAAAAATATTTTGAGAATCTGGTATAACTATATTTGGATTATGACAATATGGGAAACAAAAAAAAGCTATTTGAAAATTTGGTTTTAGTGCACCTGGTAATTGATTTATCTGGGAAATGAAAAACGGAATTATAGAAAGTTGTCATTCATTACATCTGTCTTTTAAAAGTTCTACCAACCGTTTTCGGGGTTTTAAGATTCGGGTAACAGAAATTCGGTATTTTAATAGGTTACCATTTTGAGTACATGCTTAGGCAAGCTGAAAACATGTCATGCAACTCTCCTGTTATACACCACCCGCCTGGCAATGTTAAAGCCCCCACCAAGTCACCTGGCTTTTTTTAAATGTTTTTTAAATATTAAACTACAACAGTATAAAAATTGCATATTGCTTCAAAAAAGTTATGTGTTTTTTTTTTAAGTGGTTGATTTAGCCCCCGTACCCACCAGCCAGGTCTGCAGCTTCGTGTTGCAGTATAACAGAAGAGTTGTGTGACAAGTTTTCAGCTTGCCTCAAGGATGTACTCAAAAAATGGAACAAGCTCTCGGACTATAATCAACCAGCCTGTAGTGGCGTGCATTCCACTGAGAAAAATTTGCAATTTGTGAATGAAGTACAGAAAGACAGTAATTGCAACAAAAAATTCGTTTGTATTGTTTTTATCGAAACGAATGATTACGATGGATGACTTGAGTGTCTATTTTTTAGACACACGCTTTGATTTTGAACACATTTAAAATGACTACGACTTACTATAATAATAGTATCGTACTGATTATTATATTATTTTATTTTATTTCACAGTATAAAGATCTTTTTTCATCACTTGGGTGGCCGACAAGCACACGGCCCACCTGATGGGAAGTGTTTACCGTGGCCTATGGTCGTATGCAACACCAGAGGCGTCACACTCGTGCTGCCGATCCTGAAGAAACCTTCTAATGCCCTTCTTGAAGAACCCCATATTGTAGTCGCTTGGGAAAACCACCGCAGGTAGTTCATTGCACAGCTTGAGTGATCTTACAGCTAGCAGAACAATAGTACTTACACATGACGGATTTATATAACGGTCAATCATAATCATTTAGTTGAGTTAAAATTACCATTATTAACTGCATCAAACAGCTCTTTATAGATGTGAAAATTTATAACTGAAGAATAATTTAACTTAGAATTAGAGTCCTACTTCATCAATTGATCTTTACATATAACATAACACTTACTTCTCTTCCAGCAATCGTTCCTTAGACTAAACCCTAAGCTTTTCTCATAACTTGGTCTAAAGTAAACGTTCGTCGAAGAATGTATCTTCTACATTTGCACTGTTAACTTTACCCACCCTTAATAGCATACCTTCTTGATTACTTGGTACGTCAACTTCTATAAGTCAGAGGTGCACGACCTGGGAACGAACTGGATCCAACGGACGTTAGGCGCCAAAGGCTAAACCACTCGACATCTATGTTATATACGAGTATTTACTGCTTGTAGCCAGGGACCGAAACAGTAACCACTATAAAGTGTTTTAACACTGTTTTTTGAAACTGTTTTAGAAGAAAACATTTTATAAGTGTAACCGAAACGAAAGTGTAACCGATTGAAAGTGTTAAGGGTTTATATCTGTTAATAACGGTTAATAAGTGTAACCGTTATAGATTTATAACGTTATAACGTAATGATTTAAGTATCTGCACGGAATGGCAACAACACGTCGCGTTCTTCTATGTAGGCTCACACCACAGAAAAAATACTCACACCGAACTTTATGGCCGCTTTAAGTCCGTCACACGCCGTCACACGCGTAGCTATATTAGAGGATACCTATATACCTATAAATATCAATCATATAGCAAGGCACATCACTAGATACATATTGCTCAGGAAATTATATCTTGGGCCTAAAATGTGCTCAAAGTGTGCTCTATACGCGAAGTAGGTACTCATTTTATGGGTGACTTTTGAGGATAGCACGGGGTGCTACTGTGGTGGAAGAGCTTCATCAAACATAGACTATTACAAAATAATCTGCGCGCAGCAGGACCTTATTTGTCTCGCGATTTAAGTCCAAGATACGTGTCCCGGGATATATGTGCCGCGTGCCGGCCCGGTTTTGCGTTTACATAGGAATGTGTGTGTGTGTGTGTCATTCATTAGATACTAATACAGTAATTTACCAGCCTAGTAAATTAACTAATAGCTAAGTGGCTCAAGCAAGATGCTATTGATTCACAGTGATTAGATATATTTGTGGTTCGATTCCAGCTTATAACGGTTTTTTATATTTATGACAAAAATATAATTTCAAATATTGAAAAAGTAATTTAGCATGAAATTGGCATTTTTTTTACATTTTATGTTGATCTTTGCTAAAGTTTAACAAATAATAAATTCTACTTAAAAAACATATTTTATTCATCAACCTGATATTATAAATGAAACACAAAAAATGTTATTGCAAGATCGTAGGATTCGAACCATCAACCTTTGCATTTCCATTAACCTCATGCTAGAACCACTCGGCCACGGGTTACTTAAGTAGTAACAACGAAATTATCGATCGTATTCCTACGGAAGAACAATTCATGTGTGTGTAAATTGTATTAAAAGAAAAAGGTCACAAGTAGCGCTAGAATGTTGACGCTATAGTTACGTACTTAAGGTCTAAACTACCCCTGTACCAAATTTCATCAAAATCGGTTCAGTGGTTTAGGCATGAAAGCGTAACAGACAGATAGACAGAGTTACTTTCACATTTATAATATTAGTATGGATATGGATATGGAAGTATGGATGGATATGAATGGATTAATACGAAGTTATTACGCACACTTATTCACAAAATGTCGTATTCATGTATTCGTTTCGTATATCGTTGCCTACTACGCACCTACTAGGTATACCTAGATGTCTTAAAATGATGGCGAGAGGGTAACGCGTGTGAATTCATCTCCCGTACTAAATACTCGAAAGCGTTGATATAGGGGGACATATATATCTTGTACCTAAGTCACGAGAAAAACGAAGCGTTGGCGCGCACGGATTGTTTTGTACTAATAATATCTATGATTGGTGAATTTGAGCTCGTCCACCGCCGAAGCAATTCGTACTATCCTCAAAAGACACCCAAGAAACGCGTATAGAGCACATTTTGAGCGTTCAAGATATAGATATGTCTCGCTGAATACTAATATGTTACAATCTACAGACACATGGACACGCGTAAACCGCAGCGGATAATGGCCTCCAGGGCCATCAGAGGGTACCGCGCGATATCCTTTGCAGCAGCGAATCTTCTCGCCGGATCGCCAACGTGGATTCTGGAAACGAGAAACCTTTCGGCGCTATATAGGTTCCGAAAAGCGGCGCGGGAAAGGGGACGCGAGCGAGGACTTGCTGCTACATACGCTCACCGAGTGTTGGTGAGCGTATGTAGTACCGGCATGGGAGACGCCGAGACCGGAGTTGGTGGCGGCCCTGGGCCTGAAGGCCGAGTAGAGGAGAGACGCAAACCGCGCGGCCCGTGACGAGCGGAGGCAACTCGGTCGTGGGAGGTCACAAAATTACCTACGTCCCCCACGAGCCTGGGTGTGACGGGTGTGGCCGCCTGTGACCCTAGCAGAAGCAGGCCACAGCGGCGGCGCGCATTGCGTGCCTCCCCAAGCTTGGGGGCGAGGTGGGGACTCCGTGGTCCCCACTCCAGGAGAGGGCCAGCTGGAGAGATAAATGGTCCCAGGGTCAGCCGGGGTGCGAGGGATAGTTATGTTTACGATTACCTCACCGCCGGCAACCGACGGCCCAGAGACAGAGTGCGTTTTAGTCGGTTCAAGTCCAACATGATCTCCTTCACCGGCTCCGGCGGGGGGTATCCATGGGGACTTTTCGCACGATAAAAAAAAAGCAAACCAATTAGTTTGAACATAATCAGGGTGGAAAAATAAGTCGGGCCCTGGATGGAAACTACCATAAATGTAATGGATGGAATTACCAAACTACCAAAAAATAATATTATAATAACGAGTCATCAAACTCTCATTGGCTCATTTCACTTAAAGAAGACATTCCTTTATTTTTTTAAAGAAATAAAACTGCATTCAAAGATTTTCTAAAACTAGCTACCCAGACAGCACCCTGTATTTTTATAGCACCAATCGATAGTCAATCATAAGGATCAAATGTTGCCCAAGGTACGGTGCTGTGTACCACGCGAAGGTTTCCGATCAAGTATTACCTACCTACCCCAAATTACTTGTAATTACTTGTAATTTGGGGTAGGTAGGTACTTGGTCGTAAGCGTAACTAATTATAACGAATAATAACGAGTCATCAAACTCTCAGTTCAGCTAAACACCTCTCTTCATCGATTAATACGCGGTGAGGCCAAGCGAGGTGTACAACAAAATGCCATTATTTCAAAAATTTGTTTGCTAAATGATAGAATAGTAAGAGTGGCAACGTAGCTATTTCGGTGCACCCTTATAAACCGGTTAACAGTTTGATATCGGTTAGGGTTCTGTAACGGTTACACAATCGTCCGTGGTAATGGTTAACAGTTTCAAAAACACTTATGTAAGGGTTACACATTCAATGTGTAACCTTTTAAAAGTGTACCCCGTATATTTCTGTACCCTTTATGAATGTGTTTTTGAGTCCCTGCTTGTAGCACTAATCCTGAAGTATTGGCAGTAAAGTATGATGGTAGCCCATGGGTGACGGTCACGCAACCTGTCACGGTGCAACATTGTTGCCTTAACCTTTTGCAGTTATGGCAGTTGTATTAATTTCAAACCAGCCAGTAACTGCTGCACCCAGAAATACTTGCGTTATTATAACACGTAACGTTAATTGAAATTTATGTGTGATTTATTTTCAGCAATTGTATCAGCTTGGTTCTAGTGAAGTAAGAGACAAGGGTTACTTCAAATCATACCGTTGATATCTATTTAAATAAAAATGAAACCTCCCAAATGTATGTACGCGCATAACTTATCAATGACTGCACCAAATTGGATAATTCTTTTTGTTTTGTGTTTGTTATTGTGTGACCAAGGTTTGAATAATAAAATGAAATGGAAGGTGCAGCGGGAACGCGATCAGAATCTAACATGAAAATTTTGAATAGAAGGTACAGCGGGAACAGGATCTGAATACGCGGGCGGAAAATATGGCAGTACGATGTTCGCCGGGTCAGCTAGTTATTTATAATAATATCATGTGTATAAAGTGACTAAAACTATATAAAACTATTCAAATTTGAATGAACAGCTTTCAACATAACATTCCCAGTAGTCAACAGTGTTGACCAATGGGTGTGACCAACGGGAATAACCCATTTAATTTTATCATTTCATTAAAAAAGTAAAAAACTTTTATTCAAATGTTGTACTGAAAGGAAGGCACTAACCTATTTGTGCAGGGAACACGGGGTACTCCATCTCCTATCCCATATGATTATTCAGTACCAACTACATAAACAATTACTCAATGTTTAAAACGCACCAGTTCTTTGAGTCAAACCCCACCCAAAGAGAAATTCCCTCTTTAAAAACCTACAAAAATATTAAGTGTCTGATAATAGGGCAATGGCATTCCGTAAATGAGTGAGCCTTGCAGCAACGGACGTCTTGATAGCGTGATAAACGTCCCATAATACCAAACACTCTTCATAAGCTCGTAAACAAATCTCCAACTATCCAGACGAAGCCATTCGAATCAATTCCCTGTTCCCATAACTCCGAACATACCAGAAAGCGATCCCACAAATCATTTTTTCCATAAACATGTTTTAACAGTGACAAACAACGGTGTAAGCAAATAACGAGTTGCGTACGGTGCTATAAATAACCGAAGAGATAGTTATTTTTATTGCTTAGATCAGATATAGATAGAACGGTGAAAGGCCAATGTGTATATGTGAATATGTGACACAAATACTATGCTTTTAAGTTGTTGAGAGATCTCTGTGATACGAGTTGCTATGGTAAACTTGATAGCATATTTCTCATCGTATTTGTAAATTGGCATAATATTACTCACCATATTGGTTCACCACGCCTGGTGGAAAAAAGTAACTGTGAGGTAACTCTGAAGACAAAGGTCACCATAAAATAGTGGTCAAACAGTCTTCTCCTTCTTTGTTTGAATGGTTAAATCTGGTCTGGTATATAGTTACCACTTAGTTAGATTTAAAAAAAAATATCGGTCCAAAACTTGATCACAGCGTTCTGCTCCACAATGGTCTACAAAGGTGGTTTTCGGGGCCATACCACGTGACCTGGTAGTAAAATCATCACGGCTAATAGTACCAGGTCATAAATTACGCTAGAACAATGCTTGCGTTAACTGTCTTTTTGACTGGACTTGCGCTGAGAGAGCCCTCGAACTCTTTTTAACCCCCGTTGATATAAGGGCTTCAGTGCAGACCCGCAAATTAATGCCCCGACTCAATTTGACACAATACTGATGTTTTTCCCAGCGTTTCATAGTCCCTGATTTAAGACATTTTAGTACAGTATGACCATCGGTATCGTTTTAGCGAAGTATGGTCCATTTTGCACTAACATTTCATATTCGACATTTACACGTGCATTTTAAGTATTTGATTTCTCAGGTAAAGGGAAGAGGTATACTGCACAGAGGATAACGTGTGTGATATCTCGCGTACTGCGTTTCAGTTGCAAGTCCATAAGGTGGGAGATGTGCATGAATTCCAATTTTAACAAATCACACCCAGTAGCCAGTGTATGCTTTTAATCAACATTCCGATGCTAGTGCTAGGGTCGTTAATGTAACTTAAGTTATGGACCGATTTGCATAATTAATATCTTTATGACTTGTAGCAGTTTTCTCTATACTTATAAGTGAAGCCGGAAAACTGGAAGCTGATCAGAGCATAAAGACTGTAACCGGATTTGATACTTACTCAGAAATAATTATATTATAATATATCAAAATTGATTTATAGACCCCAATTATTCGGTAAATACTTCCACGGCCATTAGAAAATATTTTAAGACACTAAAAAGTACTTCGTTACTCGTAATTCCAGTGGTACTTT
The DNA here is from genome assembly GCA_914767945.1 of Eilema depressum. Lineage (NCBI taxonomy): Eukaryota > Metazoa > Arthropoda > Insecta > Lepidoptera > Erebidae > Eilema > Eilema depressum. The sequence goes on along the minus strand of OU612018.1, from coordinate 22,823,879 downwards.
TTTGTGTTACTAAGAAAGTAAATAAGAATACTGTCCATTAGACGATTTAGTAATACAATGATGTCAAAAAGTGAATTGTAAAGAAAAGGACTAGTTTTAGAAATCAGTGAAAAGAACACAATGCACAATATACGAATTAAGGTAAGTAATATTCCATAGGTAACAGTTACAAAAAAAAAAATCTAACCAAAAAACTTATATAGGTAAGTACTCGTAATATTCATCTTCAAACAAGACATGATCTTGAAATGCCCAACGACCCAAGAACGTTACAATCAATACTCACTTTTAAATTGGCCCTAAATCTGCTGCGCCCTTAATTCCGCTCCACTTGGCCCAGCTTATAACGGGGAAGTTAAAAAATAACCATTTCAGGCTTGGCTAGTTCACCTTGCCTTCGCCGGGGGTACAGCAGAGATTAAGCACCACCTATTTAGAGTGAAAAGATTACGCAATTACACGAAAGAATTGGATTACTTTCAATAGTCTCACTGGGGGCGATTTGAACCGCCATGTTTCCGCACTGAGAAATATTGTCAGGTATCATATTGAGAACTGTGGGAGGAAATCAATTGTATAAAGACTTGGTTTTTATTTTAAACTAGCTGTTGCCCGCGGCTTCGCTCGCGCGGATGTTGGTTATCGCGACCAAACATAGCCTATGTCCTTTCCCAAGGTGTAATCTATCTCTGTACCTAATTTCATGATAATCGGTTCATTGGGTTAGTATGGATTTAGATATTCAACATCGTGTAATAGTATAACAGTGAATTAAGCAAAAATTTAAATTGCAAAAAAAAAAACAAAGTTTACAAAGTATTTTTTGCAAAATAATGAATATCATATTTCTTTTGTATAATTATGTAGATTCAGTGTGTCATATCATCTGATCCATTATATTATTAGTAGCTAATTTATGGACAGCTAATAATACATTAAAATGGGTATTAATTAAAAAGCTTCTTTATATTAAACCTGTAGATCTTAGAACATAATATTCTTACACACAAATTACTATTACACACTTAGACACCTAATATTAGTTTTAGTAACTACAGTAAACCAATAAAACAGAACTAAAACACATAATTGCAAATGAACTGGCACCGAACTATATTAGTTTCGAGAAGGCCACTAATTAACCAACGCAATTATCTCCGTCGATGCTTTTACTATAATCGACACAATCGTTACCAAATTAAAACAATTAGTTTGATTACAAACAAACAACTAAATTGTGCAACCAAGCGATTATAATGTGTCAAAACACCGCAACCCAAATATTTGTAATCATCTTCAAAAGGTCAGTTACTTTTTGCCTTTCGATACAAAGTTCGCCTAGATAAGTAAAGTAACTCCGACTGAACCATCCATCACACCGTTTAAATAATAAATAAATCAGTAATAATCTCCAAGTGGGTCGGGGAACAACCACCGATGTTATTTACAACCTACAAGATACGAACATAAAAATCTAATGTACGTTTGTGTGCGATAAATCACTCAACGTGTACGATATAAGGCAGCTTGAAGGCCCGGTTTGATGGCGAAAATTCCACTATTTCGACACACCATTCCCACAGAAGATCTCTCCGGCGTTTCGGACATAAATATGGTTGTCATAATATTCATAATTATATGACAGATTATGAATGTTATTAGAGTCCGTGAGGATATATACGTGTGTACATCTGTGGCAAGTGACACAAGGTTACGCAATAGAAAGTAGAAATTGGTGGCAAAGTTAACCCTTGAATATTCATGATCTATTTTATTGCTATTGGTGTTTGAAACGACAAGTGAGCCAGTATTTCATAGGTTGTCCGTTAATATCATTGAAATCTATATTTAAGTTAATATCATTGAAAATTTGAAAAAAAAAACTGAAATTGAAAAACAACGGTAGATAATTAGCATGCGTTACTATAGATGGATTGCAGATGGATTGTGACCACCAAATCCCATTAAGGTATGCAACTGAGAATAATATCGCTTAATACACCTGTGCCTACTCCTCCGGAAACTCATATATGTGAGTAAAATATTATATTTTGGGTCTGCGAATCGGTTGCCGAATTTTTTTTTGTTTAATTGATTAATGTCTCAGAGGGCAATTTTTCCATATTCTGTTGACTACGAACAACTGAACTTGAAGTGTAACGTTCGTGTTTAAGCCACTGCATATCCCCTAAGACAATTCCATTAGTAATAAACCATTCTTGGTATTTTACTTTAATTTGATTTTGTACTGCTGCAAATTAATTTGCGGATAAATTTTCCTTTATGTTCCACCTTGGGGGATGTTTTTTTGCATGGAGGGGTGTCGTTTAGTTTTTTATCGGATGTATTTAAAGATCCCTCGGCATCCGTGGGGTTAAGTTGTATGACTTTAATACTTCCTTGTCGCACGTACTCGGTAAGCGAGGGTTGTGTAGTATCGTTAGGGTTGATTCGAAATACGTTTTGTAGTTTGCCATCAGAAAGGATATTTATTATGTTTACCGATAAGCATTTTCTTTGAAAAACCCTTGTGTTTTTTGAGGTCGAATGGAACTCGTTGTTTGACAGAGGGTCTAATGGGCACTAAAGTAAAAATAAAATTCAAAATTGAGGGTCCAATTCTAACATGGAGGTCCAATGGATCATATTTATAGATAAGGTCGAATTTTGTGGGTCCAGTAGGTACGTAGCCATATTTTCTTGCAAAACGCTCGTCACTTTAGTCCTTCCGCACTTTACGAGTTATTTTTTAGTCTATTATTAAATTTATGCTCAATGAAGGCGACCACGTCACACCTGTTCACTTGTATTTTACTTCGTGTATAATTCGTTTAGTGTTCAAACTACATTAGCATATCTTTTTCTACACTCGTCAATACATTACTATTACTCGGTACAGACATTGCGCCATTGTTCGATTGCATGAGCACTTTTTTTTCAATTAAGTATTGTTTATTCTTCTCATCAACGTCTCCAATTAAGCTAAATATCTCATGTTAGCAGCAGGTTCACTTACATGCTACACTGGGTGGGCTTCAAGCTCGTTAATTCTCCACCGACGCCTTGTTCATTAAGGTGCCAACGCTCATAGGTATATCATTGTTCCATATTCAAATGTTATTCAAAATTAATGGCCTTCTTATTTCATCTATCAACATACTTAATTATACCTATCTCTCTACGAACAGAAGCGTGCAAGCGATCTCAATCAGATTTCTTTTTTTGTTCACGTCGCAGCGGGCGTCAGCTACCGGCGTGTGCGCACCAGAATTAAAAAGTTAATTGCTTCGAGAATTCAATTTCGGATTATCTTTTTATTATGTACTTGATATCGATGTAGCTAGATAGGATAATTATTATCGTTGTTTTAATGCACTGGAAGGATTTATTAGACTTCTATACACTGATAGTGATAGTTAGTTTCTGTGTAACGCGATATTCAGTTACACAACGAAGATAAAAGTGGAGGAAACTTTTCAATTTATTACCCAATAATAATAAATAGACTCATTATCGTCATTTGGCTGACCTATTTCCGGTTAATCTGGGTTCATGTGTTTCTCTTTCCACGTTCTTTCTGGTTAGATTACTAAGTTAGTAATCCATTTTCCTTCATTTCATTTTCTAAAATCTGTTCGTTTTATATTTTTTACAAAATATCATGATCGCAACAAATTTTAAATTGAATAAAACTGACAACGTAATCAATTTTATTAATTGAAGATTGAAAACTTAATGAACTGTATAATTATCAAATTCTTAGTGTAATTTTATTTTAATGTATTTTAATTTGTGTAATTTATTATAACTATTTTATCTTATGCTGGATCTTAATATTTGCACGCCCTAATGGTAGAACATGAGCATGTTGAACATGGTTGATATCTTAATTTTTTTTACGCCGTGCACACTTATGAATACTCATGTTTAAGCAAATAAAATAATCTTTTTTATTAACATGTTGAAGAAACTAGTTTCCACTTTCTTGTCAAGTGTCCCATGTACTTATTGATTAAACGTGAGCTAATGGATTCGAACTCATCTAAATATAGGTATATAACTCAAAGGTGACTGACTGACTGACTGACTGACATAGTGATCTATCAACGCACAACCCATACCACTGCACGGATCGGGCTGAAATTTGGCATGCAGGTAGATGTTATGACGTAGGCATCCGCTAAGAAAGGATTTTGATTAATTCTACCCCTAAGGGGATAAAATAGGGGATGAACAACATTCCGAACTTAACGCGGACGAAGTCGCGGGCAACAGCTAGTTAAAAATAAGCCTGGAGGATCAGAAGGGAAAATAAATTTCGAAGATAGGTAGGCATAGAATTCAACCATGCTGCGACCTATGCCAATGCCTCCTCCGGGGAAAGTGTATTAAATGGGGTTACAAAAGTTATATTTGATTATCCGTCCGTATAACAATCCCGTTAGAAAACAATATTACATTTTTTTTTTAATAACCATGAAATTTAATTCCAGGCCAACTTCGAATGTGTTGTTCAGTACTTTTTTGTTGGCAAAATTCATTAGATATCATTATCTGCCTGCTATTTTCTCCATTATTTGGGATCGGTGCAACATGACCTAACTTTATAACATTTCTGTCAAATGTCATATCTTCAGACATTCTTTTTCTTGTCTTGCCTGCTTTCGCACAATCTATTTATCTAATTTTTCTGCTAAAGGCAACAATAGTACCTTTACCAACTATTACTTATTCTGTGCCTTTACAAGCAAAAGTTTAATGAAAAAGATGTAATAGATAGTACAGTAATTACTACGAGCAATTAGTCAACGCACAGAAGCATGTAACGTAAACAAAATACCAATTCTTAAAAAACGTTTCGATTAAAATCGCTCAAGTTTTATGACCTTGTACTTAAGGGATCTTGCATATTGCTAGTTCGTATAAGAATTCTTAGTTCCCTGCCGAGGGTAACCTAAATTGCCGTAACAATAAGGGTTCGAGTCTAAGGGAGACTTTTTTTTTATTTTACAGTAATTTCCCATTACATTTTACGTGAGTCAGTCGCGTGGGGTGAACTTTTTGCGATTGCAATTCTTAACCGCTGTTCCATTCTGTTTTATGATTGTCTAAAGTGGGCATCCAGTCTTTAATAGAATGTGTAATTACATTTATGTCGAAAACCACTATGGGCAGATGTAAAAAAAATGTCACTGCAGTAAGCAATGAAATAATAGACTATCAATCACAAGTATCCAGGAATGATAGCCAACTGCGAAATCAAATGCGCACGCATTACGCTCAAAGACCGACTAGAATGTGTGGGATTAGTATTTGTCGTTTGCCGTTGAAAATGAGGCTTTTTATGGCCCACCGCCCGCTGCTCGCTAATCCTACGCCAAAAAACACAATAAGCCATATCGTGACGTCACAGGAAGAATGCCAGCAAAATTATTATCCTGGTCTGCGGAGCCCCCGCGCGATCTCTGTAAAGCGTTTGATAAAGTGGATCACAAAACGCGCGCTGTAATATAAATAAAAACGGGCCCATAAGTGGCCCTCGCGGTAAGCCGCAGTCTCAGCCCCACGCCACATCGCGAAAGTGGTTTCATAAGCTAACCGTGCGAAACGCCTTCTCAGTTGTTATTGTGAAATATGAATTATGAAAATAATAAAAAATAAAACGGCCGGGGTAGAGCGGGGTAAAGCGCGCCACGCGGCGGCACGTGCGCACCTCGGAGCCAACCAAAATATTGAAAAGTTTAACCGCACTGTATTGTGAACACGCTGTACACAGCCACTCGGCGGCTTTCAATGTGCCACGTGACTGTCTTAATTTCATCAATTAAAGTGAGAAATTGTAATCGAATTACCTAGTGTGAAATATTAGGTGAGAGATGAAATTAGATAACCGTTTATTTTCATAGCTAAAACCGCCTTCGGTCTCACCAATAAGTAGGTTGAAATTGAATATGAATAAAATGTACAACTGTTGAAGCTTAGGGGTAATTGAGATCTTAACTTATCGTACCTATATTTTCTATAGAGAACTACACGGTTTAGATGCCACCTGCATAGGGTGCAAACAATACCAACAAGAACCAAGCATTCCGGCGACTCTTTTCTTAGCCGTACTCTTGAATTCTTTACCAGCGTACGTGTTTCCCTCTTCCTACAATCCCGATACTTTAATCAGGGCGTGCAAGATCATCTGAAGAAACCGTCAAGCTGAGAGCCACCATTATAACACTGTCAGTATCTGTACCTAATGGTAATCCTGTTCCCAGCTTTCATCAATGAGGCGAGGTGAAGTTATATTGACGTGTTAACCTAGTAAACCAATTCATCTAATTTATGAAAACTTCGAATAAAAACAGAAAGCATCCAAAATATGTATAACGAGTTCTTAATTCAAAACTTAATAAGACAAGCAGTACATTAAGTTGCGTCACACGCGATTAACCCGTTGTCTCGCGAGGGAGCCCATCCTCTCTTAATAAGGATTATCTCCTACTGCATTCATCCAATATTTACGCGATGCTAACGCCATTGTATTAATACTAGAAAAATTTAATACTGTTTGTGTGCCGCGTCGGTCCCGCCACCGGATTACCAGGGGTAGTTTTTTAAATAGGGTTACGTTTTTTCCACCCGTTCCGCAGTCGAGGGTTGTGATAAATGACACATGCACATTTTTCGAAATACCCAATTTTGGATTTAAGTCACCCCAAAGTGGCCGGAGTCGCCGGACAATAGGGCGCGGGGCTTGCGCGACTCATTTACACCGGACGGCTTGTTGAGCGCCAAAGGGTGTTGGAGCCGCTTTGAGGACGCTCTGTGAGACTTAGTATTGCAATTTCTTATCGCGATACGTCACTAACTATTACTTTAGAATTAACTGTGCGTAAAATTGCAATCGTAAAAACCTAACGAGCTTGTCCTATATGAACGTATAATTACGAAGTCAGGTGGTTCGCTGAAGGAAGCTGTGTTACACTTTTTCTTGTACAAGTATAACATAAAATTAACGGATCGGTGGTAAATATAATTTTGTTAATATAACGGGAAAAAATAATGCCAAGTGATAATCGTTCCCGCGCACCGAGGGTCCCGTACAAACTTGTAAATTGTGAATGTTTCGCTCTAACGAAACGATAGGACAATCTAATCTTTACTATTGGAGTACACTATACATGACATACAAACGTCACGACCAGTATACCAGCTGAAAATGACTTTATAATCGCAACAATCTACTTTTTTTATTTTGAAACTACATAATATTTACAGTCTTCAGCTTATTCCCTTTAATAATTCTACAAAAAATTACTGTCTGCCAAAATTCATAATTTTAGGTTAAATGGATATCCTAGTAGGACCTAAAGTTTAGGTTACCTTGATAGTCAAAAGGATGTAAGGCATGAACGACCGCATGAACGACCTTTGATTGCTTTTACTTAAATGCTTGAATTTTTAAGAGCTCAATGATTGCAGAATTTAAAATTATAATTTGATTTTTATTCAAAGACTAGCTTTTGCCCGCGGCTCCGCCCGCGTGGATGTCGGTTATCGCGACCAAATATAGCCTATGTCCTTTCTCAAGGTCTAATCTACCCCTATACCAAATTTCATCAAAATCGGTTCAGTGGTTTGGGCGTGAAAGCGAGACAGACAGACAGACAGACAGAGTTACTTTCACATTTATAATATTAGTAGGGAAAAGTAGGGATGACGCGCTCCTGAGAAAAACGACAACAAAGTCATTTTTGGGTTTTATTTCCATGTACACTACGGAACCCTATAAAGAATACGATTGTCAGTGGTGGTCTCCTAACGTGTGCGAGATGGAGGCGTTAAAGCGCAAAATTACGCTGTCCATCAAATAAGTGCGCACGTGATTATAGATCAGATGGCATTTCATTAAAGATTTGCAATTAAACTAGGTTTACTCGCGCAAACACACAGCGTTAACAAATTTATTGATATAATTAGGTGCTGCTTATAGCCATTCATGTTCGCAACCTTTAAGGCATGAGCATGTACCAGCCACCTCATTAATCTGCGGGGCAATTTATTGCAGCCATTAAACATGCAGTATTCGTAGATTGTGATTTATAGAATAGGTGTAATTATTATGATTGTGATGTTATGATGATAGGGACGCGAAGTCTTGGCGACAGGGATTTTTGGCCGTAGTACCCCTTTTTATATGAGACGCGACAAATTAGCTTCACCTCGCCTGATGGTAGGCTGAAGGCAAAGTTTCGGAAAAGAGTGTCACCATTATAATCACGTACCATGTTGCAGGTGGCCTTATCAGCTGCTTTTTCACGCCCCGCTCAACGGACCCGGGACTGTAGGAAGAGGGAAGCACGTGTAGGTACTGGTAAGGAATTCCAGGACTTAATGGTGCGGCAGAGGAAGGAGTCGTCGAACCGCTTGGTTCTTGATGGAATATTCTGCACCGTACCTATGCGGGTGACATCTAAGTCCTGCACGTGTTATCCTGTGTAGGAAAGGAGAGGGTGGACTGCCTGTTTCGTGCATATAGTATGCTTAGAATTACGTGCATGAAATACATACGATTTGCACGAAGTGCGGGCGCCCACATGCCATGACTTAATTTACCTTTGAGTCCCAGCTTTAGCAACGTAAGTATTATTTGGTTCTTCTAAGTCCGTTATAATTACCGCCATATATCTTGACCCCAACTTGGTGCATACTCGTGAGAGAAACGTGGCCTTGGCGGGCGGAATGGTTTGATGTAATTTATGATTGGAGGTTTCAAGCTCCTCCGTCGTCGTAGCATTTTTTTTATACCACTTAGGTGACAGACAAGCACACGGCCCACCTGATGGAAAGTGGTTACTGTAGCCTATGGATGCTATCCTCAAAAGCGCGTACCTACTGCGCATATTGAGTACATTTTGTGAGCTTACTGGGGTCTATACTTAGAACAGATAGCATGTAAAATAATTAACATTGTTACAGATGAAGCTTGAAAGGAATACTTGTAAGACTCTAAAGTTCTCGTGCCTCTCTACTTCATCATTTCTGATTAACTTACATTTATAGACAAACCAATGAATTGATTCGAATCCTTGACTAGTGTAGTCAATTACGTTCATTTTCGATAGCAAATAATTAAGTTTCTCCAACAATAACTAACGGGAAACATAATGATTGCAATGAATCATTAGACGAGCAGTTTCCGCGTCTCTCAACATACCAACACACTTTCTTCTCGATATTGATACAACTGCCCCGCAAGCCCCGCTAGCCCCGCAACCAGTGAATTATAGTTTTATATTTCCACAACCGCAGCGAACCAAGATAAATGGATAGACGAAAATATCTTCACTATTATTAATGATGCCATTACAAGTGGGGTGAGCACAAATCAAAGTGCCATAAAACAATTTTTAAAGAACGATTAAAGAATTCATGATAGTTTGGCACGACGGACGTGACGTAGCGAATAGTTTCGCTTCGGTGAATGCTCGCGATGTTTTGTTGACAGAATATTTGCATAGTTTTTGATATTTATATCGTTACTGACTAATGCCCGCGTGGATGTCGGTTATCGGAAATATACATAGCCTACGTCCTTTGATAAGTTGTAATCTATCTCCGTACCAAATTTTATGAAGATCCATTCAGTTGTCTAGAGGTGCTAGCGTAACAGATTTACAGAGTTACTTTCGCATTTATAGTATAATATAAAGTTTCAATTTTACAAAATACTAGCTTTTGCCCGCGGCTCCGCCCGCGTGGATGTCGGTTATTGCGACCAAACATAGCCTATGTCCTTTCTCAAGGTCTAATCTACCCCTATACCAAATTTCATCAAAATCGGTTCAGCGGTTTAGTCGTAAAAGCGAGACAGACAGACAGACAGACAGACAGACAGAGTTACTTTCGCATTTATAATATTAGTAGGGATATCATAAACCCCCCAAGACCTTCAGGTCGACCGTGAGTCGACCGACTGATTGATAGACGGGACTCCGGAGCAGGCTATCCCCTTGAAGTTGGGAGGTCAGACAAATTTAGACGGAGATCCATATCAGGATGGGAGAGCGTAGGAGAGTGGAACAAAGGACAGGCTTTGGATGTAACCGGACTGACGATGTGATGATATAAAGATGCCAAGTAGTTTTGTACAATGACTTGATAATGAACCCGCAATAGTTTAAAGGTCTCTGCATACGTAACGGGTTTTTTCACGGACGGGACGGGACGTGAAGCAAAATGTATGCGGCCCACCCCGTCCCGTCCCGTCCGTGGCCCCTTGACATATGCATTGCCACATACATTTTGTATGCAACGATATTTCCAAAACTTCACGTCCCCGTCCCGTCCGTGAAAAAACTCGTTACGTATGCAGAGACCTTAATACTTATTTATAAGTAACAGTATTAAGTATAATCTCTCAGATAAGCTAAGACCACCATTGTAACATCATTAGTTACTATCAGGTGAAGTGAATATAGCTTACTATAACGATGAAGTGTCAAGTCATAGCAACGTGCTATATATAAAATAACTTATTTACTTCTAAAAAGGCTTAACGCTCTTGCATAATAACTTAACGATTTTTTTACCTACTTTTCTACTGAAAGGTTATGTTTTATAAAGCACATATTTAAATATTAGCTCAAAATCTGGAGTTATGGTCAGTAAACAGTTACGAGGTGTGGTTTAAGGCGACTATATAAAAGTTAGTGTGGACCAGTTGATCGCACTAAAGTCAAGTTATGATCGCTTCTCTCACAAAGTCAGTCTTAGTTACGACTGCTGCGATTATCTTAAGAGAAGGAAGAGGGCGCAGATAAAGGGGGAGAATATTAACACACTTGATGGGGAAATGGGAGATGATTGTACTGTTAAATTTAACAGTTTTATAAAGACAATATAATATTCGAGAGCTGGATATCAAAAAGGTGTACCTATTTGACATCAACTTTTCAAAGACGAAAGGTCGCAAATAATATATTTAACAATTTACAGAACAATGATGTTAATTGAATGATATTTTAAAGCATTTAATATGCTATCTATAGCTTGGTGACTCAGTGGTCAGAGATTTCCCCCCTGTAAGGGAAAGATCGCGGGTTCGAGTCCCGCCTAAGCGGATTCGTTTTTTCCTCTATTCATCAACGATGTTACCTACTGCCAATTTTCTTTGTTAAGAACTTGCCCTCTTCATACAGTAAATATTAATTGTTAATAAAATATGAAACACAGTTATTCACTTTTTGCAATCGAATCCAATATCCCCCTGCTCATCCATTTGGAGAAATTATGAGCGTGAATATATAAAGAAGATCTTGTAAATCTATTGCAAATACAAAACAATGTATATCTTTACATATTATTCATATTGTCATATCTATATTATTATTTTCGAGATATACATACATAACATGGCGTAAAAGATGAAGGTGGCGCCTGCGCGGAACAATTGCTTAAAGACTGCGGTTTAATTTGCGGTCGCAACGCTTGCGGTTGCGCAAAGTAAATTGTTGCGGTCAGTATAATTACGTATTAAACTTCTTTAAACCAACCAATACAAGTTACACGACTTATGTAGTTTGTTTGTTTGTTGACTTATACACATTCTTTGATCATCATTATCACCACAGAGTCACTCCCGGTTGCATCTAAAACTTGCTCTTTAGAGCCCTATTCCTGCTCTTTTTCATACACCATAATGCTTGTCTTTAAGATTGTAAATTCCATCTGATCTCCCCAATGCCGAGAAGAAAGCCTGCACCAGAACCTCGTTCGTTATTTAGCCAGGTGTACCGTGTGTGTGGACCTCATACTCTATGATGGGCCTCAATAAATTAGCTAACCTATCACATTTTTCATACTAGTAAGCTAGTAAACAAAGAGTGCTAACTAAGTTTGGAAGGGGTTCGTGGCTTACACCCCCGGTGGTCGACTCCCCCGTGGCCAAGGCTCCCGAATCCAAATTTGTACTGTTTCTACTTTTGCACAACCCTGAAGGTCAATGGCTGGGTCGGATTTTGGATGGGTGACCGTTCTTTACATTACGAGGTTAAGTAATATTGGCTGGGTCAGGTTTTGGATGGGTGACCGTTCTTTACATTGCGAGGTTAAGCTTAATTTATATGCACCTGTAAATAAAAGACGGTCGTGGATCTAAACGATCAAAAAGAGTTACAACGTACCTATTTGCTCGTATTACATAATACCCTTATTTTGGCCACTCTACGCAAACAAAATAAAACATTAAACCACAATTTACATAGTTATCTACTGAGGTAGATAACTCTGAAACTTCACTGCATCTAAAGTACGAGTATGTCGCGAGTCTTGTAGTTTTACTAGCCCCAAAGGATGAACATTCAGATTCAAACACATCCAAAACAGTTCCTACGTGTTCAACAAATGTCCAAGAAAAACTTTTGATTTTATTCACCGTCCAATCATTCAGTACAAACACCCTCAATACGAAAAAGAAAATGGCTTCCTGGAATTCCTCTCAACCCTTCTAACCGTTAATAAATGTCACGGCGAGACCGTTGACACTTGGGGTGGCCTCGTGGTGGCATCTGCGCGGACAGTCCCGCTAAACGGTGTCTCCGCGGACCACTTCCGACGTTTATGGTCACTATGGTAAATTTTATGGACAAGTGTTAGTGTGAAATAAGGTATTTGGTTTAGTGCATCGAATAACTGAGAATAATGTGTCGATTATAAAATATTGGTTTGTTTACAACATTATGCGCGTTGAAATTATGGTTATGCGCATACTATTAAAGAGATATTAACCGAATAATATTTAAAGAAAGGCTTTAAATGTCGAGTTTTAAATGGATTTAGGAAACAACATAGTTGTATAACAATACTTATATAAATACTGAAATGGAATATGTGGACCCAAGCCATCTTCATAATATGGGAAATCAGAAGTGGGCTGCAGCCGCCACCAGAAAAACAAAAATAAACCATGTAAAAGAACATGAAATTAGTGTTTTAAATCGAAGCTTTTGATTCAACCGTGATTTTAAATTCCAGAGAAGAGACCGATAGACATTTTAAGGTTTAAATTAGGATTCAAGAATTCCTTCTTCTATCCGAGCGTCAATCCCGGGTGCATCCTTGCCATTCCTCGCACTTTTGTGTCCAGGTTTTAATTGCCTCCAGCTTCTTTCTATGGGTTGATTTATATCGAATTTACGGGAGTAACTGCCCTCTGACCCCGAAGCGAAAGCCTGTTCCAGAGCTTTGTTCGTCAAGGAACAAATGTATTGGCAGTGCAGGTGAACCAAGCAGGTGAAGCAGGTTACTCCGAAGATCGTAAAGAACCCAACTTGCTCCTCGAGGATGACTGAGTATAAAATCGTTGAACCTTGACCCGTATTATTCAAGTTAACCTGGAAAGCAAAAAACTGCAATTAGTATCCAACTAGTAGGACCTTTACAGACCCTTAGTCATGCTTCCCATAAACCTACAATGTTGCGAGATATATCGTTTCTGTCAACGCGATGCGAACTGACAGTATGCTAAGGGCTACATTTTTTACTTCATGCTTTTTTTAAATGCTTCCCATCAGGTTGGCCAAGTGCTTGTATAGAAAAATTACTGCCTGTTAAGTAAGATGTGTTACTGGCACTTATAAGGAGCAACAGGGTATATAGAATCCTGTTAATAAATATCTTCGGAGCCTAAACAATTTTCACTTGCTAGATGGTCTTCTCAGTCTTCTTAGTCAGCTGGTACACCAAATAATCTACAGAAGATTCTGGTGCAGGATTTCTTCTGAGGGTTTGATGATCAGATTGCTCTTCTGTAATGGCCATAATAATCTGAACAAATTGGGAAGCATAACCAAGGCTGCAAGGGTCTGAGGTGAAGGTTTATTCGTTTATTTAAGGACGTTATTTAACGAAACGAGAAACCGGGATATGGCTCTTCTCATTCTTAACTTGAACAGAAATAAAAGCATCTAAAGTTTTCCCCTAAAGCTCAACCATGACCTATCATTAAATATTTATAACAATAAATGACAAAATGCCCGTCGTGTGTGGACGTTGTCATGTCAAATCGACGAATTAGTAGACACTTTGTGGACACCTTGTGTGGACACATTCTGCTAACTGCGTTAAATTGGCCAAAAGTGTAGCAATAAATATAAAGAAAGAAGGTTAAAGTGTAACTTATTGTAGTAGGTACCTTTACACTTGATTGCAAAAAGTATTTGAGAGAGGTTACAAGGATTTGGTTCAGGCATCATAGTTGTATTGATAATTATTAATTACTATAAGGATCAAGCATGATTGGCTTGGTTTATACACAAAAAATTATACTTAGTTACTTACGTGTCCTGTCAAAGTGCCCGCTAGACGGCAATAGGCTCACCCGCTATTACGTGAGACCGAAAATCATAGTTTAAATGTGGGTGTATTCTAACTGGATTCATTTACCCAAAATTAGCTGGGAATTGATGCACTAAGGAAAGATTTTAGGCAATCCACTTCATAAAGGTTAAAGTATTTTTAATTAGGTACCTATCCTCATAGCGTGAATTAATTATTGACATCACGTCATGCACCAGCAACAATTAGTACACATGTATTAATTAATTCAAGCAATTGACTCAATTATAAAATAAATAATATAACTAGTCACAATTATTTAGATATAAGTTAGAACTTGCTATTGCAAGCAGTCATTATTGATCTTCGGTTAACCCCCCGCACTAAAGCCAGTGTGACAACGAGCCTTCGCCATTGATATAGCGCACTAACATGCTAATTAGCACATTATTAGTGTTTATGTACATAAATGCGACCATGCGTACGATTACTTGTACGTTTTTTTTTAAATCCTACTAATTTATGTAACAAAATGTATCGGTATCTAATATCTACTGTAATATGTTATTTAATTTGTGTCGTAGATTTGTGATTTTAATGGTTTTTTAGTTTACATGTGCTGTAATTTAGTCGATGCAAGACACATTGTATGTTTAACTGTTTACTTCTTATTTATGTCTGTTCTGTTAATTACTTTGGTGTACAATGAAGAGTTATCTATCTATCCATCTACTTAAGTAGATAATTGTTTATTTAAAGAAACTTAACACGTACGGTACAAAAGTTAATTGTGGTATCACTGTGTCATGTTACGAATGAAGTAGTATTTGCAACAAAATCTGAAATTGATATAAAGCAAATAAGTTCTATATAATCAGATTTATATTATTACTTTTAGGAAAACCTACAATATTCTATCGACAAATTCTACATTAACGACGACATAAGGTTTTAGTCATGCCTATATCCACCAATCCACCAGGTAGTAGAGGGGAAATCTATGCACCCAGCATAAAAACAAACTTGGTCTAACATAACTCCTGTCCACGATCCTAATAAGGAGTAAGACTGACCAAGTTTTTGTGCCCACAATTAGCAATCATGCCTACTTTCATAAATCACTCTAGTTACATTATATACTCGTTTGTTACAATACTACATTTAAATTTGACGGGTTACGGTAACAGAGTGGTCAGGTTGGTTACTACACACCCCGGTTCTTCGTTACACACGCTTCATCGGTCGAGGCGAGATTTTCGGTGCAGTTGTTTTTTAAGCATTGTCTTTCATATGCCAATTACGGTAGGATGGTTGACAGTGGCGTCAACTTAGGACTTGCTGACCATTTCAAGGTTCTTGAATTTTTTTTTTTTGTCAACTTTGTTACTCGAGCTTCGTCTCAATAAATTTAATTCCACTATTGAACACATGTGTATGTTAAATAACAGCAAAACCTCGATTGAAACCCTATTTAAATTCCAGTTAGCATTAATTAATGTAATGTGTATTGAATTCTATTGAATATGCAGTATATATTAATAACGATATGGTTTGCTGAAATCTGTTAGGGATGAATGAACACATATTTAAAAAGCGTGGTTTAGTTTGTTCATTCTGGACTTGGGTGTATTGTGGAGTTAAAATTATTAGGATATTTTGTATTTCTTTATAATACCTAGTTTATTTTGAAGTCTATAATTTAGCTATCTTAGTGCATTTTGCTCACATTTTAGGTCCAAGATATCTCTCCCGAGCAATAGCGCAGTACACGTATATTTAGTGTCTTTTGAGGATAACGGGGTGCTACTGCGGTGGACGAGCTCAAATTCACCAAGCATGGATTATTATGATGGTTTGTCTCGAATTTAGGTCCAAGATACGTGTACCGAGGTATCGTACCCAGATTACTAAACCAATTATTATGTTACAATGACAATACAGGACTATTATTCAGATGTAAAATTGCATAGTTGCTCATTATGCAGTATTGAATTATAATAAAAAAGTTGACAAGAAAGGAGAAAAAAACGGCTGTGACCTGCGACGAAGTGACTGTCCAAGAAAAAATCAAAACAAACTTATGTATAGCGATGCAATACTAATTAACTTATAACATCTGCCTCACGCACGTCAATAGAACAATAGAAAAACCAACACCGTGACGCGTAAATAAACTAATTTAAATGTTGAACCTCCGCGGTCGCCCTGACCCCTGCGGCAGTCGCAGGGTTATCGACCATCGCAACGGATTTTAGACAACCAAATTAGAATCCTACTAATTTCACTAGACAGCCGTATCCACTAATATAGAGCATAAAAAAACACGCTTTATATTTAGCTAAATAACCTTAATCTTAATGTGGGGTTGTAACATCTTTCCGCCATCGCCCTTAACAACCTCACACGAGGGAACTTCAACTTTAACAACACACTTTTAGAGTAATATTTCTCATGTTTTAATATTGGTTGTTAAGCTGTTTTGAGTGTTTTGTTAATTGATATCTTGTAGTATCTGGACACAGTACGTTATACGAGACGCAAGGTGGTCGCAAGGTGCGCGGTGACCGTTGCACGCCTTGCACCTTCCACCCTCAAGTAATAATACTTGTAACGCAGCGTAAAAACTGATTAGTGTAACGAAACGGTGACACTTTTCCACATAACAAGGAGATTTATTGATAGTTTCGGTGATGGCTCACTTCCTGGATGGTGGGTAATAAGGCGACAGGGTCAGCAGAGACACAAAAAAGTAATGAGTGATTAAACGTCGCTTGGCACGTGGCTTGTTTTCTAGACGGTAAAGTGGACGCGTTTGTGGAATCGTTTTGGAAATGTCTTTTTAATAGATTTTTTTAGATTGCTACCTGGTATTATGGTATTATCCGACATGTTATTTTTTAAATATTTCGTTTGATAGATATTGTAGTAATGTGTAAATAATAACGGTGACTTGTCTCAAGTGTACTTGACTGCAAAGATTTAATTGTAGTTATAATTAATTAAGGAAGGAAAAGAATTGTTATACGGTACACCTTTATCCCAGAAGGGTTAGGCAGAGGTAAATTAACACCCACATTTCACCAATCATTGTATTAAGTCCCATGGAATAGGGGATGAGCCTTTCGCCGTATTCCGGGCACTATTGTTGACTCGAGTCATGTATCTGAGGCTGAGTCTGGGCTGCATATATCTGTCTAAAGTTATACTGTTTAGTTAGTTTAATTCTAATTATTATGTAGTTTTCTATGAATATAATCCGATAAACAGTTATTAAATTGAGCGTGTCATTGCACATTCGAGAATTTGAGATTTTGATTGTCTCCGTGGCGTAGCGGTAGTAAACGCGGCCGCTACGCAGGAGGCGCGGGTTCGATCCCCGCTCAGTGCAAATATTTGTGTGCATGAATATGAATATTTGCATTGGTCTGGGTGTTTCTATGTATAATATGTATGTATTTACGAAAAAAAAGTATCTAAGTATGTTTATCCGCATTCTAGAACCCATAACACAAGCTAGTTAAGCTATGCTTACTTTGGGTCTAGATAGCGTTGTGTAGAATGTCCTACAATATTTATTACAATATTTATTTATTTATTGCAATTTTACGCATATTCGCATTTGGTTGCACCGACCACCGACCACCGAACACCGACCACACCTGTTCGTTGCTCGCTGTTGCAACATTGTAATTACAGCAACAAACGTAGATATATTAATTGTTGATACGTGATGTCATTTTATTGACAACAGGAACCTGTTTTGATACAATGGCATTTAAAGAAATTGTTATAGACGATGCCTATACCTGACTACTTATCCAGGCGTCGCGTCGGCCATTGCAATTTGTTGATAAGAAATTATAAGTTTTTTTATTTATTTCGTTGCAGGTGGCAGCCGTTTTAGTCGCTTGGATCCTGGCAGACTAGAATTAGGGCCACCCCATCTCTTCCCATGATATCAGATAGATATATACAGCCCAGACTCGGCTTCGGGTTCAGATGCATGGCTCGAGTCAATCAGGTGCCAAGAATACGGCAATAGACTCACCACCTAATACGTGGGACCTAATACAATGATTGGTGAAATGTGGGTGTTAGTTCACCTCTGACTAACCCTTCAGGGGGTAAAGGCGTGGTTGTATGTATGTATTTTTTTAATTTATTATACACTAGCCTTCTGCCCGCGGCTCCGCCCGCGTGTATCTCGGTTAACGCGACCTTTGCTCATATCTTCGGCTCTACTCAACCGATTGCGATCAAACAAACGCAAGATTTTAAGTCTGAGTAAGCCCTTTCTAACAAAAAAAACTCCATCAAAATCCGTCCAGTAGTTTTTGCGTCCATCGCGGACAAACAGTTAAACAGACAAACAGACAGGAAATTAAAAAAATTCTAAAAATATTCGTGTTCAGTATCGTTAACCTAACATAACCCAAGTATTTTTTTTTAAATATCTCCAATGTACAGACGCGACCACTTTACAATTATATAATAGTATAGATAGATAGATACAATTATAACTATTGCGCCAACTTTGATTCACAAAACTGTTTTAAACAGTTTGTCTATGAACTCAGTTGAGTCTCTGTTATGTTCTTGTATTTATTATTTTGTATTGTGTTATAGTATTGTAATAATGATAATTTTAAAGATTTTTTTCGGCAGTATAAAGTAGTAAGAATAGAAAGTAAATGCTGAATTACTATTCCCTAACCTGGAGGTCAAAAGGAGGTTTTCTTTATACTTAAATCCATACTTCCTCCATACTAATATTATAAATGTGAAAGTGACTCTGTCTGTCTGTCTGTCTATCTGTTACGCTTTCACGCTAAAACTACTGAACCGATTTTGATGAAATTTGATACAGGGGTAGATTAGACCTTGGGAAGGGACATAGGCTATGTATGGTCGCGATAACCGACATCCACGCGGGCGGAGCCGCGGGCAAAAGCTAGTATTATACATATTTTGATTTTGTAATATACATACCTACATAAAAATACCCAAACCTATGCATATACAATATACACACATCCACGCATACAAATATTTGTACTGAGCGGAAATCGAATTCGCGACTTCCGATATGTCGTAGTCGAACGCTCTACCGCTACGCCAAACGTCACAGAGGTAATCAAATAATCCGCCGGTCGTCACATAATCCGTTACACCAGCACAGTTAGCTGGTAAGAGTTAGCAGCCATTGAAGCGTAAAATCCGTTGGCTGACTGCTGCAGGCGATACAGACACCTGTCTTCTACGAACGTAATACAATATCTAGTTAACATGTAATTAAAGCGCTGATTGAATCGTAGGAAAGCGCTTTTTGTCTTAGTTGTAATGCTAGACGAGCTGGCAGCCAATCAGAGTTTCTACGAAATTAAGTGCCGTGTGTAGTGTTGCTGTAACATTGTAAGGCGCGAATCCGAGTGAACCGCTGCACCAGATATTTTATGAGCTAGTCAAGTACAGCTCAGCTTTTTACCATCTAGCGGGATGCAGTCAATCATGACGGAAAAAATATTTAAAAATCAATTTAGTGTCTGTTTGTAATATTAAAATAACAACTTTTTAATACAATACTTATACAAAAAAGAATCCAATTTTAAATCCCTGTCCGTCTGTTTTTCTGTCTGATGTTATATGGCGTAACTTATGCTATTTTTATTTTAGAAAAAAAAACTAAGTCTAGTATAGTTAACGCGACAAAGTTGCAACTGAGACTACCTAATAGAATAGAGTTTATAATGATACTAGCTGTCCCGGCGAACTTCGTACCGCCATATTTTTCCCATTCCCGCTGTACCTATTTTCTCATCCTTTAAACCTTCCCTGGACACCCACAAATATTTCAAGACTAAAATTAGCCAAATCGGTTCAGCCGTTCTTGGGTCATAAAATAACAACGAAAAGTGGTATTGATTTTTATATATTAGATAATATATATACAAGTAGTATAGCTAAACATAGCCAAGAAACATAACCATTCAACACCAACGGACGAATAAGTCCACTTGACAGCATTATAACTTTAAAAGTTTATTAGTTCATATCAGGCGAACTTTATCAACGAACAGGAGGTAGGCAGATAGTAGAACTAGCCCCACGACCTCAAAACGTCATGAAAATTATTTTTTCCTATCTACGATTACATCGCGTTCTAATCTGCTTTTTAACTTATGAAGGCGTCACGAATTCAAAACTTAAGTTTTACGATCCAATAAACAGGGCATCGCGGCTCCTCGCTAAACGGCTGATAACGCCCTAAGGCCCCGGTCATCAGATACCAACCGGTCGCAATAAAAGACCCCAAGGGCCAAATGTCACGGCTTCACACTTACTCTAAGACACATTTTTTCGGGAAGATAGTTTCGAGCTAGATTTTTATAGAGTTGTTCTTACCACAGTTTTATTATAATATTTGTGCTGTTAAAATAAAATATTAAACTAAAGTCAAGAGAATCTATTTATAGAGCCCAGTTACTATTAGATTAGTAATTTAGTTAAAAATCTTGTCAGTTTGGGATATTGCTGGTAAGCGATAAGTTTATGGATAAGTATACAAATGTGACTGATGATGTAATGAACTGCCTACCAATAATTGTGATACTTTATCAAATCTGAGTACAATCAATCACTCAATTTACATTAATTACTCTTGAATTTTGTAAAATAAATCGATAACAATATTCGTGGTTTTACAAATGGTACACCATGATTTAAGTTGAATTGATATTCTGGCGAAGTGACCAAAACACTGGATTTATTGGGATTAGCACCTCTATGCAAATCTAGAGGCGACACGTAGAATGGAAAGAGTTGGTCCGGTACATCATTACGGCCCCTCGGTGCTCTGCAGTCGCACCCTCCGCGTCACCATCTGATGCCGCCACTCGATTTACTTCAACACTATATCTACATATTCTACATACCTACACACAATTTACATGAAGAGTACGTGATGTATGACTGATTGGTAATATTTAATATTCAGTTCTTTTCTAATATTCGTACACAATTTAAGTGCGAATTGTAAGGAAGTCAATTTTTATTTCACTTTTGAATTAAAAATATAGGTACTCTTTATAATAAACTGGCTGTAACCCGCGGCTCTTCCCGCGTGGAATTTTAATCCCGTTCCGTCCCCGATTCATGGGAACCTATTCCAGGGATTTCAAACTATAATTACTTAGGTTGCCCACTTATATACCACTAAGGTGTCGTATGTGGGCAACCTAATCTGGTTAAACATATTTTTTCATACCTAGAAATCGTAAGGAAGTTCCTTACCCAAAGTTTAGGGTAATTCATCTCAAATACAATAAATAACGGTCAAGATAGAGGTATCCATGGAAAGCCAATGAAAATTCCCTGTAAACTGCCCCGGAACAAAGGTCTGTATAATGGTTGGTTATCCGAGGTGAGCAAGGACAAAGCAAATTGGCGTGCCTGGACTGACCCTCGCTTGTTGGCCGCCCGACGTCTTAGATCTGTGTGGTCTATTTCACAGGCGGCGACACTGAAACTTGTAAGACAGGAAATAAGCCTACTGTCACATAAAATATAGTGTAAGATTGTGTGAACGCGGTTATCAGCAGGCGTTATTACGACTCACTGGGGCGCTTGCTAAACCTGAAATTTCTGATGTGCCGAGTGAGCTGACTGGGAAAAATGGTGAGAAAATTAATAAAGTCTCACAAACAACCCAAGCATACGATCTGGTGACGCTCCTGGTGTTGCATACGTCCATATGCTACAGTAATCACTTTCTATCAGGTGGGCCGTGTACAAAATCTCATAATCATATTATATATCGCCTGATACTCAAATTCATCATTCAATACGAAAGGTGTACTATGCACAATTGCACATTGCACATGCCTGTTCTATATAATTAATCACATTTATACTGGTCTAGCAGCACCCGTGTGAAATTATTACGGATCTCTGCAGCACAGAAACGTATCTACGAACAATATTTTAATGAGACCTGAAACAGATCCTGTAAGCTCGCTCCTAAATCTGCAACTTTTCCAACCGTCTCTTATATATTTATTTGTGAAGTAGCGTGTGATATGGACTGACGTAAAGTTACTCAGGTGCAATCACCCGTGCGATTATATATGACGCTATACATTAAGGCTTACTGACTGTGACCATCTCGAATATAATATAATAATTATAGTACTGCTTATTTTATCTTTAAATAACATACTAATAGTAAAATGGGATATAGATTACTACGAGTAGTAATCTTCTCAACCTCTAGCTACCTAAAAGTAACTACTTGTGATAGGAGTAGGCTCATATTGGTAATTTATAACTTAGTGGTTCAGTTAGAGCCCAGAACCGTATAATTGCAAGATTAACGCTTCGATCATCATCACCTTCGAGGTAAGTATTTCGGTAGACCCGAGGTCTGCACTTCGCAATCCGAGGACCACTTTCCGACTTTTACTTTTCTACTTCACTCGGTTTTGACCATCTATGGTAGTGAGACCATTAGCACGCATGTCATCTTCTACGTCAAAACAGCGTATCTCTTCCCTTACTGAGTCTTCCTACCGTGGCTCGGTGTAGGTGGCATGGTCAGAATCACCCATTTGTTATTCACGTAGTCTGACATGCTTCTATATACATGGACATATTTCAATTTTACTTTAATTTTTCATTTTTTCAATAACTTGAATGCTTTAAAACCGCTATCCTCTTATCACTTGTAGCGTGCTCTAATAAGCGTGGTCGGAGCGACGTCTCGTCAATAATCCCGGGATTAGGCCGACCAACTTACGCAAATACGATCGGATCCGACCGGACACTGCACCTTGCCTAAGCCGATTTTAAAAACCTTTCCCTACTGGTACAACCAACTAGGATAATTGACTGGGTTACGATCTGGGTGACCGACTGAGCTCTTTTTTTCATTGATTCCAACTAATGCTATTTTACAGTTGTTTTTTGCTGAGAACATTTTTGATTTTTAAATGAACGACTATCATAATTATTCAATAATTACTAATAAGGTAATATACAAGTCTCACGTCGTTTTTCTTCGCAATGGTTGGTAGATAGGCCCTATATCACACTCATTTTTTTTGTCCACTAA
This sequence comes from Eilema depressum, assembly GCA_914767945.1. NCBI lineage: Eukaryota > Metazoa > Arthropoda > Insecta > Lepidoptera > Erebidae > Eilema > Eilema depressum. Next base: position 22,800,445 of record OU612018.1, on the reverse strand, counting down.
GGCCCACTTGCGCGTACCTGGGTTAGCTATGCTAACTCTAGTTAACTGCTAACCCAGGGTTAAATAAATAATTTGGTCAAAAGTTAGAAGCCATTTGACCCAGCCATGTGGAAGAGTAAATATTTAAAAAAATAACCCGGGGTTTGCTTCTAACATTTGACGGCGCAACACAAATTATTTATTTAACCCTGGGTTAGCAGTTAACTCGAGTTAGCATATGTAACCCAGGTACGCGCAAGTGGGCCTAAGTTCCACCAGCTATATTTGATTACAGGTAATAGCTAGTGATTATACAATCTGGGTGTTTGAGGTCCCACCGAAACCTTCGGAATGAAGCCAGCCTCACCTGCAAGTCCTACTGATTGACAGAGGGCTCTGACGCAGGCTTTCAAAAACCTTTGCGTGCAAAGAAACCCTTCAGGGCTGAATAGTGTGTTGCATACGTCCATAGCATAGGCCACGGTAACCACTTTCCATCAGGTGGACCGTGTGCTTGTCTGCCACCTAAGTGGTATAAAAAAAAATAGTTCGACGGCAGGCGCTCCCATAATAACCGTATAAGGCAACTATAAGGCCTATAAAAAGATGATGCTAATTTTAAGATGATGATGAATAAACAGCGGGCTAACAAAACATTATCTCACCAAATGGAGGAAGGCAGCCCGAAATCCTTGTCAATAAGAATCTCCTTCCATTTTTCAATTTCGCACATATTGCATCAACATATTAATCAACTTAATATATTTTTTTGGACACGGTGATTTATTATTATCTAATATTTTGTATTAGTTGAGGCCTCAGGCAGTCTCCCATACATATGATATATAGCTTTATGCTACTTATAGTCGGTATTAAGTATTAAGTGAGAGCGTACCACTTTCCCAGGCAAGCAAGATCATATATACTGGGAAAAGCAATATTATTTAAATTAATATAATATAATTGATATGTTATCCTACTAATCCTACTACTGCTGATATTATGAATGTGAAAGTTTGTGAGGATAAACCGAACTTTGTTAACACAGTTAGTTACTCTTTCATACAAAATCTGCTTGAAATATAATATAGTCTGGATAAATAGATTCCTGTGAGTTAAGGGAACGGAAACGGGAACAGCTAGTCTTATGCATGAAAATTGATGTTTATTTATTAATTTTGTCAACCTATTGCTTGTCACTTATGCAAAGGTAGAATACATTACAATTATTGGACAGCCTCTGTGGCGTAGCGGTAGTGTATGAGCCGCTACGCAGGAGCTGCGGGTTCGTTCCCCGCTCAGTGCAAATATTTGTATGCATGAATTATTGTATTCATGCATACAAATAAATATCCATATCCATACAAATAAACTCCTAGGCACAACCAGATAAAGAGCAAATACTCTTTATCTGGTCGTGCCTAGGAGAGCACGTTAAGCCGTCGGTCCCGGTAGCCATATGAGCATCTATGGCAGTCGTTACGGGTAGTTGGAGTCCTAAAGAGTCCAACAACTGGTCGATATAGCCCAATATCGCTATTGGGTTGTGGAGGTCATAATTATGGCAGTCGCTTCACAAAAAATATATCGAAACTCAACCGCATTACAGTTAGACTGAAAAACTGAGACTAAGATGGGAAAAGTCTCAAAGAAAATTACTATTTAAATCACAAAGTTTCACGTTAAATTTCCTAATTATTAGTAATTAAATACAGAATTACAGAACTAAGTAATTACCTAAGTTACATACGTAAATACACTGTGAATGTGTTCCTCTTCCTCCGGCGGGTGCGGTGGCGGGTGCGTCTCGTGTGAGTGCTAACTGCGGCTCGTTTGCGGCCCATTCGGAGCCCATTTGTCGGCACTCCCTTGCGGTCGCACGCTGCGTTCGTTAACTGCGCGTAATTCTCACACAAGGCCTACGGCTTGGGATTAAAATGTTTACTTATCTCGTTTAGATATCTATCTTAACAATTCGTAATGAATTCCTAATTTCATCGATTATTGAAACTTTCTGAAGCTTACGCGAATTTCACTCATTGAAATAAAACCACTTTTTAACGGATTCTATTGCGATTTATTTCTTATTATTTACTTTTAGCCTGATGTTTCGGCTATTTTTCAGTAGCCATGGTCGCGGGTTGACTAAAGATGTAATTATCATATAGTTTGAAGTATAAGTTATCTTAAATTACCTACTCGAATCATTGAATGAAATAACACATAAATCGCGATAGAATCCGTTAAAAAGTGGTTTATTTCAATGAGTGATAATCACGTAAACTTTGGAAAGTGTCATTCATTATTGTTATTATGAATTTTCATTACGATAATTATACTTATATCCTGCATGTCCAAAAAAGGTGAGTACAGATAGGAAATGAATCTTGATATGGAAACAATGTGCCTCAAAAATCTTGACTTAGGCAGAGACAATAAATTTGAAAAACAGAAATTATTTCAGTCATTCCCAATTTTTCCAGACATGACGTCACACTCTCCACAAGACTTGTGTCGAAAATGTCGCCTTCGTTAAACAAAACAGCCATGTTTGCGCTACTCGGTGCATATTTGCCGTGCGCCGTGGCACAATCAGCGCGGACACCAAATGTATGCAGGCCTTCGTCTTGCACTTTGATTTGCGTCTGCTGTTTATCTTTTGAGTCAAATGAAAAATGGTGGACCGAGAATGTTAACTTTAGGCCTTGGGCAGTTATAGCTTATTATGCGTTAACTTGAAATATTTGAATGAAAATGTGCAGGTAAAGAGAAGTAGTAAATATTCTAGGATAATCCTATCCTATCCTACTATATCCTATCCTACTAATATTATAAATGTGAAAGTTTGTGAGAATGGATGTGTGGATGTTTGTTACTCTTTCACGCATAAACGGCTGGACCGATTTGGTTGAAATTTGGTATGTATATAGGTTATACCCTGGATTAACATATAGGCTATATATCAGCGATGAACGGGATCAGAATTCCACGCGGGCGGAGCCGCGGGCAACAGCTAGTACTATATAGTTATTTGTATATCTCTGCCCTGTACCTCCTCTGCCTTTGTCACCTAAGTGGTATAAAAATTCTAGAATGTGGATGAACATACTAAGATTTATTTTGGAAATGCCTTCATATTAGACGTAAAAGATCTAGGCATACAAATATTTGCAATAAGCAGGCATTGAAAATTTTTGCGATTTCTATCTAACGTGTAGCATTTTACCACAGGTATTTAGACTTGTATTTTTATTCAGTTTTGTGATTAGTTACTAGTAGCCTGCTAAAGTGTTAACTTGACTCAAAAGAGGTGCTTTTAGCAAGATTTTTTTAGAATATAATGGCTAGCATGAAACCATAACCAGATTATTTGTGTTGTTATGTTATATTAAAAAAATATCTCATAACTAAGTGGCATTGCAACTACGAGCATGAAACTCTCGCCAAAATATCTTCTTTCCACTTGATAGGTACGACCTTGGTATACAATTTTTACTTTCAAAGCAATTCCTCTTCAAACTATTTCTTCCACAAATCGTTTACACAAACTTCCAAACTATGCAGCATCAAAGTGAACAAAACGCGTGTCAATAAAACTTATTTAATCTCCCAAAACATGGAGTGCGAGGCGTAACCCTTACATTCTTGCGTTTGGTCACGAGCGCCGGGGGATGGCACATTCCTAACATGTCTCTTGGAATTTTTGCAAGACAGATAGCGGCTGCTTGACCGAGATGACATATGGTCGAGTGGGCCGCTTCATACACTCCCCGGAACCCTGAGTCCTGGAGGGTTGGTCGTATGATTTATGCGCTGGCCGCGTAAACTTTCAGGTCTAGTTCCGGTTTACGAGCGGCCGTATTTATGGCCCGGTTTAAAGTTGGTCTGGCGAGCCCCGTATTTATTGTGTTACTCCGACAGAACTAAGTTTGTTTTGTAAATGCATGAGTATTGTGTTGTTTTCAGTAATATGGTGGAAAGGTAGCCGCGTGTGTTTTATGAAATTAAAGTCGGGATTTGTGATGGCGGAAAAACTATTTTACTTAAACATTATAATCAAGGTATTTTGATATGGTTGGCAGGTTGTAAAATGCCTTACAAATTTAAATATGTTTTGTATAGTGTTCGACACTGTTGCTGTTAACTGAGCACTTTTTTATTGATATTAGAAGCCCACCAAGATTTTATTGACATTCGCTCTCGTAAAAGCCAAAATAGACCTCATCAGGAGGAGAAAGCATAGAAGAGTGGACACCAGATCCACAGTGCAAACTTTAGATGCAGGTAGGTAATCGAGGTTAACTTTGAGATAATGATGATGATGAGCTTGGAATACATAACCACGCAGCAGATCGTATTATTTATTTAACATAACCATTCCCACCTACACCTGTAAAACCCAATAATTTTCTAATCAATTGTCACTACTTGTTGCGTGCAATAAACAAACAATATAACTTTAAGTGCCAAACCACAAAACCGCAAACTGCGCGTAACCGCAGACGGAGAGTCGTGTGAGGTAAAAAACGGTTCGACCACAAACCGAAGGCAAATGTGCAGCAAATGAGCGAATTAGACCACATTAGTGGTGGCAGCCGTCTCAATGCGCCGCGTTTTTACTGGCCGAGCCTTCGGAATTGATTCGTTTACTTTTTGTGACGCGGTGCTTTTATGCATAGTCTAGGGAAAGTTAATTGATTATAAATAGATTTTTTTGAAGTATTTTTTTTATTTATTCATGGGAATGGGGTATTTTTGTTTGTAATTCTTTTTTCGTCATGCCAGCGGTAATCGCAGTAAGCTTGTATTTTAGTAGGATACGCTCTTTTGTGTTTTCTACTTCTTCATAATCTATTGGATTTATTTTATCTTTTGTGGGAACTGCTGTCCCACTGTGTTTGAACACTTTGAACTCCCAACTTAAAGATGAAGATTTTAGATATTTGAATGTTGAATGTTTGTTTCCTACTCAATCCCGTCCAACAGCTAAATGGATTGCTGAAACCAATAAACTGCCACTTAACGTCAATATTAAGGGCCGACTACCGAGGGAGGCTCCGATCGACTCCCTATTCGTAAGAAAACATAGCTCAAACAAGTTCTTAGAAGCAACAAGTCCAAAGGTCCCTAAGAAAACGTTAAGAAAATGATTGCAACGCTTTTAGATATAGAATCCCTATAATCCTTAGGGGCCCGTGTCCAATAAGTGTTCGCAAAAAGCCGCAATCAACCGCAAATTTGACCGCCCATGAGATTTGTGTCCGGCGTCCGGCGATCGGCGACCGGCGACCCGGTGCGGTCCGGCCGTTAGCGGACCCAACGGCCTATAAAATGAGACTGTTCGTATTATTTACTGCTTAGGCGTTAAACAGAACAATCCAATGTCGTTACATGTTTTATTTTCTTTGTTTATACTTTTAATTAATTCAAGACTACCTTTTTTTTAACGTGCGAAAAATCTCCACAGATACCTCCCCCGCCGGAGCCGGTGGAGGAGGTTATCTCGGACTCGAACCGACTAAAACGCACGCCCTCTATGGGCCGTCGGTTGCCGGAGGTGAGATTATTTATTAATGAGCTGGCTTAACAGGAAAATACCACCCTATCATTTAATATCGACCATATCATTTAATATCGTCCATATTAATTCTGATTAATGTCTCCTTATACTTTTCTCCTATTTCAGTTTTCGTCCTTCAAGTGAGAATATAGGTATGATACTTGCCATGTTGCAAACGTTCATATTTAAAGGTAACAACTTATCAAAAAGAGCACCTATTTGCTTGGTAGCCTAGTGCTCTAAAAATATTACTAAGTACCTACAATCAATTTACGTCTGAAATACGAAAATAATAAAATGTATATTTTTCAGTCTTAATCATACAAATATAATTGTTGTGAGTAAAGCTGCTGCTTCATGGCTAGCGGACAGCAAGCGACATACGCCTACATTATTACGTCACTGTCCATCTGTGTCGCTGAAGTTCTTGTAACCGGCGATATGTGCGGCCAGGAAATGAGCGTTGGGCATCGCTTCATTAACGATAAACTAGGAACAAGTTTTTTATCACTTTTTGAGTAAGCTCACAGTCTACTCGATGGATATGACATCCAAATCTTCCAATTTATTTAAAGTCTTGTAAGAAGTAGCGATTTTTTCTCAAATAAGAGAGGGACAGATGGAGAATACGGAAAATGAAAGAAAAGGAGGTATTACTTCTGGCACTTATAACCAAAAATATTAAACTCTTAAACTTAAACTAACTCACTCCTACTGTACAACTAACAACTCTGATACTTAAACTCTATATTAGTTAGATAGATAGGTAACTCTTCATTGTACACAATAGGACAAGTAATTATCTGAATAAATGCAGAATCTACAATTAAGTGAGAAAGTACTACTTCGCTGGTTGAACCAGCCAGTATTTGTTCTAAAAACACGTTTAGAGAAATCACCTGTCAGCAATAATTCAGCATAATTTCGATTCGGTGTGACCGAAAACGAAATTGACAAAACTTTACAAATCCTTTTCGCTATTCTAAATATTAAGGAATGCAGTGTAGTGGCCCCACCCGATCTGCCCACCGCCGTCCGCGTCCGCCCAGCCTCCGGAGCAGGTTTTATTTCCGCGTTATCTGATTTATCAGCGATTTATCTCCGCCGCCCCGATGTTTGCTGAAACAATTACCACACAAGTGGCTTTTCACTTTCCTGTGATTTTTCATGTGGACGTGTCTTAGAGGCAATATATTGACTTTTGTTTGCATACTACTATATAATTTTGTTGGGTATTTTGGGAGGAATAGACAGAAGAGTATTAATACCCATATTTTTCGTTCTATCATTTTCAGTAATAAGGGATTTGCCCGTGAGCCTATTGTAGTCAAACGGGTACATTTTCATAGACTGTAGTTTTACAGTCATATGGATGATAGCTCTAAACTTTACTCAGCTTTAACCTTGGATGATACCCACTGAAAGATTCTATAGATGGCTCTTGTTGTCTTCACTTAATGATTCACTTATTCAAGCAATTGAAATAAATTGCATTCACACTGAAGCTGAACGTGTAAGCTCACACTTCTTATATCATAGTTATATCTATAGAAACATCCATTGTTAAGGATGCAATCATGAAAATACGTCTCCATGAAGATGTTGATGAGCTATATCGATAGAAACGTCCAAACCAATACAATTGTTTACAAATATTTACACTGAACGGTAGACGAATCCGTAACCTCCAATTTAGCAGTCAAACACTTTACCGCAACGCCATAGAGGCCCTAAAATGCTATAGTTACAATAGGTATACCTAAAAATAAAATTAAAATAATCGCTAAAATGCAAGTTTGTTTTTATAAGTTACTAGCTTTTGCCCGCGGCTCCACCCTCGTGGATGTCGGTTATCGCGACCAAACATAGCCTATGTCCTTTCTCAAGGTCTAAACTACTCCTATGCCAAATTTCATTAAAATCGGTTCAGTGGTTTAGGTGTGAAAGCGTAACAGACAGACAGACAGACATAGTTACTTTCGCATTTATAATATTAGTATGGATATGGATGTTTTTAGGGTTCCGTAGCCAAATGGCAAAAAACGGAACCCTTATAGATTCGTCATGTCTGTCCGTCTGTCTGTCTGTCTGTCCGTCCGTATGTCACAGCCACTTTTCTCCGAAACTATAAGACCTATGCTGTTGAAACTTAGTAAGAAGATGTATTCTGTGAACCGCATTAAGAATTTCACACAAAAATAAAAAAAAAGCATTAAATTTTGGGGGTCCCCATACTTAGAACTGAAACTCAAAATTTTTTTTTTCATCAAACCCATACGTGTGGGTTATCTATAGATAGGTCTTTAAAAATGCTATTGAGGTTTCTAACATACTTTTTTTTCTAAACTGAATAGTTTGCGCGAGAGACACTTCCAAAGTGGAAAAATGAGCCCCCCCCCCCCCCCTCTAACTTCTAAAATAAGAGAATGATAAATCTAAAAAAAATATGTGATGTAAATTGCCATGAAAACTACCACTAAAAATTGGTTCGAACGAGATCCAGTCAGTAGTTTTTTTTTAATACGTCAAAAACCGCAATTTTCGCCTTTGCTACTACGGAACCCTTCATGGGCGAGTCCGATTCGCACTTGGCCGAATTTATTTATAAGATTTTTTTATACACTAGTAACATACAAACAGTTCAATGTCTCCAGACAATCGGCAGATGGACAAAACTAATCACACTAACACGGTTGGTATTAAATCCATCACCTCTGAACAGATATTAATCACCATCACCTATCACCAATCGCCAGAACGTGTTAGTTCGCGCGTCCCACCCACGTAAACCATATTTTTCTTGATTGATAGACCAACCGGCGCGCAAATTATAGTCCACACTTTAATATGCCAATGATCTGGGGGCTACTAAGAAACATCCGAAACTATGGGCCCGCACGTAACACGAACGAAAGTCATTTTTACATACTAGTCAATAGTCATTCTTTAAAAACAAACTCTCAGTTTCTTCTACATACATACATACATTCACGCTTGCAGATCTCCGAATATTATGATTTTCGGTCCCATGTAAGGGAGCGAGACTGTTGTCGTCATGCCATCTTTCTAATAAAATTATCCGTGGGCTTGTCTGCCACCGATACAGTCCCGAGTCCTTTAAGCGGGGAGTGAAAAGCATCTGATAAGGCCGTTTGCCACCATTGTAACTGGTAACTATTTACATATATAATGATGACCCTCTTTTTCTCTCCTGACCTGAAGGAAAGCAGAAGAATCAGGCGAGGTGAAATCAAATGGACGTGTCCTAAAAAAATATACTATTTATTGTACAAATTGCTAAGGATTTATTAGTCAGTGTGACCATATTTTTAAGACATTGAGCATTTTAACCATGAAATCAATTCGGTTTTCTAACGGTAGTTTCGGTTTTCGAACCGATTCCATTTTGGAAAAATATTTGTTTTCCATGAAACCGACAGCCTGCAACTTCGATCCGTAACTGCAGATGTTTCATAGTAGGCCTGCAGATCACGTGGCTATTTGCACTCGAGTGTCCCACGGCAGCTGTGGAAGGTTACAAATGGCTCGAGGTGTGATCAACCGTTGAGCATTGACGGGTTTAAACAATATGTTATCTGCATCGTTCATTTAATGCTGAGCTGTGTTGTTGATTAACTGATAAGGACGATTTACATTTCGCTATTTAGTTAAAATGGAAAATATTTTTATTTTGGATTTATTTTTATGTAGAGCGTTTAATTGCGATATAGGGTACCTATATTACTGGTTGGGAAAAAACAGGTGTTACTGGATGCAATAATTTTTGTCCCAATCAGTTTTGATTCTCGCACAGTGCATATATGGGTATATTATGTACAGTCAGCGTCAGAGAAAACAGACCCCCTCATGCTTTCATATCATTAAAAAGGGGGGTCCCTTTTCTCTGAAGCTTACTGTACAAATGGCACAGATCACTTAGTTACTTTGAACGATTGCCAGTAGCCGTTTAGTTTTTTATAAAATATATTTTTTACAAGACCGTTAAATTTAAAAGTGGAACTACCTACAGCAAACTTTACCCTGAACCTAATGCATCGCTCGTTATCCCTATTCCGACATAGCCACATCCTACGCTTTACGAATATTGGTATATCTAATCTATACAGTATGCACAGATAAATCGTTATAAACTAGTGAAGTTGATAATATGTGAATCGCCTCTAACTAACCAATCGATGGTCGATAAATGCTCATCGTTGGTGAATAATACTCTTATTGTAACGTCTCGAGCCGTGGTGAGAGATCGACCCACTACCGCACTACTCGTCACACAAGTGCAAACAAGAATAATAACATTATAGATTGTGTGTACAGTGAACTGGTTAAGTTATTAATAATATCAATACTGTATTATCAATATTAAACAGCTTATGAATGAAGTATTTTTTTTATTGAAGTAGTTTTTTATAATAATATTCCATGACATTCTTATCTTCAACTTAAAAATTTAGATTGATATTTTTACCGAATAGTGCCCAATGAAGTAAAATACTAGGGTCTCTTAGATAAACTGACATTCTATTGGCGTTCACGACAATAGAAACGTTCAACAATGTATTCGAAGCGATTTCGCTAATAGAGTGTCACTATGTGTGGCCCTAGGCAACTCCATCTTCACCTCTGGTTGTCGTACAAAACGACAAAAGTATAGAGCTGTTCTCCATTTAACACTCCAAATACAGCCGATGAAAATGTTATCGATAATAGTTTCGATGTACCTGACTCTTCGAGGTCCTATAAGCACAGGCATATGTATTTTAATAGGTACTAAGGTGGCTACAGTTAACCTGATAGCAATCAGTTACGCGTGCCTATAAACATTTGTCAACCCTTCTCCTTCCCTCAACTGAACACCTTACATCAGGGCACTGAATATTGCGTGTGAGACTCCCATAACGAAGCCAGGAGCTGGTGGGAAGGGCAACATGTCACCCGTCTGAGTCTAAACGCAACATATTCCCCCAAAACCGTGGCATACGTGCACGTGGGCCAGGGTGAGTCAACATGTGAGACAATGGGCATTGTACGAAGTCACCGGACGCATTGTCTCATCGCTTTCTATTAACCTTTAACTACTGGCGAAAAAACTGAACGCGCGTGGGCAATATTGTACGAGAACTATATTATGTGGATAGAGACCACTAACATAATCGTACAACGGTTTTACATTAGATGAGCGAACTTAAGCGTTGTCGCAAGACTAACTGACTTTTCTTTTATTGTATGCTAGCTGTTGCCCGCGGTTCCGTCCGCGTGCATTTCGGTTGTCGCGTCCAAACTTACCCTATGTCTTTTCCCAAGGTGTGCTGTTGGTGATATGGGAGTTCGAGCATGTGTTCTTTCGATGAAATGGCCCATAGATAAAATGACCCATCGGTTAAATGGCTCTTCGATGATTTGGCGTTTGTAGAAATGGGCTTCGCAAATATGTCTATCGATAATGAGTACGAAACCCAATCTACCCCAGTATCAAATTTCATCAAAATTGATTCAGTGGTTTAGACGTGAAAGCGGTACAGACAGACAGACAAAGTAAGGTATCGCCATACGTAATGTCTGTGAGAATCCATACTTAATATTTATTAATATGAAACTTTGTCTGTCTGTTTGTTACACTTCTGGCAGTTAATGAGTAAAACGTTGAATTTAACATTCATGAATGTTATTTGTCAATTAAATTAATAAATATATTTCATTTAAGTGACTTGGTTCGCACGTCAAACGAAGAAATGACCACTTAAACAGCGGTTCAAACTACGTAATCAATTAAATAAAACACTGAGTTGTACATACCTAATCGGAACTGGTATTTTTATAAAAGTCTGAACTCAGTGGAACTCCAGGAAAACTCATTATCATACAACAGAAACATCTCTGGCATGTTTGCGCGCCCGCGGGAGCATGACACGGCCGCCTGTGTCTGCCTGTGTCACTTGGAAGTAGGTTGAATCGATATGACGTCGCATGTTGATGTTGCGATAATCTTTGGTTCATAATTTTCCAGCTTTTGATAAACATTTTGTTTGTTGTTAACACTTCTTTTGGGGTTTAAAAAGCTTATTGCCAACAATACTAGCATATTTGAGTAATTATGAAAATATGATGAGCTTGAGCTGATGCTGGAGATAGTCTAGTCTTTGATAATCTGTTATTAGTGAGAAAACCTTGGGAATTCTTGGGACCTGTACCTATCCAAAGCTTGGATGCAGGTCTCAAGAATCCCTGAAATTTTATAGGTAAGTAGTTATAAACTTTGGTTGCCAGAGTTCGCGCTCCGACTTTTACTTTTTCTTTAGTTTTGGTTTTCCGCAACAGCCATCTTAGCTTTTGCAGGAACGACTACACTATATGACTACCCAATAATGTCAGCACTGAGAAGAAAATCTATGCCTGCAAGCGTGAGGTTACCCTGGGCTCGAAGATCATAGTGGGGATCCCATACACCCATCGGGACTGTATCAGTATCGAATCAATTTAAAATTACATGGTACTCAATACTGTGCCTACCAATGTCTATACCATTATGTTTGTATACCTACAGTTCAAGTGGAACACCATGAAACACTACTAAGTAAATAGTACGCACAGTTAGACCAGTCCTTTAATTGCGACGCAAGTCTCGTTTTGTCGTGACGACCTTCGAGTTCCTATCATGCTCCTTGTTGGTCCTACTACCTGTCGTTAGCAGGGTACCGTGTCATAACTAAATTATATGCGTTCTCTGATTGGACAGGTCGATCTTGTTATGTATAAAGTCAACTGTTTACAACTTAAGGCGATCTCTGTGGGGTAGTAGTACAACGTTCGACTGCTAAGTAAGAGGTAACGGGTTCGATTTCCGCCGCTTCCCGTAGTCGTGTTCTAGGATATTATTTTTTAATTTATTATTTGAAACAATAGATATTTACATATTGTACTCTCATATAGTTCCCTATGCGTCCCTTGTAAGTTATACACGTCCGTCCTCCATCAATTACTTAATAAGTGAAGGTAACACAAACCTAAACATGAAACATTTTAAACTCATCAGGAGGAATTTCTTTTCGTAACCGTTCTAGTCCCCAAAGTGTATCTTGTAGGTAATAAGTTAACATAAAGTTCATACCCCTATTTGTCATAACACAGTAGATTTATATGAGTATTTACTTATTTAGCCTTTAAAATAACTTATCACTTCGATGGAACACAGCCATAACGTGTAAAATGTAAATTAACCAATCGTAGACTCGATGCCTGTTAAAACCTTTCTGTCAAAGGCTAAAATTACTTCGAGCGGCACTCCGACGGCTACAGGTATCGCCATCAAACTGCAATTCACAATGCTTTATGTATTTATGTAAATCAATTGGCGATCAAAACAAAATCCATTACCAAATGTCATTGCCTGTCAATTCGCAGCAATCGCGCATATATTGAAATTAAGCCTTCCCCACACAGGCGCGATATTATCGGTCGATAATGCCGGACGCGCTATTGCGATAATCTTTGAGCCATCTCTAGCATCGAACACTGTAATAACGCACCTGTGTGGGGGAAGCTTTAATGTTCCAACGCAGTAATCCTTTAGAACTATTGGTTGAAAAACGAAATATACGGCTAACTTTGGCGGTTATTACCAATTCTGATGAAGCTTTCAATGATATATCATCATTGAAAGCCATTTAAGATATTTGTGGGAAATCCATAAAAGATGTGATGCTGAAAGGGTTTTGTATCATTATGCGTATCAACCTGACCTGTCCGACTGCCGGCAGACGCATTTAGTACTCCAAAATTAAATCACTTAGGAATCATCAAATTATCCGTGTCTAGTATAAAGTAAATGTATTGTATGATCAATGTAATGAATTTAATAACTGATTTAAAGAGTTCTGAATTTGAGTTTTTACGATTAAAAATCTTTTATTATAAAAATCATGTATGTGGATATTATATAATTGAGGTTTACAGTTTTACCCTTATTCTGTAGGTACTTATAAATAATTAATTTATATTGTTCGTATTATAGTAATAGTTTGATCGGAGTTTTTGGAACTTAACATTAAATATGAGAGATGGTTAAAGAAGATCGTTATTAAAAACAATATAATCAGTAATTCGTAATGTGGGTTACAACACAACGTGACACTTACGCAGGACAGTATCAACATTACATTTAATGCTTGCTGTAGAATAGAGCCAGGTAATAAAAGCTCACGACATTCAACTAGACAGGCAGATAGTTAATTTGTCTAGGATTTATTTGTTGATGCTGCGGAGATTGTTGCAGCTTTGTCTGAGGAGTGTTGTCACGCTTGTAAACTCATTATATTATTTACTTTGTCTAAAGTTAAGTAAGTTATATTATTTTAATAATAGTTTGTAGTCTTTTAATTTAGTGTTATCTATATAAATAAATATGAATTGCAATTCTGTTAGTCTCGCTAAATCTCGAGAACGGCTGAACCGATTTGGCTTATTTTAGTCTTGAAATTTTTGTGGATGTTCAGGGAAGGTTTAAACTGCGAGAAAATATGAAAAAAGGATCTGAATTCTACGCGGGCGGAAATAAATATGGCGGTACAAAGTTCGCCGGGTCAGCTAGTGCACAATAAAGTGTCCTATCATTTTAAATGATTAGTTTTTCAAACTTTGTTTGTCAAATGATGTTTTGTCATACGTTTTTTGGTCAAACAAGGGTGAACCGCACAATAGATATTCACGTATAACCCAAATCAAGAAATCCCAGTTTGTCTTGGAACGGGTTCTGATGTTTCTGTGACCAGGGCCTCGATTCTGCTAAAGCACAACCAGTGTCACACCACAGTGACTGCGAGAAAATTCCATTCGATTTTAGCCTTTAAAGTAATGCAGTTAACGTTTACAATTGAACGCCTTTTTGTAGATGAATGAAAGAGTGTAATGAAACTCTTTTCATTTAATTTTGTGACTGTAAGTCAATGACATTTCATAACATAGACATGTCATATGCTTACAAATCAACGTAGAAAAATGTGCCGAAATCACACACACACATTTTTAATTCATCTACACTTTTGGTGTATTAACTTTAAAGTAATAGTTCGTGCAGTGTCATTAAACATACGATGGCATTTTCGTTATTTTTTTAAGTCACTGATGCTTCCGCTCAACGTCCGACCGGGCGGCGGCGGCGCGGCGCCGCTCGGCACGCGGTACTAGAGGCAAACGTTCCAATTGACTCGTTTTCGGATCTTCACGATTTTCGCGCAATAACATATCTACTTCTTTTTATATAATATCTTTGCTGTAAGTCTATAGAAATAAGGTCTAAAATTTAATGTAATTTTTTGCAGTCACTGTGGTGTGACAATGGTTGTGCTTTAGCAGAATCGAGGGCCTGGCAAGATGATCACGCCTGGTGGGCAATCTTGAGCAATTACATAGCGATGGACGAATAGTGGATTTTCCTTCAGTCTATTAAATTATTACTGCCTGGTATTTGCATAATTATTCCAATTACTTTCATAACTATTAATAACATTCCTTCACCCGTATGAGAATATAATGATAGTGGGTTCTAAGGAGATAGTAAGGCGATAATACGTTATTTAGTACCCGCATCGATCCGCAATTATTTGCGTACCTACTACTACAAGACGACCTGACGGTTTAACTTGCCGACTGACGGGAAACACGTGTATGGTTGTCTGTGGGCTTCATTATTTATTTTAAGTTGACGCGTAAATTGGGACTAGCCGAAAAACTATGTTTCCTATGTTTAACAAATAGACATGCACAAATCAATGCAAAAAATACACAGTTCTCAAAGACTTTGCTATTAAAAACGAAGATAGCACTTTGTAACTTATACTAGTTTTAATTGAGGCCATTAAAAACTACTGTAATACACGGAATAGTTTTATTATCCTCCAAACAAATTACTCGAAACATATTAAACAACTATAAAAACTCATTAAAAAAATAAACTTAGTTCTGTTAATAGGCCTCTATATCTTTATTAAACGTTGAAGGGTTAAGAGAGTTGTGCGCAATAAACGAAATGGAATAGTTAACCCTGCAGCGGTCTTCACACTCACTTTAATTTAGTTAACTGTTTCGTTGCGCCCCGAGCGATGCAGCCCGGTAACTAGGGAAAGGGTTGAATAGTGATGCTCACTGCACTTGTCGATTGATAGGTCGATGCAGCTGTTGCTGACATATTTCTCGATTACAGGTTAATTAGAAGAGGTAAAAATTCATATTATATAGGTATATTGGAATCTTTAAATTCTTTTTCAGGTGTATAGCAGCGCCTTTGCTTTTGGCGTTATACTCTCGTAACAATATAATTTTTGACTGCCATAATAGTTACTTCAAGATATGAATCAGATAATGAGCTAGAATGATTAAATTACAGTTTTCTCACGAGAGATGTATAAATTTAGTGATTATAATATTATTTATTTCTGAAAATGAATTATACAAGCCTTCCATATATTAAGTTTACCATTGTTACTTGACAGTTACCAAATGTATAAATCTAATCTAATTCTTTTGTTATATTGTCATTATTAGTGTTTGGATTCTCATCACTTTTTTGTTAGGCGTTTAACTAAGATTTATGTTACTCGCGCAATCAGTGATGAAGAAATATGAATGGCAAATTAAACACAAGTTCTTTTTATTTTTACCAAAAATCTTTTAGATAATATAATGATCTGCTAAGGAAGAATGCAGAGGTAGAAAAATTGTAAGGTACAATACGTACGATACAATGTTTTCATCTAAGAATTAAAACATCGATAAATGTATTTTTCATTTCCCATCACTAGAGTCAGTCGTTTTCATCGCGAGCTAATTTATATAGGGCCGGGCGCACCCCCGCCTATATTTAAAAGCTTATAATCGCGCGATGAAGTGTTGCCAGCGTTGATTAATCACGACTGAATTCCGCAACTCGCTCTCAAATTATTGAGGCTCGCAACACCAACCGTTTGTCACTGTAGCTCAACGGATCAAATTAAGAAATGAAGGAATAATTTCGGCTTGGTGAAATTATTAGAGTGCAATAAAAATAATTCTAGGCAGGTAAAAGGAAAGAAACATTTAAATGTGCATGTGCAGTGCACACTGTGCACACTTACACAGTACTAGGTATATGTATAATATACTGTAGGTATATTCATTCTAAAGCAGCCAGAATAATTTTGGGTTGTTCCGCCTACATACCACGAAAACTCATACCGTTTTGGAATTTATTAACTCATACTGATTTTTATTTATTTTTATTCTTAATAAATACCACTGCATTTTTATTCACTTTTTTTAATTAACTCATGCCATTTTTTGTAGTTTACTACTCTCAATTCATACTTAATTGCGATGTTTTATTATAGGTACTACGTTATCCATTAACAAAAATTATCATCAATATTATTGGTCTTAGTTTGGTAGACTACTTGTGACAAGTGCAACTACTGTGTACGAGATCCCATATCGCAAATTAATATGGTTCAGTAGTTAAAAAAATAATGAAATTACAAAACGATAACAACTTTAAAACATACTAATTTTCCTTGTGTATGATCACTCGAAGAACCATAAAGGTGGATCTATTTCTTCTACCTACAAAGCACATTAATTTGGTGTTTGTAACAATATTAAATTGTAAAGTTCACCCCTCAAAAGAGATTCAAACATGCGACTATTTTTAAAGGTGCGTACAGATCATGTTGTAACATGTTGTATAACTTGTGTTTTATAACACGTCCACATTATCTAACATTGTTTTATAACTTTGCAACATTTAACAATACTGTATCCACTTCAGTGTCCACATTACTGAAACATGTTATATAACATTGTTTTATGACATGTTATGTTATATGATTTGTACGCACCTTAACACTTTAACCGTCTTGACCCTAAAGACAAAAATATATAAAAAAACGCATCGATCATAACCCTTTCTTGGCATTCCGGGTAAAACATACACCGTAATATTTTATAGTAGAACCGTTCCGTTTTGCAACCGAAAAATTAAATTAACTGCTTAATAACACGAGCTCAACCCTTCAATTACCGAACAATAACGAATCGGGCATCGAACCCAGCACCTGCCGGCCGGTTTCTTCATAAAGGAATGCTGATAAAATCAACGGGGTTGTCACATCACAGGCGTGTTGCCGAACGATTATAATATGATGATATAAATATATTGACAGTTTGTACATAATAGGGTGGAAAAAGTCCGAAGTAAAAATAGCACTATCAACTGCTAGAATACCTTTCCCATTATTCAACAAACGTATATTACACGCGCCGCGTGGTTTCCGGTAGAGCAGAATTTGGGCCACACCATCTCTTCCCTTACGGTATCGTACAAGGCGACCGAGGGATTGGGCTGTTTAACATCAGACAGATATATACAGCCCAGACTTAACCTCAGATGCAAGGCTCGAGTCAACAATATTGCCCGGTGCAATAGGCTTACTATTACGTGAGACTTAGTACAACGACTGGTGAAATGTGGGTGTTAATTCACCTCTGCCTAACCCTCCAGGGATAAAGGCGTGATTTTATATATGTATGGATGTGCAATATTACACAACATACCTAAATCAGAAAAAAGCAATATCCAGCAGTAGAACAGCATCGAGTCCAGTTACGTGCTCGGTAGATGACAACAGGCAAAGAAGTTTCGCAAATATATCCATCCTGTACAAGCACATGTGTCTGCTTGTACCCTTTGATGCACGAGGTTAAATGATTTGCAAAACATACTTGAGAACGTTTAATTGGACCATAAGTGTTTACACTAGTGCGGCAATTTGTACAAAAAAGAAAACATTATCTATTTTATTACTAGCTGACCACGCGAACTTCGTACCGACTAATAGTCAATTCATTTTTTTGTATTTTTTCTCTCCGTAAGAACCATCCCCGTTCTTCAAGGAATATTCTAAAAAAAGAATTAGCGAAATCGGTTCAGCCGATCTCGATATTAGCGCTTAGCAATACATTTAGGGATTCATTTTTAAATTATAGATTATACTATTAATATAAAATAAATAAACATAATAACAGGTCCCATTAATGTGTGCAGTAATCTTCCGC
Organism: Eilema depressum; assembly: GCA_914767945.1. Taxonomy (NCBI): domain Eukaryota; kingdom Metazoa; phylum Arthropoda; class Insecta; order Lepidoptera; family Erebidae; genus Eilema; species Eilema depressum. The sequence continues at coordinate 22,781,808 of OU612018.1, read as the reverse complement.
ATATTAGTTACAGAAATAAACATTAATGTCACTTTAGTCGTAAATACCCATTCAGCAAATGTCAATAAATCTATATACCTACCTAATAGCGCAGTACATTAGCGACCATATTTTAACAGATTAATAAACCAATCCGTATTATTAAATAAGAATGTTTAGATATGATGTATCAATTTTTGGTGCTTAATCATGTTAGAAAAATGTAGAATGGAATAGATCAGAAAAAAAATGCATAAAGATAGAATGTTCATAATACTAGCTTTTGCTCGCGGCTCCGCCCGCGTGGTTGTTGGTTATCGCGACCAAACATAGCATATGTCCTTTCCTAAGACAGATTAATCTCTGTACCAAATTTCATCAAAATCGGTTAAGTGGTTTATGCATGAAAGCGTAACAGACAGACAGAGTTACTTTCGCATTTATAATTAAAAAAAGCTATTAAATTGTATGATAAATAAATTAAAAAAAAAAAAAAAAAAAAATGTTAGTGTGGATATGGAAGTGTGGGTAAAGCAGTACATACTAAGGTTACTTTTTATGCTGGAAAAATGTTGCTGTGAGTCGCAGAAATGGATTGCAGTAATTGCAAAATCGAGTAGGTGTTTCCTCGTATGAGTTCTTAATTCCAATAAATAAAGGAACTTGTTCGTATTAGGTGTTGTTACTAGACAATATCCATTTAGGTGGAATCTGACCTTCCAAATCAGGTAGTTCATCTAGTGCGCAGAAGATCAATATATTCTGTACCTATATCCTCATTGTTTTGCAGTTATGTCGTGTGTTTTTTTAAACTAATGAGGTCGTAAACAGGCAAAACATTGCTTCCTTATAAACTCTCCAAGCATTCGAGTACCAATTCCAGCCCCTCTAGACAAGTGGCAAATCGTTGGCCGGTGTATCGTAGAATAGAATGTTGAATGTATGGTTTTTGACGTATGTGACATACTTTGAAGACTGTCATATACGTCAAATCCATTATATTTTACAATACACCGGCCATTGCATTGCCACTTGTCTACGAGGCCTATTGAAGCCTGTACTTGAAAACCCGGGATACATTCTCCTACTCATTCGTCATTGGTTTATATATATAGTTTTTGATGATGGGATGGCTGCCATTTAACCGCTCATCCCCAAGAACCCTGAATACTATGGTGGGGCACCATACACCCTATGTTAGCAACACAAAGCGTGACCAGGATCAAGGCGAATTAAACTGTGTTCTTCTTCTGTCGAATCGATGGCGCTTCTATTCTCAAATTTTATTTACCTAGTATGCTGCTACCTGGATCGTGTTCTCCGAAGCACTCATTAGGTCCTCCGGTGTACAGGTAGATGGGCATGCAGCACATGTTACTTAGCAGGTGGGCCATGGTCTGTGGAGCAACTCCACACTCACACCCCAGGTCCGCGTCATCTGAGATACCCACCTAGACCAATTCTCCCTGCTTCGGCCGACTTGTGTTCGAAGTCTATTTTAAGGCATGAGTTTCATTATGTTTAGTGGAACTTGGTTTAATTTGAACGACCTTTCACAAGCAAAATTTCGTAATAAGATCTTACTGACGCGTAACCTTGTTACCCGTAAATGTAGTGATGTCTGCTGTGCAAAATTCCCGAGTTTGATTCCCAAAAATTGTGTGTAGCAACGCGGCAACGGTACAATAGAAAAAGTGCCTGGTTTACGGCAACACCTCCTTCCATTTAACCGTAATGCGTACTTGATGTTTGGTATCATTACACCACTGCTTATCTATAAAATAATAAATGAAACACTTTGAGCTTGCACATTAACTACTAGGTCAAACGAAAGCTGCTCCTGATGCACCTGTAATTAGAATGGGCACAATTGTAATCTATACAACGTATACATACACCTTCATGTTACAAAACTACTACAGGCTACAAGCCAGCTGACGGTACTCTAAAGCCCGTCGCATACGTAGCTATAATATACTCGTATATTATTTACATCAATCATAACAAGGCACAGATATTACTAAATAAATTCTTCATACTAATTTCATTTATATGTACTATATTATAGCTGTGTGTACTATCACTCGCCCACGGCTATATCCTAGAAAACTGCCTTGGATTGGAACATCCAGGTGATTTGCAAGTCCGAAAAGAATACCAAGAAATATCCAGGTGAACTATGGTCTAGCCAAATCTGTAGCTATGACTGGTAAAAGCGGACCCCAGACTCCGAGCTGAAAGCTTCGGATGCGACTGGGAATTAACGCTAGGAGGAAGAAGATCCAGGTGAACTATGGGTCCGAGAAAATGATCGTGGAACACCCAGGTGATCTGTGGGTACGCAAAAATTTCTGTGGAATGCCTAGGTGATCTACTATCCGTGGTTTTCCCAAGCGACTACAACATGGGATTCTTCAAGAAGAGCATGAGAAGGTTCTGACAGGGTCGGTAGTACGAATGTGACGCCCCTGGTGTTGCACACGACATATGGCCACGGCATACTTCCCATCAAAAGAGTCGTGTACTTGTCTACCACCTAAGTGGCATAAAAAAATGTACCTATAGAAAATATACCTTAATATGCCTTGCTATGATTTATATTAATATATTATATTATAGCCACGTGTGTGACAGGCTTAAGGGTTCGCTCAATAATTTTTCGTTATTTATGGTCCCCGGTCCGTCACTACGGAGTTCCGTATAATAACTCGCGATGTTATCTGCAGAAATTATTATCGCTTGCGATGCGTCAACTTGCGACCGAGACAATTATAATTCATGTTAATTGTTTATTTTTCACCTGTTCCATGTTTAATGCTCCTCTACGTATAGGTACGGCTTTTATGGGAGCCATTGCCGCATGACCTCCCAACCCTGAGAGTAAAACCTGTAAGAGACGAGACTTGACCGTCAACTATCAAGGGGGTATGTTTGGGCTCGGAAAATTTAGTGGGGCTGCAAAAACACCATGTTAAATGTATCTAGTCCATAATGGTTGTTTTATCCTATTGGACAGGGCACATAATAATGTATATTCTGTAAAAAATAAACAGACATTGTAATTCTAGTGTCCAGATTACTAGTGAATAGTGTAAAAGAGTGTAGGTGCGTGAATAGAAAATGTTCAAAAAGCTTCGACAGTTGTCGCAGTGTATCGCTGTAACTAAAAGTCAACAGGGTACCCAATACAAAGGCATTTATTGTACGAATTTTACGCTTCCACGTGGGGAGCTGTATACGAGGCTAGCTAGTCTTAATACTTTTTAACTAATATTTTTTTGCAACCCACATTTTTTGTGTGTTTCTTTATTTTTATATCCTTTACATTCGACAAAGGTAGTTGGGGTAGACTGGACACCCAAGAAGGAGGACCGAGTGTTGTAGCGCACATTAAGAGAAGCCTATAAGCAATAATGGACTGCAATAGACTAATTGATTGATCACTCACGAGTGATTTCATAATGAAGATTTTATTACGAGAGACTAAAAATAGAATAATATGCATTATGGGCGCTAATACTCGTATAATCGGCCTATAATATCTTCTAAAATACACAGGTTTATGAAATACATTCATTTCAAGCGTACATAATTATTTTACTACTACACATAATTTATCTAAAAATTAATTAATCACAATGCCTGCTCAACAGAAGGCTAGTATGTGTTAGTATGTTTATTTACAAACATAGTATTTAATAAAAAAAAAAGACTGACGCAAGTATCAAGACCTCTTCATCTAACAAGCAGCATCCCTACGCGGCCACAGACCGCGGTGTGAAACTGAAGGGTTGCATCACCACATACCCCTTGCACAATTTCGTCACGCTTGTCTCTATACGCATACAGACCTACAATTTGAACCACAGTCTAAAAACTTCACTCACGAAAAATCACCCTCCTACAAATACGAAGCCACTTTTACCAAAACTTTTTTGTCGTATGGTTTTGTAAAAAAAATAACTCTTTCTATTGAAGGGTGAAAAATATTTTTTAAAATCAACAATAGAGACGGATAACTAGTTTGCAGTGTAAACAAATTGTTTTATTGTAACTTTTGCGAAGTCAGTGGTTTTGTGTTGGATGGGTAAATATTTACAGCGCATTTGAATGGTAATGCTGGACGTATGTCGGTACCAACACTTGAAAGTGGAATGCAAATTATTTACTACATTTAGTTTACATCAAGGAAAAGTACAATTTTGGGTCAGCGTGTATGAAGTGAATGTGTTTAGCTAAATAACCGAAGATTCTCTTTATTGATTAAGATAAGAAAAAGCAAAATCAAGCTCAGGCGGGACTCTAATCCTCGTATAGTTTAGCATAATAAATGCTTTAAAATTCATTCGATTCTTTTGATCTTTTGAGCAATTTTTGATACATCGTACGAAGAGTGACAGCGTAATAACTATTTTTGTACCGCTTAGGACGCAGTTCAGAATCTAAAAAAATCTTGTCGGACAAGTACAATTTCTTTGAATTCCTAAATTCAGGGCTTACATTGGCAAAATGCATTATTAGTACCTACCGAGAGATATAAATAAAAAGATATCGAAGTAAGCTAGCAAAACCAGCAACTATTTTCTAAAAACTACCCGATGTGACCAATCACCATTGATTTATTTCCCATACAGTGAGAGATTAATAATTAATCCAGCAATAATGTCGCCGATGGTGGTGCGGGGGAGTCGGCACGCCATATGGGCCCAATATCAGACCGGGCTAAAGTCGATGCGGCGAATTACCCGTAATCCGGGCCATAATGTGAACATGTTTCAAAAATTTCAAATGGGGATAGTCCTTTATTGTGAGGACGATTGCTCGAGAAATGTATAAAGTACAGTCACCCACAGAAGTAACATATTATAATATCTTGATTATCGATCAGATCGAAGGCATTTTAAAGAAAGGACATGGAGTACCCGAAACGGACGAGCATGTATGAAAATAATTATGAAAGTAGAAGAAGCGAAAGATGTATGCCAGGATCGTAGCAGGTAGTAGACTATGGTCTTTGCCTACCCCACTGGGAAAGAGGTGTGACTGTATGTATGCATGCATGTATATTTATTGATGTTTACCTGGATCGTAGTAAGTGGAAAGAAGTTGTCTGCCTACGCTTATGGGACAGACTGTATTGTAGGTATGTATGTATATATGTAATGGTCGTTTGTAAATTTATTGGTGTTCAGCAATTTTTGAAGGAGTCTATACCTCTAGTTCTCATTACCGTTCGTTCTCTATACGAACTGCTAAATTCTAATCGATTTGGAAAGGAAAAGTCCCGCCCGAAGTCAAATTCTTTTTCCTTTTTAAATCGATTTGAAAAATTAGCATATCAATTGCTTCAAAATTTCATTCAAATGCTAAATTCTAATAAGTGACGATATAATTCAACTATTTTTACAAATCCTAAAACTGAAATCGGAGTTAATTTATAGTAGCTACTAGCTAAGAAAATAATGCTTATAATTTTATAGATCTTATTACTAAAGATGCACATATCTACTCATAGAATCCAATACCTCCTATGTTATATACTCGCCTAAACCATCAAACTGAAACATAACTACGGTTCAATATCGCCGCAATATTCGTGTACCGTAGGGCCGTCTAATTCCGCCGCTGACAATATAAGGGTTGAAGGTATTGACACAAATGTGCGGCTACCCTCTGTTTGCGGTTATTGTTTCCTTGATTCAGACCCGTGGCTAATTCATTTACGAGCGACCCCGCCTGATTGAGGACTGATTTGATTTTTCAGTTTAAATACTGAGAATTAAATAAGGAACAGTTCAGCCTATTCGATATTACATAAGAAACTTTGAAGATATATTTTCCTCATGGTGGTTTAATAGCTACTCTCAGCCGAGTTGAAAAAGTTGCAAAAGATTCTAGAAAAGAATCTGATGTAGATGTGTCAGTAGTGAGTGACTGTAGAATAAAAAATGGAAATGGAGTGACTGACTGGAATGGACATGACTATTTATCTAGTGATAATGACAGGTAGAAATTGTATGCATTGGATTTTGTATCGTGCACATTTTTAAATGGTCAACTTCTTTCTGGTTCCCCTTGAGGTAGAATATTCTATTTCCTATACACGCGCAGGTAGGTATCAATTAAAGAATATTTGTACAAAATTTGGTTTCTATTTGACATCAAGCAAGCTTCATATACGTATACATATATTATTATTTAAATTATTGTCGAGGACTGAGGGTCAAATTTGGAGGACGTAAAAATATCCAAAGTTTCTAAGACAATAGACTCTATTTATCTTCATAATATACATGAAGCAATAGTAAAAGCACAGTTGGAACCCTTCACAATGAAGGTACATCGGCCGCTCAAGCAAACTTTCAAACATCTATTCCAAAACCAAAATCAAATTTGATTAAAATGAAAGAGCACACAAAAGGCGCCACGAATGTGCGGCGGCGACAGCTTGTTGAAATCAAATTATAAATAAAGGAGGGGAACAATAGGGTCCAGGCACACTGCACCGGGATGATCCCGGTGATGGATGGAAGAAGTACGTGGTGACGCGACGCGACGGAATGGATAATGTGAGCGCGGAATTGACGGGCGAGCTGCGAAAATGACGGAGCCGACGCGACGTCGAGCTCGGGAATATTTTGTGTGCATCGGAATGTTCATAATGTTGTGTTCATATATTTTATTTAATAGTGAAGACTACTATCAGCTACGTATCTTACACTTACACTGTAGGATGAAATTCAGCGTTTAATTCAATCGAATTTCAATCCCAATCGAAATCACACTTTGATTTACTAACTATTAAACTTTCGCCTTCTATGATAATAAATATAAAGGTAACATTATTTTTTTTATATTTATTTCTCACACACATAACTCATGGTACAAAACACCTCATGGTAATCAGTTTCCATTGTCTATAAATGCTTACACCAGAGGTAGGAGGAAATGGAAGAGATGAAAGGTTACTGACAGAACAGCATACTTCTACTTAGCGTTGAAATTAATGTGTTACAGAGTGGTACCGGCCTATACGCACTTCTAGTTTCTCATTTGCAGGCAAGCAGATAGCAGATAGTACATGTACTTCTGGTAACCGCTTATCCTTAGGTCGACCGGGCGAGTGAAAGTTCAAAATTCTGGATTTCTGCTTATATCTTAAAAAGGGTGCTAGTGCAAACAAATCTGAGATGAAATGAAAGCTGACTTTTCTGACAACTTTTTCACAATTCCGTACAATCAATCAATCAATCAATTAGCCTACTGCAGTCCACTGCTGGACATAGGCCTCTCCCAATATGCGCCAAGTTTGCCGATCCTCCGCCTTCCGCATCCAATTCCGTACATAATTTCTAAATTACTTTTGATGGTCTAATTATTCAGTACATATTACGTAATCACGAACACATCACAATGTAAGCACACAGTAAAGCAACAGTAGGCACACCTAATTGTGGTCTGGCGGAGTCGTCCCGCGGTCGCGCGACTCGTGCGGTGGTCGCGAACTTTCCCCCACCGTGTAGCGTGTCGCTCCGACAGCTTAGGGGTCGCATTACACACTGTTACGAGTTTTGTGTTTTTTGATGTGTTCCAGGTTCAATTTTGGTTTGACAACTTTGTTGATTACTGTGCTTTTGTGGTCCATTTTGAATGTGATAACGTGTTGCGGTTTAAATTTAATGAAGAGGCATTTTGTGTTGTTTTTAAGTTGTGATATGTGGATATGTAAGCGTGTATAAGGCCCTACCAAGATCTTAAACTGTATCTACCACACACACCTAAATGACTCTTCGTCGTTACCATAAAATCGAGATAGACAAATCGAGAAAATGAGTAAGATATCAAACAATCAATCAATTAGCCTTTTACAGTCCACTGCTGGACATATTATGCCTCTCCCAATATAGGCCACGTTTGCCGATCCCCCGCCTTCCGCTTCCAGTAATATAATGAACGCCATACTCCAAAGTGCAAGCTTTGAATGCAACTAGGGCTAACACTGATGACTAAAAAATATGTAGGTGTCTGAGTACCTATGTTATCTGTTTTTTAGAACCCATATCACAAGTAATGCTTATTTGAGTCCAGATAGGGCTGTGGCACTACACAGCCGTATTACTTGCTCTAAATATTTCCATTTGAGCGTACGTTTCAATATCGCGGTGGCTGTCAGCGCCAAATGTCGCCATCTTGACGCGGAGTGTGACGTCACATTCGGTCGGTACAACTTGTACACCACTGTGGTGTAGTTATTGTCGAATTTGTGCGTCAGCTGCTGTCGGGGTTCATTTTCCAATAGTTTAACTCCCTTTCTTATATTGAAATGTTTTCCCCTATGGTCTAGGCAGGGTCTCATACATCCAACAAAATCGCGAACTTTCAACCTGGTGCTTTTTTCCCACAACTACTGTCATAAAAATTCAAAGAACTGGCCCAACCTCACGAACTCACTTCTACTGCGCCACAGGCATCTCTTTAATTTTTGTATCACACGCTTTCAAAACTATGGATATTAATACTTATCTACCTAGTACCTACCCCAGGTAAATTAATAAATCAGGTTCTCTATGCAACTAGAGCAGCTATTAAAAATATCTGTTTATTTGAATTTGTCCATCCCAAGAAATAAACCTGGCGTCTCAACTCATACACAGAAATTTCACTCGCTAGCGCTGCACCACTGACCCGTTTTTTTTTACAGAAAATTTAATGTTATATTAAACAAACACATATTAGAACGAGCAGTAGCAATTCTTATTCGTGTTGTGTGTGCAGACCGAATCCTCGGAGATAACTCTTTAAGCCATTAGCGAGGCTAATTGTGAAGCTGCGCGGTCCCCGGATACCGCTACCGATCCTCAATACCAACTGTAGTTAGGATGAAGACATATGCTGCGGTTGGACGGCCCAGCAAAGGAGCAAGTGTAAGAATCTTACATTTTGCCCTGAACTAGAGAAGCTACTGCGAAGAAATTGCCACTTTAGACACTAAAGGGACAATTTGCAATTGCAAATGCAAATGGTCAATACTGTGTGTATATCAGGCTCGAAAAAATACAAGTATAAGTATGTATCGCACAAATATTTTTTTTATCGATTTCACGATACCTACTAGGTACACTTGGCGAAATATCATGTATTGTGGATTTTTCGTCAAATGTTCCTAATGTCGTTAAATGACTGTTTAATCCAGACATGCAGTACCTATAATGTTCAGATATTATAAATCTTAATATAATATTTAATAATAGTTAGCTAGATAATGATCGCAGCCTTCTCAGAAAAACAAGTAAATCCAGACTCCATTTGGGACCTTAGGCAATTTGCATGCACCTGACTTCGAAGCACCCTTCACAGACACCTGCCTGCCAAATGCGATTCAGCCCTAAGCGTTAGTTCCACGTAGCCCGGGAGACCGCAATCGGCACGAAGCGGTTTTATCGAGTGTGACCGAGGAGATTGGTGCTTTCAAAAAAGCGCACTTTAATTTTGGGCGCCGCATTGGAGGCACGGATGCGGCCGTGCGTAGCCACCGCCTATTTATTTTATTACCTATAAAAAGTTTTAGAGGCTTCAGTTTTCTCCGAACGTTTGAGAGATCTTCCTAGGATAGTTTCAGTGGAGATGATGTTGGAAATTGTCCAATACTTGCAAGAGGTTTGAATTTTTATTCTACGTTGGCCAAAGTAATGGTGCTGATTTTAATAGGTTATCCTGTGGAAATTAGCACTTATACGACGTGTATTTGAGTGAAATTTTTTTACGAATGATTTTTGTTGTGCACTTAATGAAGTTGGAGGATCTGAAGTAATGGCGCACTTGTGAAGAAGCCTACGTCTAGAAGTGTACTGCAATAGACTAATTGATTGATTGATTGAATAAATATGTGCCACAAAGGAAACTCAAAAAAAAATAGGTTAAAAATATAGTAACTGGGTATGATGACGGACGACATCTGTTGCGTAGCGGTAGAGTATATGACTGCTACAATGTAGGACGCGTGTTCGATTTTCGCTCAGTACTAAAATTTATGTCTTTAAATCACTTGATCCCATCAGATATACCCAACTAGCAGCGAAAAGAAAATCAATAGGTAGATATTTATTAGTGTCAGCCAAAACAGCAGGCACCATCCAAATTCAATCAAAATAAAAAAGCTTAACTAATTTACGCAAATACATCAAACTGCAAAACGCATTTCTATGAACAAACAACGAAAAAATACTCACCATATAAATCTTGTTGAAACTATAATGTCGAAGTTGTAGACCCAAGGCGCGCTAGGGACTGGCGGGTCTGGCCCCTTTGACTAATCGCCAGGCAATCGATACCGAAGTTTTTTCCTTGCCCTCAAGCGGTAGACAAATTGTCTTGCGAGAAGAAATTAATTTGACAAGTCACCGGGTAGAGTGGTCCCGAGACGCCTGTATTAATTTATTTGGACAAGAAAAAATGTGGCCACGGTCAGGAGCGAGCTGCGACGAGTGCGGACGAATTGCGGAAGCTGTCACTCGAACTAGCTGAGCGATTGATGTTTGTATTGTCAAATAAATGATGCAGTTTGTACAAGTATGTTTCCTTTAGTAGTACACAGAAAGATTTAGTGTGTGTTTAAGATTTTGCTGCTCACCAAATCTTAAACACACCGTTTAAGATTTGGTGAGCAGTTATCATTATGAGTTAATTCACTGTTTATTGAAAGGCCTAATCACACTAAGCGTTCATGTTAATTCAGTTAATTTACTCAAGGCGACGTATGTCTTGCCATGGCTCGAAAAAGAAGAATATAAACATCCTCTACGCTATTTAATTATATGAAAACATTTTGTAAAATATCTTAGAGATACTTGCATTGTTGGTATTGAAGTTAATATACCCAAAACTCTTCTAAATGGCGTTAAAAAAGAACAAGCGAAACTAAGGCACTCAAGTTCTCATTACAAACAGCAAGTAAAGTGTATTAAAAGTATCATAACTAAATAAAAATATCTTACACACTGACAAATAAACTCAGTAGACACCTACATAATATGGCGTTTTGTCTGATACGAAGGAAAAACATCTGATTAAATCAAAGCTAAGTCGCGGAGTAAATATAAGCCACATACCGAACATCAAAAAGCAGAAATCCCAATAAAGCTTAATACTAGGGAGGATTCGGTTATCACCTATACGGACATAATGACATCAGGAAAAACTCTCGTGGAAATATAAGACTTATATCGGTATCGGAGGGGAAGCCGTAGGGGAGGTGGATTTATGACAGTCTGATGATACAATCGAATCAAATAAAGCATCTATATAAATCAATGTCCGATTGGAGTGCGAGGTGAGAATGATATATCTGTCTGTCTGTGTTGCGTTTTTGAATAGTGCGGATAGTTTTGAATGGGACAGAAATATTTTAGATTAGGGACGGTACATAGTTAAGTTTAGATTTGGAACTCAACGTAATTTATGTCAGTTAGTTTATGGATTGTATTGGGAGGTCAAGAAGTGTAAATAAATATAGTTCGAAGTAAAACATGCTCTGGTGGTTACATGCATGGATAATGTAATATTATCTTACTACTTTCCTTAATATCTTTTCTTTTGTTAAAGGATACACGGTAGGATTCTTCATCATCCTAGCGTTAATCCCAGTCGCATCCGAAGCTTTCACCTTGGAGTCAGGGGTCTGCTTTTTCTTAAGTCTAACTGTGTGTTTGGCTGAACTTCGATATTTTCCGTGACGCGACTGCCATCTGACCTCCACAACCCATTGACGATATCGAATTACCTACAGTTTGAACAATTATTGGTTGTTTACACACACTGATATTTCATCATGTTTTTCTGTTCTACGTTATAAGATGCAGCTGCTGCAAGTTTATTTCTATCAAAAATAAACTAAACTCCATGCTTTTACGGAGAATAGAGAATTCTTATGTTGTATTTTGAAGATATGTATTAACATTCAGAATGTTTTCCGACACATAGCGTAATTGCAAGCTTACGCTGTACTTGAACCAGCTACTTTTTTCAGACTTCTTGCTAAGGGTTTCATAACAGAGAAACTCAATAACACTTTTGCTCAACCCAGGAACAGCAGTCGCATACGTTACCGCTACCCCACAGATACAAACAGTCTTCTCGAGTTTTAGTAATAAATTATATTCAAAATTATGCACAAGAATTGTTTTATAACATACGCCAAACATCCTCAAACAATACGACATCGGTTATGAGAGCCAGGCACACTCGTGTCGCGGTGCTCGCCGTAAAAAGAGCAAAAGTTTCAATTAACAACGTTCGGATATGAAGTAATGAGTGGTTGTGGGGATTTATCGGCGGATAACCAACAATTAAACGTCTTTGTTCCCGAGGTCGCGGCGACACAGCGCCACGCCTGCCGCGGAACATACCGGGTTCGAGCTTCGAGCACACCCAGCTATGGAGTGTACCGTATTCTATATAACGTATAATTTGAAGTGTGACGACCTGTGTGGCGACTGTTACGGCTGATGTCACGAATTCGATTCCTGATCGGTGTAAATATCTGTAAGCATATATTTTTGATGTGCATGGTAGCTTTAACCCAGGGTATTCTAAAGATTAAATATATTTATTTATACTATTCAGGTAGCAAACAAGTACAAAGTTACACACCTATCTTAAATTAAGAGGTTGCAATACTCGTACTCCAGATATCATTATTGCGAAGTTAATTCTATTAAATGATGAGATAAAATTGTACAGAATGCAGCATACTGCTACTTAAACCTCTACCAATCTGTTAATCACTTGCATAAATGAATTTAGAATTTTAATATAGGTATAGTTCTGCTTTATTTTAAAACTTTAGAATAATTTGATTAAGATTCCAACATGATCAGTGCTAATTTTAAGACACAACACAACGACAAACTGTGATCAGGAAATAAAAATGAAAGCATTAACCTATGAGTCACATACATCGGTGGATTCACGAATCGTGGCCGGCGCGGACGTACAAAGGCAAAAAGTCCCGGCCTCACAAGACGCGGCCGCATTGTTCCTGTGTGCTTACGGGAACAAAGATCTGTCGACGACCAAACCGCCGATAACATAATAGCTCTTAAATTTAACTAATAAACGCCCGCGCGAGCGATAAACAATAAGGTTTGTGGAAATGTATGAATGGGACCGGCGGATTGTTTTAATACCAGGATTGAAAAGGAAGAGACCGTGACAGACATCGCTGGTCCCATGTAAGGCAAAGCAAGACTTGGCTTTCAAGCTTTTGAAATATAAAAGTGCTCAGTCGTTTTTGAGTTGTGTTATGACTTGAGAGGAGATATAAATTGACTAAATGTTACATGACTTAACGATGAAAAGAAACAAATTGTATTTTTGTATACTCACGCTTATAACTTGAATGAGTAATCATTCAGTTAATTCTTTGTAATAGACTTGACTTCCTTGACTTAAGTTTATATGACCCCTAGAGAGAATACAGGGCATTTACAAGCTATTTGTAGTACAGAGTGACCTAATTTTTTTTTATTTGTAATAAAATTAAAGTATTTTCGTGTAAGCCCCATTAGCCTTAAGCCTCGATTTCAAATCCTAAAGGAAATTTGATGCCAATTTCAAATGGAATAAATTACTTTTTCATCCCACCATCTCGGAAAGACTATTTTTGCTCTTCGATAACTGAGCGTAAAAGTCGTTTTTATCCTCTAGAGAGGTAAAGTAAATTTGAATTTAGAACATCGTGTGTACTAGGTTTGTGGACTCAAAACATCATTAAACCTATTTACTTCTACCTCTATATATGGTGCCGAATTTATCATACAACTTTTTTTTAATTCATGAAAAACTCAGACTCGTAACCTCCTTGGTGTACTTTTTTTTTAATTTGCTTTGCGCGCATCAATTTTTTTCACGTCATATTGTTGACATTGTTGTTGAATTTTTATTTTGTTGTATTTTATTACTAGTATTAATACACATATTATACAGCCTCCATGGCGTAGTGGTATTGAACGCGGCCGCTACGTAGGAGGCACGGGTTCGATCCCCGCTCAGTGCAAATATTTTTATGCATGAAAATGGGTATTTGCATTGGTCTGGTCGTACCTTGGAGAGCACGTTAAGCCGTCGGTCACGGATGCCATACGAACATCTATGGCAGTCGTTACGGGTAGTTGGAGGCCTAAAAAGTTCAACAACAACGGTCTGGCTGCAATGCTTCGATATCGCCTAATGTCATCATTGGGTTGTGGAGGTCAGATGGCAGTCGCTTCACGGCAAATATCGAGGTCCAGCCAAATCCGCAGTTAAGACTGGTAAAGCGGACCCCGGACTCCGAGGTGAAAGCTTCGGATGCTGACTGGGAATTAACGCTAGGAAGGAGAAGCATTTCATTATTTCCTCGCTGAGGTGGGATGAAAAGTTACGTGTTGCACTCGAGTGCAAAGATTTTTCACCTTGTGCTCTTTTGATTCCCTCGCTAACGCTCAAGATTCTAATTTGTGAATCACTCGCTACGCTCGTGATTCAAATTTAGAATCTTTCGCTTGCTCGGTCATCAAAAATGAGCACGCGGTTAAAAAGCAACTTTGCACTCTTGTATAACAAATAACTATTCACGTACGTTATGAAGTTTTTTAGTATGCAAAGTATGAAATTTTGAGACATGAATCGGCTTCAATCACAAGTTTAGTAATTTTATACCTTGGCTGGATGAGTTGCCGTGAATAGTCTTGCTGCCTGCTCTCTGCTTTTCCGTCTCTGCTTGCACGAAGCAGAGACGGAAAAGCAGAAAAGCAAACCCCGGTCCTGAGTTTTAGACATCGATTCAATCGAGAAATAATACTGAAATTATGTTGAAGGGCTAATTGCGTATACTATTATTTGTGGGATGTTACTAAAACCGGGTACGTTTTAGTAACATCCACATATAACACTGTATAATCCCTAGAACTCAGCATCTCATTATAGTCTAGATTTTTTTCTAAAAACCTTATTTGATTTCCAACGATAAATCCCTACGATTCATCGACTTAAGAGCTTGTAATAATTCCAATATTTCAATCGATACAATCCCATAACACTTTTTTAATCACAAGATCTCAAATCAATTCTCGTCGTCTATTGTACCCGTTGTAAGCCCGTATCGGACATCATCTTCATCACCCCGTACAGATTTTGATGACTTGACATATTTGACAGCTACAAAAACTCCAAAACGTTTCACGGAAATTGAATTCTATTACAACGACTTAAGTATCATAATTAAGTGTCGTAATCGTAGCTTGATCTACGTTTAATAACTCCAAAGTTTTTATACATGCGTAAATACAATAATGACTTGAATCTTATTTTGTAATTACTAAGATTCAAAATCAATTATACAGTCTATAAATGAACTGTAATATTTTTAGTTAGAGGGCAATGTAGCGCAAGACGGGTACATCACCAGTCCTTCATGTGTTCCATTCACGGGCATTACCATTCATACCTTTGATAGTGATTTGATGTTTGAATGAGAGTCGAACGTGTGGCACTCATTCATGAAGTATAAGTGTGTACTATATTAAAATACTGTCATCGTTACTTTGTACTTTTGATGGTGGTGAGATTTTTTTGCCTTCAATTCAACGGTATTAATTTGAAATTGTACTAGCAATAGAGAATTTGTTGGTTTGGCGTAATGACTTGTGTACTTATGTCTCCAAGTATGTTTATCCGCATGCTGAATCCATACTACAAGCTAGTTAAGTTGGATGGTTTTGTTTAAAATTTTCCAAAATATTTAGTACATTTCAACAACATGTCTATTCCGTTTTTTTAGTGAGTTATTATAATATAGCTCACTGGTTTTGTTAGACTTCTTACTGTTACTGACTTGACATATAGGTAAGTACTAAGACATTCAAAAGAAGTAGGTCTATATATTATAATAATCAATGTACTGTATGAGCACCATCAAGAACTTCAGGGCCCATGCCAACCTCACCAACATGCCGATACATCTACTGATTGATGGACAAGGTTCTGGTGTGGTATTTTGTTTTTGGGTTTGGAAGGTTAGACAGCAGTTACCCTCGAAAAAGCCAAGATGAGTAAAATCATAACAAGTAAAAGCGTAACCTATGTTTAAATTGCAAGCTTTGGATGCAACCGGAAATGGCACTTGGATAATAGTGATGGACAGATACTTTGATAGGCGGAATTTATGAGTTCATTCTGTGGGTTGCAGGCCATCAAGTGTTAATAATATAAACACAACCCTAACAAAATTCCTTGATCACTCCGGCGCATGGCACGAGCCGAGATGTGATTAATACAGCCACACCCCGCGCCCCGTGCGGTATGCTAATGCGCTTTGTCTTGCGCGAGTAGGCGCGCGCGCATCCTGTCTGTGGGATGGAGAAAAAATTGTCAATTGTTGTGACATGTCAGGTAGGCGATGATGCTGCAATCGTGTGGGCCGTAGGGATCGTAATTGAAGAGAAGAAATTGTTGAAGGGCGGGTGAGGAGGCTGGCTAATTAGCTGTGTAATGTGTGCTATTGTGCAATGAATTAATAGGAAATAGGTATGATAAAGAGTGTCGGCCGGGGTGCGAGGGATATGGTTACAACAATCTTAGCTCTGGCAACTGACGGCCCACTAACGGCGTCCGACATAACCTCCTCCTCCGGTTTCGGCAGGGCAGGCATCCTTGGGGATTTTTCGCACGATAGAAAAAAAAAGCTATGATAGAGTGTGTGTCTATGGGGTTGGTTCTAGCAAGACCCTCGGGCTAAGCAAACCTCACGTACAAGATTATTCACCTGCTGATTAATAGACCTCCTAATCCAGTCATTTACTGATGTTGTTTTGTCCTTGCGTATATAGCTTTAAGAGCTTTCCTAACTTTAAGTAAATACGTCATTAAGGTATTGAAGATTATTAGTATGAACATTCAGTAACTAGCTAAGTGCCACCATTGTAATGGTGACCTGCTTTCCTAAGACTATGACTTCAGCTTACCATCAGACGAGGTGAAGTCAAATTGACGTGTCCTATAATAAAAAAAAAACACAGGAATCTGAAGTTTTCTTAAGTGCATAGAAGATATTAAATATACTGATTCACAAAAGCGAATGTTAAGAAACTAAAATAGCGTTTAATACTGTCTTCCTCAGTTCTTTGCACAAGAGTAAGGCCGAGATAGCTGAACCGTATTGTCAACACAAACGCGGCACATTTGCTGTAATTACCCCTGCCTACCCCACAATCCGCGCATTAGCCACCTCGGCTTTCAACACGGGCCTTACTGCTCTACGCCTTGAAACCACAAAGCACATACAACCGTATTCTCCACAATACTCACAATCCAATGCTCCTAAACTACGAACATCTAGAAAGAACAGAGCTACTGTATCAGTAATGGATGTATTGTTAAATGTGTGTGTAGTAAGACGGTTTAGAAGTGTGGGTACAGGGGTGTCAAACCTATGATTAGAGCATTATTACTGGAGGGAAGTAATTGTGGCGAAAAAACGTTGCAGTTTCGCCTTTAAATGGAGTATTGTCGCTGAGCAAACAGTTAATATGATTTGCCGACGCTTTGTAAATATACATTTTTGTATACTTGGAGTAATGAATAACTATAATAGAGATTATTGGTGCCTAGGTGCGGCGGTGTAACTGTATTGAGTGCGACTGCGGTAAATGAGGTACGATTCCAGGTTTAGGCTATGTTTATGGGATAGTTGCAAGAAGCATCGAGTCTTAAATGGATTTTTGTAAGGATAGGTAGGTAGCCATTTAGTAGCTAGCCATTTTTTTTAAAGAATATGGATTTATATGATTACTAGCTTTTGCCCGCGGCTCCGCCCACGTGGATGTCGGTTATCGCGACCAAACATAGCCTATGTCCTTTCTCAAGGTCTAATCTACCCCTATACCAAATTTCATCAAAATCGGTTCAGTGGTTTAGGCGTGAAAGCGAACAGACAGACAGAGTTACTTTCGCATTTATAATATTAGTATATGGATTACCTTTTTTTTTTTTTTTTTTTTGTTTTTTTTTTTTATCGTGCGAAAAATCCCCACGGATACCTCCCCCGCCGGAGCCGGAGGAAGAGGTTATGTCGGACTCGAACCGACTAAAACGCACGCCGTCTGTGGGCCGTCGGTTGCCGAAGGTGAGGTTGTCGTAGCCATATCCCTCGCACCCCGGCCGACCCAGGGCCAAATCTCTCGATCTGGCCCTCATCCCGTGTGGGGACCACAGAGTGCCCAACTCGCCCCGGGTATGGGGAGGCACGCAATGCGCGCCGCCGCCGCGGCCTGCTTCTGCTAGGGTGACAGGCGGCTCCACCCGTCACCCCCAGACCCGCGCTCATGGGGGACGGAGGTCATTCTGCGACCTCCGACGCCCGAGTTGCCGCCGCTCGTTGCGGGCCGCGCGGTTAGCGATTCTCCTGCGCTCCTCGCGGGCGGCAAGGTCTGCGATTGTCCTTCGCTCCCGCTCCGCCGCCCACTTTACGAGCATGATTTGCTCGCAGAAGGAGGCGCCCGCGGCCCACGCATCCGCGCAGCGAACCATCGCTGCGAGTAGAGTGGCGAGCGTGAGAGCTCTCACTCCCAGGGTCGCCACCAGCTCCCGTCTCGGCGCCTCCCACGCCGGACACTCGGTGAGCGTGTGCAGCGCCGAATCCTCGCTCGCGTCGCAGTGATGGCACTCGGACGTTGGCTCTTTCTTCGCGGTCCGATGCAGATACCGCCCGAAGCATCCGTGATTGGTGATGATCTGCGTCAGCCAGAACGAGAGGCCACCGTGTGGCCTCTCTAGCCACTCCCCCATGATGGGTCTTACCGCCGCTACTACGGCGTGCCCTAGTATATGGATTACCATCGATTCTTTTGTTCTACAGGTACAATGACTGTAGAGAGTAAAAGAGATAGATGCAAATGGCTAGCTGTTTTCTCTGCCTACCTTGAAGGGAAAAAGGCGTGATCATATGTATGTATGTATCCTTCACAAAATAATATGCAATATTTTAATATATTGAACTAAAATGAATCATTTTATTCAAGAAATGCGTGGTTTATAAATGTTTCTGCAATATTCATACACCAACTCACCTTTCTTGTGCATAAGTCATTTCAATTAATCAAAGTTAACGAAGGCTTTAATTAAAATTAACAACGTATTTGCGGGATATTGTCGTCTGCTTGTCCGCACGCACATCTTGGCTCTCACTCACATTCATCATCAGGTCAGAGCCAGACATACTTTTGAATATAATTTCCTGCAATAATATGTGATATTTAATTTCTGAACTTTTGGCTCTGGGCTCAATATTTTTGGAAAGAGTCTTATACACTAATCTCAGGTGAGTGGGTTATTCCTGAGATTTGACCTATTGGAATCAGCTAATATTTGTCCTCTCTGGAGAATTTGCAGACTCGGTAAACTGGTGATGGGCTTCCTATACTTTGATTCCTAACCAGGAATTGCACCACACACACGACACCTTATGATTTGACAGCTCCATAAGTGAACCATCGTTACTTTTTTCTATCTTCCTGCTTCCCTTCCTTTCTCTACAATTGCAAGCGTTACGCGAATATTGCTCGTCTTCTACATAAAAAATATCTTGAATTTGTAAATATCGCAAGTCAATTCTTATCACATCTTGAAATCATGAAGGAAACTATGTGAAATATCTTGGGAATGATCCCATCAAAATATTAGATAGTTGACGTCAAAAAGTGAATAGGAGCCAATTTTTATAGTGATAGCATCGCACGCAATACAATCGCCCAATTCGAACAGTCACTAAATTGATCTCATTTAAAAAAGTGAAAAATTGTACCGCATTCTAGGAACAGGCAGATTACACGTGGCGATTGCGAGAAACACCATTGTACCCAATAACACCGTCACTGATTGATGAAGTCAAACTTTTTTTGAGAAACTCGCGCGGCCATTTAATCGAAGTCGAAAAAAATACTGAACACGTAACAATGGCTGCTTTTTTCATAACAATAAGAGGGCGCTCTATGCGATCATCGATTACTTTTTTATCGGCTACAATATCAATAATCTGTTTACGCCCACTGTTAATTTCGACGTTAGTAAAATTGAAATTTGACACGTGTTACGAAGCGAAAATAATTTTGTGGGTGCATGAGTGTGCGCTTCTAACTATTTTGTTTGTTTCCTTTGGCCGACGCCTCGTGAGTCGACTCGGGGAGGCATTTAGTGCGTGACTAGCGCTTTTTTATTGCCTTTGTATTGAAAAAGCAGTCCTATGTGAGTCGCCTCACTCGAGCGGCCACGACGCACCACACCTGATGGCGCGCTATCACTCCATCTGCGACTGTCTCGAAACTCACGTCAGTAATTGAGGTCAATTTGGCGAACCGGCCGTTGGCTATAATTATATTCATTATTAGCGCTATTTCTAGTAATGGAGTTGTCGGTGCAACTGCAATCATTTCCTTTATTTTATTAGCAACTTTACCATTAACAGTTTTTTATCGTAACGCCTGGTGTATTAGAATATGACAGCTCGTTCATTGGTATTTTTATTGCGCACCGCTGTACTCGAGCCATAGTCGGTCGTTAGACAAATACTTAAATACGGATTGAATGTCGAAGCATGTCTGAAGCTACCATAAGGTATTTATAGCGCCCATCGGGTGTCGTAAAAGACACTGATTGTATCGATATTATTTCAATTTTCTAATAAAAATAAAGGGACTTTCTCGTGTTTGCTCGGAGCTCATTACCGGCGAGGCGGGTTCACACGGCGCGCGCGCACATGCCCCCAAAACATTCAATAACATAACTTATAACTCGAAAACGAGCCTTCAAATTACACAAAACTGACAGCTTTAATATTTGCCCTGAGCCATGGACCGCGGGGCCGCAGCCCGCGCGCCGGAGACGCCTCATGCTGAGCTTTTAATTTGTTCCATACATCGTTTCACGTGGCTTTTTCTGTGTTTTGTTTGAGAGCAGCGGTGATCGATCGTTTGCTCGCTTTTTTACCTTGTTTAATTTTGGAAGGAGCTGGCCGTTTCGCTAAGTCATTAGTGCTGGCCCGGCCGGCGACGTGTTTCTCGCTTTTAAATCGTATTGTTCCTATTTGACAGCCCTTGTTTTGTTCTCCACGATGTCATGTCATGAAGGGTTGGGTGAGTGTTTGTAAGTGGTAACTATTGAACTTGGACCCGGAGTGAAGATTATTTACATTCATTTTATAATAAACATATTAACAGCGGTTGGAGCCGGTAGGAGAGCAATTGTTTACATTAAACCATTAATATATTAGAAAACATGATGCATCAATGTAATTTCATTAAAGAGTATATCAATATGAGAAAGATACTGTTTCATGGGTCCCATCGTACTCCTATAAGTTTACATGTTATCGTGAGATTCTGAGCTCGGATCTTGAATCGAGTGAAATTTTATCGCAGTCAGAGGTCGTACCTACCCGTTAAACGTAACAATATTAACTGTAAAATAACGCCATACGCTAATATTTAATTATGATTAAGATCAGGTTTATTTATGATTTTTTTTTCATTCAATTATGTCTACCAATAAGTCCTTTCCTCTACCGTTGTTGTAGTTTCTTCTTAGTGACTTCGTAAGCGAATAATATCGCCGTTGAAAGAATACGACAACATACAATCAGTATTATTTATCGCAGTCATTTATCAATGAGATTCACAAGAACATCTCAACCGTATAATAAAGAAATGTTCCCTTCCACTAGGATAAGAACGAAATTGGGAGTTCAAACAGAAAGTGCAGTTATGAACATGCGTCCGATGATCCCAAAGTGCAACCGTTAACGAAACAGCACTGATGGCCAAATTGGCATTCATAAATCAAACTATAATTCAAGTTTAACCTTTTCTCAATCTCTTACGAAATTTCGGTCGATTAACTGATATAAATTCATGTTGCTTTCTCGGATGAACTCTGGAATCTGAACATATTCTCACCTTGCTGAAAGTTAGTAGCAAAGATTTTGTTGACTGGAGCACAGTTTTATCGAAATAATAGCTACGAATTATAATTTAATTGTTGATAAAAAATTGCTTTATTTGGTTGATTCATCACAATCCAAACTTCACAGGGTTCTACAAACATTATTGAGGCCCAAACAAGTCGTTGCAACTGCTTAACAACGGATGAGGTTCTGGGGCAGGCTTTTTTCTCTGGGGAGGTCAAACGGAAAAGCCAACATACCAATCATAAACAATTGATCTCGGTTAAAGAAAATAGATAGACATTAATTTTACATGAAGTCAAATCTATTCAAACTCTTATAGCAACAGAGTTATCGTCTTTGCAACTTTTTCAGTACAAAATAAGAAAAGAACATAGTTAGCCACATATAACACGTCCACCGAGAACACACCCTTATTCCTTGTCACGAGGAAATGTCAATGATTTTTGTTCCAGCAAATGATTGATACTCGCCGAAAGTGGCTGGTGCAATAGCAGACCAGCAGACGGGGACAAATGGTCGCCGCCTCGGGCGCGCGCTGATTTAACGAAGAACAAGCCACTTATGTTTCTGACACATCTCATCGTGTCGTGTACACATTGGTTTATTGGTCACTACGACACTTATTTATCACTATCTGTTGTCTGCGGATCCGCCCACGTGGAATACTTATATCATTCCCGGACCCACAGGAACCTATATCGGATAATAAGTAGAAAAATAGAACCAGTAACAATTACATTAAATTGTGTTGCCGTTAATACCTCCAGCTAACCTTTTTCTTATGGCCACGTTAATATGACATCACCTCGACTGATGGTAAGCTATAGGTAAAGTCTCAGGAATGAGGATAACCATCGCAGACACCAATAATGTGTCTATGAAAATGAACATAATCATGGTACTGCCACAGTATAAATAAATAGATAAGCAGTATTCTATCTACGTTAGTCGTGTCCTTCAAATAGACCCCACCATTTAGGGTACACCATTTAGGTAGACTTATGATATGATCTTCTCTGTATTTGGTCTGCTAATCCTCGTTGCATCCTTATACTTTGGAACTCAAGGCGTCTCTTTTACCCTCCTTTTCATAATATCGTCTGCCTGACCTTTATAAGAAAGACTGCTATCTTCACCAATCCTTATAGAATCGGCTATTATAAAGCCTAAATGAATGAATGTAAACAGTGGGCATCATTCCCGTACACCGCCGCCATAAAACCTTAACCCCAAAGGTTAACTTCATATAACTCATTTCAAAAATATTTTACCATACGACCGAACATAAAGCATTCCCCTCATACTGAGAACGAAATTAGTCGATTAGGAAGAATACCACAGTTCGTTTATATTAATTTATTGTTGAAAAAAGGTTCATTTATCAATTGTGGAACTAGTGATCAATGTGTATGAGTATTCAATCAACGTGTATAGTTTCCAAATCAGTAGATCGTTTATAACGACGTAGGGTCTGCAAAATATAAACTTTATAACTTTTGTTTGCTAGATAATATACCTACCTACCATATTGGCGGAGCATCGGCAGACGTGGCGCGCATTGGGAGAGCCCTATGTTGAGCAGTGAACTGCAATAGACTAATTGATTGATTGATTGATACCCACCATCATCTTTATAACGATTTTCAGTTGCGCTTAAAGCTTTCATTTATTGTTTTAGATTAGTATATCGGCTTTTCTGGGGGCGACTGCTGTCTGACCGCCCAACCCTGAGGAGAAGGTATGCGCAAGAGTTCGTTATTTAGCAGGTGCACTGACTAGCAGATGACCTTCAATGCCAGTATAAGGTCTTTTACGCCCTGATACATACATCAAAGCGATTATACTAAGTAGATAGGTGCTTACAGTCAGCATCAGATGGATCTTGACTAGAAAAGTACTCAAAAAGATCTTAAAACCTTGGCATTCCCCCCTTCCCGATGAGTGATTGTTCTGATATTTGGCACACAGCACACACCTTCATTTAATAAACAGTGTAGTCTCAACATCCTTAGTAGGTAGATACTAAGATCATTCTGAGTACTCTGCTAGTCAAGATCAATCTGAGGCTGTGTACATGAATGTTTGTTGTGAAGACAATAATGAATGTTGCTGAACACCAATAAATTCACAAAATGATCATTACATTGAAACACCGATCATTATATTTCAATCTAAAGGTGACCTAAATTACAGCTAGGTAAGCTTAAATTACTTATGTCAGAAGTGGATTCGTGTCAGTAGTGTAAATCGTCGGGGTTTTGAACTCATGACCTCTCGATCGCAAGCCTGAACTACTAGGCTACAACCGCTTGTTATTTTTTTGTATTCTAAAAGCTCTAAAGCTACATATAAGCTAATTTTTGTACTGGATTGTGTTAACCTGGTTTTTTTTTAACTCACTTTACATACCTGCCTGACGTTTCGTATTGTGACTCAATCAATTAGCCTATTGCAGTCCACTGCTGGACATAGGCCTCTCCCAATATGCGCCACGCTTGCCGATCCTCCGCCCTCCGCACGCAGGCCTCGTCCGGCTGTGGCCACGTAGTCCGACCGCTTCGTTCGACTGATCGGACAACACGGAATTTTTTTTCCCTGTTGATCCGACCGGTCGGACGACGAGGAATTTCTGTTCCTGTAGATCCAACCGATCGGACGACGCGGAATTTCTCTTCCTGTTGCTCCGACCGATCGGACAACGCGGAAACACTTTCCTATTGGTCCGACTGGTCGAACGACGCGCACTCGTTTTTCCTATTGGTCCTACCGGTAGGACAGACGGGGACTTTTTTTATCCTGTTGGTCCGACCGATCGGACGATCGTCGTAGAGAAGTAGTTTCCAATTAGCTTTCTGTACCAATATGGAAATTACTGCGATTGGAACAGTTTTATGTCTAGCATGGAATTTCATTGCATCAGAAGAAAAAATGCGGATTTCTTCTACATACGGCAGGAATAATAATGGATGGATCATCTTTGGGATAGCTCCGCAAAGTAACTACTAGAGTGCCCACTAGATACTCTGTTAGGTACTCTACTTTTTATCATTGACTGCGAGAAAATCATAGAAAATAATTACTCTGTGATTATGAAGTATGAACTAAAGTTTGTTCATGGATGATACATAAAAGAAGCAGCAATTTATCAACAATAGCTGCCGCTTTAACGCGAAAAGACCCTGAAATCTTTTCGAGTTCGAGATTACGAGAGTTTCATTTTCATCACTGGAATAAGAGACGAGCAGAAACTTTTACAAGAAAAATTGCACAGAAAATTGGCGGCATTTTTTTTAGCCATCTAAGTCATGCATGTGTTGTCCTGTATAGGAAAGGAGAGGGTGGGATAAATCGGAATCATCGGAACATTCACTGAGACAGCTGAGACAGCATAGCGGACGCTCGAGGGTGTTGGTGACCTCAGGATTTCCAATAATGCGAACCGCACGTCGCTACAATCTATCGAGAGTATCTAGTGGGTACTGGTAGTTACTTTGCGGAGCCATCCCAAAGATGATCCATCCATTATTATTCCTGCCGTATGTAGAAGAAAGCCGCATTTTTTCTTCTGATGCAATGAAATTCCATGCTAGACATAAAACTGTTCCAATCGCAGTAATTTCCGTGTTGGTACAGAAAGCCAATTGGAAATTACTTCTATACGACGATCGTCCGATCAGTCGGAACAACAGGATAAAAAAAGTCCCCGTCTGTCCTACCGGTAGGACCAATAGGAAAAACAAGTGCGCGTCGTTCGACCAGTCGGACCAATAGGAAAGTGTTTCCGCGTCGTCCGATTGGTCGGAGCAACAGGAAGAGAAATTCCGCTTCGTCCGATCGGTCGGATCAACAGGAACAGAAATTCCTCGTCGTCCGACCGGTCGGATCAACAACGAAAAAAAATTCCGCGTCATCCGATCAGTCGAACGAAGCGGTCGGACCACGTGGCCACAGCCGTCCGTCCTAGCCACCCTTCGTAGCTCGTCAGTCTACCTGGCTTGGGTGTGTCCCACCTTACGTTTTCCTTCTCGCGGTCTCCACTCTAGGACCCGTCTGCTCCAACGGCCATCAGTCTTTCGACAGATGTGGCCAGCCCGCTGCCGCTTCAGCCTGCTTATTCTTCGAGCTATGTCGGTAACTTTAGTTCAAACACACACTTTAGTACAAACTACGACCTGCAATCTACTCGAAAGGTCAGGTAGTTCAAGTATAATGATGTTTAAACCCATACCATGATCGCGTATTAACGCAATTACCAGTAGCATAATTGGGTCTATAAATACCAGTAGTGGTTGCAACTTTATAAATTGGCCCATCGTGGTATTCTCAGGGCCGATTTCAATCTATTAGGCGCTGCGCAGACGAGGGATACTGGCGGGTAAAATTCCTGGTATCGTTCGTTCGTTCTTATTATTACTTTCATTAGGTTACTTCTGGCCACCTGTGATCGGCGACATAGCTATTACACAGATAATGTCTTACAGGGTTGACAGCAAGACTTTGTCTCCCTTAGTGTTGCACACGTCCATAGGCCACGGTAACCACAATCCATCAGGCGGGCCGTATGCTTGTCTGCCACCTAAGTGATATAAAAGAAAGTGCAACCTTATTGTAGTACTAAATAGAGTGCAATGAGTCTATAGTCAATCGAGCACTTTTTAATGCAGCAACTTTTAGTCCACTCAATGAATTAGCCAAAAGGGGGTGTAGAGTGCGTGTGCTGGGACCTAAGAAATTTCATCTGAATATTATTCAGGGAGCTAAGGGAGTAAACAAACTAAAAGTCCCCGCGTCTCGAAGGTGAGCTGGAGTGGGAGGGAGGAATCAAAGTTCCCATTTTTTAGTTTTTCGCCAATATCTTTAAAACGGTAATCAACTGTGTTCACTCATAATAATTCCTTTCAACAATTACTTGTATCGCTCCATGGTTTCACCCGAGTAAGTCCTGGTTAGGCAGGAATAATATAACTTTATATAATATTCTGACAAATAAACGAATCTTTATCTTTTATTACAGGTGTGTTTTTTAATGGTCCAGTAGTTTACCACTATTCTATATTTCCAATTCTCTGCAAAACGCACGTCTGTCATTTTCTGTGTTCTGAAGCTTCATAAGATAAAAATCGCCTACTTTCAGATGGTACTCGAACATTTGCTATTTTAGAAGTCAAAAACGTTAGTATTAACGTAATGTTTAACAATATTAATTTGTTAAATTACAGAATCAAATTAATTTTACAAACATAGGTACACCTCGGGGTCAGTCCTAAGTGTATTAACTTTTAACTCGGCGAACGCTGTCACAGTGATGTAGTGCCCGTAATTGTAGCCTGCACCTCACATTAATTGCTAAAACAATAATTTCTCTGGCACTTACTACTCTTTGGTTAATTTACGTGTAATTAGCTACAACTACACTAGTAAATTAACAATGGATGGTTATACAAATTATAGCCTTGTATTGTTTACGGCTACTTTTGAACTAATGTACAAGAGTTATGTACTCGTATGTTACTGGAATACATATATTTTAGGTCGCAATATTTAACACGAAGCTTGACATCACGTTAGTAGCAGTAATAGTAAAAAACCCTAACATGCGACGGGTACTTCCACTTTGCCCCACCAAGCGTCCCCATTGGTGGAGCAAAGTAGAATGTTAAAAATGACAATTTTTCCCCATTAAATTCATTCTAGTGGGGAAAATTATATCCGTTTAAATGCCTGGTGTACCAAAACTAACTTTGAATGGGAGAGGTGGTTTTAAATAAAATAAATTGATTGCTTTTATTTTAATCGCTAGTTTATTGTTTGTTTGTGTGTGTTTTTTTTGTATGTGTATAAACAATAATTTTACGTACCCACTTAGATTTTTGGAACCCATACGAGGCCCAAAGAGATGAATGATTGATGGACGAAGCTTTAACACAGACTTTCCATTCGAGGTTGGAAGATATCAGTCGTTCCTATAAAAATAATAAATAAATAATGGAGTTGTTGGAGACAGGATCTTAAAACCGTATACTAAGGAGCCCCGGGTTCTCCTAATGGCCTGTTTTGGCTTTTGCAGAGGGGACTGGCGTATGAATCCCATGTCTAGAAAGAAGCCTGCATCAAAGCCTCGTCTGTTAATGAGTTATTGGTTGGGTTTCATTGATTTTTACGAGACAGTCGATTGAGGATGGGTGATCAGCCCATCCTCGTCAGTTATAATCAACAGGTGCACCGGCTAGCAGATGAGGTTAGCTTGGATTCTGAAGATCTTAGCTGGGATGGGTGCAATTACTTCTCCCTAATTCAGTACGTTATTTTAAATAGCTATATAAAAAATGGCTCTAAAAACTCGTCAGCCGATTAAGTCTTACAGAAACACCCACATCAAAAATAAGGCGGTAAGTGCTTCGCACTAAAACGATATTCCATCGTACAACTCCTTGCAAACTACCATTCACATATCGCGAATAAAACCTTAGTAAATGTAAGTCGTACAATAAACAGACGATACTCGCGAACAGTCGGAACAGTGGATATTGTGCGCACTACATCATATTGTGACGCGCAAATAGTGCTGACATGCGTAGTGCATGCCATCGCGCTATTGGGTATCGATAGAAATCATCGATAAATACTAGTAATTATAGTAAATATTGAAAGTCGATGTTTTATTTTAGTGCAGTCATTCTATTTGTTACAAAAAGAATTAGGTCTCTTTTGATTGCATTGTTTAGTATAATTTTACTATTATTAATTTATTGCTGGAGTTGATGAAATATTATCACGCCTTTGTAAATCAAATCAGGATTAATAAACTGGATCTCAAAACAATAATTCAAATCCGTTTATTTCTTGTTTATTTTGATAAACTATGTTGCCTGTTTTGGACATGCGGGAAAATTATGAACTAACTTTAATATGTTTAAATGGTCAAATCGAATCAAGATGCGATGCTTTATGTACAAATGTAACTAAAAAGTAACACTTTTGAACATAAGGATTAATACTTCTACATTTACATTTAAAGCCAGATCCCCAAGACAATAGGAAAAGCCTGTAACTTTGCAATAAAAACTCACGGTCACTCTTATCTATGGCTGTTTTTACGAGATAGTGTGTATGACCATGTCAGTTTTAAAACTTATATCCGATTATTACAATCAGAAACTTTTAGAAAAACATTAGTGTCTATTTAATTGACCATTGAATTTCATTTAAATAATAACACCACGATATAATTCAATAAAACATGTAAATTGAAAATATCCAGCAACATTTGAGGCATTTTCAATTTAACAACATGTTCTTGGCCAATGATTTATTAATATCAAACAACTATAACAGGCTCAATTCTATTTATAAGTGCAACCCTAACACGCAAGGTGCAGGAGGCCAGCTCGCGGCCTACACTCGGATTTATCGAGTGTCGACACAACAGCGCAGCACTAGGGGGCCTCACGCGTCGTGATACGTCGCTTGTAGCTCGTAATTTAAAATCTCTGATTTATAGTCCAACAGTAGCATTAAATTTGTAATCATATATTGATTTACAGCTTCGATAAGGGCGCGCCCGCTGTCTTCCGAGAATACTCGCGAGTTCTATCGTTGCTTGGTGCCTTTGTGGGCAATTCGTTTTGTCCTGAAATTGCTTTTCGTGCATGTGGGTGCTGCAGCCACTCTGCACGCTGGCCCGAGAAATATTGCGCCCAGCCTGATGCACCAATAATGTTTCGATGATGTTGTATAATCGAATTTGTTTACGACTAGATAAATGTTATTGCGCGTAAATATTTGAATTTCATCGCCATCTTACTTTAAACTATGGGCTATCAAACCTTTAGTGTCTTGTGCAATTGTGTTTTACGAAAATGTGCCATTCGAAACGCTTGCCATTTATTTCTAACGCGTATTCTAGTATTATAAGAAAATTTCCTATGGTAATATAATGTACTTATTTAGCACATTCGAACGGAGAACATTGGTCACATAGCATCCTACATAGCTTTACGTGTATACGGACGAAACAATAAAAAGTGCGTGTGGCTTAAACAATGGCTGCGAGAGCGTATAAATATAAAAATTTGTCTGTATGTCCGCGTGTATGATTCGATTTGGTCGACACTTCCTGTGCATTGTCGACGCGTCTCCCACAACGTGCGCGCTGACTTGCGCTGGCGCTTATACAAAGATTAAAGCACAGAGTGGACACTCCTGCCTTTTTGTAACCTATAAGGGCATAGATGACATGCAACGATTTAAGTATTGTTCTTATATACATTTAAGTACAAAATTAACAATAAATCTAAAAATAAAAGAACAAATTAAAAACTTAGTGGAATTCCTCCGTATCGCATGCCTCTTTTGGTAACGTACCCAGAAGACTGACACCATTGCCACGTTGCATGGTATTCTCTGACCTAAAAAGAGGCCTTCAGGTCAAGAAAAGCATCGACCATACACTTCGCAATCTCCCTGAAGAGATTGCGGGCGGTCGGACCACATGGCCCCAACATTTCGAGCCTACAACTGCATCTTTTCCACACAGGCCACACTACTACTAAACACTTTCTTATAATAAAAAAAAAACCAAAGCATGCGCATATGGTCAATAGGTATCTGCAAATGCAATGTTGCTTAGATTACTACACCGTTGATGTTTTTAGTATTCTGGAGGCCTTACATCTCTTTTTATCCATTTCCTCTCTCCCTCATTCCCTTTACTTATACAGGTCGCAATGAGCTAGTTTCACACAAGCCGTTTGCTACTTTAGTAGTGAAAAGAAAGACTTATCTCTAGTCACAAGTTTAAAAACCCATCGTTGCCTCAGTGAGTAATTTTCTCACCAGTTTGTGCCTACACGCACATCATTGTCAGAGGGCTGTTCGCTCGGGATGTGGGTGTCAATGTGACGTGCCAACACTATGATTTACTCTCCGCTCCGCTTGCGCCCAACAAACGATTGACGAACGTTGACGAATGATTGATGCTAATCTCCGTCATCGAAAACCGCGTGTAATGCCCAATTTAAAGTTTAATTTTCGAACAATTTTTATCATTAATGACCATTGTTGTGAGGGGAAATTGGGCTTACAATTGATTTTGGGCCCAATTGTGGAGGTAAATAAATATAAAAAGTTTGATGAGAATCACTGATGGTTTGATTGATGGTTATTTTTTAATAACAGTGTTTTAATGCAGTTTTTTTTTAGATGACGAATTGAGATTTCGATTGAAGTATCATTGGAGTATCATCGCCTTTAAAGTGGATAACTAAGCATTTTATTTATTCCACAGGTGGCAGACAAGCACACGGCCCACTTCATAGGAAGTGGTTACCATGGCCTATGATATGTGCAACCCCAGGGATGTGGCGCTCGTGCTACCGACCCTGTTAGAACCTTGTAACGCCCTTCTTGAAGAAACCGATTTTCCGTTCCTACTCCGAATGTGTCTGGTTAAATTATTACATTTATCACTCAAAATACCTGTCATTCCGAACTGGTGGTGTAGTGGTGAAACGTCTGACTGCTTAATCCAAGCGGGTTCAATGCCAGTTAACTGTTGCAGTTAACTGGTATACGGAATCACAGTTGGCTCGAACGAAGCATAAAATATTATAGTGTGCCTAATTAGGCTGACAGAGTGCAGCAGTCAAATCTATATGCTTCTGAATCATTTTCTAACGCATGAATACAAGGAAGAACTTATACGGGTAGGCACTTATGTATAAATAAAACTCGATCTTTTATATATACGAGTACCTACTCGTATAATTATATTACCTAACGCAATAAATACTTTTGAAAGGCATACATACTTCAATAAGATGTAGGTACTTAACATGATACTTTATTATAAAACTAGCAGTTGCCCACGGCTCCGCCCGCGCGGATGTCCGTTTTCGCGACCAAACATAGCCTATGTCCTTTCCGAAGGTCTAATCTATCTCTGTAGCAAATTTCATCAAAATCGGTTCCGTGGTTTAAGCGTGAAAGCGTAACAGACAGATAGAGTTACTTTGGCATTTAAAATATGGATGCTAGAGAACCAAAATGAACAAGTGTTTTTCATTAGTAAAACGAAAAATACAATCATATTTTCATCTCCGCAAATGTTTCCTCATAATTGACAGCCTTGGTCACTTTATCTGGATCAGCGATGGACCAATGCATTTGTGTGCTACGATTTATTTAAGCTTATGGAGCTTACATGAGCTTCTATCAGTATAACGTCAACCGTGGATTAGTAACATCCAAGACAACGCAGAGCTTCCCAAGAGCTGGTAAAATTACACACATTAGGCCTGTTATAATTAGAAGACCCGAGTACAGCGAGCACCCTTGGCCGGCCGCGACACTCGGCGTGTTCACGCGACGGTTTCAATGCTACGTTTATCGTCCGTAAAGTCGCGGACAACGAAACTGCACACGCGGAGCCGCAGATAACTGCTTCTCGGAACAAATGAAAGTATTATCAGTCGCACTGCGCCGCTAAAGGCGTGAAGTCGTAACCTCTAATAATAAAACATTATATATTCGCGACCACGTGCCACGAATAATGACAAAATGTGCCGCGTAAAGGGAAAACAAAAGTGGCTCTTTTTAGTTGGCCTCTCGTGTATGGTTTTATAAGCTATCGGCACCTCTGTGAGCGCGGCAATTGTTTGCGGGTTTATTGGCGGCCGCGGTCGTGAACGGCCACTATCGAAACATGCGCAGACGCACTGTGGCCGTATACTTGCGATTTATTGCATCTCAATGCGTTACCTAAGACCTAGGCGGCGCGCGGCGTGCGCAGAAATAAAACTATACGCTAATTTGTTATAATTAAAACAAATATAAGAGGAAAACTGTTGTACAATCGCTTTCAATACCATTCGGATGGCGCACTTCACTTTCCACAATTTCTCTTTCTATCATTGTGAGGTGGTGTGGCTCACTGTTCTTTGTATGAAACTAGTTCTAGTTTAGTAATAGGTATGTGACTGCTTAGGCGTAGTTATACTTGCACATTAATGTCATACTCCAGAATGCCGCAAATTCATTAATTTGCACAAATCAAACTTATTAGTTTAATAAAAGTTCCACATAACTACCGTACTTTGCCGAAGATTTCATAAGAACATGGGTTGAAACGCACCATCAGCTTGAGATTCAGATGTTCACTAACACAAACCCAAGAAAAGAGCACATCGAGGTTGAGTGGTGTGATCAATGAAATACGATGAGAAACTGAGTAACGCAAAACATAAGTTATTTTGGCAGCAGAACAACGTAAGAAAGGTATTATTGCTTTTGTTACCCAGGGTGACTTATTGATTTCCTTTCAAGGGCATACCTGGTTCCCTCACAATATAGGCAGATGTGAAGGAACGGAGCTTTCGTCCATTTTACTCCAACATACCCATCTCACCGTTAGCCCTGGTTCTGCGATAAGTATGTACCTATGATAAGCCATTCATTCACTCTATACTGTTACCAACTGTAAATTTAATTTAAACCTAAATAGATCGGATCAAAAAGTCGATGAAATTCTTTTTTATGCGGCATGTAACATAATTACCGGGCTTAATTTGTTACCGCCACCGCGGCCATGCGTGACCGCGCACGCGTCACGCACTGCACAAGATAATAATGATAATTGTGACATTGTTTAGTGCGAAACGGTTTTGTGATTGATGAATGTAGTTTAGAATATTAAATTATCTAAACGAATTTAATTTCAAGCATTTACTATGTTTATTTTTAGTGTAAATTTGATAGACTAATCTTGGTGCGTTGGCATTTTTGTCTCGAGGTACGTAAATTCTGAAGAATTATGGAACCATGCATAATTATATACAATCTTTTCATTTCGGTCAAGCAAGATTAGTGAAATGTGAAGGATAAAAGCTATAGGATGTGCATCCTTAGCAGCTATAGGACCTGACAGTTCTCGCCCATGAAGTTTTCTATTTTTGACGATCGAAATGTTCTAACTTTCTGTTAGTGCTAATAGAAAGAAGTCTAATAAAATGTAAAGATTTCTGAAAACTATAAGCAAGTAGGTCTCATGACTCAACTGATGTTACCAGTTGTCAGTACCTGTACTATACTGCAAAGGGTCTTTACTTGTTTGCTATCACAACAGAAAACAAAAAGATTTTACTCACTTCATTTTCTAACTGTTAGCTGAACAGCTGAGCTCCTTATCAAGCTCCCATATCAGAATGGCCCCTACAGTCGTCGAATGATCCAATAAAAGCAAATAAAAGTCCAGCGCAGGCGGATGGGTGTCACCCTCAGTCAGCAATGTTTCATAAAACGTCTATTGCGTCGTGTGAACCTTGAGAGATCTTACGCGTAACTTTTCTAGTGGACCACCGATCTCATTGGCGAACGACGCAGCGATAACGCGAGTTTTACTGGAAGCGATAAGATGGTGAAAGTGGTGTTTGAAAGTTCATGTGTATTGAAATGAAGAACGAGCGGTATATGTGCTATATGTGTTTCATAAGAAGAGATGATATCTAGTAATTTTGTAAGAAAATTTCAAAGTATCAATGTATAAAAGTAAAAAGTAGACCGAAAAGAAATTGGATAGATTGCGTCAAAGAGATTTTCTAAAGAAAGGAATGAGTGCAGTAATGACATTATGAAATGAAATACGATGAGAAACTGAGTAACGCAAAACATAAGTTATTTTGGCAGCAGAACAACGTAAGAAAGGTATTATTGCTTTTGTTACCCAGGGTGACTTATTGATTTCCTTTCAAGGGCATACCTGGTTCCCTCACAATATAGGCAGATGTGAAGGAACGGAGCTTTCGTCCATTTTACTCCAACATACCCATCTCACCGTTAGCCCTGGTTCTGCGATAAGTATGTACCTATGATAAGCCATTCATTCACTCTATACTGTTACCAACTGTAAATTTAATTTAAACCTAAATAGATCGGATCAAAAAGTCGATGAAATTCTTTTTTATGCGGCATGTAACATAATTACCGGGCTTAATTTGTTACCGCCACCGCGGCCATGCGTGACCGCGCACGCGTCACGCACTGCACAAGATAATAATGATAATTGTGACATTGTTTAGTGCGAAACGGTTTTGTGATTGATGAATGTAGTTTAGAATATTAAATTATCTAAACGAATTTAATTTCAAGCATTTACTATGTTTATTTTTAGTGTAAATTTGATAGACTAATCTTGGTGCGTTGGCATTTTTGTCTCGAGGTACGTAAATTCTGAAGAATTATGGAACCATGCATAATTATATACAATCTTTTCATTTCGGTCAAGCAAGATTAGTGAAATGTGAAGGATAAAAGCTATAGGATGTGCATCCTTAGCAGCTATAGGACCTGACAGTTCTCGCCCATGAAGTTTTCTATTTTTGACGATCGAAATGTTCTAACTTTCTGTTAGTGCTAATAGAAAGAAGTCTAATAAAATGTAAAGATTTCTGAAAACTATAAGCAAGTAGGTCTCATGACTCAACTGATGTTACCAGTTGTCAGTACCTGTACTATACTGCAAAGGGTCTTTACTTGTTTGCTATCACAACAGAAAACAAAAAGATTTTACTCACTTCATTTTCTAACTGTTAGCTGAACAGCTGAGCTCCTTATCAAGCTCCCATATCAGAATGGCCCCTACAGTCGTCGAATGATCCAATAAAAGCAAATAAAAGTCCAGCGCAGGCGGATGGGTGTCACCCTCAGTCAGCAATGTTTCATAAAACGTCTATTGCGTCGTGTGAACCTTGAGAGATCTTACGCGTAACTTTTCTAGTGGACCACCGATCTCATTGGCGAACGACGCAGCGATAACGCGAGTTTTACTGGAAGCGATAAGATGGTGAAAGTGGTGTTTGAAAGTTCATGTGTATTGAAATGAAGAACGAGCGGTATATGTGCTATATGTGTTTCATAAGAAGAGATGATATCTAGTAATTTTGTAAGAAAATTTCAAAGTATCAATGTATAAAAGTAAAAAGTAGACCGAAAAGAAATTGGATAGATTGCGTCAAAGAGATTTTCTAAAGAAAGGAATGAGTGCAGTAATGACATTTGTCAAGAATGTATGCGCTCGTTCCTTTATAACCTCATGTATACCTACCTAGCTACCTAAACTCCCACATTAGCCAATATTCGTACCTACAGTGAACTCTTAGTCCTGTGTTACTACTGAAAATTTTACTAGAAGACTCTTTTTGTCCCAAACTGCAAACCCAAGCCATGAAGAGGCAGTTTGAGTTCGAAACCAAAATCCAAAGTAAAAATAATCAAACAAGTATACTCACCTGATACTTGCGAAACTTTATGCGTCGCAAGATAGGATCCGTCAAAATACTTTTATTTCAACGAGCAAGTAACTACCTACCTACCAACATATCTAGTAACTTAAGACTCTCTGTCCCAAATGAAGGCGAGGCGAGTACCAGGGCGGTAAGTGGCGGCACTTAACTGGCAGTAAAGGGATAAGAATGGCGCGGAGAGGGCCGGGGGGCGATGTGTCAACAGATACCACATCCACTGCTAAATACACTCCTGTGCTGACCTCGCAACCCTCGGGGTGGAAAAGTGTGGAAACGATTTTGTGGAACTACTGTCTATTGATAGACCAATTATTTAGGTACAAATAAAATGTATAATAATTTGACCCTTCTGCACACCTAAACCAATTAATCAATTTGGTATTAGAGACAGCTTATAATCTGAAAAAGTTCGTGAAACACTTTTTCTTTAGACAAATGTTCTGCCACAATTACAAGGGATTTCCACATAGGTGTAGCCGTAGCCAGTAGTTACTAATAAAATGAAGTTATTTTATAAAAATAATGTTGTGTATCTGTAAGTAAATTGAAAACTAAACTAATCTAATGATACTAAGATGGATTCCTTTTGGAGGTTCGCTAGGATGCATGCAATTTTTCCCATGACCTTTGCATGAGAAAACTGCTTGCCAATGAATCGCCAGATTACGCTTGCTTATTATTCTACAAGTAGCCCGTGCGTGCTTTATGAATCCGATATCAAATAATATATCAAATTCAATAATGTAATATATATAATATATATACATATATTATATAATATATATATAATAATATATAATATATATATAATAATTCAATAATGTATGTAAATAATAATAATAAATTCAATCAATCAAATATACAATAATGTTAACGGGAATTAACGCGATCAAAGCAAATCAAAGGTATGTATGTACCTATACCATGATCGCGTTAATTCCCGTTAACATTATCCGATATCAAAAAGTTCTAAACCCTATAAAAGAAACCAAAAAATCTCTCCATACTTACACGTTTGGGTAACAGCTCGTCAAAAAGTGTAGCTTCACACGTCT
Source organism: Eilema depressum (assembly GCA_914767945.1). NCBI lineage: Eukaryota > Metazoa > Arthropoda > Insecta > Lepidoptera > Erebidae > Eilema > Eilema depressum. The sequence continues at coordinate 22,744,483 of OU612018.1, read as the reverse complement.
TTACAAGATAGCAGCCTCAATAAGCTGGGCTTATAGCTTATCAATCTATACGGCGGAGACGCTTGACCGACAGGCTTCTAAATGTGAGGGTGGAGATAATCTTTATGAGGTCATGGCATAGATTCGCTGAGATCGGAGTCAGCTCTTTAGGGAATAGAATTAAAACCCATAAACACTGAGGTTGATTTTAAAATACGCTAGTAAATATGGTAAAATTCCTTCACGTTACAGAAAACATTAGCTAAGCAGCTCTGTTTACATAATAATATTTTCTCTGGTGTTAACATATTAGGGTATATGGGCCTCATAAAGACTTTCGGAGTCTAGCCTACCTCAGATGCAAGGCGGTACACCTACGATACACGAACGAAGCTCTAGTGCAGGCGTGCCACTCGGAGTTGGGAGGTCTGATGACAGTCATTCTCATAAAAGGAAAAAAAGGAGTAAGTTGACCATGGGCTCCGAGGTAAAAGTTGCTGACGTAACCGAGAACCATAGTAAAATGATGATAATTTTCTGGTGTTAAAAGCCATACAGAGTCTACTGGAATACACAAGCTAAAGTTAAGCTACGCACACGAACGGGCACATACGCAACACATACATAATAACAACGTTCGTCCACAATCTTGACACATCAAAACACTTGACACTCACTAGCAGCTGCAAGTCCTTTGTTCCCCGCAATAACCTCTGCTCTCAAGTGTCAAGTCAGAGTTGTTATCAATCTATATTGCACCATTAGATCAGTTGGCCGACAACTCCTTGAACTTAGGGGACGAGCTCAACTTTATTAGGTGATATCTGAAAGAAATCAGAAGGGATCGGGGGTGAACTGTAGTAGGTACGAGTAGCCAAACTGTTTTTGATTGTACTATTGCGAAACTATTTGGTGGTATAAACTTTTTTAGATAAATTATTATTAAAGATATCTATCTATCACTTAACCTTTAAGCGATAATAAGGAAAGTTGACATGCCTCGTCAAGAATGGTAACGTGACATTAAGCTGGCAGTACGGTTCATCTGCGGTATCATAAAGGGTTCAACTATAGGACACCTCAATTTTATTTGTCTTCACCTCGCCTGATCGTAAGCTAAAAGCTAAGTCTCGGAAAAGAGGGTCACCATTAAAGACACGTGCCATGTTACAATGGTGATTTACGTTCATAAATAAATTAAAGACGATCATTCAGATTGGGCTAATTTTTATTTGGCCGGCCAAAGAAAAAAAATACGATATTCCGTTAGAACTTGTTCTTACTAGCATTTTACACTAGGTTTTATTTTAGTTTAAAAATCTTGAAAATATACACTTTATAAGAAACGAACAATAAAAAATAAATAAAAAATATTGTTCTACATTGGAAGAATAGTTAATAATATTTTAATTTCATTCAATTCAAAATCATTGCAAGAATCAAAAAGGATGAAGTTGTACAGGTAAACAGAAGGTATTCTTGTTGGCGATTCGAAAGCCTGTGGTTAGTAAAATTATTAAATACGAATTACTTTATACTATATCACTCGTTTCACTAACTTATCTGACGTGATTTAAGTTAGGTACATCATCATTCGTCATTGTCAGATATATTTGACTTAAGTACTTAGCTTAGCATGTTACGTACCTTAAAAATATAAGATTACTAGCTTTTGCCCGCGGCTCCGCCCGCGTGGATGTCGGTTATCGCGACCAAACATAGCCTATGTCCTTTCTCAAGGTCTAATCTAACCCTATACCAAATTTCATCAAAATCGGTTCAGCGGTTTAGTCGTAAAAGCGAGACAGACAGACAGACAGAGTTACGTTCGCATTTATAATATTAGTAGGGATAACTATTGTCGTACTTTCAATGAATTCGTATTCTTCTGAGTATTTTTTTGTCAGTCTAATAATAAACTAGAGAGCCAAGAATATCATAACATAACACATTAATTACGTCAAGTCAAGACAGCTATAGCCGTGACTAGGCGCATATTTTTTGTAGATTCCAATTATCAAGTGATTTGGAATTTTATTTTGATGATTTAGATTTTTTTTAGCACTGTTAGAAATGAAATTAAGATTAAGTAAAATTATATTAAGAGTATAAATTTCAAAACATGTGTTATTATTGTAATTTTATGTGACTTTTATTATCAATTTTTGGTCAAGTAAATAAATACGTAATTTTAATGTAGGTAACGGGCCTCAGAATTGCTCCTTGCGGTATCCCTTTAGCAACAGGTCCAAAACATGTAAGTAACATTTATTCTTTAAAAATATGAAGTAAAAAAGCTAAAATTATCGCTCTAAGCGACGGCTCATTAAAAAAATGATGAAACTCGCCACGATATCAGGCAGTCTCTGATATAATTAGGGCCATATATTATGAAAATGTTTTGACGTACATAAAAATTCATGAAGTGGAACATACTTCTAACAGTAAAAAAAATCAATTATTATTTATGTACAAAGTTAATTTACCAAAGGTCAGGCGCAGTGCAAAAAGTACATAACTACGAAGCAAAACAATGAGAAGCGATACAAAGATAAATGTTTGTCTACATCGCGGGCTTGGAGGAAATCATACAAGTTTTTCATATGCACTTTTTATATTTGGGGGAGGTGCCAGTCTTAATTTAAAATTAGATTTGATTACAAACTCTAAACCAGGATTGCGTAGTGCAGTTACTTTTCATAATACTTTCTGAAGTTTACGCGAATTTCACTCATTGATTCTTTGAGCTGTGACAACTACCATCTTTAATCACTCTGCAACCATGGCTGCTGAAAATTAGACGTAACATGGGGGTAAAACTTTTAACAGATATTTATTTACAAATAAATCGCGATAGAATCCGTTAAAAACTGTTTTATTTCAATATAGATACTCGTACTTCAGTTTATGTTTAGAAGCATCTATGATTTTTCATAATGAATAAAATACAATTATAGAGGATTAATATATAGAACACAAGTACATATACATTACATACAGTAGACATATCACATAAATACATATAATATACATAAATATATATATATATATATATATATATATATATATATATATATATATATATATATATACATATACCATACATTCATCTAGTTTGCTGGCCTCTAAATTTTTTTATACTACTAAGGTGGCAGACAAGTACATGGCCTACCTAATGGAAAATGGCTACCGTGGCCTATGGACGTGTGCAACACCAGGGGAGTCACACCTGTGCTCCTCTCAAATCGATATCAAAGAACGCGGAGACTTATGTTTTAAGAGTGACTTAACATTCAAGAACTTATTTATTATAAGCTATTCTTTTCTAAGTTAGCATTAGGCAGAACGTAATGAAATTGATGACTTATTATTATACAAAGAGTTGATGTTAATTGAACTGATAATCATACATACATACATACATACAATCACGCCTTTATCCGCGGAGAGTTAGGCAGAGGTTAATTGACACCCACATTTCACCAATCATTGTATCAGGTCCCACGTAATAGGGGTGAGCCTATTGCTGTTTTTCGGGCACTATTGTTGGCTCGAGCCTAATATAGGCTGAGTCTGGGCTGTCTATATCTGTCTGACGTTAAACAGCCCTATCCCTTAGTCGCCTTGTACGACACCGCATGGGAGGAAAATCAATAAAAAAAAACAAAAAATACAATAAAAATACCCTATTGATTGTTACTCGTGCTGTGAAGCAAATGCGGTCAGGTTTTAATAAATAAATATTGCGAAACAGTACAAGTGGAGTCAACAGTTAAAAACATAGTCTACATAATACCAATTTTCTTATACCTCTTAAATTACCTGTACTAAATGTCACAGCAGGCAACATGTGACAGCTCTGCTCCATCAACTGCGGCCTCACTTCAAAGGTCTTCATATCAGATGGCACACAAAGGAAGGCAAGGGCATAGGGGGGGAGTGGAGGGGCGGTCCATACGAGTGTGTCCGGCGGAAGCCAGTGCTGGCCGGCCCCTTCCTTCCCGCGCTTGCTGGCTCCTAATTTATGTACTTACGGACTAAGGGAGGCTATTCGATTGTGGCGATCTGATTCGTGAAAGTGTTGTCCCCTGTGTCGTTTGTCCAGCTGGGAGGGGGAGTAATGAATGATGTGTTTGTTTGTATGTTTTTGTCATTCATCAATGATCTTAGCTTCAAATATTCGTTACTGGAAATTAATTTATTTGATTATTAAATTCATAAAAAAATACAATGTCTTCAAAACAACAAACGCGGTGTCTGCAATGGCGACCGTCTTTCATGAGACTTTGTGTTAAGCTTACCATCAGGCGGGGTGAAGTCATATGAAAGTGTCCTGTATAAAAAACATAAAATCGAAGTAAAGGATTTCAATCGACAAAGGAAAAGACGTATCTACTAACTCGTATATATTATATCAATTCAACTTAAATACAATCATAAATAGATAAGTAGATAGACGTTCTTATTTATTCAAACCAACATTTAAAACGCAATAAATCATCATTTTTTTAATTAAAAAAAACTTTTAACGTAAAATAAAAATAAATCAATGAATTTAAACATTATTATTGTGCTGGTATGATGCGGAAATAAAATAAGATGCTAGTTCTCAAGGTGATGGAAGTGTTCAAATGTATTTTTGTCTATTTACGTATCTTAAGTGGATAAATAATATGCTAATGTATTTTTTCTATTTAAAACTTAACAACTGTCTACGTTGCTATATATCGGTTTATATATTTTAAAATAAAAGAAAATATGATATGAAACTATTGGTTACAGGCCGATGGTAGATTACCCATTACGCTTACTCGCAATGTTCATTTTTTAATGTCTTCAATGAAAACCCTAGAAGGAGTAACTATGAAAATCAGGGCAGTCGTTATTTCTATTTGTATCTAGCATAACGGTAGTGCGTTCTACAGTCTACTGCTACGTCAAGAGGTGCGGGTTCGATTCCTGCTCAGCTCAAATATTTGCATGCATTAATACATATTCATTATTTTCATTGGTCTGGATGTTGCCGTGTATAATTTGTAAGTATTTACAAAAAAAAATTCCAAATAGGTATGTACATCCTTATTCTAGATTAAATAACACTAGCTACTTAAGTTATGCTAACTTTGGGTCTATATAGCGCAATGTATTCGTAGAATGTCGCAGGAATGTTTCTTAATTATTTATTGATTTTTCCAAAATAAACAAAGAGATCTAAAGATAGGATGGCTAAATCTAAAGATCTTGATCTTAGGTAGTTGTGCATGGGTCGATAAGAGCCCCCAATATGTACTGTAAGTAAATAAACACGCGTCGAGTTGTGAAACTAATCGAGTTTTCAGTTCTAAGTTATTCTGTTTGAAGAACCTCGCGACCAAGTTAAAAGACATTTACAACATACGATTTTGTCATGCATCTGTCTCTGTGTGAGTTTATAATGGACAATACGTAATGTAAATCTTTTTCAAGGTGGTAAACAAAATAAAATCTACTAAAATGTACTAAGTGATTAATAGGCCCGCGTTCCACCACATTCTCGACTAAAAGTAGGTTAGTTGGTCGAGCATAGAACACTCTTACCTAGAAGCAACTTATTCACTCTAGCTAGACTTGAACACTCCCGGTCATTTTTATCCCGGTCATTTTTATCTGGAAATACAAGGTTACTAAAAGTTCATTAAAATTCTGAAGATATGTGTTGCTACGGTTCTACAAAATCAGTTACATTTAAAGTTTGGAGTCCAGGATCGCCATGATTTTGATTGAATAACAAACTTCCAAACATCTTCACAAACTTTAACATTTATAATTTCAGTTGTTGGTGTTTCAATAAAGTTGAGAAAGAATTTTTTTTCTTATTAACACACAATTTTCAAACAAGGTAAAAGACACAAAAAGGAAACAAAACCATCTAATACATTTCAGTACTTGTATTATCTTACTACGTCCTCGTATACACTACACCGTTCAAATGTCAAAGTAAATCGTATCGGTATCGTGGGGTATAAACGTCTGCATCAACATTCACAGAATGTAAACGCCTTTAACTAAATTGTCGTGTATGATAACAGCGCAGTTAGGTATGTACAGAGCACAGGTAGGTATTAAACGTGAGGCAAGTACGTACGAGTACCCGCTGTCGAGGGGCTTTAGAGAATATCCAGGTTTTGAAGCTCTTCCTGAAGCCTTTCCTGTAGCTTTAAGAAAAAAAATTGAATTGAGAATCTCCTCCTTTTTGAAGTCGGTAATAAGTAAATAAATATTGTGGATACTATTGTGATTATTTTATTATTTACGCTGAACCTGTCATTTCAGTTGATTTTCAGTAGCGATGGTCACGGGGCGATAGAATCCATTAAGAATAGTTTTCGCCATAAACTTTCGATAGAATCAACAAGACGTTCCCTAGCAGTTTTTGTGCAGTTGTTAGATGGCACTGTTGCAACTAGGTACGTAGTGCCAGGCCACGCTCACTCTATGTACTTGCGCGCTATATTCACCTACTCGCCGCGGGTCGCCGACGGTCCTCCGTCGTCAGTCGGGCTGTCGCTAGCCGCGCGTGTGCACGGAGCACACCATAGGAGCACACGCGCGTAATAAACTAACGTTTGATTATTATTTACGTTTCGATCGAGTCTTTTTGTTTGTTATTAAAATAATTAATACTCAATCTATGATGATATTATGAACGCATAACGGGGAAGGCTCCGTGTGCAGTGTATGGGTGCGAATCTAACGAATCAAATAAAAATCTTTCTTCTGCTTGCCTGTTAATGAAGAACGGCAAGTAGGTACCTACCTACTTTATAAGTGCAATTACGTTCGTTAAGTAACCGTACCTACCTATGACAATATTCAATATAGGTACATAGGTATCTTGTACAGTTGTACAAAGTAATTTAAGTACCTACCCACTTCGATACCTGCTATACGGAAAGACTTAAAAAAATGTTGGATTCAGTACTTAGGCTAATAATAGGTTGGTTGGTACATGATGTAGCTATCTGATCTAGTACCTACTTATATCTAACGGCCCGGGTCCTGACTTAACACTTGAATGCAATCGTAAATAAAAAATCGTAGGCAGGATGGTAGTGCGAGGCGCTCAGCGACGGCGACGGCCGGCGCCGCTGTGCCGCTGTCGCGGGCTGGCGCTTGACTCCCATGTACTTGTGTAGGTAATCTGTCGGTGCGTTACCTCTACTTTATGCGCGAATTAATCGTGTATGTTTTTTCAGGAGATCTGCATTGTTTTCGTTCAGATCTATAAAGTAGGAATAATCGCCACTGTGCACTAAAAATAGTAGTTTATCTAAAGCCGCTCGGTGAGCTATTAGCTTTCCTACTCTTGAGTTGCTGGTAGGATTGAGATGAAATACATATTTATCCGAATTTCCAATAATATTCGGCTATTATTCGATATTCGATAAATAGGTGAGAAAAATGTCAAACTATTGAAAAATTATTCCTTTATTAAGCGAGGCAAGAGGCAACCCTAGCGTCATACAGTTTGCGAGTACGTTACTACGAGGACGAGGCCGAGCGGCTGCAAAGTAATAATAACCGTATGGCTGTCTGTTAAGATACATATTCGTATGGAGTTGTTGATCATGTGGACTTGTAGGCACTTAACTGAGTTGGATCGTTGATTTTCCAGGCAGTGAGTTATCTGTTCCAACTATTAGGTAATCTGTGGTAGTGCGTTCTAGACTCGATCGTTCTACAGGTACAGTCAGCAATAAAAATTGCTCAACAATGTATCAATTATTTTTACAACGATATTCATCAATTAATAACTTAATGGGTCTAGATGGTGTTACATAGAATATTTTTTTTTATTAAAAAAACGTGACTTCACGTCGCCTGATAGCCAGCTTTAATAGATAAGAAAACAACAAAATATCCGTGTCGGTATACCAACCAACATGCAATACAAATCGTATCACATTATTTATTTACGTGTTGACGAATACATCACGCGCCCTATGCAAAGGCCATGCAAATTCTCACACTGCAATAACAAGGGGACTAATGCTCTTAATGCTTCCACCATTAATATTTTAAAATAAACTAGACAAAAAACAAGCACTGGCTAAGCTGCTGACAATCGGATGGGAAAGGATTTAGAGGATAGGTACTTATCAGACATCTTTGTTTTGTGTTGGCAAGTAGATGCCTACTAGTATTACTTGTCAGACGTTACAGAAGATAATATTACAATAATGTCCACAAAATGCCTGTTGCTGCATGGAGTGTACAGAGTCAACACCTTCGAGTCTCAAATCAACCTCACCTTTTAGCTAGTATATCTGCTAAACCATGTCCATAATTGTCCATGGCTCTGACATACGCTTTTCTATCGGGGTTAGGAGGCCAGCCCAGACGGCAGTCACTATCCTAAAAAATAACAAATAATAAGTGAACCTGGGGAGCTAAAGTGTAAGGTTTGGATGTAAGTGGGAAATCGCTAGGAGAATAATGATGACTGTGACAAAATCGCGCTGGTAAAAGACGCCGAAAGCTATAATACTCAGTGTGGTTCATAGTTGAAGTCAAAAAAGAGACATTAGGTCGTAGATATAAAGTGAAGTGATAAAGAAAAGAGTATCTTAACTGTTGATGAACTAGAATTACTAGAACTTAATAAGCAAGATTCTGTGGACATTTAAACTACAGTACTGATTATAATCGCATCATATCTGTCCAAACCAACAAAACACCAAAACCTTTATCACCAAATACCAAACCTACATTTAAAACCTCAACTGAACACGAAACCAAAAAATTAATGAAATTGCACACCCAAGTCTGGCGGCCGATTAAAATCTATTATTGTGCGGGCGAGGGGCGCGGGAGGGCGGCCGGGAGAGCCACATTACTATTCACGTCACGCACGAATCATATACGCAAATGTGTAATCTTTTTATCGACGTCTGGCTTGGACAATGACTATCGATGCTTGCGCACATCACTATGGGAGCTTCGGATTTCGAAAATGAAACGGCTATAAATGAACACACAGATTTATTAGTTGCGGTATGACATTCATTTGGTGTTATAACTTATAAGCTGTTTGGTTTTGACTGTACCCAGTGATTAGTGGTGAATACGATACCCTACGTTAAATTTTTTCAATACTAGTGTAGTGATCATCATTCTCTCTCTCGTTAGTCCCAGTTGCAACCATGACGTAGCCGGACTTAACACTTTTTATGACTAGCTTAGCTCTGGACACGTATCTTGTACCTGAGTCACGAGACAAATGAGGCTCTGGCGCGCGCGAATTGTTTTGTAATAATCTATGCTTGGTGAAATTGAGCTCGTCCACCGCCGTAGCACTCCGTGCTATCCTCAAAAGACACAATTTTGGTGAAATCCGGAACACCAGGTAGATACTTATTAAAATCAGCAAAAAATATCGAATTCCAGGAAATCGTACTTCAATGCACCCCATCTCCCCCTACCTGTTGAAAAGTTCTACAATCCATATGACAAGAGCATTTTCTTAATTCTGAATTGTTTATTGTACACAAAAAAATAATACAGTAACAAGCACTCATAAATACACGACCTGACATGACAATCTGACAAATAAACGAATCTACCTATCTATCTATCTACAATTTCAAATCCGTTATTAAAAGTTGGTTAAATTCGACTTCCGAAATTTGTCTACATGCAAAAAGGCACAAAAGGGTACTTGATTGACAAAAGTTTTCGCTGACAGTTTACTTGTAGGCAGAACAATCCTAGGATCAGATCAGATATTTTAAAGAAAGACGAGGTCAATAGTACCTGAAACCGGCCAGCATGTTATGAAACAATTATGAAATTTGAAGAAGCGAGAGCTATGCCAGTATCGTAGCTAATGGAAACATTGTGGTCCCTGCTTACCCCCGTTGGGAATGAGGCCTATTGGTATTTATGTTGAAAAATCCCTTCTGCAGCCCTCTGGGAGTATTGCAAATGTTTACGTGTATAACACCTCAGGCCAGTACTGTAACTACTTACTATGATGTACAGTTTGGTTACCTCAGTAGTTTAACAAGTAGAAACTAGGTACTGCTACTAAACTACTCGCTTAGAACCAATAAACAACACTCGGATACTCAGTCCACCCAAAAAAACCAACAGCTAAGAATACAGCTATTTAGTAGCAATAGTCCATAGATCAATGAGCAAACACAGCGTTTTAATAAACCAACGGTACAACCTTATACGGAACGGTTAAAAGATCAATAAAGTGGCGATATGAGCCCGCCGAGATATCTACGCTCAGAACAATATATCTAGCGATAGTGGAGCGATGTCTGCCCATAATATTCTTTAGGGTGCATCTCATTTGGCTTAAGAACCAGCCTTTGTCAACAATGTTGGGGGTGGACGGAAAAATCGATAGTGGCCACGAACGCAGGCCTCCGATCATCGTTGCTTGTCTCCGGTAATTCGTGTCTCAATTTTAAATTTTGAATTTGGAATGTTTTGTTTCGAATTTTGTCAGTAATGAGTTGGGTGTTGATTGGAAATGTCGTGTTTGGAATATTTTGCGAAAGTTAAGGGTTGGATAATTCACGTAAAACTGATTATTTGCGTAGACTTTAGGAAGCGTAATTATGTTGTAAACTGAATTAAATGCCGTCTTTTTATAATGGATATTTGCTTACACGATTCAAACTTTTTTCTTTTTTAATTATCCTTCATTAGACACGAAACATTTTTTTGCTATAATGCTGTCGTAAATAGTATTCAGATACTCTAAAGGGACGGAGTATTTCATTGTGATTCCGTGACTCGATGTAGGTTATATGCTAACAAGCTGTTCACCCGCCGTGACATTCAAAACTTCCTGTTCTTCATTTAGCTTTTTTTCTAAGGTTTTATAAACAGTTCATTGATTTAATGATAAGGTTAGACAACCGTGTTATGTTTTGAATAAATAATGATTGAGATTAGATTCAGATTTTTTAAACATATTTATAATAGATTTTTATTACTGCATTAGGTTTATAATCCGCAAAGTAATAAATAGTTGGTACGTAGGTAACTCTACAATGCCCGCGAATGTAGTTACTATGCATATCGAACTAAAGCATACCTCCAAGGAAATGTTGCACTGTAATTTTGTTCATATGTACCTTTTACAACATAAAAGGTACCTATGACCAAAATTACAGTTAAAATTATATAATTACAGTTACAAAATTAAGTTACAACTAACTTATCGTGAAAAGCTTAAAATTTTGAATGTACCGATTGTATCTATTGTGTTGTTAAAATGATTGTTAAAGGGCTTCGGTAATGGTTAAACAAGTTTTCTAAACACATAATAAATGTTTTATGTGAACAAAACGTATAATATTCTGAACAGCTAAACACTAATGCTCAGAAATGTCGTACCTATTTGTAGAAATGTAATATGATATAAATCTCAGATATACATAATTGTATTAATTAACCATTTACACTAAATTTTCACTAAATAGTAGATCATTTTTCATATCGGCACGTGTGAAAAGATTAAGATCGAGTGACTCACGCGCATTTGGTTGTAAGTGGGTAAGCCCTCGGTGCCACTGCTGGCGGGATCATCAATCTTTGTTTCTAGGTGTCAGACCTGTCACACTCTCATTATTCGGTTCTCAGTACGTCTCGTAACTATATTGAAAATGATTTAGTTGGACAGAAAGAAAAGCAAAGATAATTGGCAGTGATACAATAATACTATTTTTGGAGTTTGAGATGCGACCTGTCGTACTATAATTTTGTATAATATGACGTTTAACTACAAGTGAATCGCTTTCAAATTATTATATAAATAATTTATTGATCACATGCCAATTGTGTCTAGTAATAAATCAAAAATAAGTGGTTTTCCTATAATACACATATAATCCATTGTCCGTTATTCACAACATTTATGCCCGACGTAGTAGTTGCATAACATAAATGGTTTTTTTGTCTATTCCAGTGCTAGAAATATAATGTATCATTCACAGCTAGATTTTCAATCCGTTCATCACCTACATACCTACTATAACTCCGGTAGGTACACCAGAATTAACAATAATTAAATGTAAAAAATACAAACATCCGTATTGAGGGTTTCATCCTTTTTAGAAGTCGGTTACAAAAAACATAACATAACTGTATGTCTTGGAATCGAAAGTTAAAACAGGAAAATTGGAATGGAAAACATATTATGAAATTCACATCTCTCCTTCGTAAAGTGGGAGACAAAAAACTTACTATTAATAAATCGCAATAAACGCTTGTAGTAAACAGTGGGACCTCACCACTGAGCGCGTAATAAGCAGCGAAATGCTAATCCGAAGCATACATGTTTGTGTAATGAGACTACTCGCGCTTAAATAAACATTGAGTGACCATTCAACGCGTAGTCAATCAATCCCCGACATACCGCGTTGAAATCAACTAACTATAATTAATTCTAATCCAAATCATGAAAAAAACTAAACAGAATACTTATAAGCGGGCGCGTTAAGGTTTTCACTAAGTTTTTTTGTCGTTTTTTGTCTGTTTGTTTGTTCAGGTGAAATTTTTTAATTGACGATTTTAAACTAGCTTCCTGATTAGTGGGAACTAGTTACTTTAAATAGTTCCGAATTGTTTAAACTTGACTTAGGTACAGTCAACGACAAAAGTAGCTTCACAAATTCGAATTATTCTACTATAATAAACCAAACAAATGAAAACATGAAAAGGTAACTAGATAGGACATATAGATCTGATATTAGTTAATCATTTTATCGGTAAGTTATATAAATGCATACGAATAGAAAAAAGTTAATGAATATTATTTTAATGTTAAACTTCTGTCGCTACCTGTACCTTATTATTTTCACTTGAAACTGCAATATTCATTCACAGAAATGTGTTCGGAAGCATCTTTTTTTCAGTTTCCTTTGTCGTGAATGGTTTCCCGGATGAAGATTTACCCGGGAAGTAGGTATTATAATCGTTTATTTAAACAAAACGACAATTAGCCAACTTTTTCTACACAACATAGCACATTCCGAATTCAAACCAGCCATCCGCTTGGTTTATTACGCCGATATGTAAATTATGTACAGCGTCACTACCCTTATAAAGACCCTGTTTGAATTGAAAATTTAGTAGAACGAGCGAGAGTAAAGCCGGCATTCAGCCAGTGCCGCCACGTCTTTCAGCGAACTCACTGCTTCTCTAACGTTTTAAGCAACTTTAACGCTGTATACAAATAAATCCTGTCTATTACCACACTTTTTTTTTAAATTAGTGACGTTTGAAGCATAAACGCGAACGTGAACGAATAAAACATGTCTAATCTGTGGCTATTACCGATCTGTCAAAAAGCGCGCGTAACAACTGTCATTGGTTCTTTTCTATTCTATTACCGTAACGATAAACGACAATAAGTGACGTGTCACGTGGTACTTCAATCTGTCAAATCAGACAGAGATAGAAGATGTTGTTGGAGGGAGACGGAGCGATTGCGTGCACGTTACGTTATACGTATCGTAAGTAAACATTGTAATATATTGGACTTGACTTTTGAATTATCTTTAGTCCCGCGATTCTATAATGTTATCTGAAATTCAAACATTACGATTTTGAAAGATAAGAAATCACTATGGTATTTTTAAGTTGAATACGCTTTACGTCCATGTTAAAGATATACTACTGTAAAACAGACTTTTATTTATAGCAATAAGGTGATTTACATGTACCCTAGAATCGAGATCAGGAAATTGCTCTCCTACTACGATTGGTTTATGTTGACCTTTATGGGAGCGACTGTCATTTGACCCCCTTAAACTCCGAGAAAAAATCATCTAACCAGGCCAGAGCCTCGTTCGTTAATCATCAAGTGCACCGGCCTGCAGGTTGTCATGGACCTCCAAGTTTTTTTTTTTAATAGGACACGTCAATTTCCACTTTATAGTTCCCGAGAAAAACCATTGTGTGTTCTTGATTCGACGATTTGAGCGGTCGGGAAATGGAATTGTATGGAATTTAGATTTTTGTGCGGTATTTTAATAAAACGATGGTATGTAAGTGTTTAGTGTGAGGCGATAACTCATAGCGATGACCTCATCACGCCGCGGAATGGCATTCGGTATGCGTCACAAGTACGTGACATGCCGGGCCGCTTCTGTGCCAGTTCGCGTTCCGATATCTACACCATATCTATCGCCATATCGCACACTTGGCAGATAATCTACAACTGTACGGATATTCGTATGATCGTAGATTAACTTATATCTTTGTTATATCATAGCTTCATATGTGCCAACTGTAGCCTAGATTTAATCGCTGAATGTTCTGAACTAAATTTGAATTAAAACTCGCTCACTTGTTAAACAGATTTTCAGTAAGAAATCCGGTCTGAATTTTACATCGGTTTATATTAGTCGGTACGTCGATCAACATACAAACATAACCCACGATTTGTTTTTCTTTGAGCATAGAATAAAAAGAAATACTGTGCTCTGCGGTAGCTAGATACAAAAACAAGAGCCTACCTTCTGTTTCTGTTCTTTCAGACTTCACGAGCTTCCTCAAATGTCATGCAGACCCACCCATTTTAATGCTTTTGACCTGAAAAATTCTATCACCATCCTTATCCATGTATGATTAATTTTTTCAAGAACTTTACTTTGACTGTGGCTATTGCAACTTATCTGATGATGATGATGAAGACTTCCTGGCAGAAATGGCTGTTAATGCCAATCATTCCCAGTCTATTCACTTAACTGACACACAGCAGATTGCCAAGAAAAATGCTTCTTGACAAGAGACGTCTAGAAGCATCTGCTACGTAAATGTAGGGCACCAAAGCAGCATTTACAGAGTGCGCCGCAAATGCTGTTTAGGTGTGTGGCCCCCTAAGTAATTAATGCATCTATGTAAATATTTAGCGGTATAGTTTGAAGGCTATGATCGCACTGAGAGCAGTTGGTTATAGAAGTTATACCTTAACGTGTCTGCTGTCTTGAACCTGGTGCAATATATCATACAAACGGCAACCGTTGGGCTACGACCCGCAAGGCGTGATCACCATAAACCCTTGGCATAGGATTCTTCATTTGTGTTGGAAGAGCAGATCACAAGTACTTCCACCAGCACCTGCCTATACAACTTTATGACTTCTTTCATTTATTTATTAATGACATTCGCATGAAAGTAATAAACAATAAACAGGAAGAATGCGTTGGTTAATTAAGGCTGGATGCGTTGAGCGCAGACGTCATTAAGTCAACCCTTCAACTGCGGTGATGCGGTGACGTCACGGAGGGAATGTTCGCGCACCAAATATGCAGTTTATATTAACTTCTAAGGCTCCAAATTTTAATTAACAATGAGTGAACCTATAGGGTTTGCTTTTATGTATAATCCTACCTATGTTTTGCTTATGAAGTCGTGATGGTAAATACGTACACATACCTAATGCGTTTCCCAGTTGAATTCAATGTGTTTGAGAGAGGAAAACTGACTACTCCCTCAATACTCACGTTGTGGGTGTACAGAGCCTTACTATCTTTGCTTACGACCTACTTATGTTGAGAACCAAGCGGTTGCCTTTGGCCCCAATATAGGGAGGTCAGACAACAGACACTCCTGGAAAAGTCAACATACCATTAAAAAAAATCAGCAAACCTCAGGTTCTAGTGCGAACTTTGGACGCAACTGGGAATTCGCGAGGTTGATGATAAGTGACTTAAGTAGAAGTTTCAGCATTTACCTACTACCGCTTGTAAAATGGCTTTTTCATATTAACTACCTATCTGTCTTTCAATCTATTTGTTCCTGGTAATCGTTAAAGTGATCGATTTGAACGGGATTTTGCTGCATGATAAAACTGACTATATTTTATAAATAGTCTAGGATTCGATGCGATAAATATACCAAAATCTAACTTAACGCAGCTGAAGCCGCAGGCATAGCTAGAAAATTATGAATACAATGAAACAGTTCACAATCCCACTTTAGAACACTTACAGCCATGTGCGAAACTCGCCCAATATCCCACCGTTCGTTCGCACCAATCGATGACCACTCCAATATTGAATCTTGCAGTACCCTCACAGCATCTCAGCCTCGGGGTACCGATTAACATAACAAGACCCCCATTACGCACCTACGGCAACATTCATACAACGTTCACACTGCAGTTACAAACCCAAATTTAACTAACGATGCACTGGGAAATTCATTTTCGCAGCTGCATTTATAAGTTGGTAAGGTCTTTTGTTGCTCTGAAAACTAGAATTTGACAGTAGAACGCTTCGTTTGTCAATTCGTATTGATTATATACGGTGCAATAGGCAGCCGGCGGCTAATATGGGGGCCCGTAGTTAGGTATTTTTCGCTACTAACTAGATAACAAGTGGTTTTAAATTGGAATTTACATAATAATGCGACGGAGGGTGTTGTAATGAAGTTGGGGGTGCCGTGACGTGTCACTCATCTCGTCTGCGGAGGTTATGTTCGACTTATTTAGTACATATTGCATTCCATGTACTCGTGTCTGTAAAGGTTTTAGGTTCTTGATATTTTAGATTCAGTTCAAAATGAATGTTGACTTTCATAGTTATGACTTCGTGTCGTTGGAATTGTTCATCTATTGTATTGAATCTTGCAGTACCCTCAAAGCATATCATTCTCATTAGGTCGTAATTGGGGCCTGCGTCCGTACCACAACGAAATTTTTTTCAACCAAAAAGTTAATATTTCTTGCTCGAAGACATCAAACCCGTCACCACTTGCACAGTAGTCGTAGTGTCGTACCCGATACCGCTGCGCCACTGAAAATAAAACAAATATTATGTCAGTTTATACTGCTACCAATAGATGGCGTTCTACAAAAAGAAAAACTCAAGTTTTCCGAACAAAGCATTCGAATTCAATTCGGGAAACTAAAAAACTATGACGTGTTTACATTGGAAAAAAACATACAAGGCAGCTTCGGGCGGATGATTAAAAAAACATTGGTAGGATCGAAGAGCAGCGCACGTGCTACAAATTATCAATATCCCATGATAAAACAAACGCAGTCGCTTCGCTCGCTGCCGTTTGTCCCTTTATTTTCAAACAAAACTTTGTGTTAACGCTTCGATAGGTAAAAGATGTAAAAATATAAACAAAGTATAGAAAATAAAATGATTATAATAAAATAAAAATTGGAAAAAAAATCAAAAAGTGTTTCTAGCAGAGCGTGGTTTCGATCCACGGACCTCTGGGTTATGGGCCCAGCACGCTTCCACTGCGCCACTCTGCTCTTGGCGAGTCTGGCGAAATAGTCGTATGCATTGTATTAACCAACTAGTTGTATAATTTTATACAAACTAAAAATACTGATAACATTATTATTATTATGTATGTTTAATGTTTCATAATTATTATATTGTACGCAATACATTATTCTTTTAAATAACATACTAATATTGCAACGTATTTAAAGTGCATTTCGACAATAAGTGAAAAAGATTGAAGTGTTTTAAAACCACTTGAGATGATTTGAATAAAAGTGATGTGTGCTTGACTGAAGGGCAGTGGAGTGGTGTCAGTAGCCGCAGGGCACTTTTATTTAGTTCCACCGATTGAACCTGTATAGGTACGGCATAAAGGGAAGAGGGCTTCAATTTTTTCATAAAAATTCAAAGATTTCAATTTAATTTTATGATGTTTAAATACATTTTTTTTAGGTAGGTACCGCTGAATCTTCAGCAGTTATTAGATCAACTGTTAAAAACATTAGTCTACCTGCAAAGTGCATACAAAGCTTGTTGTTTGTTGCCTGTGATCTGTTTTCTTTAAAAAAAAAAAAAATACTTTAATTTACTTTGGCTTTTATGGAAGCCATCACCAACTAAGAGAAACATTATTTTTAAACGACTAAGTTGGCAGACAAGCACACGACCCACCTTATGGTAAGTGGTTACCGTGGCCTATGGACGTATGCAACACCAAGAGAGCTACCGATCCTAATTAAATATTTTGGTTGGTATTCTTTTATTAAGATTATTTTCAAGGGTTTTCATAATACATAGTTGTTAATTTAGTATTATGTAAACTACACACACTGCTTATGCAATGTAAATAAAAAAAAAACAATTGTGACATTTTAAAAATTTTAAAAGGCTGTATTTGGTACTTGGGTAATTCCACGATGCCTAATTTTTTGCTAATTTCGGTGCTATTTTTCAATCATAATTATGTTTTTCCGATGAAAAAATTTAATGGAGTTCTTTTAGAATATCTAGAATACTGATGTGTTTAAAAGAACTCCATTAAATTTTTTCATCGGAAAACCTATGATTGAAAAATACCACCGAAATTAGCAAAAAATTAGGCATCGTGAAATTACCCACTTATATCCTGGTGGCAATGTACCCAAAATAAAAACCATTACTGCCCTAGGTAATACTTATTCATATCTACTAATATAAAAATTGCCAATGTTCACACCATACATCAGAAACACTCATATACAGCGTTAAATGGTTATTACGACAAATGACTTACCCCAGCGAGAGAATTAACAAATATGGCATATCATTTCGCACTAGGGTGAAGAGCCCAATAATCGGCCGAGGCACTTGCAACAATACACCTCGGGGAGCCTGTGGACGCCAATAAAATGGTACAAAGACGCCCCGTGGAGCCCCGCGGAGCCCCATAGCCGTTCTTTATGGTATTAGAACAGTTAATCTGGTAGGCTAGGGTGTCGACTTTATTGCTTTCTGCGTCGCTCTAGCGCTAATCTTGTAAGAATGTCTGATTGGCCTTATTTGGAATGACAGTTAATAGGTACTGAAAATACTATTGTATTATTAAGAAGGATGCTGGACATTGGATTGATGCTTATGGTACTGATAACAACGAATGACCTTATCCTGTCAATGATTATGATGTGATGGCACCATCCAAAGTCATCCAAATCAGTCTAGTTGTTCTCAAGTCTCAATCAGTTGGCAAAAAAATATTAATTTATTTTTGTTTATAAGCGTAGTTGTCATCAATTAAGTCATCCAATATAATTATTTGATGATCAACTTACGAGTCAAAGAATCAAAGAAGAATCAAAGAATCAATTTCATTTATTCAATTTAGGCACATAAAGAGCACATATGAACGTCAAAATATTACAATATCATGTCAAGTTAAAATAAAGTAAATTAATAAATCATTTGAAAATGATTCTTTCGCTGGTTCGGTAGTTGGTTCTACTGAGAAGATACCAGCAAGAAACTCAGAGAACTCAATTATCCTTTTTATTTTATTTTTTAAATATAGTTTTTATACAATTTATAATGTGCGAGCAATCAGTGATTAGGATGACCATGCATTTTTATCATTAAGATATTCATCTACTTTATAGTATCCTTTTTCCATTAAACAATTTTTTATTTTAATTTTAAACTTATTAAGAGGCATGTCAACCAAATCCTGAGGAATTTTATTAAATATTTTTATACAATTGCCTACAAACGAATTACCAACCTTATGAAGCCTGAGTATTGGTACTGCAAGTTTATCTTTATTTCTTGTATTATAATTATGTGCATCAGAGTTTTTTTTGAACAGATTTAGGTTCTTCCGCACATATAAAATGTTATCATAGATATATTGTGAAGCAACCGTTAATATGTTAATTTCTTTAAAAAGTTCTCTCAGCGAGTCACGGGGTCTGAGGCTGTAGATTGCTCGTATCGCTCGTTTCTGTAATATGAAAACAGTCTCAATATCGGCAGCTGAGCCCCACAGCAGCAGACCATATGACATAACGCTATGAAAGTAGCTAAAATAAACTAATCGTGCCGTTTCCTCATCAGTTAGTGACCTTATTTTTCTAACCGCATAGGCAGCTGAGCTGAGTTTTCCTGCCAATGCTGTGATATGAGAACCCCATTGCAGTTTACTATCTAGAGTTATTCCAAGAAAGACTGTGGTATTAACTACTTGAACAGATTCATTATTCATTGTAATATGAGTATCTATCTGTCTTACATTGGGCATAGTAAACTTTACACATTTTGTTTTATTCGCATTGAGCAGCAAGTTGTTACTTGTGAACCAATGCAAAATTTCGGAAAGGGTATTATTTACATCGTCTAGTACTACTTTATGTCTGTCAGTTTTAAAAATTAATGATGTGTCATCAGCAAATAATACTATTTCACACAGATTTTTAGCGAAGTAAGGAAGATCATTTAAATATATTAAGAATAAAAGGGGTCCTAATATCGAGCCTTGGGGTACTCCCATGATTAAAGGGGCGCCAGAAGAGTCGGTGCCATTAATTTCATATATATGTTTTAATAATTTTTAACTGTTCTCAATGGCAAATTATAATAATTAATGTTATGCATTATAATATTTATCCACAAATAAAGTTCATATATTCTGCACTATTCGTATTTTAAGTGTTTCACTAGCTTCATAAACTTATATCACACCATCACAATAATAGTTAAGTTTGACAAATTAACCCATTCTTACTAAAAATGCAACCAGTCCTAAAGGGTTGCAACGCTAAAGAGGGTGGATACACATTTCTCTCAGCTCATAAAGCAAAATTAAAACTTTTCGATACATTACACCCGCACAATAAAACCATTCCGCTCCAGACTAAATACTCTGCATTAAGGTGTCGTTAGTCAAATGACATTACATTTCAACACCAGCCTCTGATCATCAATCGAAAATCCACCCTTTTTTAACTACACAAAGTTAGATATCGAATGCGGAATATTTTCGAATTGGCCGTGTGCGAGGATAAAAAAATCTTTATGAATGGGGTCGGCGTGTATGAGCTGCCCTATTTAATAAATTATTTTGACAAGTTTTACAATTGTTTTATACTTTTTCATAACTTGAATACTAAATGGACTTTTGTACAGACTGTTTTGCCGTGACATTCGTTATTTGACAATGAGATGTGTACACAGAGATTGATTACAGAATTTAGGGACTAAGTATACATAGTACACCGTTGCCTATTACTGCACCAGAGCCTGACAATCCCGGAGGAGGAATCCTCATGTGTTTTCATCGATAGTACCTACTCCCTAGAAGCAACAGTAAGCATGACATGAGATTCTCATGAGATTGTATAAGCCGGGATTTTCTGTGAATTGGGAATACTTCACCAGTGAGGTGTCTCCACTATATCACGTTATGGGTAGTATAAAATTTACAAAGAAGTAGTTGAACACCTTCGTTCTAGATTTAAGTAGTCTTATTACATGGTCATAGTTAAAATATCGCAACAATTAATAACATCACAAGTCATTACAAAATAATCAACGCTTCAAATAACAATACTGTAAACATTAAAATCAATAGATGCGTAGTTTAATGGTGGTTTACAATAAAATTGAAACTTGGTAAAATATGGCGTAATTAAACGAGATCATAAATGGCCGAAATATCGTAACACATTGCCTGCCATTAAAATTGTTTGCAACATAAGAACAAAATACAGTATTTAGGTCCCCACATCCACCCCAGCATCATTCGTAAAATAATAGTGTTCATCATCAAAAGGGACGTTTAACAAATGATACGACGTACTTCTATTGTTAAATCTTTTGTTGTTTTGTTCGTACTTTCTCGGCTGTCATCGTAAAACATCGTAATGTTGGAAATGTTCAACACCATTTTCAACCCAACGGTCAGCAGTTAGAGTTGTATTTCCGATCATAGTTGTGTCATTGGCTCTGTGCTTTATTTTCACATGATTTGTAATACGTACGGCTAATAAGTCACATGTGTATAATTATTATTTTATTGCTCGCGATTCGAATGCAAGTTATGCTCGATGTTTGGGTGCAGTGTCTTACTTTTTGCTTTCATTTTTACTTTTGATAGCTCTCTCATTGTCTTGTTCAGCGTAGGCTGTATTATATTGTCAGTTGTGATTTGTGTTGACTGCTTCAATGTCTTTTCGAGTTTACACTTTATAGTGAATAGATAAGATAATTTAATATGCTTTGAATAGTCTTTATTGTTATGAGAAAGCTTGACATATATTTGTCTACGTTATACTGAGTTATTGTGATATTTTATGACAAGTAGATTATAGCTTGGCATTAAATTTCTTACGCAAAACACTTCGCATTCGATAGCTGGGACATGCTCGTGAACAGTAGCTATTTATGATAAGTTATTTAACTTATCATCACGTTCTCTCAAATTTATTCAATAAAATATCCAATACAACATTCATAAATTAATTACAATTTTCAAACACTATATCAACAGAATTACAGATTATTAAAAAACTAGAAAACACAGGTAGAACTCGTTTGTTCTGTATCGATGTACCTAATACTTACGTGTTGTCACGTCATGAAATAAAAGAATAATAAAATTGACTAACTTATTTTTATTGTACTGACCACGGCGTTCTAGCGAGATTACCTCACGCATTCTTTCTTAAAATACAACACGTCTGATGGTCTAGCCACACTCCATAAGCAGATCCAAAACAATAAAATTATTCATTCGCAATCACCAGTATCTAATTAAATGAATGTCATCAACAACCATGCGAATTTTCTCGAAGTCACACAACCATAACTCATCCGTTAATGTTTTACTGCTATGCGTTTTGTTACCCGTCTTCCATTGATAGCGATCGACACGTGCCCTTTGTGAGTCTGGCCTGGCGGCTGGCCTGGTCTGCAGGCAGGCCAGACACGTGCCCTTCATTATTTTCGCGCCAAAATGTTCCAACAATGCTTTGTTAGGAGATTAGGCGTGGGGAGGTGTGAGAGTCATACTATTTTTGTTTTGCTATTAAGTTTTATTAAAATATCCGGGTGCTTGTAACTTTTATACACGTGGCTACTTAGTGGAGTAACGTTTGTAGTATGTGTATGTATATTAGTTTTTTGTATAATTGTACTGTTGTCATTAACAATAGTTGCCAATTATTTCAAGCCTTTATGATGCAGCAAAGAAAAGGGGCACTGAACCTGAATTTCTCGATTACATCTTGAACAACAGATTTCAACTAATTTATCATCTACGTATAGTACCTACTAAACATGTCTCTAGGTTTCAAGATGCTGATGTGAACTTCCTTAAATAAAACCAATCATTAATACGCCGCCTTACGCTACTTATGCCTTTAAACAATGCTTTACAAATAAATTCACGCAAAAATTCTGCTAATTCATCACACACACAATAGGCAGCATCATAAAACACTGCAATGGGACGACAATCGGAACGTTCACCCTACCGGCCGTATCGATGGCTGGTTAGTTTATTTCGCTTTTTCGGCCCCTTCATTAATGGCCCCAATAGAAAAATATTGAAACACAGAGCCGGTACTATTGTGCCGTGGGCGGCACCAAGGCGTATTTATTATTTTTGTCACCATTGTACATGGTGGGATTATAGCCAGTATTTAGATAAAATTGGGGATAAGGTCCGCTAATCCGGGCTTTCACCCTATTGTGGTGATGTGCTATCGATTTTTATATGCGAATGGACCTAACATCAAACGCAGAGTCATATTTAATAATAACAATAACATTATGAGACTGTATTCGGCGCCATCTAGGCTGGGACTAAGCTTGACTTATATTATCGGTTCTAGAAGAATTAAAGATACGTGAATTGAACGTGACCTCTCCGTTACCCATCCCTTACACAAGACACGATAACTACTTAACGTAAAGTGAGTATTTTTATTTGACAAAATTAATTAGGAGCATTACCTCCGAGAGTGGTGCCAAGAAAATTACAAAACAAATAGGTAAATAGGTACTTAAAAGTTATACTATATCACTAGCTAGTGTGTAATTTACAAGTTAGTTCAGGTTAAATTCATCAATTACACTAGACAGAGTCATTACTCTTCTACTTCATCCTAGCGTTAATTCCCAGTCGCATCTGAAGCTAAATTGAAGAAATTTAATAAATTATTATATGGTATCTTTGATAAGTGAAGTTACTACTACAAAAGAGTAAAAGTACTAAAAGAGACGCAACTAACTTAACTGAGCTTAAACAGAGAAATTTACCTATACCAGAATATTTTCACACAAAAATTTGCATCATCCACACGAGACGCGTGAGCGCAAATCTGTCGTGCCATTTTACGACAACGTTTATTGCGTCAAGATAATCGTTCGCACAATATTATTATGTTATTGTCAATTCACGACCTTTATACGGGCACCACTCATGTGTGAACAATCAGGATTGTCTCACTTTAGATTAGACGTTCACACTTCTTGAAGCTTTATGAATAATTTTCGCGAATTTCTCTTCGAGGTCAGGTAGGTGATCAATAAATTTAAATTTGATAAGTTGTTCTTGTCGTTGACTGTACATCACTTTGCTCATGTTTAGTTTTGGAATTTATTATATTCGGAAACTACGTAATACAATAACGAGTATCTTAATGAAAATACAGTCAAATCAATCAATTAGCCCATCGCAGTCCACTGCTGGTAATAGGTCTCTCCCAATGTTGGGCTTGGTCTTCTATTTCCACGCTGGCCAGACGGGTTGGTACAGTGCTTCATTTCGACGTTTCCTTCTCTGGCAGCGATATCTTCTGCGTGTTTCTTCGTTAGTCGCCTATTACGACACCCTTGAGATGAGGTGTAGTGATGGTACCTAGTATTCTTTCTCCGTCACTACACGGATAATGAAAATGCAGTAGCGGGTACGATTCCAGAGACAATTTCCTTGGTTTTTTCTGTTATAAAAATTATGTGTTCAACTTGCAGATTCGCGGTGTGCATTTAAGGGTTCGTTTACTGCAACACCCAATAAAATATCATTAGGACTAAATACAGCTTTTCCAACAGAAATATCTGACAGCATAGTAAGCACAATTACATCTTACAGCAAATTTAACCACATTAATATTTCGAGATTCAATTGGAGCACCAATTGCGGCCATTTATATCGGGATATAATCTCAAAATAGTTGTACTTTGGCAGAGTCTCCAGTCACGTACAACATTAGCACTACACTATGTAGTACCCTTGGAACTGTGCTCCGGCTCCGGGTGGAGGCGACTCTCACAATATCAGATCAAGGAATGTCTTTGAGAAAATTTACAACGACCCGACGCCTGGAGGGGTAACTTTGAATAACTTATTTTAGTTGCAAAGTATCGTTTTAAGATTGTTCTGTGTATATAAATCGTTTGCCTTGTTTAGTCTGTGGTTAGCAAGACTTTATTCTGGGACAAATGATTTTTTTTTTATTTTTTTTTTATTTAATTCTTTATTGTACACTGAAATTAAAAAATTAACAAACATAAACACATTATGATTTACAAAGGCGAGCTTAACTCAGTACTGAGTTTTCTCCCAGCAAACTTATGGGGGATAGAGGAAAAAGCGAAACAAAAGGGTAAGAAACAAGTGCACAATATTATAGAGAACATAATACATAGAATACCGTCAATATCGAAGTACTAAGAAGAAAAATTTTCACAGCAGCATAACATGTATGCAATATTTCATTGTACTGGACCTCAACCTATGCCTTAACTATTCATAGTTAAGACTTGAACGCGTAACAAACAAGTAAACTCATATTTATATATTACAATATTAGATACCTAGGAGTTCAATGAAACAATACTTTCTTTGAGCAATATGATCCTTACAACGTTTACAAGATAAATAATAAGAAGAGTGCTGTATTGTGGAAAATGAGAAAGAAACAGTACAAAACTTCACCGGTTGAGCTATTCATTTCTGCTAGAAGAAGTGTGGCTGAACTTAAAAAGATCTCGACATGAAATTACTGGATAGAAAATATTGAGTGATATTAATAAATGATAGTTAAATCTATACTAGGCTATTTGCACCTTTCTCTTAAATTATACTCAGCATTCACGTCTATCCATATCCATATCCATACTTCCATATCCATACTAATAATTATTATAAATGCGAAAGTAACTCTGTCTTTCTATCTGTCTGTCTGTTACGCTTTCACGCCTAAACCGCTGAACCGATTTTGATGAAATTTGGTATAGGGGTATTTAGACCTTGAGAAACAACTGAGGCGATCAAACCTAGAAGTGTACCTACAAGATCACCTTATGCTAATTTTACTAATAATACAGGATTTTGTTAATTTTGTCAATTTGTGGAGGGATTGTCCCTGGATAATTAACAAAATCCTACATAAGTTATATAAAAATATTCAAAGCATATCGACGATAGCTACCAAGTACTATCAATCTAAGATGAACCCCAGCAGAAGTCCATTCTCAATATGAATATGAATTTGACCGCTCCGCATGTTTTCGGTGAACCGATAGCAGTTTGGTACTTCGAAGGAAGATAAGTTTGCGTGCAGAGATGCAAGTGGTACCAGCCTTAGTCCAAGTTAGTTTAGTTAGGACCAAGTTATAAGACTACCTGGCTGTGTTTTAATTTATGGTTAACTATCGACTTGAAAGTTTTTAAGATAATGACATCCGGATGGTCGCTCATTTGTTTAACACGAGGAACCAATTTGTGGATAGTAAACTCTTAAACATCTGTCAATAAATTCTTCTCTTCTTCTTCTTATTGGTGCTTATATAGTCTGTTTTAACGAGGGCCAATCATTTTGATAACAAGCATGATTTCAATACGTTTTAATCTACTATCATTACTTAAAGTAGGTACTTTAATGATAAAAGATTCCGACGAATTGAGAACCTTCTCGTTTAAGAAGTCGGTTAAAAAATAAAACACGAGAACTACATACCTAAACATAAACACAAAACAATTCCTGTTTCTAACAAAACGTAATATTCATTAAACGATTACAATCTCCCAAACAAATGTAAAACCGATTCGCCACCAGTTACACGTCTTAAACATCAAAAACAGAATGGAGTACGGGAAAAAAATCATTACGTTGGTATTGTTTTGAAAAAGGCCGCCCTATGCGTGGTACGGCGGGTGGCTAGGGCGAGCAATCAATACACGGCCATGCCCGAGCAGAATACTAAACAGCCAGGTACTGACTCCTCTGCCACGTGCACCGAACCCTGCGAAGTAACATCGATATTCAAGACGGGTGTTTCGGTACTTCGGTACTAATTTTTATATTACAGTTTGAGTGCAGCGGCAAAGGTTTGGGCAATAATTAAGAAAATATCGATGATTTTTTGTTAAGTCATCTTCTAATATGGTAGTTAGAAGTAGAAATAGAAATTATAGCTCTAAAATAGTTAGGAGAAGTGGAATGTAGATGAGGAAATTGGCTTGGGAAGGCAGCGGAACTAATAGGCTAGTGAAAAAAGTCAAATATAACAATATTGTTCATTGAGGATATTTGCTCATCCTGTATCATTTTCGCAGATTTTATGTAGCAACATCTCACATTCTGTACGGTATGTGAAACTCCTTGTCTTCTTCTAATTTATCAGATTCTCCTCTTTTCGCGGAAAATGCCTGTTAGAAAATGTTCCTAACCGATGTGTTATTTGGAATAAGCGTTTGATTTTGCTAAATAAATACAAGCTCAAGTAGCTTATGGGTTGCTTTCTATGTACCTACTTAAATTGTATATTGTGAATGGTAATAAATAAATAAAAAATAATAAATAATAAAAATGCAAGAAATCAGCATTTATATATATTTCATTCGGGTGATGTTTTATTTCACTTTCAATGCCTATTCAATAAAATATCATATCTATCATAGATATATAAATACTCATCAATTAACTACCATAATTATGAAAATCATAACCCGAAAACACAAGCTAAACTCACAGGAAACGGAACCATTAATTCGCAAAGATAACCCGTTCGCAAATAGTGAGCCAAACAATGAAGCACTCATCTCCAGAGCCAATCCAATCATCTCAAACAGTAGCCGTCTGCGACTACAATACGCTCTCAGCCCTTGAGAATAGCGCCGAATCGACTTACCGCTACACTCTGCCCTTGTTGACTTTTGACGTTTCACTATATTGCCAATGTTATCTTAGTTTACTTAATCAGCGTTGCGCGCAACCGATTCGGTGTGTGGTCTCCTGGGCCCCCTAACCGGTTAACCGGTCCCATAGCTCGCGAGGGATCCGTGCTGAAGGGTTTGTACGTACGTTTGTATGAAAGGAAAATATTCCTTATCTTTTTAATTATGGCGCAGTCGACTGTTCCGCTGATCATCTGTTTTAATTTTCTCAGCGTCTCTTGGGAGTTTGATAATATAATATACTAAGCTCTAGATTAATAGCGTTTACTTTTGATACGTATCGCTTATTCTTTTCTTACTTGATGTTTGTATTGTTGATGTTTCTGATATAGTGGTTTATAGGTTCCTACATACACAGTACTCGCACTTAAACAGTGTATTATACTGTTTTTTATTTGAATTTCTTTTACAAAATGTGTCGCTTGGTTAAAGGACTCATTTCACTGGTCAAAGATATAAGAAAAACACTTGTTTAAATTATCATGCTACAAGGCTGTACACCAGGAAGAACCCACAGTAATGTAATGACCCACAAGAACACCAAGCGCTGATACTCGGGCAGTTGGCGGCACGTTAAACTGTTTTGGAACCGTTGTTGATGTGTAGGCTTGTAGAAATGTACGAGTATGATATTTTTAATAAACTTTCACATACTCAATACACATACTAATAGATAAATATAAAATTTAAGAGTTTCTTTTTATCATTTTTGTCCTAAATTTGCCCTATGTTGTTCTGTGTCAAAATGTTATCTGAAAAAATTATGATTAATGAAAATATTTTTTCAACATGAAGAATTTGCACGAATATTTTTTTAAGAATTTCTTGTGCCACCAGTTTTCTTGTATCATTATTTTCCTTATTTATCCTTTGTTTCTCCCTATTTCCCTTACCTTCTGCTGGTAGTGGTAGTGCCTTTAGCCCTCAGATGGACCCATGCACTATTGCCCACATATTTATTTTAAGATATTTAAAGAAACCTAAAATTCCACTTAAATCAATTTTAAAATCTTACACATCTTCAGGCCATAGTTTACCGGTAGATATTTTTGGCAGCGCGAACTGTCCTGCGACACGAAATTGTGGCTAAAATATTGTGTACCAAATAGTAAGTGATACTCGTATGTGCGACACATGGAAAAGATTCGTATCATTTGTAAGCGCCGTGATCCGTGGGGTTGCCAATATAATATTTCGTCATATTCCGCGTGATAAGTAACGCCCTCCCTTCGATCCCTCCTGAAACCCGATCCGCGAATCCTCTTGGTAATTAACTACCAATTTCATTTCTTGATGCATTTTTAAAAGCGTCCGACGGATTTTTAATGGTTATTTTATGGTGACGGATCACTTATTAAGTTTTTATGGCGGACATGGCGCGACAGATGGGCTGTAGTTTGACACCAGATTTGAGGGCCGACTTGTCTCAGCGCGCGGCGCTACGTAATCGAGAATTAATGTTCTCATTTAAAAAGTCGTAACATTTTCGATGTTTGTTTTTGGTTCTGATTTGCATATAACATCGTTTTTAAAATCATGTGGAACTCCTAGAGTATTGAATGACACTGTCCAAGTAGTTATGTACTATGCAAACTTTGACACCTCTATAGTGTAGGTATATCCCTGAATATCATCATCATCATCATCATCATCATCATGGAGACGTATTTTCTTGATTACATCCAAGGTTGAGGTGAACTTGGAGCTCAGGGTCCACCCAGTTCTTTCTCCTATACTGCTGAAAGTGTTATAAAATAACTTACATTTCACTAACTATACATTGTTTGATCTCACGTGAGTTACGGGACCTTAGGAAACAACAATTCAAATTAATACTTCAAAATCAATAAATTCATGATGAAAATGATAACAAAGTTAACAAAAGGGGTAAAGTGACTTGAATAAACAAATTATAGCAAAACGATATAAATGTTAGGTACGAGTAGGTACTACACTTTGGAAGTTCATATCCCTACAGTTTACTACACTTTGGAAGTTCACCTTGGTAAACTCCTATCTACAGACTTTATTTACTTCATAATAATAACAAAACAATGAAATCCAAAGAAGCGTAAGCAGTTACCTATACCTACTTATAAATGCCACCACCCGAAAGGTGACAGCAAAAGACAGGTGAAAGTAGACAGCTCTGAGTCTTACAACTAAATAGTCAAAAGAATTGGTAAACTACATCAATGGCAAAAACCACTAACTTATTTTTATAAATATCAAAGTAAGAGAATGTGACGTTGTCAAAAGCTATTTGCTCTCAAAACGGCTGACAGCACATCAAAAACTGAACGTCAATACAATTTATTCATCTAGCCCCGTCATAACCCTAAACAGCGCATTGATATGTATGCAAATATTTACTATCACAGCACATAACAGGTACCTACCCGACCCTGTTCACGAATGAACGCTTGACTGACTCCTAACGAATGATTCGCCCTCTGTGTTCGTAGGTACTTTGTAGTAGGTATTATATTAGCTATAGCGCAGATATGAACGGGTCTCAATTTGAAATTTCCACGTCTCCGGTCTGTTAGGCCCCAGTCGCGATTGGCCGGGAGGGGGCGAGCGGTGGCAGTGTTAATTGCATTCTTGAAGGGTTATGATTTACGTCTGTACTGTTTGTTAATTGATTTTTGTTGAGTATTTAATGATAAAAGTCATTAATTCAGTGTTTATGTATTTTTAATTGTTTTTTTTTCCGCACACAGTCTCAGTTCACGTGTAACTTTACGAGAACAGCATTGTTAAAGGATCTATTGACGAGAGCTGAAAATGCTTTGTAAAAAATTGAGGGTATCTGAAATAAACGGGACCAAACGTATGAGCAATCAAGTAGGTATAATAATATAATGATGATTATGTAACTGGTCGTTCAGGGTCGATATAAGAGTAAACTGATTGTGTTATGAGTGGGTTCACGTCGGTAGTGTAATGGCAAGGATTCGACTTTGAGACCTCTAAACATAAAGACTCCTTAACTACTAAGGTACCGACACCTAATTTAATGGGTAACGTAACGGTATTGAAAAATTATACGTAAAAAGCATTTAAAACCGTAAGATAGACCTATGTGTTAAAGGTTTAATGACTAAATCATTCTGAATAAGGTGTACAACTTAGAACCAGGAATCCACAAATATATGAGACATATAAATAAAAACTAACAATAATAACTCAACTAAAATGAAAAGATAATCGAATACACATCTCATTATCGGTTTAAAGAGACGAAATTATCCCTTTGCATTGACAAATAACAGGCCAGCGACTTCCTTGTTAACCATGGATGTGTGGGGGCGCACACTAGGTTCCACACACACTTCACACACACAAATAAAAACCAACTCTAACCTAAAACAATAAAGCTGACATTGATTTGAGGGTTAATGTGATGAACAGGTATCAAGTGACAGTGAATTTAGACTTTATATACTAAAAAATAACATTGAAAATCGTTTAACCGTAGCAATGGTTGTGAACTGTGGTTATAGTACGAATGTTTTGCGGTACACCGATAGTGACGAAGGCGTCAGCTTGTATGATAGGATTTGTGTATGGAAGTATGAACTAATCTCCCTCCGTGGCGTTTGATAACTCAATAACGTCGCATAATGAGAGGACCTTTGAAGCCAGGGTACGGGGAACGCTGGGGGAGGTGACAAAATCCTAATTGTAGATAAAAAGATAACTTTCATGAGGTTATTTTGGCGGATTTTGTGCAACGTGCAATGCTTTTAGAGTTATTTACATAAGCTTGTTACAGCGAGAGTAAGTTTGGTTAGGTTTTGAGCTTGTAATCAATTTAGGCGGTTTCTGAAATATGTAGTTTTAGTAACCAAGTTACTTAACTCGATGTAGATATCACACTTTTGTAATTATAATAGCAAACACAAAATATATCTATTAACTCATGCTTTAGTCTTTTAAGGAAATTGGCAAGAATGTCAGTGCATTACTTAAGAGTCCGTCCGTATTCTAGAACGTCTCAGTCCGTAATCTCGATTTATCTGAAGACATTGACAGACTTTATTATTAGAACTATCGGGATATTTACCATGTATTGTTTGGAGTTTCCGATATTTCGGCGCTGTTGCAAGCACCATGATCACGGAGGAACTGTAGTACTGGCGGTAAACGGTGAAAAAGTTTCTAGGAGAACATATATCGATCTACCCTCTTTCGAGTTCTTTTGTGACGCGTATGGACACTACCACTGGTTTCACTCTCACTACAAACTCGAACTCGATCGCGATCACGTTCACGACACACTATGCTTACTGTATCCACTCGCGATTTTGTTTTGGCTTGCTCCCGATTGTTTGTACATAGACGGACCACTGGATGCCAGACGTTCGGCAGTTGAAACCCATCCTCACGATTGAAATTGTTGTACTTTTTTATTTCAATCGCTTCCCTAACCAATCTTGGTATGTAGTGGCGTTCTGTCGAGAGCATCTGAGGGTTATGTAACTCTATCCAGTGGTCAGTACCGGACTCCAATAAATGTTGAGCGATAGCAGATTTATGCGGTTCGTTGTTTTTGACTGCCCTGATGTGTTCCTTGATTCGGCATGTAACCGTTCTTTTGGTCTGACCTATATAGGAACTGCCACAGCTGCAGTCAATTTTGTATACTCCGGGCTTGTCCAGTGGAGAACCATCTTTGGGTGAACGCAGGCATTGTGACAACCTTTTTAAAGGAGTGAAGATAGTTTTGACAGAAACCTTCTTTAGGATGTTAGCGACCTTATCTGTCACTCCTTTGATGTAGGGTAAAAAGGCTGGTTGTCTTTCCACCCTGCAGTTTAGGGCTTTATGTCGTTCGTTAGGTGGTTTAATCCGTCCATTGTATCCATTCTTTTGTAGAACGCCGCTTATGTGGTTCAATTCTTCTTCTAGATGTTCCTCGTCACATAAACTATATGCGCGCTGTCAGTAAGCGACGTCACCACTGAATTCAACTGGCGCGGATGATGATGCGAGTCGGCATGCAGGTAGCGGTCGGTGTGGGTGGGTTTTCTGTACACGGAGTGGCTACACGACCCGTCCCCACGAACACTGATCCTCACATCAAGGAAAGCAAGGCTTCGGTCTTCCTCCGTGATCATGGTGCTTGCAACAGCGCCGAAATATCGGAAACTCCAAACAATACATGGTAAATATCCCGATAGTTCTAATAATAATGTAAACGACCATGAAAGTTTAAATACCTATATTGACAGACTTGTCAGATTGTCTATACTATCTGTCCTAAGATAAATCGGGAGTCAGAACTGAGTACCTATTATTCCAGAATACGGGCCCTAGAGGAAAAACCTTTTTATCACATAGTCTAAATATGGGGTTCTTCAAGAAGGGTATAGAAGGTTTCTTCAGGGCCGGCAGCACGAGTGTAACGCCCCTGGTGTTGCATACGTCCATAAACCACGGTAACCACTTTCCATCAGGTGGGCCGTGTGCTTGTCTGCCACCTAAATTCATAGTATAAAAAGACAAGTCAAGTCATAAAAAAGTGACCGTTCTATTTCTAAGTGTGGTGCGATGGTATCTACACATTTGCCGTGGACATCATTGACAGACAAGAATATTAAAAAATCCTCAAAAATTATCATTCTATACTTCTATTAACTACATAAGACACACTGTATATAGATAGATAAACAAACTCATGTAACTTTTTGTGAATAAAATTAAATCCTCACCTCAATTTCACACCCTTGCACAACGACAACTTAATATGTGGTTATCTGAATATAAGATCTGTGTGTACGTCACAGCGAGATGCATCCATCTGTCCGTCCGTCATGGCCCAAGGGTGTCAGCCCAACAAATTGCAAAATTAAAACTCCCATGACAATATCCTCGCTTTGACAGCAATGGGGTTGCTAACTTTAAAATAGAGTTGAATATGCTTGTCATAAATAACTACACACAGTGGTCCAATAGAACAAGTACGACCTTATTATATCAATTCCGAAAAACTATCATACATGTATTATAAAAATTATCTTACTTGTGTGGTGGGTACAAACAGGTAGTGGCAAAAGTCACTAAACAGCTATTGTTATAGGCACAAAACTTTTTGCTGGCCTTCTTATGCCAATGTCAAAAATTCCATACATTTAAGTTTTCCGTAGTAAAACAAAAATCTAAACGATGAATGTATAGGATCAGCAAGACATTCTGTAGTGTCTGTCTGTCTTTATATCAGGTCCAGGATTACCGAGTGAGCATAAGACACGGATATCTGTGGTATAAGACAAGAGTTACATTCTATTGTTGATGGTCTTAAAATAGACTTAAAACTTGAACGTCATTACACTAACAATGAAAGAGATAAAGCAGTTGCCAAGTAGCCTATACTTCTTTCAGGAATTCTGAAACTGAAAATTCTCTTTACTGAACCTATAGAGTATGTTGCAAAAACGAATAATATAATGAATGTGTTATTTTACCATAAAACAGACCATCAATCATAAAAGTAGGCGATTGTTTCTAGGTCATCAAATCCAGAACAATGTGATTGATCTCGCTCCAGTACTCGACACACATACGTCCCTATAGTTGGCCCATTAATCACGAATATGCTGTTCTTAGGAAAAAAACGCGGCAGAGCCAAAGAACTTCTAGAAGAGCCCTTCACTCGAGAGCCGATATTCCGCAGGCGTACTTGAGATTTGCCGCGGCAATAAAACACACGCTGGCTTGTAAAAAACTGTTTCTAGTTGGCGTGTCTAGTGCAGAGGTTGTTGGTCGGTGGCGTGGGGTACGCATTTGATTAACAGTTAGTTTCAAGAAGGGATTATGTATTCATGACAGCAGCCAAAATATAAATAAAAATATGTAGGAAAACTTTACAGGCCAACTAAATACCTACAAAAATAAAAGGACTGAGTATTCAATTTCGTTATAGGAAGTCAACAATATAATGACGTGGTCAATGGATGAAATCAGGAAAATATAAAAAAAGTACATGGTAATGCAAAACAATGAAAGTTTAAACAAACAAGAAATATATAATCAACACTATTGCGGACAACTTATTTCACTTTATTTTACATCAGGTTGATGTACAAGACCCTACTAAACAGCGAACGAGGCTTTGGCACATGCTTTACTTTCAGGATTGGGAAGTCATGTGGCAGTAACTCTTATGAAAGTCAATAAAACAATCAATAATAACAAGCGAACCCCGGGCTCCAAAGCATAAACTTTGATGAAGATTACGACAACTGACGAATACAAGTCAAGAAATGTTGTAGTATTTCATGGCCCTTGGATACGATTCCACATAATCAATCTTGAATATAGATTCGCCGCAATCATAAAAATTAATGAACTGCCACCTTGAAAAGTTTTATAGATGTACGTAAAACATTTTAAAACGATTACTATAATAAATGCAATAGTTATCCCTAAATAAATTACAACTTGGTTAGCGTGTTCGTTCGAAGTAATGCGTGCTACGTATATTCGGAATTTAGTTGAATTAATTACTTGAAAAAACAAATATTACCGAAACAATTAGTAACAGCACTAACAACTAATTGTTAGGTGACGCTGAAAGGTTACAAATGTGTGAAAATTCGTTAAATATTCCGCTGATGTTATCGCTCTCATACAATTATACAATTTTTACGGGAATTAACTCGTTCATGGTAATAGGTTAGGTACATGAGTTTGAACAGGTTGCACTGGCCGTGGTCAGAAGTGCCTGTGACCACAGTAACCTAACCTACGAAGCTTTCACCTCGGAGTCTTTACCAGTCTAACTGCGGATTTGGCTGGACATCGATTTTTTTCGTGAAGGGACTGCCATCTGACCCATTGCAGCTAGACCAGTTGTTAGACTTTTTAGGGCTCCATCTTCCCGTAAAGACTGTCATAAATGTTCGTATTGTTCGTATAGCAACCGGGACCGACGACGGCTTAACGTGCTCTCCAAGGCACGCATCGCGATAATTCCTATAAACATGATTAATTTTTCAATTCAATTCAATTCATTTATTTATTGCGATGTATGGGTACAAATATGTTACAGGTAAAATTGTCTAACCCATCTCTTTCTGGGGATGTTGTACTGGACGATTTTTAGAAGAAATCCATGAAATGAACCCGTACAATGTTAATTTATTTGATTCCTCGACATTCTGGTCAGATTTAGTGATGCAAAATAAACGTCGGCACTCAATCATCGGTAGGTGTACGAATGTGTCGCGACACAATCATCTGTCGGATCTGTCCCCAGTGCGCCATCGCTGTGAGTCCGATGCGTCGTCGTTCATTTTCAACAAACACAACATCTACACTACACTGTGTTGTAGATAGAAAGGGATTGATGTTATGAATTGAATGTTAAGGATGCAATGGTCTTAGGATTGCGGGTTTGTACTTCGCCTAATGTGTATTATCCATATGGATTGGTATGACCAATATTGGGCCAACAAAATCTAAAATTTTATGAGCCATTGACTCGACGAAGAAGAAGGTATAACCAAACTAACCGCACTTTAAACCAGCATAGGTATAACCCGCGCCACGTATCTAGGACCTAAATCGTAAGATATACGAGGCTGTGGCGCCCGCGAATTGCTTTGTACTTTGTAATAGTCTATGCTTAGTGAATTTGAGTTTGTCTACTGCCGTAGCATCCCGTGCTATCCTCAAAAGACACTCAAAAAATGTGTACTGCGCGTATAGGGCACTTTTTGCATATTTTAGGTCCAAGATACGTGGCGCGGGCAATACCTGCTAAATAACGAACTAGGCTGAGGCTTTCTTCTCAGAATTGAGGGGCCAGACGACAGTCGATTCCAAATATGATGTTTGTTGTTCAGAAAGAAAACTGAGAATTTCCTAACAACTACATTGCTCGATGCGAGATTCGAACCCAGCATCTCTCAGTCACATAAAACCACGAGCAACCAAGCAACCAAGACCCCACCAAATGACGCGTACAATAACTCAAAAAGCGAATCTGCGCTAAAAATTTTGGTTTTATTGCGGCATGTTATCGTACGTGTCCCGTCCGGCGAGCAAAAACACGCGGAACAACACGAATCGGGCTCATGTTAATATTTGAGGTATTTTTATTTGAAATTTCCATTTACACGCGGACGTCTCCCTCGCCCCCAGCCCCCTCATCCATATTCATCGGATGCACCCACCCTCGCTACACTTTCTCCTGCACAGAGTCGTTTACGTAGAACGATATTTGTGCGATCTGTGTACTGAAACCTCAGCAACTGCGGCGTCCGCGGCTGCTCCGTGGACGCTTGATTTATGTATTAATATTTTAGTTCTCGTGTACATTTTAGTTCGCTTGTACATTTTAGTTCGCTTGTACATTTTCTTCTAAGTTGGACGTTGTAAGTAAAATGTTTGTACGGCGAAGTTATTGGTTAGTTGTTAGTTGGAAATAAGTTTCGGTGATATACTCGTAGCGATAGGTATTGCTAGAACTACCATTGTCTTGTTGGTCTTGTGGTAATAAAATTTGATGGTTATATTTGCGACAATCGTGAGGTACATTGACCTTCTTCCCACCAGGGTGGGTGGTCCGCACTCTTCATCTTTTGTAGCTGGTTTCAAGTACTTCTGACCTGACCTTTACGTGGAAGTAAAAATACCAGTAGGTATACCTAATTTTAAATGATGGTGATTGACCATTCAACCAGCTACTTATTCTTCTACATCAGAGTGTCAATTCCTCTTGCATCCAAAACGTGCACTTGGGAATTTGGACTTTGCTGTCCTTCTCCTCCCTTCCAGGATTTAGTTGACTTTTACGAGAGCGACTGCTGTCTTAATCCCCGACCCAGAAGGCAAAGCTTACGATAAAGCCTCATCCGCCAATTTGCAAAAGTATCAGCTAGCAAGCTGAAACCGGCATTGAAGATCTTAGTAAACTTACTAGATATCGATTTTATACGACAACAGATCGAGTTTAAGTAGCGGTATGCTTTACCTCCCTGCCGGACCCAAACCTCGTGGACAGTAGCTACCTTAACTATCGCTGCGCCACAAGGCAAAAAGGTAACGTCAAACAGAAAAATCACAAGCCGTTTAAAATTTAGCATAATATCTACTATTACTAGTTAATTTTAACTCTTCCTCTTCTTCATCCTATAATTAATGACAGTCGCATCCGAAACTTTCAGCTCGGAGTCTGGGGTCCGCTTTACTAGTCTAACTGCGGATTTGGCTGGACTTCGATTTTTTCCGTGAAGCGAATACCATCTGACCTCCATAACCCATTAGCTATATTGGGCGATACCAAAGCAATACCCATATTCATGCATACGAATATTTGCACTGAGCGGGGATCGAACCTGCGCCGCGTTAAAAGGTGGCCAGGCCACCCTAAACCTACATCTGGGTCGCAAGTCCCAATTATCGTCACGGTGGCCCTCTCTGTATCACGCTATGGACCCGGCGACCGCACGGTGAATCCATGGAGTGCTGAGAATCGGATCTCTTTCATACAAGCTCGCCGCTTGCAAATACTTTTAACCTGACCTTTCCTGAAAACGATTTCAATCTGATCATCAAACGTAGGTACACATTGACGACATATGGGTGTAAATAAACCACTACCTACCCTTTCGGGAAAAACCTTATGTAAAGTGCTAAGGAAGGTATAGTTTGAACATTCCTGAAATGTAGCTAGTCTGTTATTTACAGCTACTTGCGGCGGAAGTGCGTAACACGCGCGCCGGGTGTGACGTCACGGCGGCCGAGGACACCGGAAGTGGACCGTGGCGCCGCACGCCGGAAGCGGACGTCGCCACAACGCACGGGTCATGACCGGTATTACTCGCCTGTTATACTTATTTGTGTTATAGTATATCTGATTATGATATAACTAGCTGTCGTTATCGGTCAAAGATTGCTAGGTCTGATAGACCTTTGACTGTTACGTCAGAGGTTGTGGGTTCGATTCCCGTTCAGTGCATCTATTTGAACTAATTAATGTATGGTTGGTCTATGTTCTATAATGTAGTATAATGTGTACTATGGCTTTGCAAAAATATATCTCAACATGATTTCCGCAATTTGAATATATGCTTACTTTGAGGATTTTTCTTATCCTCATCCTCACACATTGCGACCGGAAACGGTGCGCACTGCACGCAGTATGAAAGGAACTTCATCCCTCGCACACTCAAGCTGTGGAATGAACTCCCCGCGATGGTTTTCTCATGCGACTACAATATGGGGTTCTTCAAGAAGGGCATTAGAAGGTTTCTTCAGGATCGGCAGTACGAGCGTGACGCCCCTGGTGTTGCATACGTCCATAAGCCACGGTAACCACTTTCCATCAGGTGGGCCGTGTGCTTGTCTGCCACCTAAGTGGTATTAGTGAGGGACTCGTCTGCATTTTATACTCCTTCTCAGTCAGTTTTTCAGGCAGCATCCTCCTACTGAACTCAAAGAAAGCCACCATTAAATCAAACGACACAAGTATGTCGCAGACGCTGTGTGACTAGCATGTTGAAGGCGACAATTACTAAGTATATTCCAAAAAACAAATATCCAATCTCCTTAGATATTACGAGTACATAGCAACAATATATTGAGCAAACAAAGTCGATCACGTCGTCGCGATAACGCAGCCTAATGTCCCCGTCAGCGGGCGTAGGCATTGAGCATCCAGCGTATATTTCATACACAGAAAAAAACACAAATAAAGAAAACAAAGCGCTGCAAACTTGTCATAAATATCCACCTCCGAAATCCCCTTTGTCGAGGATGTAATAAAAACCGCCGATATCTCGACAAGACAAGGAAAATCCCCCGGACCTCGCACAATGGTACAAAATGAAAGCAAAACTTAGTGTAATTAATTTCGAGTACCTACTCAACGCTTTTGTAATAAATCGTTTCATCCGCGTATAAATTTTATCCGGAGACGCGTCTGTTCGACTGAACTTCAGCCGTGGCTCCGTCCCACTCGCACGCACCGCCCATTTGCATAATATCACGTCACCTGTCCCTTTCGGAAATTCACAAATGATTCCCAGTTTCCCGCTTTTCGCTAATCACGTGTCTCAAAAGCCGCGCTATTTCGATATCTGAATTAAGCTCTATTAATGCTAATTTTAAAGTTGAATTTGGTTTGTTAAGTGGTGGAGTACCGGCAGGGGTGTTCAACCGTTAGGTAAAGTTTGTCGAAATAATTTCGCTCTGATATCGGGTGTGACGCAGTGAGAGCGAATAGGCGACGAGTCGTCGACTCAGGACAGAGATAAGAGGTAATAATTCTTAATCTCACTGTAGAGGGAAGCTCGGGTCGCGGTCGGAACCAGGACATTGTTTTAGAACAACGATAATTTTCATAGTCTGCAAGTTGAAAGAAGTTAGAATGGCGGGTATAAATAATGTGAAGTCAGAAGTAACGAACTGTTATGTGTTTGTAACAAGCGAGTCGATGAACCGATTCCTTATTATTGTTTATTCTTTGAGACAATCGACGAACTTTTCATGTTTATCACTGAAAACTGCCGCGAGGTCTCAACTTACAATAGACTTCGCCGCCGTTATTGGTATCGGACACAGAATCGTGGCCTTCATCGCCGAGCACTTTGTCTTGAACAATAACTACCATAAATTTAGCCTTATGCAAATAATATTTTAGTCCGTAAGGGAGATATATATTACAATGTCTTGGGACATTTCTATTTAGCTCTAATGTCGGGTACATACCAAGAGGCGAAGACAAGCGTCGATGAACGAACGAATTTTAGGCACGTAAAACACAAAATGATTTACGAGTATACTGTTTAATATGAAAACAGTGGCACTCTAGTACCTAGTGCCGACAAAAGTAGTGAAAACGCGTCTATCTCTCTAATCAATGTGAATAGTCACAATCGATGAATTGTCACCACAATCTATCACAAGAGGTATCGGTAACGGTGGTGTCGCGAGTTAAATTAACTTTTCCAATCTTAAAAAAAGTTTTACGAAAAATGTTTATCGCGCCTAAGAAAGTTTTCACTTCAGAAAAATATGTATAGCAAATCCTGGGCACCAAAGTACGAGTATAAGCTTTATTTGGAAGCAACCGGGGATAACACTGAGGGTGATAACGATACACATTTGAACATTTTCTATCTTTGTTCTAAAATAAGTTTCTTAAAAACAACTACATAAGTTAGTTAGCTTAAGTTACTTATACATATTTCATCGACGCCTTGGAACTCACCAAGTAAATAAGGTTGACTGGCACAAATATCATATCCATACTGAATCAGACATTTTATCATCATCGCAATCAGTTTAGGACAGGCCTCCTGTCTAGCCATAAACTACTTCTCATTAGCCGAGCGGAATGCCGCGAGTTCACTGCTACCTAATATGAAGGAAATTGTAACACAATTTATTTAGCACTGAATTGGTCAAACATGGCACTTTAGATATGTGATAATTAAGTTTCTAGTTACAGTTTGGTGCGAGTAATTCATGCTCTGATGAGTAGAAAACATACTTTTATACTCTATATGGAAGGTTCGAGCACTTTGACACTATCAAATGAATAAATATTGTAGGATGGTCTATAAAACGCAACGCTATCCAAGCGCAAAATAAGCATAGCTTGATTTAGCTTATGTTATGGGTTCTATGATGCGGATATACAGACTTAGATACATAATTATTATACATAAATACTCATAGACCAATCAAGTAGACAAATTCATAGAGATATTTGCAGTAAGTGGGAATCGAACCCGCGATCTCAGACGTAGCAGTCATCATAGAATGATTACGAAATACAATTTTATTAATTATGATGGATACTATCGCAGTTATTTTCCGGATATATTTTATTATTCGGGTGCCTTTCAGCATGAACTCTGAAAGCCATTTTCAGTTAAATAGTGGTAAGGTAAGCGTATAGTGTGAGTAGATCGTGTCGTTCAAGGGTGCTCTTAGCTAACCTGTGTGCTAATCCAGTTTACAATCTATTCTTGTATGAAATTTAAACGAAATCCCATTAGCCTGTGAAATCCATATAGCGATCGCTACCATAAAAGTCTTAAGTATACGTAAGTCAACCCAAAAGGAGTAGTAGACACAGTAGACGCTGGGAATGACAGCTTTGGATATAATCGCGCAGCAGCGCGAGTGTGACGCCCCTGGTGTTGCATACGTCCATAGGCCACGGTGACCGCTTCCCATCAGGTGGGCCGTGTGCTTGTCTGCCACTTAGTGGTATAAAAAAAAATTGGGGACAGCTTTAAGATGATGATGAAAGATCTTAGAATATAATAACACATTAAAAGAAACATTTTGCCCATAACAAAGAAAATGTTACCCTTAAAAATGCCTAAAATTTTCTCTCTATCACACAGAAACTAAAACAACATTGTACTCGTTACACAAACTAACAAAACTACGCGTCGCTAAACAAAACAGACACTGTTTAGTGACGAAACATCACAATTTGAGCGTTGTTGTCACTATTATGGTGTATGAACATTCAACTATTAAAGCTTACAATTAAGCTAGTACCTCTGAAGAATCAGGGTGCGGTGAATATTGGAGACGGCACGAGTTAAGACAGTTTAGCAATTATTATGTCATCAGCATCATTCTTAAAGCGATTTCCCAGTTGCATCCAAAGATTGACACTTTGACACTTTGAAACCCGAAGAGTGCTCTTTTATACCACTTAGGTGGATGGTGGTGGACAAATGGATGGTGGTTACCGTGGCCCTTGGACGTGTGCTTTTTGTTTTGATTGATATGTCGATTTTTCCGGTAGCGATTGTCATCTAGCCTATCAATGGAAGGGAGCCTGAGAGGGAAGATGGCGCCAGAGTCTCATCCGTTGTTTAGCCTGCAGGTGCTCCCACTTGCAGGTGAGGCTTGGACCTCATGGATGTTGTTAAGGCCCTTTTCATTATAACTCCTAAGAAACACTTTTCAAACCAAGAAATTGTACCAAAAACTTCAGACACAGCAGTGCTACTAATTACCACTACATTACTAAAATATTATCGTAATTTCCCATCCACCAGATACATATTTCCGTGTAGCAACACTTTCTCTTCATAAACACCTTAACAGATTAAGTCTAAAGTCGCTGTGAGCCAACTCACGCCGGTCCTAACACGAACCCATTACCTCGCAGTGAGAGCATTGATTACCTGTATAACTTTACCTATGTGCAGACGTGAAGACGCATCGAAATCTCCTGTCGAGGACGCTGATCAGATAGAGATGGATAAGTAAGCGAGAGGACGCTCTCCCGGGACCGTCGCTACACAACCGGGAGGACAGGACGAACTATGGAGT
The DNA here is from genome assembly GCA_914767945.1 of Eilema depressum. NCBI lineage: Eukaryota > Metazoa > Arthropoda > Insecta > Lepidoptera > Erebidae > Eilema > Eilema depressum. The sequence continues at coordinate 22,701,229 of OU612018.1, read as the reverse complement.
CGGTGCTTATGTTTTTTACTATCAGCTTGAAGATATACGGGTTATTCTCGATTACTGATCAGTTTTGTAATAGCTTTTAATCAAGGTGGTAATTTTTTTTTATATCACTTAGTTGGCAGATAACGAGGTCCACCTAATGAAAGTGGTTATTTATTGATGTGCTGTGAGAGTAGGATAGATATAGCAAATCGCCCGTCCCAGGTGTGGTGTAGTGTACCAGTATTCCAACCCTTGAAAATCTTGAAATGTTTTTCCGCACTCTTACTGAAACAGCTGAATTGCGCGGGCACGTTACGACTGAAACGAGTATGTTTATGGTGAGCATTATTTTCATCGTTACCTATTCTTATAAACCGTACGGATTACGATACTTCTTCTCAAAGATGATACGAAATGAGAATGCAAATGATGATTGTCGCGACACAGTCCTGGTGAATACCAGTACCAAAGCTTTAATCAAGAACGATGCTATGAAAACACGGTAATACCTTCTCGCCTAAATGCTGAAACGCAAGAGAGTAGCGTTATATTTTTTTTTAAATGTGATAAACAAACACAACTCCACTGCTCCTATAATCCATGAGACAACATCAAAGCCTCGCTACTAAATTAGACGTTTTGCAGATACTAAAAGATATTTAGCCGGGCTGTCCTTCGTCCCTCCCCTCCCGTCCCCAGCCGGGCTCCCCCCTCGCGTCCTGACAGTAAACTATTTAAAAGGGTTGTTTACACCCTAAGATATCAAGTCTATGTATCCAAGTATTGCGTCTCGAGTTCGGGCGAAGGTTGATTTTCTCACTATATTTTGTATCAAAATTTAAATGGATGGAAATATTTTGGTGTTATGTAATAAGGCTCGTTTCTAGGAATTTGGATGTGTCATCAATCAATTTAGCTTATTGCAGTTTACTGCTGGACATAGGTTTCTCCCAATGTGTGCCATTACTCTCTATCCTCCGCCTTCTACATCCAGTCAGTCTGCAGGTATTAGGTACATAGATATTATAGTTTCAATAAAGTATATATGGAGCCTATCAAAATCCAACCAACCTCACCTGATAAACGGCTTAGCTATATTGTGCCGATTGACGGCCGTTGGAGACTCAGATGGAAGTCACTTCTATAAAAGAGAAAATTAACGAAATTATGGGAATGAGGTGTAGGAAAGCAGATCTCAGGCTTCAATGTGCAAGCTTTATGCTGAGCCGGCGAACTTCGTACCGCCATATTTTCTGATCCCGTTCCCGCTGCATATCTCTAAATTTATTAGTGTTTCTCTACAAAATCCGTTGCGTGGTTTTGAAGATTTAAGCATACATAGGGACGGACAGACAGCGACAGCGACTTTGTTTTAAAATATGTAGTGAAGTGTAAAAAATATACATTTGTCTTTTGATCTTCTGGCTACATCAATATCATACACGTACTTATTTCACGACGCATTATGCATGTAAATATTTTATTTATTTAATTTGGTTTATTTTAGTAATAATAGTTTGTAGTGTTAATTTAATTTAGTATTATTTTGAACTTGTAATTATTTAAATGTAAATGAATAAATAACTTAAGTATCGTACATATCATTTTGAAATCATAATATTTTAGAAGCCTTGATGTCTTTAGTTTATCTACGAGTACATAACTTCGAATTAAATTACGTATTATTAACTTAGGTATAAATAAACTCCGTTTTGTACTGAGTGCACTCGCGATATTTTGCTCTTACATAATTCAAATATTTTTAATTTATTTTAAACTGTTCGTTAAATATTTAATTTTTATTTTATGAAGTATATTTTTAAAAAATATTAATTCAGTACATGTTTATAATTATCTTTAAATATGTTAAGTAGCTTAAATACTAGATTAAATTGTTGTAATCTGTTGTTAAAATTCTAAAGACTACAATAAAATTTGTATGTTTTAATTTTACTCTTTAGAAATTATACTTTGGGTTTCTAATCGCTAGGTATCTTGTAAACTCCTCCAAGTCGTTAGCCTCTTAATGAAATTTGAAAGTTGATTGTATAAATTCGGTACACGCAATAGTATTCTACTAATGTTAATATGAAAGTTTATAAAGATATTTGTTTCTCAATCGAACTCAAACAGCTGAAAGGATCTGTCTGAACTTTGCTACAGGGTTAGGTTATAGTTTGAAAAAACACAGATATTACTATATTTCACCCCTGAAATAAGTTCCTGTGGATTGCGGAATCGGTTTCAGAATTCCTCGATATTCCTTCCTATACATAATGCTTCCACTCAAAATAAGTTTATCCCAAATTCTTCAAATAGTAAACAGGAAATATATAATGATCTATGTACTAAATGATAATGTTATCAACGATATTCCGAAAAGTTTCAATTTGAAGGGTATAATTCGTATTTTAATAGTAAGAAAAGAAAGAAAAAAAAGATTTTTTATTTTGCACAGAAATGCACGAAAACCATTCACAAAAAAACATTGATAGTAGAGTCTAAGTACTCAATAGGATGGTGATGATGAACTAAGTAATGTTACAATAAATAATTAGTAAATTCAAAAATGTGAAAATAATCATCTACTTTAGACACTGACTATACATCACGTAAGCTGCAACACTTAGTATACGTACATAAGATAGAGAGACTCAAAGAAATAAATAGAAAACATTACCAGCCACTCAGACCCAACTGTCTGATACATAATGTATGACCGAAAAAATCGTTCCAAAATTAAAAATACATCCGAGATCGTAGCGTGGCGCACATCAAACGGTGATCCCTAAAATATTCCTTTTGACAAGTGCCAGTATTCCTTTGATCTATAAGGGAGGTCGTATTGCAGCCAATCAGGGGACGCTCACACTGTGATTGCTTGAGGGACTGTTAATTAGCCGATGACCTTTCGTCCGAAGGCGTGTCACAGGTCCTTAACACTCCGCTGAGTGCCAATTTGGCCGATCGTTTCGCAGAAAGGGGTCGAAGACGGAGATGTTCGGCTGGCGGGACACTATTTGATTGGAATGAGAATTAGTTATGCTGATTACGTTGGAACTGCTGACTGCTATGATACAAGTTCATAGTCGGAGGTATCTCAATTTTAATACACTAGTAAGGTAGCAAAAAATCACAAATGTAACTCACCAGTTGATAAATATATGTTGAGAGTAGAGTAGGAAAACCTTAAAGGAAGGTAGCTAGATGCTACCTTCCCATAAGGTAGTTCGACCGCCTCATCATGCGGTAGCAATGAGCGATAACTTCCTTGGACTTTGCTACCCGTACAGAAGATAAACCGATCTTTTGAATGCAATTTTAAAGCAGTATGATAACTACTCAAATTCTCCCCTGTATTCCCCCCGTATAGGACATGGTCACGGGTTCGAGTCCCGCCTGAGTCATTTCACGATTTTCTATCTTAACCAACAAAGAGATTGGTCTTAAGTCATCGTCATCTAAGCACTGAACCCAAATCGTACCCGAGACTCCCACCTCAGACTCCCGGTCCGCTTTCCAACTTTCATTTCTTCATTTCACGCGATCTTTGGCAGTCTTCTAAATACTTTCCATGCGTGGTAGTTCACTACTCATTGAGAAAGTATGACTGTTACTTCCTATTTGTAATATAGCTCATATGCAAATCACGCCACTCGCATTTAGCCACATAGTCTTTAGACAGTCCTGAGTCCTCACCATCCCACACTCACCCACTACCAAAACCCACAACTCTAACTACACTCATTATACAAATTCTAGTTTCCAATCACTAGAGGTCGATTGCTCTGGGAGTCCCTTGCACATTGACCTTAGGAAGCGTTGCCCCATGCCGCTTGGGAGGTCTTAAGGTAGCGAATACTGTTATCGGGTGAGGAATATGAGTAGTGTTCGAGTAATACGACTTTTACTAAGCGCTCGACCTTTTCGACTTCTATTAATAACGTGACTGTTATTGATGAAGAGTATTTACTCGGAGTTGTCTTCAGACTTAAAAACTATAGAAAATGCTTTTCTGCAAATAGAAATGCCAGTCCCCATAGACAAGTCGCAATTCGTTGACCAGCGTGTTGTAGGATAGAATGATGAATGTTTGGTATTTGACGTATGTAGGTATATGACATAATGATGATAATGACAGTCGTCAACGTATGTCATAAACGTCAAAATACGCGTCATATACGTCAAATCCCATTCCATCTAAATATATATAACTCAAAGGTGACTGACTGACTGACTGACTGACATAGTGATCTATCAACGCACAGCCCAAACCACTGGACGGATCGGGCTGAAATTTGGCATGCAGGTAGATGTTATGACGTAGGCATCCGCTAAGAAAGGATTTTGATTAATTCTACCCCCAAGGGGATAAAATAGGGGATGGACAACATTCCGAACTTAACGCGTGTTCAAAAGTTAGATTTGCTTACAGATTTCGAAGTATGCTACGTTCTTGCTACGCTACTACGCTACATTAAATTTAGGATTGTAAATAAGTAGGTGTAATCTGAAAATCGAAAGGTTCCTAAACGATAGTAAACAATTTTCAACATTTTCCTATTATTTGTACCTACTTCTTGACTTCAACCTTCCAAAACCTTATTACTACTGCGTTATCTCCAACCTATACTCCTAGGTATAGCAGCTAGTCTATTGGGCAGGGAGTCACATCGCAGACACGCTGTCCCGCTGGACAGGATGTGTTAGTTATGTTCCTGTGATACCATTAAGTTGACTGGCTCGCGTGATCTCGCGCATCTACAGCGTGATGAAGTTTTTGCCATAGAATCTGTATGGCAAAAACTAAAAAAAAAAAGCTAAGCTATACAAATAGCGATACAAATAAAGCTAAGCAAGCAAATAAATCTACTGTAATTTGTGGTTGTATAGTAATCCACAAAAATATTATTACAATGACATTTAGGAAATGAACTTCTGAAATAAAACAGAAAAGTTTGAATCTACTGTTGATGAGATTTTGGGCTCTTAAGGTCTTTCAAAAAGTACGATATTTGGAATAAAATTAAAAGCCAATGAGTACTTTCACTGTTGTGAGTATTCTTATAGGCAAATTAAACAATGCTAGCTTACCATATGCAACAATTTCAAAAGAATAATCTCCTTAATCATCTGAGTGCCAATCTGACACTTTGGAGGTTTGAGTCCTACTCCTTTTTATGGTTTACAGACATGGAGACAGCTACAGTTATGACTGGGATGATAATTTTTCTCGCCAAGCGACTACAATATGGGGTTCTTCAAAAAGGGCATTAGAAGGTTCCCTCAGGGTCGGCAGCACAAGTGTGACGCCCCTGGTGTTGCATACGTCCATAGGCCACGGTGGCCATCAGGTGGGCCGCGTGCTTGTCTACCACCTAAGTAGTATAAAAAAAAGACGTGTGGCACTCGGGGACTGCCGCGGTAAAGCTATTGCATAGCATTTTTTATCAACTTATGCAATTATAATTATTTACGTTAAGCGGAGCTACTTCGGAGCAGCTCGGCTCGATTCGTGCGAGCTTCGGGGTGTTAGGTTTTTTTCGGTACGGAATTTCTGGATTCGGTCTCCACGCTCAAGGCCCGCGATAGAAGCTATGCAATAGCTTAAAAAAATAGGAATGTTACAATGACAAAAATTGAATACATTACACCACTAACTCCCAAGATCTGGGTTCAAAAATCGACCAAATACAGATACCTCCAGTAAAAAAGATACATATGTGCAGTACTCTTTAAAAGGTAACATCCTGTATTCGCACTGAGACGAGGAGACAGACAGCTGATGTCTAAGATCAATCCTCGCTACCGGCGCGACGAGTTCGTGCTCACTCCTACATATACCACGATACACTCCACCTTATTTATTCGCGCTACAGCTCAATAAATTCCTAACTCAGACCCGATTGTTCGATGCATTCAAAAAAAGAACTCAGTGTCATGGCAGCCAATATTTTTTTTCTTTTGTTGTGCTTTTACTAAATTAGATAGAACTTTTTCGTGACATCCGACTACTGAATATAAATTGCAACTAATAATTGTTTCTTGTGTTCATATTGGCGTTTTTGGTATCAGATTTGGTAGACTTCTAATGTTGATTTATTGCTAGTCCTAATAATAAATCCTTACAGTGAGCAGTATTTTATTTCGGTAAGCTTATTGTGTAGGCTTCGATTTCACTATATTTCCACTATATCTCATTTGTGTTCTCTTTGTCGTTTACAAGGATGTTGGTAGAAATGCAAATTGATAAATTATTTGCTGTAACAAGGAAAAAATTCTTCAACAGTATCCTGAGTTTGTATGCAATCAGCTGAACTGTTTGTATTTTAAGTTTTGAATTTGGATCCTCATCTAATAAATAGTGTTCCTGTACATATTGTATCTTCCTAGTAAAATATGTTTGGTAATTTTATTTTATATTATGTTATTATTATTGAATACTGACAGGATCAGGTCCTATACTGATAGGATGCTTTTCTTAATTTGATAATTTCACTAGCAAATACCATTTAACGTCGTTTTGCACGGATTTATCTTCCTCCTTTTCATTTTAATTATATAACCTGGGCTGGGTTACTAAAGTGTAATAACATCCGAACATCCCATATAAATATAAACAAACAATGAATCAGTAATCGAATTAAAATCCAAAATAAAGTCGTTTCGTACAATACTAAATCTCCACAAACATATCCGAAACTCATTAACGAAATAATATAATTAATTGAAATTCCTTAGATTACGGCAACAGCTCACACTAAAAGCAACTCAGTGTAGCGCGGGCGCCGGTGGGAGCGCGCGGGGCGGGGGCGCCACTGCGCTGTGATTAACGCGCCGGCGCGCGCGCATGTTTCAGTTAATTAGCTCACAGACACGCGGTGTTCACACTCCCCCACCCTAAAAAGGAGATCTCAGTTAGCCTTAAGTAGACGGCAGTGTTCTCTACCGTTCGTTTTGTTGCTACCATGTTGGTATTTTATGTTACTCACACCGCTCAGCATTGTTTACAAGAGCCGGACTCGTAATTAAGCTTTATTTGGTTTTCACTTCATCACAAAGTTTAGTCAACGGGAAATCGAATAACCTATATGAGTACAATTTGTTGCGTTGATTAGATACTAGCAGTGTTGAAGGCTATTTTCAAACAGTCTACGTAAATTACATCAAACAAACACAGGAAACCAACTGTCACCTCCATCAACATGCATAATGCTATCTCATCTACTCGTACGAAACGCTCATCAAATAACCAGCATTGAACAAGAACATTACGCAGACGAATATGACAAATTATCTCACATCCGCCGTTTCCATCATACCAACTCAAATTGGAACGCAGAAATAATTACAGACACATACAAGATCATATCGAAGGAGTCTTACATAACACACATAGATTGAAACCTGCTGGTGAGTAAAAACTTGACGTGGCATTGAGGAAAAGTAAAAAAAAAAACGAACACAAATACACAATACCGAGGAGTCTTGGGCAGTATTACTCCATTCCGAGCGAAGCTTCTGTACAGTGAAGCCAATGCGAACAAAAACTCCGAGAACGTTGCAATGCGACCAACGGTAGCAAAATAATAAGATCGCACAACAAAATAAAGAAATGCCCTGGAAACAAAAGGAAGGCTAGTGAAATAAGGCTAAGAAGTTTAAGGAGTGACGCGGTGTGGGCCCGCGCTCATTGTCTTCCGAAAACAACGAGCCAGACCTCATGGATGTGGCGTTATTAGCGAAAAATATAATTATGACAACAGAACTGAAAATACGAAAAAGGAATTGATACCACTACTTACTGCAGCAGCCGTTAAAATGAAGAAAAAGAAAGGAACTAAAATTTAACTAAAATTATAAGCTAACTGTTGCCTGCGTCTTCACCTCGGTTCTGATCCCATAGGAACCTATCCCCAGGATAAAAAGTAGTTAGTATTATTCTAGACTATAATTCGTTTGGCCGTTTGAGCATGGTTAAGAAACAAACATACATACAAGATCACCATGGGTTACGAGCTCGAGATCAAAATTCTAGGCAGGCGACAGCTGGTGCTGAAATAATATTGCAAGTATCAAGTAGGTCCATCCTAAACTTAGCCACCGAATTCAAGGACTTGAAAAGAAATAAAAAAATAAAATTTTGTTTCTTTTAATTTATTCTGTTATGCTTTAAATCAGACGTTCATTGTCTTTCGATACACTACTAGATTTAAATTTGAATTTTAAATTAATAGAAAGCTTCCATATAGCATGTATAAGTTCTGTATTTAATCAAATCGATTCATGCTTGTAATCAAAACAGGAAAGATCATGGAAACTTTAATTAGATTCCCACGCAGCATGTAAGTACGATACATTCGTTTTGTGCCCTCGTTAGACCTTTTAGGTAAATGTTCTAATCTCTTACAGTAGAACTCAAAGATACATTATGGTTCTTCTTCTTTCGGAGTTTTCTAAATCATATAAGAATTGCAGTTTAATAGATTTCTATAAATAATACTCTTAGCTCTCCGGTTTTTGAAGATTTCCTTGTAATGGCTGTAGAAGCCATCAGAGTCAGCGTCGTCAGAGTGTGTTTCGTGAACAGTAAGCTCTAATATGTAATGCTGACATTAAGCACGAACCAATCTATCGATTTTTTACCACTATTGTATATATATTAATAGTGTTACATCTACAGATACACCACTTTTGCATGCAGGTAACAGTTTTAGGATGATGAATACAGTATTCTGTCACCCATTGAATTTCAATTTGAATCGCCTAATTATCGTTTTGTGAAAATTTAGGCATAGCATGTTATTTCAAAATACGTACTTATCGTACAAATAAATCATACTATAGACTTCATTGAAGGGTTAAACATAAACTTGGACTTATTTACTTGATTTATTGGACTTGCTCATTTTGCAAGACACCTTAAACAAAAACTGCCTCATCCATTTCATCATACTTCTCCATAACCCTCAGAGGATACTGGTTAAAAAAACCTTGCAATCGGACTGGTTGAGGTACATCATTGTTGTTCCCGATACCTGTCTGTGTCGCCGTTGTACCGACACGACACTTTTGCGACAACTCAGCCCAAAATAAACTTTACACTGATATCAATAGCAGTGAAAATGGGTTGTTTAAACACTCGTGATTGTTAAATGTACTAGCTAAAAGAATTGGTTCGTTATTTTACGTTGATTGATCGATTGGCGAGGAATTTTGACTTATCTGGAGTTCAATAGTTTTGGTGACAGTGTTTTGATTACAAGCTGTGTCCAGCGGTGCACTGTGATTGGCTAATTGATTGATTGATTGTTCTTGATTATACAGCAAATAACAACGTAGAATGGTTAAAAATAGCATTTTCCGTAGAACACTTGTCATTGGTCCTCTACTAACTATTTAAGTAATCTGTGCCTCCACTACATCATCTTAACAGTTTAAAGATAAGATTAAGTGTGTTTTCGATTCTTACGTCGACCTTTCCGGGAGCGACTGCCGATTGACCTTCCAACTCCGAAAGAAGACCTGTGCCAGAACGTCTTCCGTAATTTACTAGGCACACCGACCAGCAGATAAGCAGGTGACGTGCTTTATTGTATAAAAATACAAAGTGAAAACTGTCGTATAAACCACATACGACACTCTTTTCACTTTCAGCCCCACTAAGCCCACAGTTTTTATCTACCTAGCTCATGTAGCCCCACAATTAATTCACGACATTATCTTTTAACGGCACACATTACTATCTACGTTCGTAAACGTAACGCAAACGTGCACGTCAGGCGGTCACGTGACGTAGTCCCGCGTCACGACACAGGGCCGCCTCGCGCCGAGTTAGTTCTAAATCCGGCCCCGGTTTTACATTACAATTGTCGCTCCAACCTGCGCTGGAATATGATAAATCAGTCGATGTACGTACTGTTGGCGACACAAGTGCCTAATATACACGTAGTGTAGCTCTGGTTTCGTAGACGGCCGAAGGGGTATTAAACATGCATTTTCAATTGTCTCTATTTCTTTTATTTAATGCTTTTAGGGAGAATAGGCCTTGCTATTTATTTATTTTTTTCACAATGTTACTTAGAAATCGTGTCCATTTTACATTATCTGGCCTTATCAAAAATAGGTAACACTGATGACACTTTTTTTCTTTTTCTATCTATCTGTGTCTAGTGTTGTCATAGACACAGACAAACATAGATACACTCTGACACATACAAACACGCACACGCACCTGTACATTTCCGAATGTGTTTGGTTAAAAACATGAAACAGCAACATACAACAAGCATATCTTAATCTCTAATAGCTTAGTCTTTGAAGAAACTAGAAAATGGCATCATTAATACGTTCATTGACTAGTCAAGTGTACGTGAATATTTCAATAAATTAAAAGGTAGCACTTGAGTGCCGCGACTGTACATGTTCGAGATTTACACAGGCGACAGGTACAGAGCTCATATCTGTAGGAATCCAGTAAGTTTAACACACCCTGTAGCCGCTCGGTGTAGATACATCTACTATGTACAGGCTGTTCTGATTTATATTGAGGACAAAATTGTTTTTAGGATTTCGAATAATTACGGAAAATTTAAACTTGTGTTTAATACGCTTTTTTTCCATTGAGTATTGTAATTGCTATTCTAAAAGTCTAGACCTAATTCAATGCGATGCAAAAGATAAAAGTTAACGATGTTCAGGCAATACCTTCTAAGCATATTTTTTCATTTTTTTTAAATAGTTACAGATTGAAATTTAACTTACCCTACTCCAGATCCTCATCCATCTACCTCAAGGTGTATCTATTCGTATCTCGTAGCAGTTTCGAGTTCGACTCCCCGTCAAGTTTGATCCGATGTATTGTGTAGCTTCTATGCATGATAGATCACACTCTCATAGTAGTACAAGTCACAAGTCCCCATAGTAGTAAATTGTCATTAAAAGCTGTCTGGTTGACGGCAATTAGGCGAGTAATATTACGGAGAAAATAAAACTGTATCCTGTTTGCGAAATGTAGTATAGATTTACGACGTAAAGTATGTATGCTGTGTTATAAAAATAATAGAAGACAAACACTAAGGTGCACTAATCTATTGATTTTATTGTGTCCAACAAAACCGCGTGCTACACCGGCGGCGGCGCAGGCGCAGCTTTCGCGGAAGGCACCTAATGAAGATCTTAATTGGGTGCGCGTGTGTGTCCTGGCCCTTATCACGCTGCTGGACTTTTGTGCATATATGATTGGACTAAATATCCTTTAGTAGCATTGTTAGCTTACCCTAAAAAAAGACACAATTTATTAAAACGAAGAAAAAACTCGACAACCATAACATTCAAGTTTTTTTAATGGCGAATAAGTAACAAAACGTTTCATAAACATGTCGAAAACATACAGAACAGCAATTACGCCAATATTTAAATGGAACTTCAGTCAAACTCGGGACTCGATGAAAAAATCAACAAAACAAAATGTAACAAACAAAAACGTCAAAAAAGCTCACGCGATACCACCATTACAGAATAACTCGGTCGTGTAGCAAGTGATTCGATTTAACTGAACGCAAATGTGAGATGCGACCGACATAAAATCAATCGGGTAGCACGCGAGGCTTAACACCGAAATAATGTAAATTATTGCTCGTAAAAGTGTCATTTTCGACGTACACGTGACGTCATCGGTGCGACGTAGCATCGCACCGACCTGTCAACCAACAACCGACATACGACCTTAATAATATTAGCATAAAATTTAAATTTATTCAGCTATTGACGGACTCTCAGACTAAACGTATTTGAAAATGGTTTATGCTCAAAATGCCCCTGCTTCGTTATCTTTGTCATCGGTTAGTGAGCATTTGCATGTCTGCTGTAGTCGTCTGCTACTTCCACTACGAGTGTTTACTATCAACATCTAACTGTTACGCGTAAATAACGAACGAACAGAGAGACGTCAAACACTGAAGGACACCGGGACGCATCGGATCCGAAATTTCGCATTTAAAATAGGACAAAAGCTGTCAGGGCAGTAAACCTCAAACATCGAGTTATCGGTGTGTTACCGGTGCCGTGTTGTTATAGGCCTCGCACACAGAACCGATGAGACGTTCATTTACATACGGCGGGGCGAGGGGGGCGCGCGCGGGCCGCGGGGGCGCCGCCCCGGCCCTGGGGACCGCCGCGACGCCCTGGATACCGCGCGCTAGACAGAGACCACTATATTATTATCCTGAGCTAAAAAAACGAAAAGTGGGCGGGGGATTACATTATAGTAGCGAAAGTAATCGATATTCTGTTTTAGTACGAGGTTGTTAGAGCTGCACCGCTGCAGCCTAAATACGTAAGGCTGTTAGGTCACGGAGGGCAGCGCCGCCAGCCGCCAGGTGGATCACCTCAGTTTTTATGCCGGAGACGGTAAGAGGATTGAGGCTATCAAAGAGGTGGGAAGCCTTAACGGTGTGCTCCTGAAGCCTTCAAATATATCATAAACACGGCAGGCTTTTATCATTTACGTGCCGTGCCGTCGCTTTAACGTTCTGAGTGCCGAGATTTGAAGCGATAGTTTGATTTTGAAGGGGCGAGAGAATGGATACTTTATTTTTTAAGCGTTTTTAAAGGCAGCTTTGCGAATATTTACGTTTATTAGGCTCTGAAACATTTTCTTTTACAGCTGTATAATATTTTTTTATGGATACGTACTTATTCACAGCTGTATACCAGGAAACGGGTTGGCAGAGATGCACTACCATCCAGACAAAGGGACCAGCCAGCTCTGTACATATAGATGATTTCCTAACAGCAATATTATTTTCCTGACTCGGGAATCAACAGTCGTAACCGCTACTGTAGACGAAAATTTCAACCTAAATTTTCCAATCCTCAACTTCACCAAAACAATGACTGTTTGGTATTCAGAATGTAGATATAAATAGCATTCGATATTTATCGGCTCCTAATCTGTCTGCGGTTGTCCTTGAACTCTAGACAGTGAACTAAAAGATTTTCGAACGGACTAAACTTCTGAACTTGATTTGTTCTTTCAGAAGTTTATTTAAACTTTCCACCTCAATAACTTCTACCTACGTAGCCTTCACTTACTGAAACATTTGCTTCTAAAACGGTAAGAATTATTTTACGTACAAGTTCTTGCTATAAATTACAGAGCTTAAAAAGGTCGTCGGTACCTTGGTGGTTAAGGAGAGTCTTATATGATACTGTCTGAAGTCCTGAAGTTAACCCACGACCATGGCTGCTGAAAAGTAGCCAAATCGTTGGGTTAAAAGTAAATAATAACAAATATATCGTGATAGAACCCGTTAAAAATGGTTTTAGTTCGTTGAGTAGGATAGCCAGAGCTCATTGGAGAGAGATTTTGTGTCGTCAGTGGCAAAACCAAAGGCATGTCCTTCTTATCTTTTGCGCTTACGGCACAGAATCTCTCTGATCTTGCAGGGTCGGCAGCACGAGTGTACTCGTCCATAGTCCACGGTAACCATCAGGTGGGCTGTACGCTTGTCTGTGACCTAAGTAGTATAAAAAAGTCAGCCTTATAATCGGGAGTCCCTGGGTTCGAGACATAAACCCAGTCCTGACCCAAGCAATTTCGCTTAGCTAGAACAGAAAAACTACAATTTCGGTTATCAGTACCTACTCTTTTAAAACAAGAAAAATCTACAAACACTTCAAAGTTAGCATACCTCTTCGTAAAGTAAATATTAGTCCCAAAAAAAATAACCTTCCTAAACCGCATATCTTTACTTTCCTCTAACAACCAACAAGGGAGGTAATGACCCTATTATTAACCCACTTGGGTCGACTTGGCCCTTCGATGCAGCGTTCGGTGCAAATGAGCCGTGGGCTATTCGCGCGTAATACAGCCTTAGGGTTTCGACCGCTGGCCGACCGGGCCTGTTCGCGGTTACGTGGTTCCGGCGGTATCTATTGATGGGTTATTGAATGTAACCAGTGATGGACGGGTTAAGTTTTATATGGATTCTGGAAACTGAGTTTTTTGAAGTGTGTAGGAAGTGAACTCGTTCGCACGCAGCAGATACAGCGCACCCATTACTTGTCAGACTCCGAAACAGATAAGAGGGACCATTGAGAAGCCGCAATGAATTAATGTCGGCAGTTGGCGTATGCCGTTGGCTTCGGAATCATACCTTTAGGGTACATAGGGTCCCATGAAGTCCTTCGGGAGCAAGCTGAAAAGCCTACTGATTGACGGTCGAGGGTCTGACACAGGCTTTCAGATATTAGTCGGATGGCACTGATGACATTCGTAAATTGCATACGTGAAACCAACGGTGGCGCAGAAGCGATAGATCGACGTAACACTTGATCGTATAGTCTTCCATAGTTTGAATCATATATTTTTTTCACATATTCAAAAAACTTGGCATCGAAAAATCACGCATAAACTGTTACACGGGTAGTGACGTGACGTAGTATCGTGACGTAAGATACGGAGATATTTATATAGTGATAAAATCCATTTACGACGCGCGCCGTACAGTGCGGGCCGAACAAACTTCATTTCCATTGCTTTCATATCTAGAGGACTAGGGATGGGATATCGTGTTTAGTTTGTTTGACTAGAATATTTTAGGGTGAATTTTGCAAATAACAATGTTAAATTATTAGGTGGGTGAGGCTGTCAAAATTTTACGTTTCTATCGCAATTGACTTGGTATTTAGCGTGATGTTTCGGTTACTTTTCAGCTGCCGCGACCATGGGTGATTAAGTGGGTGTTTGAGGCTCCAGCAAGGTCTTCCGGGTTCAAGCCAAACTCATCATTGCAAGCTAGTAAACAGATTGACAGATAGGAGCTGAGAGTCAGATGGCAGTCACATGCCCAAAAGTCAGGATAAATCAATCCCGGAAAGAAGAAGCAGCGAATTGCAATTTTCCCCCCGGGCTACAAATTGCAAACTTTAGATGCTATTTGATTAATAGCCCTCAGTCATCATATTGTAATTCGAATAAGAAAGGAAAATATTTGAATAGTTAGCATAATAAATGCTTCAAAATTTCATCCAATTGGTTGCAATCTTCCTGAGGACTGGGTTGTTTTCATAGACGTTGAACGGCTTGTGACAAATGAATAAACGACCAAAACCCAAACAAACTAGTATCTAGTTCAATAGATAGTGGTAACAAGTTAAATACCTACATGAGAGTACATGTCCCACTGCCCACCCTTTTGATGTCAGCCATTGATTGTCCCACACTGCTCCCTTGAAAGGGTTACGTGGGTACTGCTAGTACAAGTAGGTGCTTGGCGTCACGCACATGACACAGCCCACATAAATATGACATGCTTTGAAAAACTACGTGTAATGTTCCATTTATTAAAGTAACTATCAAAACTTTAATTTGGGCAATAAAAAATTAGGGAATTTTATCGTTTGAACTTTCATTATTAATTTTCTATACAGTGTATGACTAATGTAAAATTGTGTGTTCGTTCATATTCTATGTTTTGTACTGTTATTTTGTTTGCTACATACGTCAGTACTGCATCTATTTATTCTGTGGGAAGATCTTGCCATGTTATTGCTTGCATGAAGATTTAGTTTTCACTCTTGCCCATTTTTAATGATTTCATTTATTATGCTCTGTCTGGTTAGAGGGTCAGTAAGTGAATTTTTGCTCCCTTCTTGTTGATTCAACAATCATCTTTGTTTTAATCAAAAACTTTGAACTTTTGAACTCTGACATTTATAGTACACACCTTGAGTTCGGAAGTCAAATAGGCCATGAAAACGGCATACAAAACACCAAAAATAAAAAAAATCATTTAGCAAATATATCACCGGTCTCAAACGCTGCCGTGATCTGAGAAAACTCCGGCAAGAAACTCAGTGGACTTCCTTTTCTTTTTCCTTTCCTTTCCTTTTAGTTATTACTTACCTTCCTTCTGTGTCTAGGAAATAGTAATATTTTACTCAAGTAACCGCTCAAACTGTCGATGCTAGTCCATCACTATCCAAGCCACCCTCAGTTTTTCCTTCAATTTTCCTTTTGCTACGATCTCCATTCACTTAATTGACGAAGAATTTTGATTGGTCCGTACCTCCGCCATATTCTATGCATTCGTGGCGACGAGAATTTTCTTTTTCCTTTTTTAAAATTTGAGCACAGCTTCATTTATTATTCTGCCTCTTATTTTAATGGGAAGCTCGTTATTGTCTGTCGAGTTCTCGATATTATTTTTGATTTTAATTGCTGGCAGTACCTACCTACGTTTCGTTTCTGCTCTCTTGTTGATTGAAGTGTTGCCAGTATTTTTGTTCCGCTTGTATATTCAAAATTAGGCGTTTGTTTATATTGTATCCTATTACAAATTTTAATTTTAATATCTTAGTTATCACGTATACGTAGCTCAAGTTTGTGCGCCTTATTACTATGACCTTTGGAGCCAACCCAGCTTCACCTGCAAGCCAATGCACCTGCTGTTTAGAGCGCAAAACCCTAGCCCATCCTAGCACAGGCTTTTCTCTCGGTTTTGAGAAGAATATAAGCCAAATCATACAGGACTTCGGGCAAATCATACAATACCAGGGCTCCACGTTAAGATGAAACCAGGATCAACGCTAAGATGATTATATGATGGTTTAGGAACCATAACTGTTTCAATTTTCACTTATATTTTCTTTTAGATGAAAAATAATATCTAAGGTATTTATTTGTTTATTTGACGAAGATTGGAGAAAAATTTATGAGGCAAATTTTATTGATCACACTCAAAAAGGGGCTAACAATACTACCCTATAGGCACTAGATGTTTTTTCAGGGTGCCTTGCACCTACTGAGAATTTCTGTGCACAAAAGATGCTTTGCCTGCCTTGGGAATTGAACCCGAAACAGCAACTGTATAATTATCTTTTACGATTTCATTTAATTTCATTTTCTATAATCTCTTGAAACTCTTCTTGAAAGTAAATCTAAAATTAGTCCTAAATGCACCTTACACAAAAACAATAAAACCATTCCCAATACTATAAAATAACATTTCAATCGATGCAAGCAATTACTCGTCAAAGGCGGTACAGCTGAATGCAGAACTGATTAAACGGTACAGTCGCGGACAGTATTGACAAAACTGCGCGCGTCGATGCGCAAGCGTCGAGAATCGAACAAATTTCCAGTAAGGCGGCCCATTCAAACGTCACGATGGAAGCATTGTATGCTCATCTTTATATGTAGGGAATAGGGTAATCGGTATTATTGGGCATTTTCAACTATTTTTAAAATGAAACTTACCCTATTTGTTAATTGTATAGCCATCGCTGTTTCCAGGGAACTGATTGGTTTCGTAAATAATTGCTTTTATTTTATTTTATTTCAAAAGCAATGCTAGAAATAAAAATGAGCTGGACATCCTAAGATATGAAAAATTGTAACCACAGTGGTTTAAACCAAACCCGCACAGCGAAATCTCATCATGCGATTATTCCCATAGGATTCTGCGTCATATAAAATATGGAACTGAACGCACCGGCGAACCAAATCTGTGTTGTACCATAAAATCACAGTGCTGCCATTTAAATTCATGTTAATTTTGTTTGTTGTTAGCAATAGTTATTTAAGTGTTAATATTAGTACACCCAATTAATGTACAAACATTAATTGGGTGTACACTGTGTACAGAGTCCTACCAACATCCTAGGGGTTCAAGTGAACGTCACTTACTACTACATAGGCGCACCGACTGAACAAGGGACGATGCTCCGGCGCTATCCTTTCAAGACTGGGAGGCCAGGTGATAGTCCCTCATTAGTACATGCGCAAAATAAATGTACTGCATAATTTTAACCAAGCACATTATTTTTTATTTTTGAATTGTGGATTGTGGCTGTGACGTAATGGCGTTACTTTAGTAGTCAGTTTTCCTCCTTCTGACTCTCTCAAATAATATTCTTCATTCATTACATTTTAAAGTAAATTCCCCACCTTGAATGACACTCGGCATGTCTGCTGTTCACCTGCTGCTGACCAACTATTTTCCATTACATAGCCCGGGAGTCGAACCTGTAAGCGATTAGCGCGCCTGGCAGTGACGGTGATTCTTCCACACAATGCCTGATTAATGGGCATTAAGATTCCTACCGCGTGCGATCTGGCGCCGGACGTATTACATGGTGCAAAAATTGTGCACCCTACTCCAGTATCGGTACCTATATCGATAGAATGAAAATGTGGCAAAATGTGGCAAAATATGGCAAAACGTGGTCCTGGTACATTTACATTTATTAGTACATTTATGGGGTTACCTGGACGCGAAGAGTGGTGGTTGTGACTGTTGTGCACATCTGCAGTCAATGGATCACCTCCTGTCGTGCCCGTTGTGTCCCTTGCACAATTGTCCCTTGAACAATTGCTGTCGTGCACAATTGCCGACCTAAATGTAGCGACGGAAGGTGCAGTGTTGCCGAGTTCTGGGCTGGGCGCATCTAATTTTTATTTAACTTAATTTTAAATTGCTGCCAATGACACGATGAAGAAGAAGAAGTGCATTTATATGTAATCCTTATAGATTACCTCATTTTTAGACCACTAAGATTGTAAGTAAGCTCGATGGTAAGCTTACTACAGCCTGTAATTCTTGCAATGTCAGAATGGTCACTAATGTTCCGTTACTTGTAGAAGGGAGAATAGGAGAAAGCAAAGGAAGGAATGAGGTCAATAGTCTCACCTACTACTACTCCTACAAATATTTAACAATGATGTTAAATGAGATGGCAATCTATCAATCAATCAATGAAAACAAGGTGGAAAAAATTAAAATCGTTTGAAAAAATGAAAGGCGTCTAAAAAATGAAATTCACTGTGACAAAGCATTATAATTCTACGTTTTAAATAACATTGTTTATCTCTCAGCTTCTTTTTTTTTCAATAACTAATCTTTACTGACTATTTCACTCAGATATTATTCCTCCTCTCGCGTACCGTGTCATAGTTCGCTGCAATTTTTCCTATTCGACTTAGACACATTTATAGGCCATATTGGAATTTAGGAGAGATTTTATTGACTCCGTTTTATGTTAATTGGATTTCCTCTAATCCCGAAGGAATGATATTTCAACTCGTAGTTGGATAAATCTCATTTTCTTAGATCACAGAAGGAAATGAATGCTGTATTTTAGCCACCTTCTCACCAGACCTACATACATCGTGCTACCATGCTAAATAGATCTCTTTCTGTAACAAGAACAGATTTATTCATGATCAATGAGATGAGAGAGATAAAAGCTGTACACAAACACAAAACAAGGGGAGGCAAAACAGTTAGCGGAACCCGGGTTCTGAAGTGAAAGCCTCGGATGCATCCGGGAGCTGTGAATGAATTTGCCTCTCTGGAATTTGATGCTTAGGTAGCTGCCAGTAGAGAGTAGCAGTAACCCCTTTCATGTACCTACTACCCATAGCTTACTGATATAACGGTTGCACCATAAAATGCAGATTCGATACGATTATAGGATTTGACGTTTTTGACATTCGTTGACGTCTGTCATATACGTCAAATCCCATACATTTGGCATTCTATTCCATCATACGCCGAGCAACGAATTGCCACTTGTCTAGAGGGGCTGTATATAATTTGAATGATAAATTCATAACTCTTTATTGCACACCAAAAATATATTTCTGTATCTAAGTACGTTTATTCATATTACAAATCTAGTTCGGACAATTTGGATCTAGAGAGCGATGCACATAATTCCCCAAAATATTATCACTCTTAATATAACATAATTTTAGACCTCAGTTTAAAATTCTCGCTTATTTTAAAATCCCAAAAGCGACGGCCACAATTAATTCTACCCCAAAATCTTTGCAGGTATACAAGTGGCTTCGTTTCAGCACTGAACTAATATTATTGTGAAATGTCCGACGACTTGCATCCCGGTGGGTTCATTAACCGAGGGGCTTCCCCCTGCGCGCCCACCCCCTCACCCGCACCCCCAGGAACTAGCATGGCTAGATTATTAAAGGAGATTCATATGCGGAAATATATAGGTGTATCAAAATTTACTTGAACTTCAATGAAATTTGTTTCTATGCTTTTCAGAGGTCAATCGTTCATATCCAACTATTGTCATAGAGACCGAAGATAACCGCTTGCCATTAGCTAAGAGGACTAAAGCTAAGTTTTACCTTTATTTCATTCCTCGGCATTACTCGATGAGATTCGAACCGTATCGCCACTTTTAATAACTTACAAAAGCCGCGAAGGTTTTGGCGCACCATCAACATAAAACATGACAAAAGACAGTTTCTGGACAATGCCCAATACACCTTAAAACAAAGTCTTAATACTAAATAACAGCTGTTATTGGAACTACTAGTGGTAGGCATATCTTTCAGTTCAGGACAGTTATAACCCGGTAGTCTTGAAGTTTAGAGTGAATACCTAAGTTGTTTTTAGACAAACGTGCAATTTCGACCACACATCACTGACTTACAGATGAACTAGTAGTCAAACATGGGCCTATTCATAATAAAGAACCAATCAACCTAAAACATTTAATAAAATATTCATTTTATTCTGAATCCATAATTATACTTGTATAACAGTTCTGTTGTTAGTGTCTCGTTACACCTTGAGTGGTTAACACTATAAAAACATATTCTGAAAACAATACACAAACCTTTAAACAAATCATTGATATTATTCGGAATAAATTAAACCCAGCGAGAGACGGAGCCGCGACAAATGTTCCGAAGTTGGGGAGAGCCTCACCAAGCTGAGTCGAGATGGGCACCCAAACACAAAAATATGCAAAGCGCGAGCCGGCCCTTGACATCGCCCTACTTCAAGACTTCATTATTGCTTAAAAACAATGCCCGTTATGAGGGAGCAGACGCATCGTACGTTAATGTATACAGGTTTTGGGTAGAGTTATTAGAATTCTGTTATGATAAAGTGGACAATCATAAAATTATAATGCTTACCAAAATAGGGTGTGAATATTAACACACTTATGCCTATCCTTTCGTGAATATCTACAACGATGTGAGTATAAAGGGTGTCGACCACTGTTTCAAACATTTGATATGTTTTAAGTTTTGGTTTTCGCTAGCGAGCTACACTTTACGGTTTCACCCTGATTTATTCTTACTGTATCGAAAGTATAACCTATGTATTATCCAAAATGAAAGCTATCTCCATGAAAACTTCAGTGTGAAATAGAAATTCAAAATTTAATACATTTATTTTCCAACTTACTGCATACATTGAAATATCTTTGTACGTCTGAAAGTCACCAATCTTAATTTCCTATCTCTGGCATATGTCCAGATCGTTTGTCTTCACTAAGTGACACTTGCTAGACTGCACAAATGTCCTCTGCTGAACAGAGCTAATAGAAACCAGACAACAATCCTATTTTCCACGACGCTGAACTCTAAAAAGGAGTAACGGCTTTTCCTTTAAAGCAGCGAAAAGATAACGTCTTAAAGAACCAATCACAACCTAATCTTATAGAAACTACGAGTCTTTGTCTCACCTTCCAGCTCTAGCGCTGTATTACATAATTCATGGACGATACCTCACGCATCTACACGCACACACGGGCGGCGCGAGTGACATGTGTTTACAAACAACTAATTAGAACGAGTCCTGCGTGGTGTGAGTGTTTTTGTTTCGCTGACAATAGCTTGCGCGTGTGTGCGTGTCCTGGCTGTGTGGGTGTTTTGGCTGTGTGAAGGCTAAGGTAAGGGGCCTCATGGCTGGCTCGGCTCATGTAAAATGCATAAGATACGCTTTCATACAGGCCCGGGTCGTGTCTCGAGTTTGTCTCAGTACGCACAGATGTTTGGTGAAAGCCGCTTTTTGCGTGGCCGTGAAACTTAACTGAAAGTATTGAAAACATTATCGTTACGATGGCTGTAAAGCGCTGCCTCGCGCTTAGATAGCTATCAATTTCAATACTGAAGCCTTTGTTGAATCTTGTGTGTTTTATTTCAGGTTCATAAACTCGAATCAAAAACTGAGCAGTTCGAAAGTACTCTTTCAACACGAACTCATTTTTAACTTCAGGTTGACCCTAATGCTATTAATATGTGACCCAGATTTAGAAGATATAAATCTATAATTTGTCAATCGATAGATATTTATGTCTTTCTATCTGTCTTGTTATTTTCTTCTCGTATTTTAATACCACTAGTGTCAGGCATCGGCAAATTGGTCAGATCAGAATGAGTTGCACTGAGACTCTCCTGACTGCTTTCTTTTCAAGGTCATCCTTTCTCGACTGTTAATTAGGCATGAGATGAAATATACAACTTATTAGATCTTCCAACCTATACCATATCATACGACGAGTGATAACATAATCAAGATGGTGTATGCAGAACTGTAGAAAGAAAATCTAACACGGGAGCATCTCACAACGTCTCCTTTTGTTAAAGTTGCTATTGGGCATAATCCACAAACAGTTCACCTGATGCAAAATCGAACTCGGGCCTCAAGCTTAGCAGTCACACTTGCTACATTTGCGCCGAAGCGGCAGCATATTACAAGTTTAGCCTTCCCAAATTACCCAAAAGCCTACACCAGCAAATAATTTCCACATAGGAGTCATCCATCAGCCGCGTCACATGTTCTTCACCCATATATCTGAAGTCGCAATGAGCATGACCTTATTCCAGGAGCGACAAAAGTATTGCGCGTGTTGCGCATTGCAATAGCAAGGTTAACGTCCCGGTGGGGGGGCCAAGGGGCG
This sequence comes from Eilema depressum, assembly GCA_914767945.1. Taxonomy (NCBI): domain Eukaryota; kingdom Metazoa; phylum Arthropoda; class Insecta; order Lepidoptera; family Erebidae; genus Eilema; species Eilema depressum. Next base: position 22,678,522 of record OU612018.1, on the reverse strand, counting down.
CGGGGGCAGGGGGCGGCCTCGTCATCCCCCCTCCCCCACCCCGGACATTGTTCTCACCTTCAGACACAACAAGCTCCTGAAAATATAAGAATTAAAGTTCAGTTGTTGGTTTGGGATGTCTGCAAGTATTTGGGAGTAATTTGTGTTTCATCTGTTACTAATAGGATGAATTTCTGAGAAATACATCGATTTATTTGTATGTTCAAGTTGCAAATATGTTTACAGAAATTGTGACGATCATGGAATGTTGCAGTGGTCGTGGTCACAGGCTGACCAGTCAACCGTTGACAGAGTTGTGTATAGCATGGAACGTAAAACATTTCAAGTTAGAAATAAATGTACATATTTTAATATCCATATTTTGCTAACTATACCTTCCTAATAGATGGGGAGGCTATTGCCGTTTACCAGGGACTTCTTTGTAAGTTGTATCTTGACTGTGTAAAGGAATATTTGCATGCAGTCTTCACCTGTATATCATTCAATCATTGAATGAGAATTTCATAAATATCTATATCTATTTTACATGAACTAAATTATTTTTTTATTTTCTTTGCAGATTCGATAGTGTCATCTGCATCTACATCTACACTTCTCACTTCACCGCATTGGTCAATACATTCACTGTATTATTTTACTAGCTATCATTTGAAATTACCCGACCAAATGCCGGGCGTACCGCGTATCCCGGAGCCAGAATTTGGGACATTTTAATCCTCCGTAACGGTGGGCTAACGGGTGGTAGGTAAAAAGGCAATATCGGCAGATAGCATCGATGGCTTCCAACGTAAGTAGGCTGCGAAAATGGCCGACCGAAGCGCTGTGCGTGCACACTAGAGGACGGGGAAATGGCTTTGTGGAAACTGGAAGAAAAATAGACAATTTTGGTAACTAAACTTGTGTAAATAAGAAAAAATATAAAATGGCAGAGACTATTACACTAGTCAATCATTGACAGCCGCTTAGGAAAAACTCAAGCGAGTTGTTGTGTGTAGTTAAAGGAAGTAGCATATATGATTATATAGTGTGATATATAATTGCATTAAATTTAGCATTTAATGTAATTATATATCACAATATGTATATAGTTGTATTTGATTTGCCAAATAAAATATATGTGTAATTATAGTAGTACGAAGAAATAAATAAATAATTAACATACTTATTAAATAGTATATTTTATATTCCTGCTTAAGGGTACTTCCAGTTTGCTCCACCAAGCGTCCCCATTGGTGGGGCAAAGATATGCAAGTAAATATTTTATCTTTGTCAAAGGTGTCGAATGATTACGAAGCTGCTCCTGCCAATAATTCCGTAGCTACAAAGGAGAGCCTGTAAGTTGACACCCCAATATGAGAGAAGTATGGTAGTTAATTTAAAATCAATATTGGCAAACAGTTTGTTTTAATACACAGACCGTTACGTATTACTTTGGAGATGCAACTTACCTAATAATTATCATTTAGTTTGAAACATCCTAAACGAGTTGTAGTTACTAAATCCACCTTCACAGTATCAGAGTTAAAACAGTCACCGCATTCAGAAGACCACACAATATAATTTCAGTTACTCAAATCACGTAAAGCCTCCACACTAACAACCATTCAAAACGAAACGTCACACCTGACAGACAGCTTTTTACTTGGAAACTTTAAAAAAGGCATATTTCACTAAGTAGGTACCTCACACCGTACACTCACTAATGTCTGAGCTACAGGACATCTGCTAGTGTCACACCACTGGAATAGTAATAGGCCTCTTGTGACAACGCTCGACTTTCCAACGACATTACGTATTCGGATGGTGCCCCAGGACCTTACAATAACCCGCTTCACGCCGGACACGGTAAGGCATCAATTGTCTACCGTCTATTTTTATTAAAATCTATATGTGTTTTTTATTTTTCAGAAGTTTGGAAGATGCTATCGGAAATATGTTAGTACTTTAAAGAATGGTGAAGAAACTATTTGGTTATACTACCAGATATACTTTACGGATACCCTATATTGCTCTAAGATCTTTAAGTTAAATTAGACAAATACAACACATATTTTTTTTAGAAATAAATCATGAAAATAGAAATGTAGCTATAAGGAATTCCATGAAGCCACTAGGGGCAAGCCAACCTCACCTGAAAGCCCGTATACCTGCTGATTAATAGACTATTCTTTAACGTAGGCTTTTTTTCCGAACTGGGGAAGTCAGATGGCAGTATCAAAACTGTAAAAACCAAATCAAAAGGAGCACTAAGACCCAGGCATCGAGGTGATAGCACCCAATGCAGCCGAAAACAATACAAGATGATGCTCATGTGGGCCATGATTTTCAGTTGTTTATTACGTGAAACCGAAAAACAGCAAAATTATTCAGGAACTAGCTGTTGACCGCGAGTTCGCCCTCGTGGAATTTTGTTTCAGTTACCGGAATCCATGGGTATCTATTGTCGGGATAAAAAGTAGTCTTTGAGTTATTCCAGGTTATAATCTATACTACTGTACTAAAATTCAGCCCAGATTCGAGCCGTTAGAGCATGATCTAATAACAAACATCCAAATATCTTCACAATTTTTTACATTCATAAAAGATTAGTAGGATTAGTAGGATTACAAGTGTGAGTATATTATCATAAAAGACGTTGCATTACAAGTGAACGATAAGATTATTCAAGATTAGTAAAACAATAAACCGAATTAAAGTATCTACGAGTATAATTTACTTAGTTGTTCAAATTGAATAAGATCTTCATCAGACAACTAGCACTGCGAATAAATTCCTACCAACTAATTACAAAGTTGGAGCTGATTCAAAACCGTAACACTGACTGTCAACACTCAACTGCTAAACTAATTGTCAAACGTGACCACAATATCGGACCTTGAGACAGCACTTTTGTTTGAGTAAGTAAAATTAGTGTTACTTTAGCAACGCTATACATCGACGGTTATAGCTGTAAAATTATACGCTGATGACGTAAAAGAATTACATAAACTTCTAACATTTTATGAAGTTTTCAAATATGAAAAGAGTGCTGAATCAGTGCTAGCAAGTTGTGAACAAATTATTAATACTTGCTGAGAGAAGAGAAACAGAAGAAGAATGAATGATGCAGTATCTCAATAAGAGTCTATAATAAAACGGGTATTCAGGGCCCTACCACCATCTCTGAGGCCTAAGCCATCCCTATTTGCTTGTCGGTATACCTGCTAAACAAGGGATGAGGCTCCGGTGCGAGCTTACCTCTCTGATTTGAGAGGCAAGACTGCAATCGCTCCCGAAAAAGACAATATACCAATCAAAAATAATAAATGGACCCCGAACTCCAAAGTACAACACTATTGATAAATCGCTATGAGGATGCAGATGATGATGATGAGTAATTTGAATAAATACCAGGAACACAAAACAAAGTTATTCTAACTGTAATGTTTATAAAAAATAAAGAAGCTTACACAGTTTCTGAAAATAAGATTTAAAACTTATAGAAATGAAGTCACTACGTAACCATTTTTTTAATAATACCTATAATAATTATCATAACAAAACCACAACAATCATGGTTGAAGTATTTGAAGTACTTGCCTACGATAGTGATTAAAAAGTTCTAACTAATATTTTACATCAACATTTCAATGTTTGCGAAATTATTCATAACTACAAAATATTACGACAAAATGACAAAATCCCATGAATATATTACAACAACACCTATTCATACAACAACCTTGAAGCACGACTTAAAATACCAACCAGAACATCTCAACATCATTAAGGCCTTTCAGAACTCTATAATTAATACGGTCAATAACCTTCAAAACACACCTTCAAAACGCTACCAACCTAGACCTACGTCAACAAGCCAATCTGAAATATTCCACCATTCCAGCTTGAAGACCCATTTCGATCATAGCTCCTCGCTCGGTGCCTTATGACGGACGGATGGCAGTTCTATAGATAACGGAGAGTTTTCTGATTTGGAACCCACAGGTGGAAGCCAGAATGAGTGTACCGAAACAAAATCGCTAAAACTTAAGGGGCCGACGACACCGCGGCCCGAACTGCGCCGCTCGAAATGTATTCAAATATATGCGCGATTAATTCAGCCTGCATAGCCAACGGGACGGTGTTAGTAGTGGCAGCCAGTCTCACTTTCTACGCCGGATCGATGGGGCCGTGACCTTCAGTGCCTCTTATTTGGTTCCTGAATCGATTTTTTGGCGAATTCTAGACGTCTTTTATCGATTGTTTTTCGGCAAATACCCGCAACTGTGGGAGCGATCGAAGTCCTTCTCTGGGCTTGTTACCCTTGATAATTTGTTGCAGAATGAACTCAAATCCAGTTACAAAGACCTTGGAATTGTTAACCAAAATTCTTTGGAAATGATACAAAAAGTTGGCAGTTTTATTTTGGATCTTTAATAAGACCTGTCTCTTGTGTTTGGTAACAATGTTGAGTTTCAAGACCAACAACAACACTTGTTGCTATATTTATAAGCATGAATTTTATGTTTACTGAAGCAACTTGGTATTTGAATCTGTCTGTTGAAGATTATGGAGTTTGTACTTCAAATACTTTTATGGAAATCGTGATCAGATTCCAGTTCCAATCGACGGTTACGGCTAAACCAGTAAGTTGTCATGTTTAAAATATAGATCATATTGATTAAGTCCTAAAATTATGCATTATCATGTTCAATGTTGATTTTATCGCAGTTTCATTAAGAGTTGACATTTAAATTTGCATTTCTATCAGACTGTCCTCCCATATCTGGCAGTTTCCGCGCCGTATATTATGTACTTGATAGCCTTCGTTCTAAAATCAACGTAGCTAGCAGATAATCAGAATCTATTTGTGTTTTAGTCAATAAATATTTAAAACAGGTACTAAACACATTGAAAAGTAGTTCTATTTAGAATATAGAACCAGATTTTCCAGATTATATTCATCTCAGAGTGGGTCAAGGCTGACTTAATACCTAAAACATTCGACCTAATGAGCCACGCATAAAATGTTAGAGCGAAAATTCTTGCAAAATTCAGCAACTTAAAATAAAGTAGGCACTTTAGCTATGTATGGATTTTTTTCATCTTTACGATTACGAGAGTCCCTGGAGATGGAAACTACAAAGGAACCACTAACTATCAATACATCCTTTTATAACGGTTAAGAGCCCCGTTTTACAGCCAAAGGTTCGCTCAAAAGAAAAAGGCGCCCTTGTAAAATTCCTTTTCAGGTCTCGAAGGAGTTTTCGAGTTGAAGTAAAGAGTGTTGGAGCAAACATTTGTAGTTATGTAGTGTGGGGCGTATCGCGTGGATGGACGCGCGCGTGTGCGTGAGACGTGACACACGCGCACACGCGCATGTGCGCCTGTGTGCGTGGAATGCGGTACACGGGAGTCGGTATGATGCGTCGCGGTAAAATGAAAAGCTTGTGACGTCACGGTATGTTTACGAAATAATGTAAGTATGAATTATTTTACGTAACTATTCAATTAAGATGTTGGTAATAGCTAACAAAAACGAAGAAGTAAATACTTATAATCATTATTAAAAGTAGGTACTTCAATAAATTCATCAATAACTAAAAGAACTATATAAATGTGTAAGCACTGATCGAAATGCATTATGCACAGTAATTCTAAACTAACAAGTTCAAAACTGAACAGTACATTAAGAAACGCCTGAAATTCCTCTGAACATGACAATAACCGACAAAATCAAATATAGAAATACTTGTTTAGCTATTATTAAATACGACACATCGTACACACTTGCACACGCACACACGCCCGGGGCGCACACAGGCACAGGTTGGTACGTGCCGTCGTCTTGGCAACGGCGCGCATGCGCGGCACCGCCCACTCCCCCCTACCCACCACATGCCAGACTTAGCACTACTAGTACGAATACAGTCTATCCGGCATGATTGGTCATTGAAGCAAGTATTATGAACTATTCGCTCTTCCGAAGATGTACAGATGTACATATGCTGTTTATTAATCTTATGCTATTTTGAAATACTTTGGTCAGTAATTGTTCAATTAGATTTCTACCTCTTAAAATATCACTATCTTACTTGTCTGCATTATTACTATACCTTGTTAAGTTCAATTCTAGAAAGAGGTTTTAATGTCATGAGTATTTTTAAGATAAATTCAGTTTACAATTCAATAGCTGGGCATAGGTCTAATAGGTCTCTCTCAAAGATTCACAACAATTTAAAATTTATCAACAATATTATATGTAATGTTGTTGATTTATCTATAGTTGTAAAACAGTATCCATTTTGTTGAGTAAGTACCTACCCAAGGTATATGTTTCCCAAGTCACAATAACATATTAAATTATTGATATTATCAAATGACATCACATTTAGAGAATCATAATATTTACAATCAGAAGATTGTATCAATGTTTGCAAATAGTTAATATATTAATGTCAATAAAACAATAAACAACAATGTATTATCAATTAACGCATTTTACAAAGCAAATTAAGAAATTGATTCAGTCAGTCAGATGTTTAAAAACGTTTAAAATTCTCAGCCCAAAGATTTCTTGCGGTACAAATGTAATAAAAAACTACGACAAAGCTAATAAAAACTGCAATGAATTAAAGAAATACTGAACAAAAATAAAAATTCTATCAACTAAATTATGATAGAAAGAAAATGGCTAAGTTTTTCCACTAGCAAAAACTACTCCACTCACTTTCGTGAAAAAAAAAGTAAAACACAATCGTTTAGAACTTCATAAATCAGTAACTAATATTTATTTACAAAAAGCAAAGGCTAAACAGACAATAATGGACCGGCGAACACGGGCCAACACAACTATAGCTTGGACAAAGAGAGACAAATGTACACGTACGACTGGGAGAGAAGATCACCCTCACATTGAAGGAGAAAATATAGTGTAAATGGAAAATTGCACAGACAGGACAGACGGTGGTGTGCGTTTGGGGAAATACTCGCCTCGTAGTATAACGTAGGTACGGCGATATCGTTTGTCATGCAAGATATGAATCCAGTCGCGCTTACGGCTGTTAATACTTAATTTTTAACGACAGACTTGAGACTTTGTGATTGCTGAACTGCTAGATTATTGGCCCGTTGTATTGTGTATGTGTCTGTTGTAATATTTAGTGTCAGTCATTTTAATATACACTATAAGTTACACAAAGCTTAAACATAAAATGAAGATGAAATTGTCATCTTATTTTAAGTTTGCTGTAAACCCGATTATGTAATGAATGCAAAATATTTTACATGAATATTTAACGTTAGGACAGGCAGAGACTTTATGTTTCCATTTGGTACGATCCTGGCATGCACTTCTTGCTGCTTCTTCTTCTTCTTTCTTTCATACATGCTCACCGGTTGCGGTTACTCTTGACCTGACCTTTCTTCTCGTCCTTGGTCTGATTTTGGTCCGTAAAATTAATTTTCGATCTTCTTTCAAGTGAAATGACGAAAACGATATTTCGAGATAATCTTCTGTCATTTACCATGTTTACCGTCTTTCATGTTAAGTTGTCTCGAAACTAATTTTATCACTACAATTAGATCAAAAACACACTTCTATCTATTTACCCACCCCGCCTTTGCAAGAGTGCAATTCATTTTCTAGTTATGGAAAAAAACATTTAAAACCAATAAAAATATTAAGCTAATGATAGTGAAAACTGTATCAAAATTTCCTATTTGGTTAGGAAAAAATTGGCGGAAAAGATAGACAGATTTAGAAGTGACTACAATCTTCACCCACATCTAAATAATTTTCAAGTAACAGTAAGTAAAGTAAAATCACAAAAAATAAAGATATATCATTACCGTTCTGAAACCTAAAAGATATCAAACGCGAGAAAGATATCATTCAAAGTAAGAAACGCGCTCATAACGAACATTAGAACCTCGATAATTTGCTTTTATTCGAAATTTGGGACTCGGGGATTGTTTTGTCAGTTCTAATTGATGGGAAACGGAGAGGGAACGAGTGCTTCTTGAGATCGCAAAGGTATATAAATTGAGCGTCAAATATTTATGTAGAAGACAGCTTTATTTGGGACACTTATCTCCATAAGGTTCAACTTTGAGATGCATAATTTCAGTGTGTGGAAAATATTTCTACTGTAAACAAAAGTACGATTTCAGCAATGAAAGTAATTGCATTCAAGTTCAACTAAACTGATCTTGGTACCTATCAGTGGTGAAACCCGCTCCAAGGTACGGTTTATAAACAGAATTTACATTAATAGCACGAAAATGAGAAATATTCAAACAACCGAATATTTCCATACTAAATCGTGTAAATGATCCCTCAACACAACATTATAAGTTTACGACGAAGTAATGGCCCAAATAAACTTGCTCACGAGTTCACGTGCCGATTCATTCACAATAAAAATGCATAACAATTATTTAAATTTAAAACTGTTGTAAGTCTGGCCAGACAACCGGCAGCCTAAAATAAACACGAAACAAACTTTTATTAAAACGTCTACCATCCAATTTACGTGGCCTGAGTTAAAACGAGCTTTGAAAACTTCGAATAACGCGTCGACGATACTGCTAACGCCATCTAGTATCGAATAGCAGAACGCTTCACATGTATGGTTCATATCAAGATTAAAGAAAATAACAGTAAATAATTGTAAAAAGTTGAACAAACAAGTTAGTATAATTACGTAATAACATGATTGTGAAAGCGTTTAGTGGTATTACTAAAGGAAATGAATTCAAATGACCTTGGTTCATTAATGCGCAAATGATAAATAAAACATGAGCCATTATCATTGTTCCAAGTGCTTTTTCATCAACGCCTTGTTCTCACATCGCGGCGTTTAGTTCATTCATATGCGTTGATTATACTAAATCATCATTAGTATCATTTATCATAAATTCATAACTATTGTAAAGCGATACGTTTTGGGATAATTTATTTATTTATGAAATATTTGTGCGGTATTTATGTTAAATTGAATTGTTAGAGCATTTTGGAGCCGTGTGCGGCCCGTGATTAATTAACTTACATAAACATCATTCATCTTGAAGACTTTTTTTGGATTGTATATGTTAAGCATATTAGGCAAATTTATAGTTTATATTTCGCCATAACAATTATAGTTTTATAAACAACCATCACCACATTCTCCTACTTTTTTTCTCTCCTTGATTTGGCTTGCTTAATTTTTGCCCTAGCGATTACTGAGGTATTTAAAGTCCTGAAATCCCTAAACTGTAGTTCAAGCAACCTTTGCTGGATGACAAACTAAGATTTCTGTCGACTTAGAGTCTAGAATCAGAAATATAATTAAAAGGTTTTGCCATCAGTTTAATTAGGTATAATGTAAAACAACGATACTTTAGCTAAAAAATCGCGCACTAGAACACAATTACTTATCTAAAAACTATTACGATGTATTCGGTATTATTTAGATTTATCCCGACGTTTCGGATACTTTTCAGCAGCCATGGCTCAATAAAAAGTGGTTATAATTCAATTAATGATACTCACATACACTTCATACAGTATCATATCAAAAAAAATGCATAAAAAATATAATTTCTTATAGATACACTGCGAAAACTATTTATTACGAAATAGCATCCGTGAAAAATTCAAAAGTGTAAATAGAATTGAATGTTATTATAATTTAAGTCAATAATAACTTTATTTGTGTAAACATGACGTGTCCATGAAAATTAATGCTGAGTAATTGTTGTGGAGCTACATTTAAAATGATAATGAAGTCATTCGTCAACCGTAGTCTGATTAACGGTTATAGGTAGGTATACCTAACAATAGTTATATCGATAAGAAATTAATTCTGTGTGTGTCGATACTCGATAATCACAATGATATTAAATTGTTAATATCCATTGAATTAGGTAAATTTTAAATATCAATTACACAAACAAACGCATATTTTAGGTGAGGACCTAAGTTATGATTTGTAGGCATGTTAGTATCTTGTGAGTACTAAAAATAATATTTTGTTTATTTATTTATTTATTTAAACTTCTTGCACAAATAAAAAAAATGTACAAAGGCGGACTTAATGCCACAGGCATTCTCTACCAGTCAACCTTAGGGCAATGCAGAGAGATATATAATATTCAAGCAGAAACATAATATAGAACTGACGGTATTATTATTATAAATACCTATGTACAATCGAATGCAAAAGTGCAGTAACAATCCTACGTAACTATAGCGTCAACATTCTAGCGCTACTTGTAACCTTTTTCTTTTAAGACAATTTACACACACACATAAATTGTTCTTCCGTAGGAATATTATCGATAATTTCGTTGTCACTACGTAAGCAACCCGTGGCCGAGTGGTTAAAGCATGAGGTTTGTGGAAAAGCAAAGGTTGATGGTTCAAATCCTACGATCTTGCAATAACACTTTTTGTGTTTCATTTATAAATTAATATCATTGTATTATTTGTTAAATTTTAGCAAATATTAACATAAAATGTAAAAAGAATGCCAACTTTATGCAAAATTACTTTATCAATATTTAAAATTATATTTTTGGCATAAATATAAAAAATCGTTATAAGCTGGAATCGAACCTGGAACCTCTTATCATTGTGCATCTATAGTATCTTGCTTAACCCACTTAGCTATCAGTTAATTTACTAAGTTGGTAAATTACTGTATTAGTATCTAATGACACACACACACACATATGTAAACACAAAACCGGGCAGGCGCGCGGCCGCACGCCACGCCATTTTGAGCCTTGTTGGGCTAATGCACTTATGAACTCTGACTGTACCTATGTTATGAAGCGTCATCTAGATCCAAAATAACCATAGCTTTTCTAGAATTTGAATAAAAATACTTATATACATTTATTTGTAAATACAAATACACTCTGATTATTTATAATAGGTAGATTATTTATTGCAAACGAATATTTACACTGAGCAGAAATCAAACCTATGACTTCAGACGTAGCATTCAAACGGTCTACCCCCGCATTTTACCTGTAAATCTTCTAAGCAAGTTGTAACATGAACTCGATAACTTAAATTCAACTTATCTACTTTACATACATACATACCGAGAGTATAAGTGACGCCGTACTCGTAAATTCTACTTAGGCGAGTGATCCGCCCAGCCGCGTGCTTACTTAGTGCAACTTAACTTACTTATTTTACTTACTTGAACGAAACTTCCACGGTGTACTCTCTCCACGCCTAGGATTTGAGTTTTGTGAAATATTTTACTTGTCGCAATATTTTACTGAAGTTAAAGAATCTAAGTATAAGTTTTTTCTATGTTGAAACCAAGTTTTAAGCAAAAAGTCATACTTACAAAGGTTCAAGGTAGGAATAATTTAGTTATGGTAGCACTTAGTAATTAATATTACTGATAAATCTAAGTGATAATAAAGATGAAAGCTTTAGATCTGGGGCAGGTTGGCACATTGCAAGGTTAAGAAACTCTAGCCAGTTCAGTCTTAGGATGGGTAACCATTTTTAACTCATACTGCTTGAAGAATGACGATGACCTCTGAAGGCAAGCGAAAAAGAAAAGAAGAGAATGGAATATGAGGTTATTATATCTCTGGTACTCTCTAAAGTCACACGAAACGCAACTTAAGAGTCAATTCAGATCAGGCGGGAAATAGCTTGTTTGAAATGACTATAAGGCAGTTCTTTCCAGTTGAACAAACCCATCCGAGTTGGAAAAGTATAACTCGACCATTTTAAAGTACCTATATGTTATTACGCTGCGAAAATTCTATTAGGTACCATTTTCAGTACAAAAAGGTAATATTAATTTGGTTTTTATTATCGGCGCATCACTCAAATGACTATATCACTATATAATTAGCCCACACTATAGTACACAGTGTGTCAGTTGTACGGCCATTGTTCTCATCGATTTGCGTGCGTTACGATGCGTGAAATGAACGAAAATAACCACCCATGCGCCTGCGGTACTTATGTACACAGTACACACCTGTGTACTGTACATAGTTGGGTACTGCGACATAGGGGTGTGTGTTAGCGATAAGAACACAGGAAAATATATATTTCTAGTACCTTATGTGTGTCATAACCATATGACGCATTTATTTAATACTAGTTGTACCCGTGTCTCTGTCCGCGTGGAATTCTATCTTCAATTTGCGCGAGATTCTAGTCATTTTCTAAAATAAAAATAGCCTAAGTTACGCCTTATAACATCAGCTATATTCAGTGAAAATTCAGTCAAAATCGGCTTATCCGGACCGAACAGGCTGACAAAAATATAAAAATGTATTTTTGTAATAACTACCAAAATGTAATAAATAAAATATCCTAGGAAATATTAGACAGCACCTTCTTGATTCAATTCTTGATCCTACTAGAGCTGTTCATTATGGATTCTAGATTGCGGATTAATATAAATAGAAATATTTATAGGTTGGTAAGTAGAAATACAAACATAAATATTATGTGCAAACAAATATTTGCACTTCTAGTCACCTCTAGTCGGGTGGCAAGAATACTTAGATATAAATTAGTTAATAATAATGTTGGTATTCAGCTTCCATCTTCCATTTTAAGATATATGTACTTAAGCATAACTCTCCACTTTGCAAACAAACCCTCTCTAAAAATAGAAACAAAAAATAAATGCACTTAACGGGCTGTCGAACCCGTGTGAGCTCTGACTTAGCAATCGAATATTCTACCGCTAAGCTACAGAGATCGTAATTACCATAATGGAAGTATGAACTCAGATATCTAAGGTGGCTGTAATAGCTGAAAAGTGTATGAAACTATCATCAAAATAAAGCCGCATGCCACTCGCTGCCCGGCCTACGTACGAGCTGCGAGGTGCGCCGCCGATGAGAGCCGTCGGCCGCGACAGACGCCATCTTTTCATTTCACGGATGGACTTACACACAAACGACATTGCACTCATTATTGCTTTGATAGACTTAAATGAGTATAGGTACAGTCACCATCAGTATTGGGTTAACCACTTTGGCTCTAAAACTTTACACGATATACAAAAATGGTAAATATTAAATTTGTACTATAATGATTAAAAAATATAACACACACATTAATTTGTTTAATTATTTATTTCAATATAAAGATCGTTAGTAATTTTTTTAGTGTGTAATAACTTCTGAGGGTGGCTGTACCTAAACCATGATAGGTACTTAAATATGTATACCGAAGGGCAACTTTGTCAAATTCGAATTCTTTTAGTATTTAGTTAATGATGCTAGATTAAGTTCAAATGAGATGATGTGCCAAAGATGTGATGTTATTGTAACTTACACGAAATTATAATAATTTCGGTTAATTAATCTTAAAAGCTCCGTGGCGTAGCGGTAGTGAACGCGGCCGCTACGCAGGAGGCGTGGGTTCGTTCCCCGCTCAGTGCAAATATTTGTGTGCATGAAATATGAGTATTTGCATTGGTCTGGTCGTGCCTCGGAGAGCACGTTAAACCGTCGGTCCTGGATCTCAGATCACAGGTAAATCTTAACGAAACCTTAGCATTTATAAAATCATTTTTAACAGAGACTCCAATAACAAAAAAAAAAGATACAAATGACGCACTTACATTAGAAGTATTAATGGAGACATAAACTGATAAACCCACTACCACAGAATAGATAATTGCCAATACCTAAATCACTATCAACACAAAACAAAAGCAAAGTCCCCATCAGTCACCGCAAACAATTCACAACTCAAAACCTTTCATAAAGCAATGCAAATGACGACAGTTTAAAATATAAATGTGAATTTCACCCGGCTATACATAATATGCGTAGATATGGCAATAAATCCGGGTTGTTCCGGGAATACAATTAAAACGATCCGGGCAATCCTGCTGCATCGGCGGGCGAATTATAAATTCCATGGGAAAGGCGACAGGTGTCGTTGGTAATCGCATGAAGCCTCCCGAATCATACCGGGCCGACGGCACCGCACTACATGCAAAGATTATGTTAGCGGTAGAACTGATCATCTCTGTATTATGGCATATTTTACGATTATTATGAGTATTAATAGTTCAGTGGGAAGTATTTAGGGAAGAAAACTAAGGAAAATGCAGGTCTACAAGAGTGATATGACTTTAAAGGTATATAGGCAGTGATTAGAAGTAAAAAAAAAAGGGGGTATGTATGAGATGGGAGCAAGATCTTCGGGGGGTCCGAGCCAACGACACCAGCACACCTAATTATTGACGGACGAGGCTCTGGCTGGCCTAAGGCGTCAGGGATGAAAGCGTTAGATTTGATTTCTTGATTTAATTGGGTTATACCGCTGTTAGGTGACCGACGGTCTTCTGGCGTCCCAACCCCGAGAGGAGAATCTGTGCCAAAGCCTACCGATTTGCAGGTGAGGTTGGCTTGACTCTGAAAGTCTTTTCGAGTCGCCAAACACCCAACATCTTAATCGCAATTGTAACCTAACAGGCACTGCCCACCCTCAAATTGTTAAACGTAAGATCCAATCTGAATCCTCAGTCTACTTGGTCTATGCGACAGTTAGGTATAATTGTGGCGAGGCGAGTATTTGCGCAGCGCGCGCCGTGAAATAACACGCCGCTGATAACGCGACCCATCACATACTATTGTTTTAGCCTCCAGTACCTTGCCTACTGTTATTCTACTGCCAGCGTTCAAGCACTGTTAGTTTTATAAATAGTTCAAGATATGAGTCACTTTTTAGTACCTATACTACCAGCTTGAATATAAATCAAGAGAAGGGTGGGTGCAAGAATTTGAATATCAGTTTCGGCTCAGGATCATTCGCATTGCGATAGGATCCTAACTGTATATTTACTCTTAGGATTGTTATTCTGGTGGAAAACTGACCAATTACGTCACCGTTGTGTGTGAAGAACGCGTGCGAGCCAAAAGTATCAGTGCAATGGATGCCCAAGACCGTGTAAATTGGAGGAGTAAATGCCAGAAGGCAGACCCTTGGCCCCGAGATGATGGGGCAGGAAGGAAGCGAGACACAACGCTGTGATGATAATGATTTTACTCACGAATGTCCTCAAAGGCACCGTCTTTATATACCGTCATGGGTAAATTTTTTGTGACGGATTTTGATTCCTACCTGTGCAAATATCACCTTGACTTAGTTTGTATTTTCAAAAACAAAAAAAGCGAATAATTCGTTGTAAATTCGTCTCTTATATAGGTGCCCATTGGTTTCCTGACAGGAGACCAGTTAATATTATCTCTCGAAACAAAGCTATGCTTCGTTTTATCTAGACGGCGCGGTGTCATATATCTTAGACTATATTTATTTATGAATAGTTTTCTATAGCCTACTACCCTATGACGTAGACTCCCCACATAGCAGACCACTGTCACCATTAAATTAAATTACCCAAAAATAATGTTCTAATTGACAAAATCACTTACTACCGGTCCGTTTCACCCACGACCCCTGTTCCACGGTGTGGTCGTGACACCACCTAGTACGCCACTTCCGGTGTGGAGCCCGCTGATTGGTCGCCACCGTGACGTAATGTCCTGTCATGTACCATACTATGGAGGGGTTACGGCGATGTAATGCCAAATATTCTTTTATAGACATCGTTATTTTGGAGGTAGTTTTAAGGTGTTAAAAGTGGAAATTTATGGTTGCTGTGTTCAATTGTTACTTTTTTATGACAGTATACTGAGGCTTCCGGCGACTGGGACCACAATTAACTCGGACCGCGGTCCCAGTTGCCGGATTCATTTAAATTTAATATTTTTCTTCCTTCGACTGGGACCACCTATAAATGTATCAAAAAATCTATTGTTTTAGCCAAAACAGTACAGTCAAACAAAAAAAGGTTAGTTTTAATTTAAAGAAAAAACTCTTTGATTGAAAAATGTCATCTATCGTATATGTCACTCATCAACTCCTCCTAAACGGCTGGATCGATTTGAATGAATTTTTTTGTATGCAATTTGGTGGCATCCTGGATGGTATTCTAAGTTATCACCTCTGTTACTTAAAATATCATAGTGATAGTCAACATTCACTATTAGTTTAAAATTAGCGCCATCGCTTCAAATAGGAGGTCAGGTAGCAGTCGCTTCACGGTAAGTATTAAAGTTCGATCCTAACTGAGTTGGATAAAGGCTCAGGGAATGGATCAATGGTAGGTATTAGAAACATATTCGGGCTTCCCTTAAAATAACTTAGAAGTTATGCAAAAAACGCGGACCCTACATTGACACTAGAGTATCAATTTGTTCCTAGACAGTGTTGGTTTGCGGTGGATAGGGCGAACGGATAGAGAACAGCCTTATTCCGTAGTCGCCTTCGACTACGGGAACTCCATCTGTCATGTCTGGGCTGTTCTTCATCCGTCAGTAAATATACCTACCTACAGCCTAAGACACAGTGGCTACTTGACGGCAATAGGCTCGCCCCCTGAGACTGGTTACACGGGACCGAAAACATATTGAAATATGGGCTTTCAGGCGTGAATATGTGTATGTAATAGTCATGAAGGTACGTGTAGGTATGACGTATCTGCTGCAGACCGCGCTAACCTGGGTTTGTCCGGCAGACGTCGCGGCCATCAGTTCACATCCTCAAGTCCACAGTTGAGTCGATTCTCAATGTATGGCTCAACGAAAACCAATGGGTACAGGCGACACTCCCCAACCGTCACGGGGGTATTGGGTGAAACGCGCGCGGGATGTGGGTTTGCCGGCTATGCTGGCATCGGTACATGGGGCTGCGGACCTTGTTACTGCCATCCTCCATAATAATGGTGGTAGAGTAACCGTGCCCTTTGCAGCGGACGCCGACACAGTGTGGCTTGCCCGCAGTTCGGCGGCGTCAGGCCCTGTCACGCCTCATGTCCAGTGCGCTCGGGACGATGGCACAGCTGGAAGGCTTAGGAGGCGATGGTGGAGATGCCACGGGGGCCGAATCCGATCTGGCGAGGCTCCGGGCGGTGTCGCAGCCGGAATCGGGAGCATGGCTGCACGCGCTGCCTTCACCTCACCTGGGCACTTTATTGGACGACAATTCTTTGCGGGTGGCAGTGGCCCTCCACCTGGGCTGCCAGGTGTGTGAACCCCATAAATGCACCTGCGGCTCCGTGGTGGGCGGCGACGGTCAGCACGCACTGAGTTGTCGAAGAAGCGCGGGTAGGTTTCCGCGACACCATGCTCTCAACGACATACTCCGGAGAGCCTTTGTATTTTACTGTATTGCATATTACTGTATACTTTGCATATTACTGTAGTTCTAATTTGTTTTATTGGTGTATTGATATTTTTGAATTGATCAGATTTTGCTTTAATTATTACGTCTCTTCGTCTTTTTGTTTGACTGTACTGTTTTTGGTTTTAACTATAATTTTTTTGTTCTTTTTTATGGGTGGTCCCAGTCGCCGGAAGAAAAATATTAAATTTAAAATAAATTTAATTGCGGTCCCAGTCGCCGGAAGCCTCGTATACTACCATGACGGGTGTTTCTGACCGAATTTTGCTGTCAAATATAGGATGATGGCCTTCAGCTTCAAATGCTTATTCCCATCCTATCCTTTATTACTCCCGTAATTACTCACATCATCAATTACTCCCTATACAGTAATACGTTTCCCTCTTCGTGGAAAAAAGCTTACGTAATACCTCTACCCAAAGTACCCAATCCTTCCATGCACTCCCACTTCCGTCCCATTTCCATCCTTCCTTTACTATCTAAAGTCCTTGAGAACGTAGTTCATAATCAACTGTCATCTTACCTTTCCTCTAATAGCCTGCTTAGTCCATACCAATCTGGTTTCCGCCGTGGTCATAGCACAGTAACTGCTCTGGTCAAAATAACTGACGACATGCGACTGGCTATGGAGAACAAACGGCTAACAATTTTGGTACTGTTAGATTTTAGCAGTGCTTTTAACTCTGTTGATTTTGATGTCCTCTTAGGAGTTCTTGCTTCTCTTAATGTCTCATCCTCTGCTACTGCTTGGTTTAAATCATATCTTCAGGGGCGCTCGCAGTCTGTTCGCTGTGAAGAGGTTTCCTCGGAATGGTGCAATTTATCTGCGGGCGTCCCACAAGGTGGCGTTCTATCTCCTCTTCTCTTCTCCATCTTTATAAATGCTATCACAAAGGTCATTACTTCTCATTACCACCTCTATGCAGACGACCTGCAGCTATATCGACATTTCAAGACCGAGGAACTGACTGAGGCTGTGTCAGCTATCAACAGTGATCTTGCTAACATTAGTCAATGGGCTAAATCTTTTGGACTTCTGGTTAATCCAACGAAATCACAAGCAGTCATTGTTGGTAGCAGATACATGTCGAATCTTTTAGTTCACCAGTTGCTCCCACAAGTTTTATATGATGCGACGCCCATAGCTTTTTCTAAACATGTAAAAAATTTAGGTGTACATATAGACTCAAATCTGGCCTGGGATGTCCATATTGCAGATACTAGCAAAAAGGTTTACTGCTCGTTTCAGTCCCTCAAACGTCTCCAGAAATTCTTACCATTTCAAACTAAAGTTACTCTTGCGCAATCTCTTCTGCTCCCACTTTTAGACTACGCTGATGTCTGTTATCTTGATGCAAAGGAGGAACATCTTAATAAACTAGAAAGACTGCAAAATTTGGGTATCCGCTTCATCTTTGGTCTCCGGAAGTATGATCATGTTTCCGAATTTCGGTCAAGGTTGAGGTGGTTACCTATTCGTCAGCGTCGCGACTCCCATATTCTCTCTCTTCTCTACTCGATTCTCTTCAATCCTGTGTCGCCTGCATACTTACGAGAGCGCTTCGATTACCTCGTCCCTAGGGGTAAACCCTGTCGCACTTCCTCCTCTCTTCTTCTTCGTACTCCTCTTCATTGTTCCAGCTGTTACGATGGCTCATTTACTGTTCGCGCAGTAAGGTTGTGGAATTCGCTGCCTCACTCGGTACGCGATAGCACTTCTCTGAACGTTTTTAAGAACAAAGTGAAAGAACTGTTCCTCTCTCAAACTAGATGAATGCATGTAGGTATGTTATTTATTTTTCATAATACAAATGTATTTATGTAGGTATATGTATGTATGTATGTATGTGTATATATATATATATATATATTTGTATATTGTATGTATTTATGTAATATTTCTGCTGTATGTAATGTATATGTACTTGTGATAGGTATCTATCTTCTTTTCTTAGTACTTGTGTTCTATATATGTATTAATCTATAATTATGATCTAATTTTATATATTAATCCTCTATAATTGTACACTTGTCTTTTACCCTTTTGTCGCGCTTTTTCCTCTATCCCCCAAAGGTTTGCTGGGAGAAAACTCAATAGTGAGTTAAGCTCGCCTTTGTACATCAAAATGTATTTGCTTTGACTCTGTATATAATTTTTAGTGTGCAATAAAGAATTAATTAAAGAATTAATTAATTAACTTTTTGTTAAAATTTTCAGGAATTTGTTTAGGGCACAATGTACGTCATAAGTCATAACATAACGAATACTTCTATGATTAAAATTATAGCCAGATTCACAAGGTAATGGTTAAAGTCTACAAGAAAAGTATATGACAGTAAAAGCTCTCGAGTCAGGATCATAGTTTTAATCACTAATAATTAGTTTGTAATTAATTAACGTTCCAAAATGTCAAGTTTGTAGTCTTGAACTCGGTCTTACGAGAAAGAGAGAGAGATTTTGTGGAACTCGTAGGACCACACCAGCATATCCATTCAATATCTCTAAAAATCTTACTATGTCTAAAAGTTTGAACACCCCTTATACAAACTAGTAATTCTCCACCTTACGACACCTGACGATTACCAAACATTCTACTTGTGTTACCAGCTTTGTAAAATCATATTCCAACGTATACCTACCTAATTAACACGATATTATGATCTCTACGCCAATTGATTAGTCATTAATGTGATAATAGACTGGTCTATTACAAAGTTGACACATATCATGATTACAAATTACAGTATCGCAAGTCAATCGCATAAAGAATGCAGAAAAAATCTCTGATTTGAATACTCACACCTCGTGGGCAAATCACAAAAAACGAGGTACAGTTCTCATTAGCTTATAGGCAGAGAGCTGGCTGCCTCGCACTGTTGTAGGAAATCTTTATATTTACCTGTATGTAGATAAAGGGAAATCGAGTCAGAAAAGTACCACGATAATTTATTTCGTAACTGTAAAAAAAGAAGTTATATTAAAAACCTAAATTGCGATAGAAATTAATTAAAAACTTGTTTTATTTCAATTTATTGATTTATGTTATATTAGTACGTGAGAATGGCGTTCGTAATTGGTTTGTCTCGATGTATTGATTATTCTTATCATATGATACTGTAACATTTGAAAAAAGGAGTGTTATTAAAAGCTTTAAGAAAAGTACTAAATTTCTTTGTTTGCATCGCGAATCGCGCACTTAATTTGATTTCTAATATATAAATTCAATAATTAATTTCACTTAAGTTTAAACGATCATCGTGCCAACGTAATATACATAATATGTTATACATATGCCACTTCCATATATCTGCTATTAAATTATTGTAATTTGCAACCAGCTCTTCAACTATAAACTGTC
The DNA here is from genome assembly GCA_914767945.1 of Eilema depressum. NCBI lineage: Eukaryota > Metazoa > Arthropoda > Insecta > Lepidoptera > Erebidae > Eilema > Eilema depressum. The sequence continues at coordinate 22,657,948 of OU612018.1, read as the reverse complement.
AAGTAATATTACACATGTTTTGAAAACCACTATGCATAGGCGAAGTAAGTTAGTTGCATTCGTTTTCAGTATTTTTTACAGGCGATCGTCACACTCGGCTGGAGCTGTACTTCGGCCAGATATGTAACGCGATTTTTTATTAGATTATGTACGCACAATATAATCGTTGTGTATGCACAACGAATTTTTTTTCTATAGTAGAATTTTTTATCTTTAATACAGCAAAACTGTAAATAAAAATGCTAAACTCCACCATCTTACTATACTTTACCTCGAGACACATATCTTGGACTTAGGTCGCAATACAAATGGGGCCCTGTAAGGCCTATGTAAGTAATAATCTACGGTTGGGAATTTGAACTCGTCCACCACCACAGCACCCCGTGTCAAAGGACACCTAAGAAACGTGTACCTACTGCGCGTAATAGAGCACATATTGAGCACATTGTAGGACCAAGATATATATGCCTAGGTATACTTTTTATAAAAGCGAATGTTTGGGTTTATGAATTTCTTCAGAGACCTAATCTGTTTCGGATCAGTTTCTCCATGCTCAATAGAATTGGATGCTGGTCACCGATCCATTGACTAGATTGCAGATAACCTACTTGCCTACATTGTACAATGGAGTCAGATGTTAGCATTCAGTTCTTAGAAGAATGCTCGTATAAAGTTTATCCATAGACTACGTAGCATAAATCACTGTTTTTGTCAATTCTTTCTCTATAACAGATTAAATTAACCTACAATAAAGACTATAAAGTCATTAATTAAAGATATATATTATAAACAAACTGACAGAATACATTAATTTATGTTGGCTCTTGTTGGAAAGTCCAGCTATAAATTTAATTAATTAATTAATTAAGAAAAGTATTCAGAATACTTTGAATTTATTAATAAAGTCAAAATATGTAAAGCAAATCTCAAAAATGCTGTACAGGTTTCTCCTACCATCCTACCTACCACCACGAGAGTCTCAAAGGTTTCTCATTGTAAACTTCGCGAAACTGAATCAGCCTTATTACAAAACACGGACTAACTCTAAACCCAGGTCTAAATCGTCTTTAGACCATGGTCTAAAGAAAATGTTATTACAAAAAGCGTTTTAGTACTAAACCTAGGACTATCTCTGGTCTAAAGATAAACCTGCGTGACCCCTAGTTTAACGTTGGTCTAAAGTATAAATCACAATAATAATACATCAGACTTGACATACGTCATATTTTGGCATAGGTACTTTTTTTTCGGAAGTCCAATTTTCGGCTCTCTTTTTCTTTTCTCGTTCCAACTCGTAAAATAACTTGCAATAGGTATATTATGTATACTAAACTAAATTTAAAAGTGGGTATAAAAATTGGAAAAATTTTAGAACAGAACGCGCGAACTCCGGCAAACTACGTTTCGTTCCATTTAACGTCTTATAACAATGATAACAATATTAACAATATTATAACAATGATTGCTAAATAATAGCATAATAAAGATTATTATAAAATAAAGTATAACTATTATTCATGCAATTGAATTTAATGAAAATATTTATGATTAAATATTTTTTTCAGCATTTTTAGTAAATATTATTTATTAGTGATTTCAGAAATTTTAGAAACGAAACGTTGCGACCGAATGATATCATAATGAACGAACAATACCTAGTTGGAGTTATCTGTGGTTATTATTTAAGCCAAGGTCTAAACCAGGTACTAAGTAGTCTCCGGATTATTCAGCTTTTGTAATAAGGAGAGGTGTAAACCATGGTCTTGAGATTAAGCCTGGACTCTGTAGTTCAGGTCTAAACCAGACTTTGTTCTGTTTTTTGTAATAAGACTGAATAAGTTTAAACAAAAATGTGGAATAGTACAAGTCCTTTATTCAATACAAGTTGAACTAAGTTTTAATTTGAAGATTAGATTTCATCAAAGACATGAACTGCGTTAAATAATAAGTTTCTAATTATCACACTATCATTAGCCATTGAAAACATTATTATGTCGTAGAAATATATTATGTACCTAATAAAGCTTTTATAATAGAGATCCACAGTGATTAAATTTACGCAAAAGCAGTTTTACTATTAATAAATAAAATCTTAGCTCAATAAAGCATTATCATTTTCTACACTAAGATTGTTATTGATATGCTAATAAACTATATTGCAGGTTATGTGTCATCATTTTGAATGCATATAAATAAAAACAGACAGACATATTTTATGTATTAATATTTTGAAACCGGTATCATTAGGTTAACGGTCAAAAAGACATTCTATCTTACTCATAATGTCTGGGTTGTCTATAAAATGTATTATATAAATAAACTAGCTTTCGCCCGCGGCTCCACCAGCGTGAAATTTGGTAATCGCGCCCGAACATAGCCTATGTCCTTTCTCTAAGTGTAATCTACCCTTATACCAAATTTCATCAAAATCGGTTCACTGGTTTAGGCGTGAAAGCGTAACAGACAGACAGACAGATAGACAGAAAGACAGACAGACAGATAGACAGATAGACAGATAGACAGATAGACAGATAGACAGATAGACAGATAGACAGATAGACAGATAGACAGATAGACAGATAGACAGATAGACAGATAGACAGATAGACAGATAGACAGATAGACAGATAGACAGATAGACAGATAGACAGATAGACAGATAGACAGATAGACAGATAGACAGATAGACAGATAGACAGATAGACAGATAGACAGATAGACAGATAGACAGATAGACAGATAGACAGATAGACAGATAGACAGATAGACAGATAGACAGATAGACAGATAGACAGATAGACAGATAGACAGATAGACAGATAGACAGATAGACAGATAGACAGATAGACAGATAGACAGATAGACAGATAGACAGATAGACAGATAGACAGATAGACAGAT